>OU824206.1:15440711-16640711 GCA_917499995.1 Ichneumon xanthorius | reverse complement strand
TCTTTCGGGGAATCGCGGTAAGGATCTAGCTCTCACTCTCGGTCCGATCGGCTCCGGACTTGGTGGCTCTCGCTTGTTTCACCGAAAAGGCAAGGAAATTAGTATGTTTTCCAGGTTTCTTTGGTCTATCGTTGAATCAGCGGTATACAGGTGAGCGCAAAAATCCTTAGATCAATTCCGGGTGATATCGCCGTGGGTTTTTTTAACAGCGGACACGGGAGTTCGTCGCTTTGAGACTTTGCTAGCCATTGAAATAGTTCCGTCAGGAAGATATGATTGTCACTTCGAGCTTACTGACGAAATAAAAAGTTGGGTCTAAAACCGACCGATTTTTCACCTGAGAGTCACAACTATAATATCCAACATCGACGTACTAGCTGAATTTCATTCGCACGTAAGGTACAAAAAACGTATCAAAGTGTCGATCCATCGTTTTCACTCACCATCCCCTTTCGAAGTCGTCCCGACTGCTGCGCAATGACACTGTGCGCATGTACCCAAGAATTCATGCAGGTGCCAGCGCAATGCTTTTCCGTTTGAAACAGATATTACAATTAGCCATACACTGAAAAGTCATACCGATGTTTTTTGTCCACAAACGTCCACAATCCTTTTCTTATTAATTTTACATAAAAAAATTCCGCATTCCGCATTTTACAAAAATATTGGACTTTTGTACAAAAAATTTTTATTCACTTTACAATATTTTTTTTTTCTGCAAAATCAACAAGCAAAGAATGATGGATATTTGTGGCCAAACAATGTTTGTTAAAAGTACAAATCTTTTTTACTTTGTATCACCCGAAATTACCCTAATTGCGCATGAACGAACGATTACTCACATCCGACATCGGACTAAAAAAAAAACACCAATAATTCTTGCGCATAATCGAACGGGTTTCTTTTCGATTTATTAATATCGCTGAACTTTCGCGAAAGCATGCAATTATAAGTTTCGGGCGCGTGTCGTTGACTCTCTCCAATCCGATTTAAGTGTCGAAAGAACATCAGACGGAGGATGCCAGCGTACCGAATTTAGTCTCGTATAGCTCGGGAAGATAAACGAGAGACAGGTCGCAGCTACTGTCGCTACGCGGAGATCGCTCGCCCGAAAAGCAACGCAATAAAGGAAGATCAATGCGAACGAATCGTCGGGCGAGTTTCGGATGCAGAGGGATTGGGGGAAAAAAAGCAAAAGAAAAAAGAAGAAGTGCGAGAGGCGACGGAGCGGCAGCCTGAGAGAGAGAGAGAGAGAGAGGTATGAGAGGGATTTTCGCTGCACCGGTTCTCGACGAGAATGCGCTCGCCTCACGCCCCCCCCCCCCCCCCCACCCCCCTCTAAATCAGTATCAATCCTATAATTTTTAATCCCCGTGCTCGTTCGTCGAATACATACATACATACATACAGTCGTATCGACGAAGCTCTCAAACGTATCGGACGAAACGCGGCGGTTCGCGCGCTCACAGCCGAACGAGAGAGAAACGGAGAGAGATAGAGAGAGAGAGTAACGAGGGTCCGATATAAGCGCGATATCGTACACTCCCGATGAAATCGTACGAGAGTCGCGCGAGCGCGCACGCTCACGAACCGCGCGCAGTAAATCTCGGAAGAGGGCTGCTTGGGCCCTATATCCAATCTTTGCTGCTGCTCCGGCGTCGGGTGGGTCGGTGTGGGGGAGGTGGGGAGGACGAGGGCGCAAACGGGAGAGAAAGATAGAGATAACAGGAACGAGATAGTGCACAGTGAAAACACTATATACCTGTATATAAGATAGAGAGGAGGAGAAAAAAAAAGAAAGTAACAAATAAAAGAGAGTGGTTCGGCTGCCGATGCCAGAACGGCGCGCGGCTCTATCTATCGAATGTCCGAGAGGTAATCTGGTGAGTCGTAAAACGTGTCAGGATGTCCAACAAACACCTACTCATTAGGCCCCGCAGGTAGGCCGGCTCGGTCGTCCTCCTTCCTCGCTCCGGTGTGTGTTCCGTTCCTTTCCTCCCTCGTCTCACTTGCGGCGTTCGTCGCGTCCGCCTTCTCTCTTCGCCGACCGGGAGGTTGGATTACACGGGCACGCATTAACTCGGTGTTGGTAAGTTATGGTCCGGGGAGAGCATAATTCACCCGACACAAGAAAGTGTGCTGAGCCTGCCCCCTACGTCTTTTCCTTTTCTCGCTCCGTCGCTCTTTTCTCTTTCGGCTCTGCTTCCCTTTCGCTAACCCGCCCGTGATCTTTTCCTTCTCCCGCCGAAGGGACTCGGCTAGTTCGAGCTCTCGAGCGAGCACGAGCCCCACGATCCTCGCCGGCTCATGAGTTGTCCCTCGCCTGCGTGTGCGCGCATACTGAGAGCATCGCTGATGTATACCGAAGTCGTTGCCGCTGCTGCTACGGCGGATGCAGCATGCAGCGAAATCCTCGTTAGTTTATCGGACGACCGGTAACCGTTGACCGCACGGACTCTAGGAGGAGCGAGGGTCTAATTGAAATTCGCCTTATTGAAACCGAACGATACCTGCCCGCCTCTCCAGCCAACTGGCTGTTGGAAACCTCGGTACTGCAACACGAGGCCACCTACACGAGGAGCCGTGAATCTTCGATTTCGCGCGGTTCCCTATTAACGCTGCTTTCTGAGCGCAGTTCCTGCTCGATCAGAGTATCCTGCTCTTCGATCTTTGGCCCGAGCGCGCCACCCTCGGCGCTGAAGGTTTCGCTGGGGTCCGATTATACTCGCCATTCAACGTGGTATTGAAAAAAAAACGTCCGATTCCTTTGGCATACTTGAAATAACTCTAGTCGAAATTTCGAAGCTACATCGGGCTCTGGTAAGGTCCTGACGTGGCCTAGGCAAGGCCTCTTCAAGCCCCTATATACGCAGTACAATAAGTTTCAGCGTTTCTTGTCCACAAACTTTCAAAATTTATTTCTCGTTAATTTTACAAAAAAATGTTGCCCCGTTCCGAAAAATGTCTCTTATTTTCATAAATATGTTTTGTAAACTGAACAAGAAAATAATGGTGGATGTTTTTTACTGTTTAACGCTGGAAAATCTACCAGGTAATGCCTTATGGGAGAATTTTAGTGAATGAAACTATGCTGTATGACGGTTTAAGATAGTCCTTGCGAATAGTCTTTACTTCAGATAAATTTCAGAAAAATGAGAGAGAATTGCAAACACTTGTCGACGGTATAAAAATCTGAAAAAAATCAAGCCTCTGAAAATACTGAAACGATTAATTTTGCTTAATAATAACTCTAACACGTTATTAACAATCTGATGAAAAATAAAATTGTTCAACACATCTTCCGGAAACCTAACTTTTTGTTAAATAAAAATAATTCGTTCATTTTTCAGAATGCGCATGCATTTTTTCAGATTTTTAAAGTCACTTTGAATTTTGTGACTTTCTACACATATTTCCCATATAAACAAAAAAAATTCCAAAATCTGAACAAATGCATACGTATTCAGAAAAGTGAACGAATCATTTTCATAAAAAACAAAATTGGGTTTTCGGGAGATTTGTTGAACAATTTTATTTTTAATCAATTTGTTAATAACATTTTGGAATTATTATTATGGAAAATTAATAGTTTACAGCACCTTAAATGTGCTTAATTTTTTTCAGATTTTTATACCATCCGGAAGTGTTCGCAATCCCCTCACATTTCTCTGAAACTCATGCGAAGCGAACACTATTCGCAAGGACTGCCTTAAAATCTGGAATTGATCTCTCCGATACCTCGAAAAATCGAACGAAACGAGTCAAGATGGCCGGCGGTATCGCATTGATGGGATCGTCTGTTATCTGCTCTCGATGCCTCGACAACTCTCCAGGCGACGGTGGTAGCACGGCACCTTGATTCGCGCCAAACTATCTGGCCGGGAATCCCATCCAGTTAGCCTCAAGATGCCATGCGAATGGCTTTCGGAGCTGCGACCGCCGCACTCGGGCGATCGCTCCGCGGCATTTGCTCGTGTGTAAAGCGTAGGCGCGAGTCGGTTGGCGTGCAACAGAGTAAGGTAACAAGGCGAGAAGCCGAAGCGCCCTGAGAGTAAGAACCAACATCGGCACAGAAAGCCCGCGGTGTGCCGCGTTCGCGCCGAGAGCTCGCCTCGTCGCGCACCGAACGAGATAGATATCTTTGCCGAGAGTCTCTCAGTCCCGCGCCGTCTAACTAATTGGCTACTGAATTACTGGGCGACATGACCAGTTATTGCCTCGTACCTTGCGCACCAGCTAGGAGCGCGCACAGCAGCACCGGGCCGGTAGCATCCTGAGCTCGGCCTGGCTACCGTGGGCTCGCAGCGAGAATCCAACAGCATCTCCGCTCGGCAAGATAGTGCACACCGTTATGTCGCTCGGAGGTTTCGCATCGATGTACAAGTTTTTGCTGTGTGCACAGTCTCTGGTCTCTCGGTGGGTATAGTTATATGTTATTACACTGTACGCTCGAACGCGCGTCTACATTAACGACGAGTCGCGCCACAGGCGCGAGATAGTCTACCCGCCGAGAGGTCTGATGCAGATCGTGCGATCGGCCAAGCGTGTCCCTCCGTTCCTTCTTCTTGTCGTCCTCTTTCACTCGTTATTCTTATCCCCGGGTACGGAGCCCGAATGGCGATTCGAAACAATACAAGTAAAGCGCCAACGACTCCTGTAAATTGACGACTGGAGTCGTTCGGTACAAACATTTTCGACGTGATTGCTGGAACATCGCTCATTGGTCAAAGGAACGCTCCCTTTTACAAGTCGACGCTGTACCGCGAGTTTCGCGGGTATTGCTGAGCTCTCGAGGGTGAGAGGTCACTACACCCAGAAAAATTATTTATTTGGTTTGAGTAAAATATTTATTTGATTAAAATAAATATGTATTTAAATTAAATAGATAGTTACTTAAATGAAATAAATATTTATTTTAATCAAATAAATATTTTACTTAAACCAAATAAACGGTCGCCGTCAAATAAATTATTTTTCTGGGTGTACAGCTCTTTCAATGAGCACTCTCAATGGGAACAGAGAAATACGTCAGGCAACAGTCGTTTCTTGCATCACGAACCTTTTTTTTATTGAATGTTCTGTATTTTGTATCGGCAATCGGTGGTGCGTGAATCGTTGTCATTAGATTCGGATAATTGAATGGATCCAAACAGATAGAGTAAGAGTGATGAATATGAACCACTAAAAAGTTTCTATGGAAACGAAGTGAATTTTATTTATTATTACCCGTAGTGCCGTTTTATTACCGGTATTATCGAACTATGGGAGATCGATGAAAATCAAGGAAACTCGTACATTTAAAAAAAATTAGCTTGCGGGCTTCCGAAGAAAAAAAATGTTTGTTTCAATTCTACTTTCAATTGTTACAATTCAATATGATATTGAACCAACGACGGCAAGACATGTCAAGGTAACATGTAATAATTACAATCCGGTATAAAATTGAACGAATTGAAAGTAAAATTGAAACAACATTTTGTTTTCTTTGGCAACCCGCAAGCAAATTTTACTTCAATCATTGATATTTTTTTTTTTTCAGTCGCGAATATTAGAAAAAAAATGCAGCTTCTATTTAACGTCGTATCCACATCGAAAGTTTCTAGCGACGGTCCTTTCTTTACATGCCATCTTGTTATACTTTATCGTACAGATTTGAATTTTTCAAAAGTTTTAATAGTTTTAACACTTCATTTTTTCGTCGAGGCATTTTTTCAGGTCAGGAGGTAACTACAGCTGTCGTTGTCTTTGGAGCAGCTTTGAGTGGATATTTTTAAATGTCGTCAGGAGCAAGGATTGACACTCGAAATGCCTCACTACTATCGACACAAGTGAGGCAACGAACTTGCAGATTTTTTTTTAAACTCGCATTTGTGCCAACGCGCGCTGGACAATCTTAGCGCGTCAGCAAATATTCACCACTCTTCCCCTGGTTAATTGTTCGTTGCATCAAGAGGCAAACTCACGGTTTTATCGTACGAACAATGGGATATTGTTAACGTCCAGAAGCAGCTTGCTCGTTCGATGATCGTCTACACGACTTGCTCCTTTCACCTTTCAACTCTCGCACGTAACAGCTGGTTTTTCCTTGTTCTTTCTTTCTAGGCTCTCGGTATCTAGTGAAAATAGAATGTTGGAAGTTGTGACCCGGTCTAAGTGCCGAATCTTGTACGCCACGACGCGTCTAAAGTTCGCAGTATTCTTGGATAATTTAGCAGTGTTGTCTCATCCGCGTGATTCGAGAGGCACGTTAGTAGCTGGCACGGTGTTGTGACTCAGCTCGCCGGAGAGAAAGAGAAGAGAGCCGCGGAGTACCGGTGATATACGGCTTTGAGGGTGCTCGCGCGATACGAGGCCACTAAAAGGCTTAACGAGCATCTTCGTACAGGCAGGCGGTCCAGAGTAAACAGGACGTGGCTTATCTTGTCACGAAAAATCTGCGGAGGGCTGGTTCTGCCTGCTGCTGCTGCTAGCTCGTTTCTGTGCGCTTCAGCTGCCGTGAGCTGACTCTTATTTTTTCATAATACTCGCGCAAACACGTACCGCAGTTACGGTAGAATGAGAGAGAGTGAGATCTGCGGCTGCGCAGCCTCTTTGGTTTCTTATTCGTATTACGTGTGCATACAAGCCGAAATAAACGAGCGACTTTGCGCAGTTCTCGATAAAACGACGATGAGAGGCATGCAAGTTTACCTTTCTTATTTAATTCTTTTTTATTTATGCCAAGCATGGCTCGAGATTCGAAAAATCAGCGAATATTAAAGTGACTTACCGACTGTCGCTTTTGGAATTGAAAACTAAAAAACGTTTCGCCCTCGTGAGCTACATTCGACTACTGTTATGCATGTAGCTGAGTGGATTTTGAATATTAAATGGAAATGTTAGGTAGGAAAATCGGGATTACTCGACGGAGTTAAACAAAAATGTATGCTGTAACGATCGAGCGAAATGAAGAAGGACACGATTATTAAAAGAACCAAAGGCGGAATATTTATTAGGTCCAATAATCGTTTCGTCATCGTGAGTACGACCGAGCACGTCAAAGACCCGAAAAAGACTGTTGATAAAATCAACGATCGTTGTGAATTCGATCGATTGTTCGTCCGTCAAATATCATACGGTTAGAGCGGCTCGTCATTGCCGCTCACTGATCAGTAAATCGTAAATCAGTAAACATATTGGGGTACGATACTCGTTACAATACTATTTAATGTTTATTAGTATCAATTTATACTTTGGCATGCATCGAGAGATAACCTTTACTACCTGCCGTAAAAAAATCCTGGAGGGCCTGAGTACACAGTAAAAAAAAGTGTTTACTTTTTACAACAAATTATTGTCCACAAACGTCTACAATTTTTTATTTGTTCATTTTACGCTCCCACCATCTGGACCTAGTTTTACAAACAAAAGTACAAACTGAAATTGTTAATGACATAGGAAATAAAAGGATAGGTTTGAATTTCCAAATCTTAACAAACGAGTTTGTCATTTATTTAAGAAAATTATTTTTACGAAACTTCGTATTCCGATTTTACGAAATTATTTTTTACTGTGTACTTCGATTTCTCGTTACGAGCTTTCTCAGGTGGGATTCTGCTGTAGCTGGAAGAAACGACATATCGCTGGCTTGACACTGGCTGCCTTCTGCCAAAATGTCATGATCGGTCATTCTCTCAGGCCGGCATAAGTAGCAAAAACAGAGCCGACGGTCTTCCGAGCACTAATAAGCACTGGATAAAAAGCTGCTACTTCGCTACTTTTGTCGCGAGCTACGTTCGAGATTAATTCCAAATATATTTGAGATGTATCACACATGTTCCTCTACCGACTATCCTGGGTTCTTTAGTTCGTAACGTGTCTGTCACTTCCTGCATGCGAGATACATTCCAGACAAAATTGAAAGCCCACTCATCGTATCGTTAACTACCTTTAAATTAAAAAAAAAAATTGAAATATTCATATCGCTTCCTCATAAAAGCTGAAAATTGAAATTTTCATATAGCTTCTTCATAAAAGTTGAAAATTGAAATTCGCGAAGCTTCTTCTATGAGGAAGCATTGTCTGTATTTTTGGCTTACTCATAGAGGAAGCTTGGCGAATTTCAATTTTCAACTTTTATGAAGAAGCTATATGAAAATTTCAATTTTCAGCTTTTATGAGGAAGCGATATGAAAATTTCAATTTTCAACTTTTTTCAACGTCAACGTCTTAGACTTTTATGCAAAACGGCTGACCGATTCAGGTTCAGTACGTAAAAAAATATAACATCCCCACGTTTCACTTTGTCGAATCTGCGTTTGGCGCGAAAAGATACATGGAAGTATGCGCTGCTGAATTTTTTTTTGCCCTTTCGATTTTTATTCCAGAATTCCTAGTGATACCTCTTTATCTAGTTTTTTAATCCCGTCATATCCAACGTCTTGTGTATGTCTTGCTGTAGATCACGATAGGCACCTGGGTTTTCCCTCGATGCCATCGGAATGCAAAGAAATCGTTGTTTACAAATACCTAAAATCATTCATTTTTGCAATTTTGGCTATAAAAATGCCTGGTAAACTTTTTGGTTAGTTGTCGCTCCGGGACTGTAATTCCATGTATTTTTCCGCGCTGATCATGAATCTGACACGTATTTTATTCGCAGAGGAAAATTTGATCCGAAAAACATGCGTCTCACAAAAAAAAAAAAAAAAAAAAAAATGCATTAAATTCGCAAAATTCAAAATGACATAAAATTTAAACGGTTCCACCGATTCTTGCCAAATTTAATAAGGAATACGAGTCTATAATAGCTTATTTATGTACAAATTTGCAGGCAAATATCTCGAAAATTGTAAAAGTTGGAGTGAAATAGATATTTTTTGAAAAATCGAAAATTTCACAAAACCGAAACCCCTCGACCGATTCGTACCAAATTCAATAGCGAAAGTTGTTTGATGTTAGTCTACTTCTGTAGAAAATTTCAGCCCGATAACTCAAAATTTGCGAAAGCTAGAGCGCGAACACACTTTTTTCAAAAATTTCAAAATCTCATAAAATCTGAACGAATGTTTGAATTAATGTATAAATTGTAACAAACAGAGGCACTCGACTGCTCTACGTGCGTGCCAAATTTCAAGCCGATTGATAAAACCGTTCTTGAGTTATAGACGGTTGAATTTTGGAGGCCTGACACACACACACACACACACACACACACACACACACACACACACACACACACACACACACACATCCATCCAGACATTTTTTCTAAATGTGATTTTTCCACGTTTTGGAACATTCTGAACACGTTTTCATTAAAATCTCGACATTTTTTTTTTTCACCAAACCAAAGCTTCCTCTATGAGGAAGCAAAAGTAAATGAATTCTCAGTAACGTCACTACCGGTTTCAAAATTTAATTTTTTTACTGAAATTGACGTCAAACCCGTTAGAAAATCTCTTTTTCGATCGGAAGTGATGTCATACGGAAATACGTCACTTCCGGTTTCAAGATCTCATTTGTCGACCGGAAATCGTACTAGAATTTGGTATGACTCGACGGTTAAATCCCACCGCAAATATTCCATCTTGCATTGCCGAGTGCATCAAGTCAAAAATAATTATTATAAAAAATATACATGTCATCGAAAGTTATCAATTAAATTTCGCTAACGTTAGCAACTAATTATCGCAACTGAGCTTTCGTCAGACCGTGGGACGCTACGAGATTATAGAGAGCAGCACGCGACAGATCGCACTATTGAATTTAAGGGTTTATTACAACGAGCATATTAATACTTTAACGATCCAGCGGTCGGTGTATTAACCGATCTCGTGTTTCTCTCTCTCGAAACGACGCGGGAGCGATAATTAGCACCGTGACATCTCCATTCGACGTTTGATTCGTTACACCGCGCGTCGCTTCATTAGAATATGATTGAACGCGCGCGATTTCTCCGGAGGAGCAGCCAAACGATTTCCTGCTTAGCCAGTCTCGCTCGTTCACTCGCGCCTAATTACTGGTGCCTTTGAGCCACGACTCTGCAGTACTATGTTATATTACCGCAGGGATATAACGATACGCGAATGTTAATTGGCAACCCGAGCGATATATAATCGAGGGCTATGGTTGCGCGTAGCTAATATATCATTCGGCCGTGCCTCTTCATCTCGCGCGACGCCTCGCTGCGGACTTTCTCGTTCCGTCTTGACGATAAATTTCCTATCCGTTGGCAATTGGCGTTGCGTTGTGCATAAAACACACAGTTATGTATATGCATACGTACGTATATATAGCAGTAGCCACGCCCCTCAAGCAGCCTCAAGATTTCTCAATCCAATTTCGATAACTATGCTCATAGTTCGGTTATTGCAAATGTCAGGATCACTCGAATGTTGTAATGCTTCAACGAGAAATATGACTAAGCCAATGACACGACACAAAAAAATCCAACAGAAAAATCAGCGGCACGTCTAGGCGCTCTAGCAGATACGTTACATAAAATCGGACCCCGATAAGGGCATGACGAGCCCATTTCGGAGTCTTCTCACAGTATCGGTGGAATTTTTGTCGGAAGGAAATGTACATTCCATTATACTTTGTACACGTGAATTCTGATTTAAAAAATCGGTGTTTACGAAAGTACCGGCGGAGGGCGATTTTGTCCGCCATTGAATTATTAAAATCGAGGGTCTCTCCCTCGTGGCGTTTCTGGGGTACGGCGCGGAGAATTTATTTATCCTCTCGCGAAGAATAAGGAGTGGAATCACCGGGCATAACCGCGCACCCTCGCCCTCGAGACACGTAATGTTATTCATCCTGTCCTTTATTTTGCGTCGCCTCGTCAGCGCGCTGCATAAATCAAACGTCGATCCGCGGCGTCGCGGCCGGGGGCTGAAGGGGCAGGAAAGACAGTGGACGAAAGATTCCGCGGTGGGCCCGGGAGAGCCGCACGGGGAATGGGGGAAGGTTTTATATATTCCGAATGCGACGGGATACGACGACGACGAGGACGCGCGCGAACGGCGACGGCTCTTTCGACGAGAACAAAGGAACGGTGTTTGATTGGCTTCGATATCGCAATTACCGTGTGTAAATTTCTTGGATCCATTGATCCATCCCTCTCGGCATACATTAACGTCGTTCGAACACGGACGTGCATAGCGATAACGCGACTTTAGCACTGCACAATGCGCACTCTAAAAACAAGCGTGTTGTTTCAACACGTTTTAGGCGGGTAAATTGTGTAGTCACTTTTTACACGCTTCAAGGTGTTAGTTCTCAACACATGGCAAAGTGTGCAAATTGTACAGGGTTTACGTGCATTGTTTCAACACGCTTTAAACGCATTTACGCATATCGTTACTTTTTACACGGTTGTAGGTGTGTTCACCTCCACCCCTCTTCCAACACATATTGACAATTGATACACAGTAAAAAATAATTTCGTAAAATCGGAATGCGAAATTTCGTAAAATCGGAATGCAAAATTTCGTAAAAATAATTTTGTTAAATAAGTGACAAACTCGTTTGTCACTTATTTGAACATACGAACCTGTCTTTCATTTCCCGTGTCATTGACAATTTTAGACTGTACTTTTGTTTGTAAAACTGGAAAATTAGCAAATAAAAAATTGTGGACGTTTGTGGACAATAAGTTCTTGTAAAAGGTACAAACTTTTTTTACTGTGTACCGTAGTGCGTGGGTGTCGAAAAGAAATGAGGCTGTACCAACTATGAATCATCTTACGAATTAATTACAATGATTTACCTTCTACGTCAACCTCGTCATCTCTGTCAACATCCGGGATATTTGTAGCTTCTTTGTTAATGTCGAGTCGAGTTAATGTCGTTCGTAATTAAACGTGACGCCACATCCATATTCGTTGCACTGCACTTTAAACGACGCATCAAATCGATGATGTTGGACAAAGTGTTTCAATAGCTGATTATCAGACGCAGCTTCAAAATAGCACATACGGCACCTGAAAATATCGGATGGTCCGTCCATGATCGTGCTGTGCGATATACAAATCCGTCATATTGCGATTGAATCAAACGCATATGCGAGTGTGTTGATTTTCTAGTGTTTTCTTTTATAAAGTGTGTTGTATACCTAGCGTGTACCTGTACACCAAGTCAGTTGTTCGGCCGTAAACGCGTTGAAACAACACACATAGCATGCATTCCAGTAAGCGTGTTCTATCGCAAAACACTAAGAAGTGTGTTGTACAGAGAATCCAGGAAAGATGGAGTGCAAGCGTGTTGTTTCAACACGCAAGTCCACCAACACGTATTTTATTAAAGCATTTGGTTCGCGAAACACATGTAATATGTGTGTTGTGAGTCGTTTCAACACACTTGACAACACGCTTGTTTTTAGAGTGCGTTCGTTAGACAAAAACTGCTTGATGCATAAATGCTCGCACGCCATATACGTCATTACTCGCAAAAATCTGTTAGACGGACGTGTTCATGCGATTTCTTGCGCTCTACCTCGACGTTGCACAGATTATCGCAGACTTGATTGGCGTCCATGGAACAGGTGAGAGGAAGGACACCTGTCGACTGTTTCTCTGTCTCGCCGGGTACTTTGAGTCTCAACATCGCCGCGTTCGCACCGTGTCATTATGATTTTACTTTTTTTTCGCTGGGACTCTCGCGAACCGGAAGAGCCTCGATTGCTGGGAGAGACACCGATGCGCAATTGACGCGCGGATGCAATGGCGACGAAGCGGTAGCCGCGAGCCGAATGATCCCGTCGCGCTTTTTTTGATGAACTCTTAACGAAGAGAGGTCTCGGTTGTCCGCATGTTTTGTTTCGCGACGGTAACGAAGGATCGTCAAGTTTATTACGCCTGTCCAGCTGCAACCGTTAATCAGGATGATACGGAAATTTGTTATGTGTTTTTTCACCTGTTTTTTAAAAGAGAGACTATATAGAGACTATCATTATTTGCCAGATGAAGAATAAACCTTTAGGTCGTAACTGCAAATTGTCAATTATGATTTTAAAAAACGTTTTCCCTGGCTCAGACCAATAATCAATAAATTTATGTTGTTGTAAAATCCGAATTCCTAGAACGACTCTATTGTAGAAATGAAATTACAAGTAAACTTCTCCGTTTATCGTTTTGTCGTCGTCGTGATCTCAGGCTCAGCGCCCAATGGGTTTGCTGAATTATTTTTATGGCCGTTGAGACTACGAATCGGTGATTGCAGTCAGAAAAGTTATTTGTTCGACGGGCCCCTATAATAAATATTTATTAAATTTAAACAAATATTTATTAAATTTAAACAAATATTTATTAAATTTAAACAAATATTTATTAAATTTAAACAAATATTTATTAAATTCAAACAAATATTTGTTACATTCAAACAAATATTTGTTAAATTCAAACAAATATTTATTAAATTCAAACAAATATTTATTAAATTCAAACAAATATTTATTAAATTCAAACAAATATTTATTCAATCAAAACAAATATTCATTTTCGGATCATCAGTCAATTTTTTGTTATGGTTCTTGATGGCGGTAGTGATTGGGGTTTGATGGATGGGGCGAGCGGAGGGATTTTTTTTCGACGTTCCGAAATGGGAACCACTGCGTACAAATTGTGGAGTCGAGGAGAAGCAGGCAGACAGCCACCTGTACGTCAAGCGGGGCCCGGTGAGCTCGCCCGTCGTCCTCCTATCCACGTTATAAATCCGACAGATAATGACGACATGTTTATACTCTTCATTTGTATGCTAGGCGATGAGGAGAGCTGTTCTTCGCCGTGTGTGCGCTGCTCGCTCACCGACAATGCCTGCCCGGTTGTCTCGTCGAACTCTCCTCTCTCATGGTTCTCGTTCAGCGGCGTACCCGACTCCTAGTTTCGCCATCGCCAGGCTCGAAATTTATGTATCCTGCTTCGGGGTTCGCGTATGCATTACAAGAGGTGCTTATTCACGCATGGTGAAACGTACACGTACATTTACGTATCTAATGCATACTATACATATCGTCGAGGGTTTCATGCTCAACGAGCCTCACTTCTGCGGGTCTCAAATATACATGTATATATATATAATTTATATATACATGTATACACGCGGGCATGCACGAGTCGTGTCCACGTCACTGAAGCTTTCTTAAAATAGGGCTATTTAGTGGCTGGGGCGTACACTGTCGTGGAGTCGATTATGTATCTGTGACGGACGTATTACCATTATCTACGACTTCCGCGACACGACCACACCAATGTTCGTACATTCATCATGTCGCCCAACAATGAGGGAGAGTCTCGTTCAGGACCGCTCGTCGTCATACACCGGCAACAAGTTCGAGTTCCTTTCCGCAGAGCTATAATTTTCCGGACAAATTTCATTCCCGATTGCGCGTTCCAAAATATTTCTATTTTTCTGATTAAGGAGCTTCGGAAAACGTACATACACGCGGAAAACCCGACGATCGTTGCGCTCTCGAATCATCGATCTTATTGTATTTTCGGCTATCCGAATTCGGGCAATCTTTAGAATTTATATGCTCGTTCTCATTAGATTTTCGCAAAAAATATCCCGTTAGCGACTCAAAAATCATGCATGACATTGCATTGCTTCATGGTATTAATGTAATGCCATTAAACGAAAATAATCTGAAGGTATTCCTGTTTCATATCAAGACACCTGACGGCGCAGAGATAATGACGCTACAGCTTGATCACTTCATGACAGATATCGTATTGCTTTTCCTCCGACGTAAGTAAAAGTAAAATGGATCGCGAACGAAATGTATTACAATTCTGGATATAACGATCAGGACCGGTCGTCGTCATATCCCGGCAACAAATTCGAGCTCCTTTGCGCAGAGCTATATTAGGATTCCGGCCAAATTTTGTTCCCGAATGCGAGTTCCAAAAGATTTTTTCTTTTCGACCATTTCAGGAACTTCGAAAAAGTGCGTACACGCGGAAAATCGATGATCATTGGGATCTCGAATCATCGATCGAACTGCATGTTTGGGATCCAAATTCGGTTTGATGGACAATCTTTAAAATGTATATTCTCGTTTTCACTAGAGCTTCACGAAAGATATCCTGTTGACGAATCAAAAGTTATGCATGCTATGTCCATTATCCATAAATAATCTGAAGACATTCAATTTTATATCGATGCACCCGATAGCACAGAGGTAACGATATGTAGCCTCACTGTCTTGATCACTTCATAAAAGATATCGTATCGCTTTTCCTCCGACAAAATATAATGGTTCGCGAACGAAATGAATTACAATTCTCGGTATAATGATCAAGACCGGTCGTCGTCATATAGTAATATCCCAGCAACAAGTTCGAGCTCTTTTCCGCCGAGCTGTAGGATTTCGGTCAAATTTTATTCCCGAAAGCCTCTTCCAAAAGACATGTTTTCGCCGTTTCAGCGACTCCGGAAACCGTACGTAAACGCGGAAAATCGACGATCATTGGCCTCTCAAATAATCGATCTCTCATTGCATTTTTGCAAAGCTGAATGAGGTTTGATAGGCAATCTTTAGAATTCATATGCTTGTTCTCATTAGATCTTCACAAAAAATATCCCATTGACGAATAAAAAGTTATGCATGCAATTTAATGCCACTAATCGAAAATAATCTGAAGTCATTCGGTTTCATATCAAGGCATCCGACAGCGCAGAGATAATGACGCTACAGCTTGATCACTCCATAAAAGATTCGTAACGCTTTTCCGCTCCAACAAAATAAAATGGATCGCGAACGAAATGAATTACAATTCTCGGTATAACGATCCGTTATTTATGTTTCGCCATTGCCGCGATGACGCCAGGAGCAGCAGCAGCAATTGCATCGTAAAATCGTGCTTGGCGTGAGCTGCCGAGCTACAACTCACCGTCTCTCCAAGGCCTCTCTCTCCAAGAGAGAGGAAGAGCTCTATATATCGCTGTAATTATGAAATATAGCCGTCATTAATATTCTACTTACCTAGACATTTAGCTCGATTTTAGCACGTCGTCAAAACTCTCCGTGCCAAAGTTTTATGACATTCTTCCGATGCCGGCCCAGAGTGCTATTATTATTATCTTCTCATGGAAAACACTCGTATAATCAAGAACGATAAAATGGAGTAGTCTGAGAAACTGTAACCAAGCTGATTTTATTTTATGCTGATTGACCGACTCAACGTTGATTGCGAGATAAAAATAAATTCATGTTTTAGAATCGCGTTGCCACAATCTATCATGATTTTTTTTTTCCACTATCTTCGCTATCCGACGCTAACTCGTTTATATCTATACTTTGACAACTGCATTTTTGCGAAGGTGTATCTTCGGAATGTGAATCATCGTGGTGGCTGAAATGTCGACTAGAAAAAAATAACCGAGTGTGCGTGTGATCGAGAAACGTCGTTGAATATATTTGCCGACGGGCGATCTCGTAGAGATGCAACTTCTTTGTGATTCATTTTTTTTCGTCGGTTTTGGGCAGCCGGTTCTCCAGCCCGCGCATGGTGGTTAATGTGGCTGACTCGATACCGGATTTTTCTATGCATATGATATCCTGCATCTACGCGCCAGACGCACCAAAGAAGTCTAGGGTCACCTTGACGGTTCCTTAAAGACGCTCGGCCTGTCCAATAAATAACATTGGGCGAGATTTTATTGTTTCGTGAAATCGTACGAATCCCCGTTCGACGAGGATCGGTATATAAAGGGCGATCATTCGGTGGAGCGGCATCAGATCGAAGTATCGTCTTCAGGCGCAGTCAAGTGGAATTGTGTTTGATTATTTTTTTCGACGCTAAGAAAGCAATAGCCTCTTGGAAGAACATGAAGATCTGCGTTATCGTGCTGGTGGCAGCGTTGGCTGTTCACAGCGACGCAGCTCCCGATCATATCAAGGAGGCTCATAAAGTTCCGTCCAGCTTCAAAGACGGAGTCAAGTGGGAATTGGGAGACGCGCCTCATACACCGGAAACTGTCTTCAGATATACGCAGCCCTCTCATCCAAAGGTACGAGCGTCGTTCGTCCACGCATTAAGACACTAGCATGAGGATTTGGTCCAAAGAACGGGCCGATCTCAACATTTTTTTTAACGCGGGTGTTAGAAGGACAAGGACGAATTTGAATCTTTCTTATTGAATAATATCAATTAACAACGGACGCATTAACAATTAACAAATAACAATTAATTGCGGACATAGTATCTCAAAATCTATTCGTCCGGTTGAGTTGAAATTTGGATAGATCCTTGATTATAACATTTCATATCTCATGACCGGATGATTTTAAAAAATGTTCATTTATTTGTTAATAACAAACGATTAAGGTCGTATTTAATTTAGACCTGCGTTAAAAAAAATATTGAAAAACGACCTCTTTTTTGGACCAAATCCTTATGCTAGTGCCTCAACGAAGCTGATGGTACGTAAGGTGTCAGTCGATGCAATAATCTATTATAATCTCTCATGGTGCGGTAGGTCGGAGTCCATCAGCCAGCTCGCGTTGGATTGTACGATCCTGGTTACAAACAGGTCGGAGTGCATCGGCCACTCGTCAAGAAAGTGGTAGTCCATGTGCCAACTTACGATCGGTTCGGAGCGTATCGGCCCACTGACAGCCACGTCGGAGTACAGCAATCGACTTACAAACACGTCGGAACACATCAGCCACTCGTCAAGCAAGTAGGAGTTCACGTGCCAACTTACAATGAATTCGGAGTTTATCAGCCAACGTACAAATACGCTGGCGGGCACCAGCCAATCGTCAAGAATGTCGGAGACTTGAGCCAGCTTATAACCAAGTCGCAGTGTATCAGTCAACTGTCGAGCCATTCGAGATAACCCACACGCAGTTCGCGGCCCATTACATTTCCTGCTCAAAATTACCTATCGTGAATTGTCGTCGATGTGTAAAAAAAAAAAAAAACCGTACGATTTCTCTGTTGACTCTCTGTTCGACAGATGAAAATGAAACTACTACAAATTCGATAATTCGCAATAATGCAGCATTTCCATAGCGAATCTCTGTAATTCGTATATGAATAAACACTTATCAATTTCATAATGTGGCAAATGTATTTATGAGTGTCTTGAAAAAAAAGTTAATCTTTCGTTAACTCGGTGTAAAAATAATCGTCTCAGCGTTGCATCGACGACATCAAAAAATGAGCGCAAATGATGAGGAGAATAAGAGAATTCGAAAAAAAAGTGAAAAGGATGGTCGTGGACAGCGATAAACACTTTTAGTCAAGTTGACTTATCGATATGACCGCGTGCCGCAACATGTCGCGATAACTTAGAGGCTGCAGCTCGGATCTCCGTGTGTGTGTTCTCCTCTTCGTTGCGATCGCGAGAGAGAACGGACAAAAAGAAGATACTTGGTTTGAAAAAAATTCACCGAAGAAACTCTCTGGACTGCGACTCGTGGTTTCTATCATAAACTTCGGCTGTGCCATAATAGCGAAGCACTAAAAAAAAGGAGAAAAAAAATCGGTATTATACAAAGTATCGCGAATGCAAATAGGTTTATTTACGTCGCGACGAATACCACATGATACATTCATAATAATACATCATACCAAATGTCAACGGAATATTGGCCTGCAAGAAGACGCGAGAGACTCCGTCGGCTCTGGGGCAATGTGTTAAACGCGTTTCTCTTTTTACGGCACGAGAGTACGAAGGGCCGATACGCCCGGCGGGCATACATTGACGTTAAGTATATGTTGCACGCTTAACGACCGCAAATTACCGACGATTACTCATACTCTGTATATACCGGTGCACATAATGTATAATATCTCCTATCCGTCCACCGTCGAGTGGAGTCGACGTAACACCGGCACCAAGTCAGCTAGAGCCGAGCGGTTATTAATTTCGTAAAAGTTGCACTATGATTGCCGCGCGCTATATATATGCATACACACGTATGCATACATATATTTCTCGCCAACCAGTCAATTAATTCTGCTTCTAGTTTGCCGAGTCAAGAAAAAAAAAAAACCATTATATCTACAGCATACATACTTCGACGTGTGTACACTCGAAGCTTATCTGACATGTGCATCGAACCGATTGACAACGCGAAAACACTCCTGCAAATAGTGGACACACCGATTGCCGGAACACACTCGCGGAGAAAGATAGAGCTTATCTCTCGCGGCGTTAAATGAGAAGAGAAAACATTATCTCGTTCCACGAGCAACACATACGTATTCCCTTATTATTATTGCTTCACGTTTAATAATTCCACTCCTCCCGCAAAGATTTCTGATCAGCAGCTGACATCGGATATGTTTTTCATGTCTTCCTAAAATAACTCATCAATCATAATGGATAATGTATATACACACGGCACGTGTATCACGAAGCTCGTGTTGCGAGAACGTTGTGAAATCGTCGATTTCACACTGCCACAGCGGCTCACGAATCTCGTTTAATTTTTCAAACAACATTTTTTTTTCTCCTCTCCACCACCGGCCTCTAACGATTATATTCACGAAGCGTGATTTAGGAGAACCTCTAATTTACCGAAGATTTCATGAATCACAATTACGCAATTTACGGCTTGCATCGAAGATCGCTCGAAGTATATTTTCCTGCCGTGCCCGCACGATTCGTGCGTTCTTCGAAAATATCTTCGTCGGAAGAACAAGAAGGCAGTGAGAGTCTTTTTTTTATATATAGCCGGGAGCTATCGCTTAATTAGACGAAGATTAAAAGTGAGGCGAGAGCCGAGTGAGTTGTTGCCCTTGTGGGCATGATTACACGTCTCGTAAATCACGTACAGGTCTGATTGCGAGCGAAATACCCTCGGGAGAGATTACGGGGAATCATCCGACGTGGAGAGTGCCGCATAAACGGATTTCTTGAATGAGCACAAGGAATATCTGCTGCTCGAGACAACTCGGCGTGCGCGATAAAGCCTTGGAGAATTTACGACGAGTATTTCGCGGTTTTGTCTTGTCGGAGGCGGTAACGCGCGTCTGTCTCGCGTGTGATTTCTCGGAGTCTCTATCTCCTCGGCGAGATCTTAATTCCCCCGCGGACTTCTCTCCTCCGTGCAAATAGCTAAAGCCCTACGTACATACCGGCTGGCTCGTACTTCCCTGAGGACATAAACCTAAAATATCACGTGCGTGCGAGTGCGCCGCTTGTCGAGTGCGTGATCGTTTCTAATTCGAGTTGATCGCGAGACCGTGCAAACGCGGGCACTAGATTCCGGGTAAGCCAACTTCGCGTGTTCGACAGATTATTTAAGAACTCTGTCGGAAACTCGTTTCGTTGCTCGATGTACCACCGCCGTATTTCCCCGTGAGTATACGGAGCTTATTGAGCCGGAGTTTGAGCTGACAAGCTCACATGGGACAATGCCAGGTGAAATGGCCCAACTGGAAACAATAATTGGTTTCCACGGGAACAATTTATTGTTTCTAGAACCAAATGTTTGCACACAGATAATACGTCCTTCGGATTTTAATCAGTGTCGATAACGCGCAATACATTTTTTATTCCTGTCAAGCTTGTTAACATTTCTCTCCAAGTGCATGTACGGTATTGGGCGTTATTCGGCCAGAGTTCGTGTCGACAAGCTCGCATGGGCCAATGCCGGTGAAATGGCCCAACTGGAAAAAATAATGGGCTTGCTTGGGAACAATTTATTGTTTCTAGAACCAAATGTGTACACACAGAAAATACATCCTTCTGATTTTAGTCAGTCTCGATGACGCGCAATAATTTTTATTCCTGTCTAGCTTGTCAATATTTCCTCCAACTGTATGTGCGGTATTGGCCGTTATTCAGCCAGAGTTCAAGTTGACAAGTTCGCATGGGCCAATGCCAGGTGAAATGGCCAAACTGGAAAAAATAATTGGTTTGCCCGGAAACAACTTATTGTTTTTAAAACCAGATGTTTACACACAGAAAATACGTCCTTCTGATTTTAGTCGGTGACGATAACGAGCAATAATTTTTATACCTGTCTAGCTTGTCAACATTTCTCCGCAACTGCATGAGCGGTATTGGCCGTGCGTTCGCGAACGTGCGAGATCCAACGCTCGTAAATAACGATAATGAGTAATTTCCGTCGTGATATCTTTTAATCGGACAGTCGGTAGGCCGCGAAGGCGTGACGGAGAGGCGTGTCGAGCTCGTCACCGTGCTGCATTCTGACTGCACAGAACCCAAAGAAGTACAGTCATTTCACGGTGTACGAGCCATCACGAGTAAATTACCACAGCCGGCCACGTCGGCGGCTGTGTGTTACGTTCAACTATAACGAATGATAATGAAAAACGAGAGGAAAAAAAATATACAAAATATTGTGTATATTTGTATGAGCCGAGGGTTCTTTCTAGAAGTTCGTTCAGGCGCGACGGATCGTAAGAGTCCGTGAACGAAAGTAATGTTTTTCATTGTCCTCGTCGTCACGTTCTTTCGTTGTTCCGCACCTCAGCCTATTCGCGCATTTCGAGGACAAGCCATTTTTTTAATGCGAAGTGAAGTCGTGTAAAGAGGGAACGACATCGACTGCACAGTCGACAAAGGGTCACGATATAACGACACTCAATTTGTTTGCGAAGAGTCAGGGTAATCAGTATTTACCAATTTTTCTGTATGGTGTAAATTCTTCAAAATCGAAAGTTGTTTTCAGGCAATTTTTATGTCTGTGCGAGTTTAATTGCCATTTGTAGGGATGCGGGTATAAATCGAACTTTTTAGTAAGACTGCCATACCTTTAATTGGCAAACGGAATGTTTGAATCATTCAAAAACGATAAATATACATGTTTATATCGATGGCCAAACGCGACAAGAGCTCATGAATTTCGCATAAAAATAAAACCCAGCTGCTACAGCTTTTCGGCTATGGACCGGCGACATGTTATGATTTTCCCATGAATTCCGGTTCGTGTAATAAACCATCGTCGGAATTGGTACGGGGACTTTGACGAGCGATACTTTGAATGTAAACAAGATTTTATTTTTTATTTTTTGCATGACATACCACTCAAAATGTACTTATCCAGTCTGTACTTATCGTCACAAATACTTTTTTATTGCTTTGATATCTCTCAACGCTTAGGTGTTTGCTCACGCACAATCGAGGTGTACACCAGTGTGATAAATAATGTTGTTGTGTTATTTTTATCCAATGAATTCCAGTTCGTGTAATAGACCATCGTCGAAATCGGTAGAGTGTCTTTGAGCAGCGATACTTTGAATGTTAACAAGATTTTAATTTTTTTCTTTTTTTATGATAAACCACTGAAAAGGTACTTATTCCCCCTGTACTTATCGCCACCGATATTTGTTTATTGCTCTGATATCTCTCAATGCCCAGTGCTTGGTAACACATAATCCAGGTACACACAAGTACCATAAACAACCATTGGGTAGTGACTCGATCGACAGTTCCTGCCGTAATATGTAAATTAACTCTAAAGTTATGCCAATCATATTTTTTCTATATGTATTAATAAAGTCACACCCTGTGGCAGCGCTTCATGGCCCAAAGCCGAAGAAAAATCTTCAATAAGATTTTTTCACTATCAGCGGCCGTCCGTGGGATTTCAACTATCAAGCCAACTATCGAGATGAAGTCGCGAGATCAATTTAAATCTAAACGCGCACAAATTGCACCGCCCCGCGGAACCTTTAACAAAGTTTTGCAACAACATTGTGCCTGTTTCACGGAAATACATAGGTGATACATTTTATCGGTAAGTAATGGTAAGTAATGACACGGCGCGATCGAAGTATAAAAACGCTTGCCCGTCGATGGAATGACTGCAAGAAACCGTTACAGAACACGAAGGCATTGCTGCTGCCGGTGGCTGCAGGCGATTCTTATTTACGACCATGAGGCTATCTGGTCAGCTCCACGTGTCTGTCAAGTGGTCGATGTAATGACGGGAAATTACAGTGTGTTTTATTCGATTGCGTCAGCGCTCGTTCACTCCGTCTCTTACAAGTATCTTGCAATTGCTGAACAAAAGGATACAAGCTAAACAAACGAGGAGAAAATCTTTTGTTGCATGTTTTTTCTCATTTCACGAACTACCGATATAATCTGGCTAATCATGAGAAAAGACTGCGGATGTAGAGATTTCGGTGTGTTCTAAAAAAATTTATAGGCGAAGCTCCTTTAAAAGCCTGGCAATGAAATATTTTGAGGTTTTTTTTTCGACCGACGCCGCACGGTGGAACTACTTGTTTTTTTGGCATGCTAGGAAATATGGACCATAGGGGTCAGCTAATAATCTACGACCGCCTACGAATGTCTCGGGAACCTATCGGGCATTGAGAATTGAATTCACGATTATTCGGAACTTCGAGTTTTATGGAAATAAAGTGATTTTAACTATTACGACGAGATATATGGGTGGTCCCCATTACCGAACTACGGGTGGTCCAGGGAAATCCAGGAAGCTCGCGTGATTTTTAAATCTCAGCAGGAGCAATGTTTAATATCCAATACACATCACCGTTATAGCAACGCAATGCGTGGCAAGTACATTAAAGAAGCTACGGGTTCATTTAAATCCGCATTCACATCCACACGCATGGGTCTATCTTACCGTGTCGACCTCCATTCACCACTTTCACCCTATTATTCGCATAAGGCGGTGATATCTAAAAATAAATCATTGCTATCTTGTACCCAATATATTCGGATATTTAATACTGATAGCTATTTTTAGTCTATTTTAGAATTTTTTTATAGTCTATTTTTATATTAATTTATAGTCACTTTTTTAAAAATGTTATAGTCTACTTTTATAGTTTTTTATAGTCTATTTTCTTTGTCAGAGTATTTCGATACATTGCCGCTCATGCATTTTTTAAAGATAGAAGGGTTATATGTCGTATATTAACCAAGAAGACTTCCTCGTTTGAGAGAATCGTCCGGTGGCCCCAAAGACACGCGCCTCTCGCTTTTGGAATTAAGGTTCCCGAAGCATATATACATGCCTTCGTCCCACTCGGAACACACCTTAGCCCGAACGGTAATAAATATACGTTGTGCAAAACTTCTTAGTTTTCTCTTGATAGCCTTCTACGGCTTCGCCTCTTTACAACACGAAATGCTGATCATCGCGTGTGGCGGGATTCCGTCTATATAAAGCTGATTCGAAATGTTTTAATAGTCACATCTCAACTGACGACCAAAGGTGAAGAGTGCCAAGAGTGAATTGAGTAACGGGAGAAATCGACGGATTTTCGACTCCAGCGATGAAGTTAATCGTCGGTGTGGCTCTTGCCTCAGTGACTTTCCTGGTGCTTGGGATCGGCGCTCAGAGAACGACAGTGGAGCCGGAGAAGAGATACGCGATGCGTCAGGATTCGCATTTCGTCTCCGGAACCAAATGGAAATTGGCAGTTGGACATGCGTCGAATCGTCCGATCTATGTACCGACACCGCAAGAGGATTCTTCCTATGCGCCGCCGCTCGCCATCGTGGTCAGTGACAACGAGGTTGACGCCATTCCGATTCCGGACAGAGGATACCTGCCTGTCCGTAATGACTGACCAAATTTTAAACTCCGTTGTGTGAAATCGTGTTAATCACTGCGTGAACACCGGAGATACAGATACTGAGTGCAGGCAATACGAACAATTCATTCGGGCATAATTCGTCCACCCGAGCGTTACATAATCGTTGATATCTCTCTGTGCGGCGTTCAATCCACCGGACAAAATCGTGAAACGGAAATATAATTTATCGGGATTCGATAAATATTTGCTGAATGTGTACCTAGCATCGATCAAAACAGAACTTTGTGAAACAAACATGTTTTCTCCAGATAAGCGAGATTCATGCAAATAGAGCCAGTACGAAATTACTGTCTAACGTTGTGATAGCGCTTCGTACTTTACGACTGTCACAACATCGTCAAAAAAGTTGCGGTGAAACAACGACCTTGTCTTGATCTGCTGTATCTCTCTATCTATATCTTTATCTACTCTATCTTTCTATCTACATCTTGATCTACTCTTCACACAAGCTTCTGTATAAGCTGGAAATGTTTGGCCGTTGTATTTGTTTAGTTAGTAAGTTCTATCGGGAGTAATGTAAAAATGACTGAAAAAAACATGTTACTCGCGAAAATAAACGAGATACATTGACTGTATCATTATTGCCTGTGTGACTTTTTTTTTGTTCCAGTTACGCAGTTTTGTTGCTTCAGTCGACAAACATCGGCCAAAGACTGTATTCAGGTGGCAAAGGGAGTTGCCAAGAGATATTCGACGAAACGAATTATTGGTCCCGCTCACTCCCGGGCTCTCACGATGATCCACATTTTATCCGAGTGCCGACATCCCGTATTCCAAGAATCGCTTCATCGCGATTCGTCTCTCGCCGAGAGAAACGAGAAAGCCTCGCGGCTTCGTGGATCACCGCAATGAATCAGCGAAGTATAGCCATTAAGTCGTAAAGCAGAAGAAGCAGGAGCGTAGGAACCACGGCTGAAGAACCATCAGAGAGGCAGCGGTTTCCTCCTTCCCTCTCCCACTCTGCTCAGTGAGTTGCCGTGTCTCGCCAGTTTCAACGACAAAAATCGCTTGCGATTCGCGTCAAACGAAAACGCAGTTAGCGCGTGCACGCGCGGCCAACTCTTTCTTCAGCTTCTGCCTCCTCGTCAACGGCGCGCTTTATAAAAACGTGCCGTAAAGTGGTTAATCTAATTACGTAATTGCGCCCTGATGGAGAGGTATTATGGCTGGTCGCACTGTGGATTGTGTCGACTGCCTCGTAAAAGCAGACCTGGCGAGCAAACCGCGTCGTCTTGGCCGTCTTGGTCGTCGTTGCCGTGTCGACGTAACACTGCTCCGCTCCACCGGCCTCCGACACAAAGAAGGGCATTCAGAGATTTTCAGAGAGAAATACTTTTCTCGGTTGTTTAGTTTTGTTTGTGCATGAAACCCGCGAGATATACACCGGAGTGTTCTCAAATAATGGTCAGCGATTTCGCTGCTTGTTTCTCTCTTGTACCGCAAACAATAACGGAGCACTCGGGCCATTGGGATTTCCATTCAATCACAGGGACAAAGAGAAACTGAGGGACGAATATTATGACGCACGGAGTTATGGCATCGTTAAACGGCGTAGACTGTACTTTCGGGACGTCGTATTATTTTATAAATAATAACGGTATTGGTCGCTTGCATTGTTAAAAAGTAGATTGGAGGTGGTTAAAATGGCCCGGTCCACATATCTCTGATTTACGTGGTAATCCAGGTGAGCCATATTCACCACTTTTACCCTAATTTCCTCATTTGTACCGTTTTGCGCGTAGCTTTCTCTACGAGACAGTTTGTCGAACGAGCTTGGCTTCCTCGCCGAGGAAGCCATGCTTATGATACAACAGTTAAAGGATCGAAATTTATCGTAATTAATTCGTTGGCTCAAATTTTTGGCATTCATCGTTTCGAGGCCATGTCCAATGTATTTTTTCCCCACTGATCGCGAATCTGCAATCGGCACACGGAGACGTAAATGGCTCGGGTTTATCGATCAATCGCGCATGGCAAATTTGTAATACAAACGTACACTGTGGGAAAGATCTTGTAAATATGAATATATCGCTTGAAATATATTAGTATGACACATAGTAATACGGAACTAGGGCGTCATCTATGACAGGAAGGAACGGATTTATAAGAATTTAAATTTTTTTTTTTTTAAATTCGCTTGGGGGCTGCCGAAGAAAAAAATGTTTGTTTCAATTCTTACAATTCCATATGATATTCAAACAACGACAGCAAGACTGTCAAGGTGACACGTTATCGTTTCAATCCGATATGAAATTGTACGAATTGAAAATATAATTGAAATAACACTTTTTTTTCTTTGGCAGCCCGCAAGCAAATTTGACTTGAATCAATATTGTTTTTTCAGAGTATGGTGAAAATTCTTGGAAAATCTAGAACTTTCTGCCATAGGTGGCGCCCTCGTTGCGTACTTCCACGAGCTATGGTAATTTTTGTTAGATGACCGGTAGTTTTTATTGTATCCTTCTCGGAGTGTATGTGAAAATTATACAAACATTTTAATGGATGTTGAAACACGGTCTATTGATGTCCCTTCATAAAAGCATTTTTTATTCAATTCGCCATATACGCAAAAAAAACTTCGAATTCTTTTATAGTACTTTTCTTACAGCTTTTTTTCAACACTGTATCACTGTGCGACTTCGACGGCACGAACGCGGCGGTCGGCTTGACCGATACCGCGATTTTACAGCCGTGCAGTAAAACCCAGTCCGGCTATGAAAACTCTCTTTCGCCCGAACTCTCTCGAGATTAAGCACGACAGCGGTGCGCTGTAACCGGCGTTGACAAAATATTTGTGCCGACCCATGGTGCGGCGAGCCCAGCATTAAATCATCGCTTCGACAGTGCTCCCCCGTGCTTCTGTCAAGCTGCGGAGAAAGATCTTCATGTACCCTTGCGGCGAACCGCGGTGATCATCGTAGAATTTTCTCATCTCTCGATGACACGACAATAAAGTGGTCCGAGGGGCTTGTTCCTGTTTCTTTCTTCTGCTTTCATCAATAAATATCTATGTCTCTCACCCTCAGAAACTATCGTCGTGGCGATCGTCAAAAAAAGATTCCCAACGTAACGTACGGCAACGATGGAAATAAATAGTATATTATGCCAAGAGGGAGGAAAGTGCGTCTTTTCACCGAGTGTGCATTTTTATGCCGAGGGAAGCGAGAGCAGAAATTCACACGAGGTGAAAATGCACTTCCTCCCAAGCGGCATAAGGTAAACGTCCCAATGGCCGGACGTGTCCCAGTGGCCGGACAAGGCGTGCGTGCAAGAGAGACGGAAATACGATGTTTCATGCATGTTCTGGGACTGGGACTGCTCTTAGGTGTCCGGCCATTCGTAGTTTTACTTTACCCTATTTTTCCCGAATATGCTAAAAAGTGGCCACATTTCTGTGCCTGCAACGTGGAACTTTCCAGCGGGGATGGAAAGTTCCACTTTTCCTCCTGGCAAATCACTTTTCCTTCCGCTCGTCAAAAATCGGCCACTTTCCATTCCCGTTGCAGGCATGAAATGGGGTCTTTTTAGCGTCGTCGAGAAACATTTGTATATTATGCCACAAGGGAGGAAAGTGGGTCTTTTCAACGAGTATGAAGGTTGACGCCCAAGCGAAGCGAGGGCATAAATTCACACGTGGTGAAAATGCACTTCCTCTCGAGTGACATACATAATTTTTTTCCTGCCGCGCGCCAAGAATCGGCCACTTTCCACCCCCGTTGCAGCCATGAAATAGCGGCTTTTTAGCGTAGTTGGGAAAAAAATCCAACGTAATGTACTTATGAGAAGTGAGAAAGCTCTGCAAAGCGGGTCTATCAGATTGCCAAATGAAAGAGAGACGAGTAATTATGGACCTTGCTGATGTAGACGGCTAGGGAAGGAAACCGGCAGCGACAGCCAATACCGCCGGCGAGTCGACGTCGGCAATAATCGCCGGAAACTACGCTGCGCTCAGCGGTACGAAGATGAGAATAGGGACTGATCCTCTTCCTCCGTCTCCTGTTCGGCAAAGAGAACCACTACAATGGAGTTAATTAAACATCTCAATAGCAGACGTCCGCCCAAGGGTGATTAGGCATGCTGCGACGAGGCGTGACTGTGCCGGTGGCCATTGTATACCAGACGCGCGTCGTCCGTTCTGCCAAGCAACGACGACGTCGACGACGACGAGTCTCTGCGGCTGGTACCGTCCTTCCGCTGGTGCTCCGAGCATCGCGAAGAAAGAGACGGATAGCGAGAGCCGGCGAGGAACGCAACAACAATGCAGGTGACAGCTCGCGCAACCCGCGGGCCGCAGCCTCTTTTGTTCCTGACGTTTCGCCGGCTTTCTTCACCGACTAGACAGGCAAGACAACCCTGCGAGACTCGCCGGTGTTACCCGCCACCCTCGACTGTAGTTATACGGCACTCTCGTCTCCGCCGGTTGTGTTTTACTCATAGAACAAACTCTAGTGCTGTGTAAGCATGATAACACGTTGAAATGTGTCAAATTGAAAACTGCAGATTGTCTCCCTTTGCCTCCGTGCGCGTCTCCTCGTTCAACGAGATTCGTCCAAGATCCCATTACCGTTTGGCCTGAAAGCGTCTCCAAAATGAACCAATCTGGAAAGATCACGATGTTTGGGATGGGAGAGCAGACTCACGAATTTTCAGGATTTCGGAAAAAAATCTGCGGCAATTTATCTTTCTGATTCAATTGATGGATAAAAGTCATGAATATGGCCCGACGCGATAAGACGGACCGGGTGCAAGAGTGCACGGCACAAATGCAATTTTCGGGTCCTTTCGTGATGATCGGCGCGCCGAACGAAATCGCGATGTTGACTCAAATTCGGACTCGCTTACAACAATTTCCCGTTACGGTATTGAACATATCCTGCCATTGAGTGAAAATCAATAAAATTTCATACCGTGCGAGATCTCTCGTGAAAACATCAGTGCGACGGGGACGCGAACAGAAACTTCGAGAGAACTCGGATTATGTTGGAATTGAAATAACGACGAATCGGTTGGACGTCGCACGGAATGCCAAATGACTGTACATTCGCGGCCGAGCAACGTCCGACAGCCATCCATCTGTCCTCGTGACTTCGCGATTACTCCACCCAACTCAGTGTACTTGTCGCATTGCAATCGAAGCGCGTGTCAGCATGACGCTGCGACGATTAGAGCTCGCTTAATTCTTACGCGATAGTGCGCACGCACGTACTTCCTGGAAGAGAAACCGGGTGAAAGCGAGACCAGATCTTTCCGCTGTTGCTGAAAAAAAAAGTTTCCCACGGCTGCAAAACAATTTTCGATCGAGCCGCACCGAAAAGCGAGTATGTATTCTTTTTTTTTCAAACTTTTTGTTGTTTTCTATTGTACTTGCTTAGGGGCTTATCCTCCGCGGTGCGGCGATCAACGAAGCGGGAGCGTGCAGCCGGTATGCCCGGTGCCTCGTCGTTTGTTAACCTTTTCACGCGATAGTTCACGCACGCCTGATTCGTGCGAGCTTTCGTTGGTCGCCCTGCGAGATTTACGCGAGTGAATCTTATCTCGGCCCGAAGATCTCGCCCCGCTAATGACAGGTATACGAGGCGAAACCGGATGTCGCCGAACAATAACCCAACGAACAGCAGAAGCAGCTCTCCCGCCCTGTTTTCATGCAAATGTCATATTACCCGCCGGTGAAAAGGGCTGTTGCGTATATAGCTGTCGGAACCACAACGGGCACAACAGAAATTGCGTTTCTGCTCAACGGGTGTACGGACGCGAGAACCATATCACGCCGTCCGACGCCATACCGCAACGCGACGATATCTATTGAACGTAATATCTATTGAACGTAAGCGCGCTTGCCTACCTGCGGTTTGCACTCGTGCTACCGCGTTTTTTGGTCCGCTATTGTGAGTATGTTGGGAATCCAATGAGAAAAAAAATCAGACATGTTCGAAATTATGTGTATACAAAATATGTGCATACAAAATATGCGTATACAAAATATGCGTATACAAAATATGCATATACAAAATATGCGTATACAAAATGTGTATACAAAATATATATGTGTACAAAGTATGTGTATACAAAATATGTGTATACAAAATGTGTGTATACAAAATATGTGTGTACAAAGTATGTGTATACAAAATATGTGTATACAAAATGTGTGTATACAAAATATGTGTATACAAAATATGTGTATACAAAATATGTGTATACAAAATATGTACATACAAAATATGTGCATACAAAATATGTGTATACAAAATATGTGTATACAAAATATGTGTATACAAAATATGTGTATACAAAATATGTGCATACAAAATATGTGTATATAGAATATGTGCATACGAAATATGTGTATATAGAATATGTGCATACAAAATATGTGTATATAGAATATGAGAATACAGTTCGAATCTACGCAGTAAATAAAGTTTGTAATTTTTACAACAACTTATTGTCTACAAAAGTCCACAATTTTTTATTCGTTCATTTTCCGGTCGCACCATCCCGCTCCAGTTTTAGAAACAAACGTACAAACAATAATTGTTAATGACACGGGAAATAAAAGGACAACTTTGTATATTCGGATCTGAACAAACGAGTTTGTCACTTATTTGACTAAATAATTTTTTACTGTGTATATGCAACCTGGGTGAAAATCCATGCGTCGATTATGCAATAATTCCCGTTGAGGTTCTTCAGGAGTAAAAGAAAAAAAAATTATATTTGTTGTAGCAGCTTCGTTAAAATTTTTTCTTAATAATAAATTATGATTAAAATGAGGATAATATGGATGAAAGGAGAACAACGGAGAAGTGAACGGGGAGAAGTAATGTTCGCTAATTCGCGTTAATAATACCGCAAACATTGCCTCCCGAGCGATTTAGTACCTCGGAGAACAGAGAACTTAGGTGGCAAAGAACGTAATAGCCGGCAAGCCGAGTAGTCATACAGGCGTAACGCAGAGAACGAGTCACCGAGTGAGACAGGAGTCCGCGTTAAATTATGGTCTACGTTGGTGAAAGAAAGGTGAGGCGAGGAGAAAAGGGTGAAGATAAGAATCGCACGTCTCGTTGACTCTGGCAAACGACATCCGTTGGCTACGTGGTGGGTGCCTCGGGCCCGTCGCTTCTCTTCGTCTTACTCGGTAGTAAAGGATATATGTACGTGACTCGGTATGCTATAAGCGAACTGCCAGTCGCCACGAAGACAAATGGGGGTGTCGACCGACGGCTCGCTCGACGTCCAGCACTTGCTCTGCTCGGAAAGCTATAATTATAATGCGAAGAAAAGCGTCGACGAGACAGCTATATGTCTGTCCGTCCGTCCGTGTGTTCGTGCTCACGTTCGCGATACCTTGGAGTTCGGAGGATGGTTTGAAAAATGTTCAACGATCGACGAGGAGAACGAGTCAACGGCGTTCTTAAAAATGGCATCAAATTAGTCGTCAGTGGAGCGCCCTTAACAATTGGTGACGATGTTAAACAGGACATTTTCGGACCGCTCGAAAAACGTCTATTTTTGGACTTGTTACGGTCAATAAATTGAACGAGTCTCGGCTTCCTCTTCGTCAACCTTGTCGCCGTTTAATATGAGAGTGGACGCAAACAGGAGTGCCATAAACCGAGTTCTCGCCTATAAATCGTCAATGTCCGGAGTCGCCTAGCGAGGCTAACGACCGAACGATCGTACAGTTTACCAAAGCAGTTTTTATATTTCGTATGTAATTGTGCCGACCTCTTGTCAAGTATGGTTTTAGACTCCAGTCGTTTCTCGGCAGTAGATAAATCACGGTGAGTCTTTACGTCAGGTGCCGTGAGCCAGGAAACAAAACCTCGCCCCGCTCACCTCCGCCGCTCGCGGCTCTGAAAGCCGCGTAGGTGACTTCGCGCACTCGTCGTCCGCTGCGAAAAACTCTCACACGGCATCGGATGTACTCGCTTCTGTCACCTGTGAATGCTCGCACCCAACGGTTTTGCAACGAACGAACAAATACAAATTACAGCCTCGTGTTTAATGAACACTGTGGCACTCGTGGCTTCTCGCCCTGAATGCTCACCTCGCATGGCTCGTCGCTCTTTTACGCCTCGACACAAGCGGACGGACGTGTTTCTCGGGATCAGCAATGGGGTGTAACCCGGCTTTCGCATGCCTCGTCTCTTCCCATCAAAGAACTGCCCTGTGATTCGTGTCTCTCTGTGCCCCGCTCAGTGTCGCGTAAAAATGTGCCGAGGACGCGGCGTTGGGATACGCGAGGTTGTCGTCGGCTTCGAGGCGACGTTACATCGCGATGTTGCATGCTATATCAATAAGGAAAATTTATCGGTGAAAACACGCGTGCACCACTCGTGATTCTCTCACTGCATTATGATTCTCATTCGCCCCTGTCTAACCCCGATTTGTGCCCTGGCTATATCACGGGTCTCTCTTTTCGTCTACAGTAGAACCTCCGTTATCCGAACTGCCACTTGTTTTATCCGAATTTCTATTACCCGAACCATGACGCAAAATTTCTACGTCACTTGATGGTCGAGGGCTACTTTGTTGCAAGCGCGATCAAGCTTCTGCCACGCCTAAACAATATTTCGCGCAACTTTCATTAGTTCTTGGATATGCGCACAGATATTCATATGCGTGCATGTGACAAATTATTTATGATTAAATAATAGATACGTAGTCGAGTGCGTTGCGGCTTCGACGAACAATACTTCCAACTCTAAGCGTGGAAAAATAATTGTAAACTTTTTCGAAGCGAGACGGGTACGTCGTTAGCTTCTTTTTTAATGTTTGACTTATGTTATTTTTGTTTTCAAATTTCCATTATCCGAATAATCGTTCATCCGAACTAGGCTTGGCCCCAATTCATTGAGATAATCGAGGTTCTACTGTAGGGGAGAGCGGGGCAAGATGGGACTGTGGGGCAAAACGAGATAATGGGACAAAACGCAATTGTCCAATAACTTTTTGAATGGTGGCAGTGGTGGTAAGTGGGGCAAAACGGTCTTAAAAATCCGGATCTATCGTTAGGATAAAATTGGGTATCAAAAAATTATTGAAAAATTGAGTTTTGCCCCCGCTGTCCCGTTTTGCCCCACTCTCCCCTACTACGGATGTTGGGCGACAGCTTTCCCTGTCGCTCCTGTAACTGCGATTTGCCCGATCTATTCCAATAAATAAATAAAAAAATAAACAAATAAATAAATAAATAAATAAATAATCCTCCGCATTGATACCAGGAATGTCGCGATCTCGCGACGAGATTTAGAATCGTATCGCTGTTTCGGATCTTATCCAAAACCGCGATCGTCATTCCTGACATATAGCGTGTCACTTTCCAAGTTTCATTGCCCGACAAACTAAGCTCGTAGGAGTCCGTAGAAATTTCTAGATATTAATTTACAACCCATCTGACGGGATATAATCATCGAGTCGAATAATTAATTATCCGGCTCGTTCTTCCGGCAAGCGAACGAGAGTGTGTTCATCCACTGCAGGCATGCGCTCTCGCGCTGGTTCACGTACACATCCCTATCTACCTATTCCACGAAAGCCCGCGCTGCTTATGCGCTGCCCGAGCACGACGCGCCGGGTCTTATCGGACTCACGCCATACGAATCGTTTACCCGTCACGTGAACGCGAGTCTCGCGCACCTCTCGTACATAGCATGCAATATAGGAGCTCCCGAGGCCGCGCGCCCGTGCTCGCTTAGACCTAATTACGGTCGCGCTAACGGCCCAAGATTATCATGGAATAATAATCCGGTTGCCCGCGGGAACGTATCATTACCAGGATGATAATTCGCAATGCGGCGCGGCCAATTACCGTCTCCGGGTGCGTCGGGCGCTGTCCCGACTTGGCTCGCAACTTCGGTTTTCAGTATTTCCAACGTCATCGTTTCGATGGCGATAATGCAGGCGCGCCCTGACCGCGAGCGACGATTAATAATTAAATAGTAATTGGTGTATATATGCGCCAAGCGAAACGACTAGCCGATGGATTGTAATTGACGCCTAGTGCGCTGCCCGATGAACTTGCAAAAATAAGGTGTGCTGGACGCTGTTCACGACAATACCGGTACTCAGGATGATTGCCGGCTTTGCCTTGAAAGTACGCTATGCGTCTCAATTGAAGAACGGAGATCTATCATTATGTGCCTCATTGATACGAGACTTTTTCATTTGCAACACGGAGATTTTTTTTTTTGTCGATAGTGAAACTGTCGTCATCATGACACTTCTAGCATTTGCTCCATCAACAAGCGCTTCCGCGTTTTGCTACGAGCTGTCGCACTTTGTAATCTCGGTCACCCCGTGACGTAAGTTTGGTTTTCGAGATAAGTGTTAACGTGTAATTCAGCGACTATGTCTAAGGTAGTTTTTTTCTAAGCGAGACTTGACATTTTTTTCGCGCTCTGAAAAGTAAAAACACTGTAAAGTAGTATTATCGAGGTCGAACGTCTTAAATCATAATGTTTATCATTAATATTTATAAGAATCGAATGAATAACGCGGTGTTGTAAAATTTCACTAGTAACAAAAAAAAATGTTAACTGCGTTCACTGTTGGAAACCGATAAATATTAGCATCGCGAAACAATTAACTTAAATTTGTATACAACATGCAAAGAAATAATTACGCGAGTGATTAAGGTAGTTTGTTTGAAACGTACTGTTAACATTTTCTTCGCGGGCTTTGAAAAGTAAATACTCGCTGTAAAGTAGCATCAATAAGGTCAAAAGTATTGAATCATAATGTTATCGGCAAATAAAGCATTGATTCGAGAGACATAAATTCAAAGTGCTCTATCGATCGGTTCGTATTCGTCGAATGAACAACGCGGTGTTGTAAAAAAATGTATTGTTAACTACATTGACTGTTGGAAACCGACAAACATTATCCTCGCGAAACAATTAACTTACATTTGCATACAACATGCAAAGAAATCCTTGCGCGAGTGATTAAGGTACTTTGTTTCAAGCGAGCACTTAACATTTTTTTTGCGGGCTCTGAAAAGCAAATACTCGCTGTAAAGTGGCATCAGTGCGGTCGAAAGTACTAAATCATAATGTTATCTGCACAAAGCATTTATTCGCGAGACATAAAATCAATGTGCTCTATTAGTTCGTTCGTATACGTCGAACGAACAACGCGGTGTTGTAAAATTTAACCAGTAAAAAAAAATGCTGTCAACTGCATTGACCGTTGGAAATCGATAAATGTTATCTTCGTGAAAAACTTTAGTTAAATTTGTATACAACATGCAAATAAATGAGTGCGCGAGTGATTAGAAATGACGGTGTTCACGTGTAACGTTTAGGCTTCGTGTTTTACCGCTGTGACCATGAAAAAAATAATCGTCTTTATCTATGCTCAGCATAGTATCGCTGTGTTTACGGTAAGCACAGTGGGAATGCGTTTTTTATTTCTTCCAGAGTGCGACTACAAAGATGCCAGGACTTTCGGCGGTCGAATTGGAAGGGCGGTGTCCTGTTCAATGTCGTCGGCAGCCTGGATGCCAAAGTGTCCACGCTCCTGGAACGTCTCAGCTGGCCAGACGGCGGCAAACTGGAAGACGCGTCAGTCTCCTCGGAGACCTTCGGGAACGATCATATTTTGTCTTCTCTCCTCGTGTACACGAGAGGGTAGGAGAGTGGCTCTTCTTGTCGGACGAAGGGTAAACACGCGGGATCGACGGTAACGCGGACAGCCGGACAGTTTCAAGTGGCTGGCAAACAAGCCGGGAGCTTTGCCGATACGTTGACAGTGACGATGACAGTGAAACGTTGCGCCTGTTAAACCTCTTTCTCGCCCGTACGCGCCAGTCTCGGATTGGCGCTTTTGCTCTTTTACCATCGGCACGGTGGATATCGAGGGAGTGCGAGAAGGAGAGGAGAGAGAGAGAGCTGTGGCACATGGTCGGGGGTCGACGTGGCCATCCGCGAAGAGCCAGGATAAGCCGGAATGTCCGAGCTCCGACGGGAAGTGCATCGGGAACGCGGCCGTCGAGCAACAGACGCACACATAGCGATGTTGTTATCGTAGATAAATACGAACAGCGCGAGAGCTCTTTCGCACACGTCCGGGACAGGGTATTACCATCGGGAAAACGGAAAGAACAATATCCACGTATTTTCAATGAAAGCATGAACAAATGTGATTTCCGCTTTTCGAGACAGCGGCGGCGGCTAAGTCGCGAGTAAACTCGAGAACGCAGTTGGGTTTCGGTGAGTCACCATTCCGTTCGCTTCCCTCTCGCATGTCCGTGGTATATTGCTCTTAGGGTCGTCATAATCGTTTTACTCCCGGGGTCTGTGCGATAATAAACCTTTGTTGACCCGACCGACAAACCGAATAGACGGAAGACGTACATTTTTTTTTCCCCTAAACAGGTACGAACGCGGGGCTGTTGTTACGTCTACCCGCTAAAATTTCGTCCCGTCGCTTAGCACACTCATCTACGCTGCACCGCCGCGGTCTACGAAGCATACTTTACGATCGCCGATGGAGGGATTATATTGACCGGTGTAAAAGTTTATGCACCCGGATGTTTGATCGTGAAATTCGTCAACAGCCCCTCATGATCGTATAGTGCGGGTTCTCGGGGATGGAATTGCCCGGCTGAGGGATCCGCGCGGCCGGCACGGACCCATTCTTTCGTAACTCAATGCCGCTCGCCTCTCATTCTCGTAATCGTTCGGTGCTATCGGGAATATCCCGTGATCTCCTCACGGTCGGAAAGAACGTCAAACGTCCGTGGGTTTACTTTCTGTGGCGATGCGGTTTTTACGTTTCGATGCTTCCGTCCGGAGTGCGACAGCTCCGACATCGGTCGCGGTACTCCAGCGTGCCGTCGTGTGGTGTATAACAGGGTCGTCATCTACACTCCCGCGGATAGTGTGCGCCTCCGGGGGCGATGCCGGGGTCTCCGCTCTTCTCGTTTCTTCCTCGTCGTCGTCGTCGGGTCGGATGAGCGACGGTCGCCGCGTTGAGAGCAGACGGGCGAGTGACGAGACGTCAGGACAACCTTAGCCCGAGCCGAAGAGACTGAACGTCGTCTCGGATTACGTCGACTCCAACGAAATTCGCCTTGGTGAGCGGAGCCGCTGACTCTACAAGATGAATCTCGCCTGCTACATCAACCACCGAGCATCAGGAAAGCTCTGCATCACTGCCTCCGGCTTCCACGGTGACGGCCGAGGGGGACAACCTTGACGATATTAAGCCGGTAAACGCGGTTACTCCGCGGTAATTTGGTACGAGAGGTATATTTATTAAACTTCGCGACGAATGACGCGGACGAATTTGTTTCTCGGAGAACGATCGGAAACGAACTCAGCGATCCGCCCTCTGTGTCTCTATAATAATATATTTGATATCTCTATGGTAAGAGCGGCGAAGATGGTCCGATCGACATACCATTGATTCACGTGCTAAACGGGGTGTGCCATATTCACCACCTTCGCCCTAATCGTTATATTTTCTGGTCTCCGTCTCTGTCTTTTCCGGTTATAATAAACGAGTTTCACAGCTAGCGAGGCTCTTCCTGAAATACTGCCGAATGATCAATTCTTGGGATGATTCAGGAAGACGAAGTCGAGGAAGCGAACCACATATAAGGGGGTTATACGATGGCGCCTCGGGCATGGGGGAACATCGCGGGCAAACTCTTAAAACGTATCATCATGGCATGAATCGTAATAATACGAATTGAGTGTATAGCAGGGGGGCGACGGGCCGGCCGGTTCGCGGGCATTGTCATTACGAGCTCGCGAGAGCGAGTCCGGTTGTTTCGTACTTAATAATTAATGGGGGTCCGGTTTCTTGCGGTAGTGAGTAGAGCGTGGTATCCCACAGGACAAGGTGCAAGGGGGCTTTCTCGATACCTGGTTCTTTCTGGGTGTAACGATAATGCCAGGGCGCCACGATAATTTCGCGTAAGAATGGGGGGCAGCACGGGCATTAGACATGGAGGACGGATCGGAGAAGCCGCATCTCCTTTATCGCGATCTTGACTGCTGACTGTAGCATATTATACCGTCGTCGCTAACACTTGCCTCGAAGCCTCTCTCTATCTCGAGGCTTTGGACTCGTGGCAGCCTCTCGGTTCGCTCGTGGACCCGCAACAGTGGATTCATAGGCGCCAGTTAAGTACAGAGCTCGAGAGCCGCGTTCCTTCGAAAATGAATTTCGTAATTAGCAGCCTGTTGATACAGAGGACTCTTTGGGGCTTTTGAACGATGACCCATCGAAGCGAAGCTACCATTAGGACATCCGGGTATGAGATGTCAGTCTCAGGTTCGGCTGCTGATCGACACCGGTGGACTGCAGACGAAATGGCAAGGCCGACGAGATAGAAGATCTGATCTTTGAGCCAGGGTCATGATTGAGAAGAAACAGACAACACCCACAGATTTGTATCTCTCTGTACTTAAAGATACAGAGAGATATCGAATTGGTTGTAAGATTCGTGTCCGAGAAGGTTTGTTATTCGGATAGAGTACATCCAGAAAAATAATTTATTTGATTCAAATAAATATGTATTTCATTTAAGTACCAATTACTTAATTTAAATAAATGTTTATTTAAATCAAATAAATATTTATTTCATTTAAGTTACTACTTACTTAATTTAAATAAATATTGATTTAAATCAAATTAATATTTTACTTAAACCAAATAAACGGTAGCCGTTAAATAAATAATTTTTCTGGGTGTAAGTGTGGTGAATATGGGCCGGACCGTATATGACCGTATATGGGCCGGCTGTATGTAATATCACCCCCTATTAACACCGTGAATCAATTATATAATTGATTCACGGTGTTAATAGGGGGTGATATTGACTACTTTTGCCCTACATGAAAACGTCAGCATTTTTTTTTTTTTTTTTCGAAATACAAATAAAATTCTATGCGGAAGGCAGATTCTTCGTACACCAGGTGGAGGCTGTAGGGACATCGTGGTCCATATATGATTGCTTCACGTGTTAATAAAGCTGGTAAGTCACGTGATATTCACCACTTTTTCCCTACGCGAAAAAGTAATATTGTTTATGAAAGGAAATAAATAAAATTTTATGCAGTCCACGAACAAGACAGCTTTTTCGTAGACCAGTTGGGGACTCTCGGGACATCGATCGAAGGTCTATCTCTCGTGAGCGCTCTCCGCCCAGAACTGATTGTCTTCGTTCCGTATCGTTTTGTCGATGCGCATCAGCGACATACCGGCGGAGCAATGTCCCAAACGTCGGTGAAAGTATCGACATCAGGCCCGATGCTCGGTGCTAACCGTGTCGAGTGAGATTGCATCGCTGGTGACTAAAGAACACCGAGGCGCAACGGCGAGCAAACAGTACAAGAGACGGGAGAGACCAACGGGCTACCGCGATTGCGGCTCTATAAGTCCGGCTGGTTCCTTGCACAAACACGCGGATAAGACTTGTTTGCAGCAAACGAAAAGACATATTTTTCGTTTTCAAGAAAATCTGTACGCGGATCTGGCGTGGACACATAAAAATGCAAGTCGTGCGCAGCCGCTCTTTCGCTGGCTCGGTTAGCTCTCCCGACCGGGCTATGGCCACGGCTGGCCCTCGTCTCTCCCCCTCGGCTTCTCCGCTACCCGCCCTCCGCCGCGACATGGGTGTTTTATGGCCGACAGCTTTGCGTGTTTCGTGGTAGGCATTATTTTTCCTCCTAAACTCCGTTATACCTGGAACAATGGAGAGATTAAAACGTAAAATATGATCCCGGGGGGTATATACGGGGCTCGCGGTGCGGTTCGCGCGCTCGCGGGCCTTCCTCTCTCTCTTCTCGGCTCGCATACTGCCTACGGTAAATTTGGCAGTACCTGCGCGTTGTTTTCGGCTGCTGCTCCTGGCCATTTTTTTCGGACGTGCACCCGACGAGAAAAAAAATGAGTCGCTCGCAGCACGAACGCTCGACGGAAGAACAGGGCTAGAGAGAGTGCGCGTACTACCATTCGAATGTTTGATTCTAACGCGTGCTCCGACGAAAATTCAAAAACTCAAATAACTGATGAGATTCAGAAGAGAAAAAGATAAAGAAATCGTGAAGTAAACGTGTCTACTTTATGTCCCACTTGGTTTAATAACTTTGATTAATCTGATGGAGTAATCGCAAAAACGTTTGTACGTCGTGTCGGGTAATCAATCATTCTCACTCAGTTGTTCTTGTCCGATTGAAAAAAAAAAGAAAAAAAGAAACCATATTCTAATGTCTACACCTCGTGAATAGCGAAGAAAAGTCGCTTTGCGAGACACACACGTCAGCCAGCTGTCGTTAGAATGCTAATAATAAATGCATCGTCGAGGAATAATAATAACAAGAATATCGGCGGAGCAGTGAGAGTCGTTCGTAGACGGTCTACAGAAACCGTCGAGTTGCCGGTGAAGTGTTATATACGTGTTATACACACATAGACGGAGGCGTACGTATACTGAAGCTGGAAATATATGCGTGGCTGTGTGCTTGGGAAGGACCCGGGGCTGCGCCTCATGTTTAAATCAGCGATAACGAGAAGCCTCGGTGACATATGTCACTGTCGCTGTCAGCCGGCTACACAATCAATATAGTTGCCTGCTCGCGCTCTCGTATACGCTTTTCAGCCTTCGGGCCGCGCGTAGACGTCGTACGTATCCTCCGGCCCTCGAGATAATGTATTCGATACGTGACTCCGTATTGGACAAATACAAAAGCGCGTCCGGTTAAACCAGCGGCGAGGATCTGTCGATCTTTCGAACGATCGATACTCCTCCCAACGTCTCCGCTCGTCGCTATGTCAATTTTTTTTCTCCCCCTCCCGCCCCAATGAAAAGATCACGCAGATGTGGGTTCGTTCTTTTTTTGAACCTATCGACATGAAGCGTGACGGATGGGTATTCTAAATCGAATCAAGAACTCAATGAGTATCGGAAATCGTTGCCGCAAGATTGTTAAATTTTTAGGGATGATTATCGCGTCGAGGCTGAGGTAAAAGCGCCATTATATTTTATGCGCAATCCGTCCGTCGCGCGGAGGCCAATTTTGCTCCGTGGATATTACCGGCACGTAGAGACACTACGAAATTTTCTATGTGGATTCATCAATCACACTTAACGGGTCTTCGGCGATGTTCTCGTCATGCAGTTCCGATCGAAGTCGAGACGGACGAGGGTCGTCCACGTCATCCCTTAAAAGTCGCGCGCGGCTTCTCGATCGGGGGCAATTAATCCTCGGTGCGGACGTCGATGATGAAGTGCCGCGCATTGGACGTCTCCGAGACGGAGGCGCAAAATTTAATGACCCGCCGCGTCATCCTTAGCGAAGAATGTTCTATACCGCTCGGACATTTATAGATACTCGTCGGCGCGGCTCTCATGGAACATTGGTGGGACGAGAGAGCATGGTTCGAGTCTTTATTTTATTATGGGTACAAATTATTTTTGGTAATGGTGTTACACAAATGTTGTCTCTCTGGATTGCATTTCCTAAATGCATCTCTTCATCATGTACAATACAAGGTAAAAAATTATTTCGAGCTTTCCTAAAAATAATTATGTTAAATAAGCGATAAACTTTTTTGTTCGGATTTGAAAACAAAACAATTCTTTTATTCCCCGTGTGATTAACAATTTTAGTTTGTACTTTTGTTTGTAAAACTAGAGCCGCATAGTGCGATGGAAAAATTAACAAATAAAAAATGGTCACAAGATTGTGAAAGTTATTGTCAAAAGTACAAACTTTTTTTTTCTGTGCAGATCACGGATCTCCGACGGCAAAGATAACAGCGAGAAAAAAAAAGAAAAAAAAACTAACAAAAACTGGAGAGTAACTCGTCGAAGTCGATCAATTTTTATCGTACGATTCGATAGCGTCATCCTTACCTATGAATGTTCTATACTTGTTCGGACATTTATAGACACACGTTCCTCGGCTCCCATGGAACATCGATCGGATGAGCGAGGATGATTCGAGTCTTTATTTCCTTACCGATACAAACTATTTTCGGAAATCGTGTCATATAAATCTTTTCTCTCCGGATTGCATTTCCTAAATGCATCTCTCCGTCGTGCACAACAGATCACGGTATCCCGACGGCAAAAGAAAACAACTAAAAAAAAAAAAAGAAAACCAACAAAAACCGGAGAATAACTCGTCGAAATCGATCAATTTTTATCGTACGATTCGGATAGCGTGTCCATAAAGAACGGTGCAATATTTTTCGAACCATCTCGAGCCGGCGTTCCGCAAGGTTGAGCGGTGAACGAAAACGAAAAATTATTGTGCACGGCCGAGTGGTCGTAAAACGCGCGTGTCACGTTGTCTCCGTTGAAGGGGTACACACTATAGGATACACTAGGTCTATAGTTGTTACCTATGGAAGAGGCGAGTGCGGAGTAAGTGTAACTACGGCCAGGCAGAAGCAGCACCCATACAGCTCATACGTCAGAGCTCCCGAGACCCCCGTGCCATTTCGAGCAAAGTTCTCTCTCCTCGCGTAGTTCCATGGGGAGTAACGCGGGAAAAGGAGACCTCTATGATTTATTACCCGCCGCAAATTCTGTTTCTCTCGGCCCCGCGGAGCTCTAACCGCGTTTGCGTTCATCCATCTTTTTCCCTTTCACGGCTCACCGGGCAGGATCGTCCTGCTTCTCTGTGTTAGACAACGCACACAGTACAGCGCGTATGTACGTATACGATGATGATTCCCCGCGCCTCTCACCCTTTTCCTCGCCGCATATAGCTCCCGCTGCTGTTCCACGCCATCTCTCAAAGTGACTGACTGCCTCCTCTATTATCCGCTTGTCAGCATTTTTACACTTTTATTCTACGGGCCCCGAGTTCGGTTCGAGTTCTTCTCGGCCATTGTCGCCCGAGCTCGCCGATAGACCGGAGCGCGCACACACATGCACATGCACATGCACAAAAGTGCCCCCGCCGCGGCCCCGTGCAAATACGATAAATGTTGCATCGTTCATTGGCACACTCGTTCTCGAATCGAAGCGTCATGATAGATGAATGTAACTGCGGCTCATTCGGTCGGACACACTGTACTACTGACTGTGTACACAGTCGACCGGACGCGCGCAGACTTTTCTCTCTCGATTCTTACTGTACAAACGTGTGCGCTCCAGTTTAAACATTCATTTAAAAAATATTATTATTATTATTGTTTTTTTTTTTTGCACAAACTCCATTGAACGTTGTCCGCGCGAAAGGCCGCTGGAACAATGCTCTTCAATAATATTTTTATAACAGTCCGCTGTGAGAACAAAACGATTATTTCCTATACCCTCGTCATAGCGCCGCGTCGTATGCACGGGCAACCCGTTCGCCAGTGCTGGTCTCACCTATTGTGCAAACTGTGTAATACGGGTCTATCGATTTTTTTTTCTCCGCAAACAAGCCGTGAAAGTCAGCGGCGAACGGTGCACACGCGGTATACGCGAAATCACCCCGAGTCTACCCGGCAATTTCGTGTAACATAAATCGCGTGGCGTGCGAAGGAGGCGTTAAGATCTCGGCAAGGTCAAGAATTAGAGACCTGTCGAGATCGTTACCGTTCACCTGCGATTATACTTTCCTCTCTTGTAATTCACCCCGTCGAGAGCGAGAGAGAGAACCGGAGAACTTACAGCGAATATTATTGCCTCACAGTCAGCGGCACCTGCAATTTTCAGCCTCGTTTTCTAGGTCGGTTGAAGCTACGAAAAAATAAAAAATAAATCGGCCGATTTTGCCACGTGTCAAGGATTCCCTTTACGGATTCTCGCCTACTCGAGAGATAAAAAATTTAGGGCCTCGCGGGAGTTATTGCAAAAACTCATTAACGTAATTCCGCTTTGAGGTGTCGCGAGCCGGATTTGGCAATTTCCGGTTTTCGTCGGAACGATTCTCGGCCCAGATCTTGTTCGTGCTCGTGGCAGCTTTCTTTCTTCGAAGCTCCCGAGTCACCGTGCGTCCGTTCGTGCCGAGTGTAATTTCACTCAAGAGGGTTCTTTAGTGCACCCAAAATCAAAGATAACGAATGGCCGCGTTAATGCCCCGATGTAAATTCGCCGATAACGTTTCGTCGACGCGCGGACCCCACACGGAGAAAAATAGTTCTGTTTCTCTAACAAAATGAAGATCGTTAATAATTTATTGTTGTGGCAGCAAAAATATTTGGCTGCTGCCGCAAAATATTTGTTGCCAGAGCAAAATATTTGCTGCCAGAGCAAAATATTTGCTGCCAGAGCAAAATATTTGCTGCCACAACAAAATATTTTGTTGTCCCTATGTTAACCAGCTGAATCAGTTATGATAACAAAATTCTTGTTGTCCCAACAATTTTTTTTTCTCCATGCAATTTTGATCAAGTGCCTAGAACGTCGTTGTTTTACAACGCGACGAAAGCAGCCCGGACAGGAAAGGAAACGAAGCACTCGAGTCCGGTAAGACGGGTGGATTATGCGAGATAGACCCAGCATAATGCCAAAAATCTACCGGGAGGGCCACGGTGTCCTAATCCGGTGGGACAATGGCTCGTGAAATAATCACATTGTCAAAACAGTGGACTAGCGAAAAGTTCAACGGGAGTACGACATTTATTTCGAGCCGGAGTAATAAGCCTGACGCGAAATGAGCGACAGTTCCCCGCCTTCCGTGTTCGACACTTCATCGATCCGCAGGACACCTTTCCCCCGCGGCTCGTTTATTGCGGGCACCTATCGACATTGTCCCGAAGGATTTTATAACAGGCGTGTTTATTCCAGGGCACGGTCGTTTATTGTTCCAATGACGTTTGGAGTTTCTCATCACCTGGGATTGTCTCGAATCGAAGCATATTCCAGTTTTATTGGGATCGTGCAAAGAACCACCTCGATCGACTGTCGGGGTCGCAGTGTACGCAAGGGTGCGCGGATATCGAGAGAATCGAACGTTTTGGTGGCCGCTTCGAGAGATCGTAAATCAATCGAAAAGGGAATGACGAGAGCCAGGTAGGAATTTCTATTTTTACGGTCTAAAAAAGTAGAGCAAGGAAACACGGGAATAATACGAGTCCGCTACACATTGCAAGCTGGCTGTTACTTTCGTTTACTGCATGCGATAACGACGCTCGATTCCACGAAGCTTTCGACACAGCGCTCGGGCGAGGGTCGCAAAAATAATCATTTTTAGCGTGTACTCGCGAGGAGACACTTTATTTACAATCGAGCATTTTATCGCAAGCACAGCCTCGCTGTCGGAACCTTTGTGGTCTCCCTGGGACACCGGGGTTTTCGCGGCTCGGCTTGTACGCGAGCAGTCGTTCTCCCGAAAACGTCGGTAGACCGGACGAGCGGCGAACTTCAAAGTCCACCATATTAGCTGCGAGCCCATTCGTCAGCGTCAGAACGTCGGGGACTCGGCTTAAGGTAGTTAGCGCCGCCGGCCCTGCTGGGCACACCCGGTTATACTGCCACATCCTAGTTTCGACTTTCCGAAAGAAATTTTCAGCACTTCGAGTTCTATGTAGGGGAGAGCGGGGCAAAATGGCACGGTGGGGCAAAACGGGACAGCGGGGGCGAAAGTCAGTTTTCCAATCATTTTTGGATGCCCCGTTTTGTCCCAACGATACATCCAGATTTTCAACACCGTTTTTCCCCACTTACCATCACCGCCACCATCCAAAAGTTATTGAAAAATTGCGTTTTCTCCCATTATTCCGTTTTGCCCCACTGTCCCATTTTGCAGCGCTCTCTCTCGCCTACAGTATAATGTTCCGACTAATTTTGTTTTCTCGAAAGCGAAAAAAAAACTTTTACACAGCGAAAAAAAATCTCAATTGAGTCTACAAAATGTCCTCTTACGGGTGATGAAAAAAATGTTTGGCTGATCAAATTAACAGGCCGTCGAATCGAATGTTTCATTACTTACGGCAATTATCTCATTCGATCAACCAAAAATTTGCTCATTTTGTTGACTCAATCCATTTCTTTTTCTCAGTGTATATTCATTTTTTTAGCTCTAACAGTTGCAAAGTGCACGATACTTCGTGAAAGTTTTGTAGGAAAGTAAGAAAAAAAATGTATCGGTAGTTAATGCAATTCGTATTATCAAGTTTTGCGACGGAAGTATTTTGCGGTCTCGGTGTGGATTTTATTGAATACAATTTCTATACCGCGTTAGCCGCGGCGGCGATATTGCCCCTGCTGGCTGTTAACGACCGCGGGGGTAAACGGTAACGAGTTTTCAGTCTAAATTACGTTTGCCGGCCGAGAACGAGTAGCGAGCATACCATTGCATTTCTCAGTTACCGTACCGTGGCTGCGGCGACGGCATTCCCCCGTGCCAGCCCGAGGAGCAACGGCGTTCCGTCGCTAATTATTGTTTGCCGCAACTATGCGAGTGCGGCACTCATCTGCTGTATCCCCGCATGTACACTGTATTATATGTGGGCGCGCGTGTTCCTCCGCCGGTCCGACCATACGCGTATCGTAATAATTCGTCGCAATTACTGTTGTAACATAGTTAACCTCTCGAACGCTATATCTTTACTTCTTAAGTAGCTACTACGAGCCGATCGAGCGATCGTGTACGAGTTCCCATAATGCGGCGCGTATATAATCATACCATTCGCGTTTCTTTTCTCGCGTTTCGCCGCTCGCGCGCGATTCCGCGGTATCAAGTAGCAGAATGTACGGAGCCGCGGCGCGGAAAAGGCACTCGCGAGAGTGTCGGACGGGCTTCCACTGACGGTCAAGACGCGTTAAGAATCTAATCGAATTTCTTGGCCGAGCAGCGGGTTCGAGTCGAGTGGTAATTAGCCCGAGAGAAAGGAAGACGCTAACGAAGCACCGCATCGCGATCTTTTACCTGCCGGTGTCGAGATCAGCCGCGCTTATTTTACCTGTGGTATCATCGGCTCCCTCTCTCTCTCTCTCTCTCTCAGCGTCTGACGGGAACTCTCGTAAAAGTATGCGCGGTATCTTGCGGCCTATCACGCTGCACGCCCCTTCAGACAAATCTTCCTTCAGATTCTAGACTCGACCGAACTTGGCCGCATTCACATATCTCGGACGATGTCCTCGAGGATATCTTTCAATGGATATTTTTCAATCCAGTTTATTTTCATGTGGTAGAAATTTTGTTTGACATGTGTTTGAAATTTGTTTGAAATTTATTTGAAATTTGATTGAAACTTGTTTGAAATTTGTTTGAAATTTGTTTGAAATTTGTTTGAAATTTGTTTGAAATTTGTTTGAAATTTGTTTGAAATTTCGTTGAAATTTCGTTGAAATTTCGTTGAAATTTCATAAAAATCGCGAACCGATTGCTACTATTAGTTTTATCAGTCCCTCACCAGGTCTGTTCCGGACTTTATCGGGACTTCGAGTAACGCTCAAAAGTGTCAACCCAGGCTGTCCCGCAATTCCGTCGGAAAGAGATATGACTGTGTGAAGATCCAAAAAATTGCAACATTTACCAAAAAAATACTCTTGCAACAAACGCTCGTCATTTCGAGCCCATGCCCGATGTATCTTTCCCCAGCTTATCACGAATCCGTCGTTCATTGGAGTCCTGCCTCACTGTCTCATATGAAAATTTGCGCCAGAATAAAAAAAAGTCCGTCCCCGGTACTACAGCGAAGAACATCATACACGTTTGCTTTTGAACTTGGAACTACCACAGCGCGCTCTTCGTCACCCTGACTATCCGAGTCCACGCACGCGGTCCTGCGGTGTAACGTGCTCATACCTAACACCACTACAGCGATATCTGCGGCAAGGTGGCCGAGTCAGGCCCCGGAGAGTCGGCGATAATTAAAACGCTTTCACGAAATTGTAGGCAAACAGCGGCTAAGTGGCTGTCATTCGTGACTCGTGGTGGAAGTCGGTAAGTCGTACGGCGAGCAATCAATCACCCGCGTGGTCCCCTTCTCCTCATCGTCGTATCTCCCCTACCGAAGTCTCCCCTCTTGGCTGTTTCTCTGTCTCACCACGGTCGCTCAGACCCATTACATTTCTATTTTGAAAGCTGCTTATTAAGCGGGACCGGCTGGTGAGGAGACGGACAGGTTTGACGGTATAAAATATCGGGTTGCCTCTAGGTGGTTGTGTGCCGATGGCGTGGCGGTGCTGGGCTCTCTCACTGTGCCTTCCTTCTTTCTCTCTCTCTCTCTCTCTCTCTCTCTCCATCGTGGAGTGACCACACCGGAGCCCGACGCCAGCTCGATGTACCCGAGAGAAAGGGAAAAAGGGCGCGATAGAGGGGGACACGCTGTTCCGCGTCGCGCCCGGGGTGCCGAGTGAGATAGAGACGGATAGAGAGAAGGGCTGTGTAAAAGCGGTGAAATATCAAAGCCGGGATGGGAGCTGTCATCGTCGGGCCAACATCATGGGTGGCGTGTTGAATTAGAATGCCTCCCGAGTCCCCTCTCTGCCCGAGCACATCCTAGCCAGCCCCCCTCCGGGACACACGGACGGAACCCCGCCAGCGTCAACCACCACCTCGCGCAAAACGCAGCGGTGCAACTCGACGTTCAGCCCGCCCCACCCTGACCAACGCGCCACGACGATAACCGTTTGGAGGGGATGAAAACTACGGCCGACAGGTTTTCTATCTTTCTCCGGCATGGCAGAAAAGTGGGGGAGTTCTCGCCACCAGGAGTCGCTGCGCTCGAGCTTCCTCCACTCCTCCGTCGCGTCCTCCCCGACGCTCGCTCCGAACTCCACTATTTCCCTGGATCTCGTACGGTGCACATCGTCTCTCGTTGTCGCAGCGTACGTACCTTCGAGTGTGTTTCATACATCGGTTATCGCACATAGATACACTGTGCGCGCGAATTTACTAAAAAAATAAAAATAATACTCCGGCTGATCACGTCGTCGTCCCGAACAAGGATACTTATCGGTAACGCAGAGTGAAAGAATCGTTCGATACTTCGTCGAAGTGTTCGCCAAGCTGATGTGTGTTTTAGTTATTTTTTAAAAAGTGTTATTGTGCAGTCGATTGTAAAATAACGACACGAAAACAAACAAAAAAAATAGTGATTTGAAACAAATGGTTGTGCTTGAGGAAGGCGGTATGCTGACCACCGGACACAATCAGTACTTACAACCGGATTATCTCTCTCCGCTTCCAACAACGGTTAGTATAGTCATTCGATGGAAAATATATATATGCACACATTATATATATATATATGTATATATTTGCAATTATACATTGTCGTGGATCAAGACGAAACGTATGATTGAACTGGAGCACGTTTCCCTGAAGAGTACGAATTCCCTGCTCCAAAATCTTAGCTTCCACATTACTCCGAAATACATTTTGGCGTCCCCGAATATCCGTCCTTGCTAATTTCGTTTCGTTGTGCATTGTTCATGTTTCTTATCTTTTTTCTTCGATTCATTTGATTACAGTTGGACGCGAAGAAGAGTCCGCTGGCGATGCTCGTGCAGACCTGCAGTCAGATCGGCGCCGATTCGCCGACGAAGCCGTTGATCTCGCCGCTGGAGAAGACGCCGAAGGGTATGTCGGGTTCGAACTCGAGATCGCCGCCGGCCTCGAAGATGGACCGTACGCGCTCGAGTCCGTCGGAGCCGAAGCCGTTGGGCTTCAAGCCGTACGAGACGAACGTGCTGTCGAAGAAGTCGTCGAGCGACGACGGCAGGCCCGCCTCGAAGGCCAGTGTGCACAGTGTCAGTGGCCAGGAGTGTGTCAGTGTCGCAAGTGATAACAACAACGTCGAGAAGAAATCGACGGGAAGCCGTACGCCCCTCGGTCGGAAATCGGCGTCGCCGATAACGCACGGCACGAACACGACGACAGCGGCGAGTCACAGTCCGTCGGGCGACCGCAAGACACCGGGTTCGTCGCACGAGCGCGAGAAGACCAACGACTCACCGAGGAACAACAGCGGCGCGAGTCCGATAATACGCTCGGGAATGGAGATCCTGTCGGGGGGCGGACATCCCAAGGATCTCGGTGCCTACAAGCACGGTTTGGGTGGTTTCGGTGCCGGCAATCCGCTGTGCTGTCCTCCGGGGCTCGCCGAGAATCCGGCCTTCAGGCCACCGTTCGCCGGAGCCTCGCCGTTCTCCCATCATCACGCGGCCGCGGCCGCGGCCCTCCTCGGCTATCCGACGGCGGCCCCCGGCGGCGGAAGTCCCTATCTGAGCTACGCCCGCGTCAAGACCCCGTCCGGCGGCGAGGCCCTCGTGCCGGTTTGCAAGGACCCGTACTGCACCGGCTGCCAGTACAGCATGCACAACGCCCAGATGATGATGGGCGCCGGTTCCTGCCCGAGCGGATGCACACAGTGCGATCATCAGAAGTACGGACTCGCCATGGCTCTCTCGTCGCTCGGTCCCATGCCGCCACCCTCGCTTTCCTATCCGCCCTCGCTCGCCGCCGGCGGACGACCCTACGTCTGCAACTGGATCGCCGGTGACACGTACTGCGGCAAGAGATTCACCACCTCCGAGGAACTCCTCCAACATCTCAGGAGCCACACGAGCCTCGCGAGCGGGAACGATCACGCGGCGACGGCCGCGCTTCTGGGAAACCCGCACTCGCATCCGTTACTCTCGCCGTCGGCGGCGCTCCACAGAGCCGCCGGTGGCGGTTCCTACCCTGCGCCCTCGCTCAGCCCCCTCAGCGCCAGGTATCATCCTTACGGAAAACCACCCACCGGACCACTGCCGGCTTCACTCGCGGCCTCGCCGTACAGCGCTTTCAACGCGCTCGGTCCCTACTACTCGCCGTACGCGATCTACGGACAGCGTATCGGTGCGGCGGTTCATCCTTAAGCGGTGGAAAAAAGAAAAAAAAATGAGAAGTGAAATCGTCGATCACGGACTGGAGGGATAGCGTCGATCGTGTAAATAATAACGCGCCATGGGTGCTAACGTAAGACTCTATTTAAAAAGAATTCTATATTATATATAAATATTATATATATATATATAAATATAAATTAAATATTATAATTGAAGTTTATGGTATATATCTTGAGACAGCTAAACGTGTCGCGTTACGCAACGAACGAGCGATCCGCCGCGTGGGGGAGGGAAGGAGGGGTGGAGAGATAATAAAGGGAGTTAAGAGGAGAGAGGCTGGTGTCATGCATACTGAAATTATACGCCTATTAAGATCCGATCGATTCACGAGCGGCTGTTTAAATTCAACGAATGCGCTTCACGATCGTCAATTTTCGGTATAAATTATACCGACGAGCGAATCGCGCGTCTTTCAACATATTTGTTTTTGAAAACAAAAAACGTTTCGCCATTCGACCTCGTAAAATTGTCGCGCGTATCCGGTCGACGCAACAAAAATAAAAAAAAATAATCAAGAAAGAACGAAACAAAAGAGGGAGTAAAGAGAGATGTAAAATTCCGTGAAACAATGAATGAGAATCGCGCGGGGGTAGAGAAAAGGCTTTCGACCAGCCGAGGCTGGGGGATGCGCTCCATGTCCATGATACAACTGTGATATTATATTATTCTTTCGAGGAGAGACACGAGCGAAATTCACAAAACTCGATTTGTCGAAGTGAACTTCGCTCGGTCGCGCAACACACGTCGTTTCGTTCTGTCGCTGTTGCAAATAAATAGAAAAGAAAAATACGTTTCGGCATAGATACAGCAAAGATCGCGGGGAGGAGCGCAAGATATTCGTATCCGATCATCGAGAGAGAGAGAGAGAGCTGACGAGAGATTCGGAAGTGAAGTTAGAAAGTAAAAAAAAAAGAAAGACGACGAGAAAAAAACAATGGAATGAAAGGTAGCTGTCCACTTGTCAAATAATATTTTATCGGTGCACTTTCTCAGTGTATTACGATACGTATGTCTCATTCACCACCCACACAATGTAAATATGAACAAAACAAGAAGAAAAGAAGACGAAAAAAATTGTAAATATATATCGTTGAGTTTCTCATACCGCTTTAATAAACACGTTTGCAGAATTACGTACACACCGATTGTATTATGTTTTATTTTATGTGTATTATACCTCCTCTTTATGCCGGTAATATTCAACGGTGCCTTGCCGGGAGATGCCGAGACCGGGATAAGCGCGTTACTTATCGTCATTACCCTGTCCCGTATCCTTCCGGTAGTAACCGGAACGGCACGGCGACGGTACGATATCGTCCCCGTCGTCGTCATAGTCGTGGCTATACAACGCTCGGCCACCCGTCTACCCAACTTTCATAACTCGCCTTTATCCTCTCGAAGCGTCGAGAGCAACCGGAGGATAGCAGCAGTAAAGGTTAACGTGGGCGTTTGCGTGTAATGGAATGGATGTCTCGCGTGAGGAACACATAAAGGAGAGAACTCGTGCGGCGTTGCTGAGGCATCGAACAGCACAGAGGCTGTCCCGTTTCGTTCTCCGTCTCGTTTCTTCCTCCGTTCGGGCGAGCACTTGACGCCATCCGCAGAGCAAGAGAGCAAAGGTTCCCTCGCGTTCTTCGCCGCTGGTGGTGGTGCTCCTGCTGCTGGTGGTTGGCGGTGGTGCGCCGAGAGTCGGAGTCCCAATCCCCGGGGCACCTAGAGAGCAAATTTATTTCTTTCATTACCAGCGTAGCCGCTCGTGAGTTCTCGGATATCAGGGCTGCGAGGCGGGCCGCATAAATCTGCAGTCTGCAGCCTCTTCTCCGCTCTCTCGCGAGAAGCGCGCAGAAAGATCCACCGATGGGGGCCTCGGGGCGTGCGGTACGGGGAGCGGGACGAAGCGGAAAGAACGATCGGAGGGCGGGGGTGTCAAGAGGCAGCTGAGAGAAAAGTGGGGAAGGAACGTGGGACAGGCGAAAAGCCAGAGGAAGAAGCACACTGCGGCATCACTCTCGCCACCCCTCTTACATAGAGCGTCGTCGCGATCATCGTCGTCGTCGTCGTCGTCGTCGGTGGCGTCGCCTCAGCTGGCTCAGCACGCCCGTGAAATATTTCGGGGTGATTTTACCCCGAGAATGAATGGCCGCCTATATTTCCCTCGGCCATTCTTCGGATTGGAATTCCTGTTATTTCGGGCCATTACGCAAGTCGCTGAATCTCAATTAGTAACGTGTCGTTGAACATACGCATACATCGCGAGTTTTATTTTTTATTTTATTTTTTCGTATTTCTCGTTGTATTTGTCGCTTGCGGTGTGGCCTCACGCACGCAACCATTATACTGCATGATTTACATTCGCGGATGTACGTATTGGTGGAGCTGCGATATATATATCTACATCATCGGTCTTTCCCCTCTCGAGAGCCGCCGGTATACCGAGGCACCGCGTTCTTCGTCGTGTCGTGACTTTCATAACTGAGATTTCGCCTGTTCCTCTTTCCGGCACTGCTACAGCCGACGCCACGAACTGTCCGACCGGCGATCGTTATTCATGCCGGCTGCATTTGCATACAATGCCGTTGAAAAGAGGAACTACATCAACGTCGACGCGTATATGGTTCCGCATGAATTTTACGCCAATCGCCCGACGGATCCACCGCCTCACGCCTCGCGTGATCGCGGATCCTTTTTCGCATCTACTGGCGAGTTATTGTTTTTTTTTTCTTTTATTTTTTAAATATGTAATGCTACTGACAAAGGTAATGAGAAGTGATGTTGATGTTTATTGTACGCGCAATCGACAACAGATAATCACAAATAAATAGTCAATCTCAAATGGAGTAAGAGAGCTTAATTTGAAATATGATCATGGCAGGTGGAGAATCTACTGTCGGGTTATTGTTTTTTTCCTTTTATTTTTTAAATATGTAATGTACTGCCAAAGGTAAGAAGTGATGTTGATGTTTATTGCGCGCGCAATCGACAACAGATAATCACAAATAAATAGTCAATCACAAATGGAGTAAGAGAGCTAAATTTGAAATATGATCATGGCAGGTAGATAATATCGTAAGAATTGTAAAAGTTGACGTGACGAAGTAATCGAAGTAATGAAACATACAAAAGATTGATTTCTTCGCTGCGGCTTCAATTTTGTAGAATTTCCTTCAAAAAAAAGTCCTTCATGAGATTCCACAAGACGACAAACTATTTCAAGAATCTACTTACAGTGGTTGTTGCAAAGTTTTTTCTTTACCACGCTCTCTCTCTCTCTCTCTCAGCAAATATTACGGTAACAGCTCTCCTAATTCTGATAAGATGATAAGGGAGCCGTCAAGCCGACGACTTGTTTAAATTTCCCCACGGTGTAACATACATCCGTCCGTCTGTCCGTCAGTCTTATCGCGAAAACTTATATACAGCAACAACTACCTACGGCACGGTACCCTATAATTTTCCAAGCAGTCCACGCCTACGGTTCGGTGGAACGCCGAGGTGCCGGCGAACAAATGACGGTTATAATACTCTATGCGTCCTACACTTACCGCAAAATGTATGTACGCCAAGGGTCTCGTACTGGCTGCTCTCGTACTCGCCCCGAAGGCTCTCCAGACTAATGGAGAATTCAATCTTCGCGTGACCGCACGAGCGGCCTCTTCTTGCTTTCGTTCTTCGGATCGGTGATTTCGTGGAAAGCGTTCGTAGCCGGGCGTACCTCACGTGCTTCTTAAAACGCGATTCATGTCTTCATTGCCGAGAGCCCGAGTGATACGAGCGGCTTATCCGCTGTTCCGCAGCGAAACATTTGGTCTGCAAGCCGTCGCTCGTACGAAGTGATACACGAAAGTCGTATGAAGAACGAGTATCGAAAAGTTCCCGAAGACTTTCGGAGGTGATATCCACGTGTGGCGCCCGGCCCAACCGCAAACAACGAGGAAGGGAAGTGCGGAGGATGGGAACGACGAGTGTTCATGGTAAACGCGGTCCCTGAGTCCCGCGCCGTCTATCAGACATCTTGGCCGAGAGCGTGGCGGAGTCTCGCTAGTCAGCGCAGACAATGTACCACATCAATAACGCGGCCCATGGATAAAAGCGACTCATACATCGTGCTCTGACATATCGTTTGTAATAAAACACAAAGGGGGCCCTTCTCGCTTGCTCGGGCTCTTTCTCTTTCTCCTCGGCTCCGACTCTGTTACCGTTCCTCCTCGTCGTTACCAACACCGCCATCGGCATCTGTGTACTGGGCCCGGGTTGTCTCTCCGTCGCACTCGATTTTCTCTCGGTCTCGTCGTTCGTCCTCGTTTCGCTCTCTCGCTATTCACGTGACGTCGCGCACATCGTCGTCTGGTCGGGTTTTCCTTCTTCGGTTATTCATTTCTATCTCGCTCTATCCACCGTGTCGTCTCCTGTCGAGTCATACATCACCCCCTCTGAATTCGCGAGACAGCAAAGACCTGCAACTATAACTCATCCGTACCGCCTAGCTGCGCTAGAGAGGCAGAAGAGCCAGAAACAGCAGCAACAGCAGCAACAGCAGGCCGAAAGTTGCACATGCACCGGAGCCCGAGGCACCCCCCGAGCTGAAATTGCGAAGCATTGAAATCGATGGGTTTCCAGACCGGAAACCGGTGTTTTGTCGGACGCAGACCCTGGCGGCTACGTCGGCTTCGTTCTCCGTGTCCCGCACACCAATGCCGCACGGTGATCAGTAACAGTTCACTATAGGTGGCGGACAGCCCTTCTCGACATGGGCGTGTGCTCCTTTTTATGCCTCGTGTTTCACAATGCCAAAGAAACTAACACTCTGTACCCACCGCTTACTTGTTTTCAGGACCCGCGAAGCTTCATTGTAGTACAAAGTTTTCCACCGGTTTCGCAGGAAGCGTTCTCGATGAACGCACAAGGTTATACCTGCCTTACAGGAATATTATCGTATCTTTCACGAAAGCGAAACCAGAGCAGTTCGACAATTTTCTTTTGGAGAATTTTTTTTTACCCAAAGAATATTAGGCAGCAGAACGTCGGTGTCGCGTTCGGAGAGCCACCCGAGAACCGCCCACAGGATGTTGACGATGTCACGACATCATTCACCATTTGCGCCTTCGCCAACGGGCTCGAGAGAACATTACGGAGAATATGAGAAGATTGTGAGGGAACGAAGGGATGGAAGGGATTTTCGTAGTCTTAGCAAGATAATACACACCACGTTACTTCCATCGATCACTCCGGGGGTGGCAGATGTGGCTGAGGAACGAGCGGAGAGGATTCCACGGGTGTCAGATCGCGTAAGAGACGACGATGTCTCTTCGATGAGGCTGTCTTCGGGAGGTTCCGCGCCTGGGCGTTCTTGGCTCTGGTCCGCTTCCGGTGCCGGTGCATGCCCGACGTTTCTGTGACGTCTGAAATACGGTAAGGGAAGCGGAAGAGGATGAGAGAGGCGAAAGGTGAAGGAAGAGGACCAGAGTGTCGGGTAAGCGTGCCGCGACTGCCTGGATGATGAATTAGCCCGGGTGACCTCTCCTCGTGCAAAATCTCACCTCCTCCCTTCTGCCATACTCTGACACACTGGCGGAGCGATCTCTCTCTCTCTCCCTCCCTTTTCCCTCTTGCACTCTCTTGGCAAAAGCGTTAGCGGCAGAAGCGCGGAACAGCTCCCGTGATGTCGGTCTCGAGAGATGATGGATCGTACTCCCGTCACGGAGCCATTCATCACCTCGATCTATCAGGCACCCCCTTCACCTTGCTTCAGAAAGCGAGCATTCGACGGCTATCTACTCTCGCTTCTCGGAGTCAGTGATTAATGTCGATCGGGCCGCTCGGCGCGGAGCGCGCCCTGTTATTCGACCTCACCTCTTCTCTCCTCCTCTTTCTCTCCGCTCTTCACGAATTCGATTCATTTTCGCTCGCTTTTCTTCTCTCGACGTTCCCGGCTGAACGTTAACTTCTCGATTTTTCTTTCTCGACATACGCGAGTACGACGCACAGCGAACGAAAGATGTGGCTCAATCGATCGTCGATGCGGAAATCATCCTAGTGGCTTCCGATGAGCTCGAGGTCTTTGGTTCGAGACTCGACGAGGGATTCGTGATATGTGAGGGTGGGATGAAATCTGATTTTATTTTACTTTCTTTGAGCGAACTTACGAGATTTCGTGACCCCGATGTTCTATCAAATTGGCCATAAGTTTCTAGTTTTATTCAAATCATACTGTATGTACGAGTTTGGGATCACTCAAGCGGCTCAATGAAGCGTGACCAAATTTTTGCGACGCCTTGAAAGGAGCGCAACGCACGTTCGTCAAAGAATTTTAACAAATTCTTTCCGACCTTTCTTTCGGTCTGGTACTACATTATTCATCACTTTGAAAAACTGTTTCGTAGATGGAAACTCCGTGCTTCAACGGTTTGACAAACAATTCCGTCGAAGCACTACAAATTTATCAGCCGAGGTAACAGCTCGAATAGCTAGATACTTACGCGCTTTTACTTAAAGGAGTACCCTGGGCAGCTATTCAACTCTTCAGGCGCACTCAGAAGTAGCAAAACATGGGTACGATTCTTCTCATTTGTACTCATATTAATGGTATTGTGTAAGACTCTAATGGTAGGCACTGCTCGCTCGCTTGCCAACTGCTCATTCGACCATTCAAGTTTGTTTTCTTCTCCTTGTTGTTTTTTTTTCGTTGTAGTTATCACGACTACCAGCATCTCGTTTGTGAACCAACAGCAGTCTTGTTCCTTTTCTTTCCATAGCTCGTAATTGCGTTAAATTATTGGATCAAGCATAAAGGAACGAGAGTTATCTCTCAATCTAAAGTCTCTCTCGGAGCACAAAGGAGCCGACGGAGTAATTGTGATTGGTGTAACGGAGAGCTACAGCAACAGACAGCAGTAGCTATGTAGTACCGCCGAGAGATCTTGTGCCCGGTTAGCTGACGGCTGGATATACGCAATGTGTCTCTGTCCAGAGCCGCGGAACGGTCCCCCGTACACACTCTATCACGAGATGGAACGCTCCGCGGGCTGTCTATTAATGACAATTAATGTTTTTAGGCGAGTGATCTACGAGGGTCAGCGGACCCACGAAAACCTCGGTTTCTTCTCTCCTCTTCTCGAAGAGCTGAGGTAACCGACGGCTCGCTCACAAACACCGACGAGCATGCGCACACAGACACGCAGGCGCTCTTTCCTGTCCGCCAGTTTGATCGATGTCGCAAAAAATCACGGAACTCTCTTACCTCGTTAAGCCCGAACTTGTTCGCTCTTTCCATCTCTCTCAGCTAGTCGGCCTCTCCACTTGGGGAATATGAATTATTCCCACGTTGAAAGGATACATTTTTCGAGTTACCTGAGCGATAACCGACCAGGCTATTTTTCGCTAAATTTAGTCACTTTATTATCCTTTTGACATTTTTTAGCGGCCAAAATACTTGTCCATGAAACTGTGCCGACGAGACTTCTGGCAAAAAAAAAAAGTGTCGGAACGTACGTCACTTCGGTAGAATGTATATCTTCAGTGCGTAATTAGTAAGAGGTTAATGATTTGTCAAACTTTGACAAGGTTTCGTGTTTCACGATGTTTTGCAAAGGTAACTGTCGAGGACGGAACGCTATCATCGTAATTTCCAAGTAAAATGTCGGCGACAAAAGCCCTTAGCCCGAATGGGTAGCACGGGTATAACGAGCTCCTCGGGTAGATTCTCTGAGGAAACCGACGACGTCATACGGATGGGACATTGATGAGGAAACTTCGGCTGGGTTATAGCCCCTCCGGACTAGTGATAAGGAGACAAGGAGTTCCTAAGTAAGAGAGGAGAAGCTGTGCGCCCTCCCGGTCGTCCTCGTACCTACTCTCGGGCTGCTGAGATGGTCGGCTCCCGAGGACGGGGTTAAACCGAGAGCTATCTCAACAGCGTTATCCCCGACCGGGACCGCGTATACTATATCCGGTGGAATAGCAGAGGGTAGATGTATATACCGCGTAGTACGCTGGCGTGCAGGAGTACGGTTCCGCAAGGAGAACGAAGCCTCCTCCCGTCTTATCTCCTCGTTTTACAGTCCGAATGCAAGAAATCAAGAGGGAATCAGGTTGCGGTCGCCCGCTACTAATGAACCTCTGCGGGAACCCCCTTGCTTCTCTATCTCTCTCTTTCTTTGGCATCTCATTTAGTTAGATAATCGTTCGACCAGACTGAAATTCGAGATTTTGCGGAGTGTCGACCCTCAACCGTAGACTCTCCCACCATCCCGTGAACCATCGTAGCTCCACCGCAAAGGTTCGTTCGGCTAGCTCGGATATCTCTCTCAAACGCTCATTGAGCCCACTTTTTAATGCGATCGCACGAAACCTCTTACTCTTGCCAACGAATCGATTATCGAGTCATCATGAATTTTTCAAGTACGTCAATTGGTCAGATAATTCCGTGACGCACCGATTTTCCCGTTCAGTATATGTTGAAAATCGTGACTTTCAAATGAAAATTTATATCTTACAAAGTCCTACGCTGGGCTCTCGTGGATACGAGGAATATTCTTCACCGGTACAAGGAACACGTTGAGGAGGTTGGAGAACTTCACACTAGTCGAATGCGTGCTACATTTTTAAAGTCGCTTATACACATTTTTACGCATGTATTGTTTGTAGTGGATGGTTATTTGTATTACAGCAGATGTCCTTAACCTAGAAAAACATGAATTCCAACGGAGTAAAAGAGATTTATTGCCAATGTTAATATTTACAGTTATCTTCTTATACTAAATTTGTTACTTAATGCTACTTTTACATATTGGCAAAGGGCCATCGATCTGGGTCCTTCAGCCCACTTGTTTGTACTCATTTTTGAAAAGATACATAATCGTTTAGTTTTTTCAAAGAATAATCCACAATTTTTGATCGATTTTGATGTATTAAGGCTCATTTGATGTATTATCCTCAAAGATGCTGTACAATTCATCATCTGGATAACCGATAGTATTTTCCATTAAAAAATGACAGCTGTTTGTTCATGAAGGAATTTTGCTGATGGATAAAAATAGCTGTCTGTTTTAAATGGAAAGTACTATCGAATATCTCGATGGTAAATTCGTAAAGGATCTTGCAAAGAAGAGAATGAGACGTAATTTATCAAAATCGAGCAAAAAATTGTGGATTATTCTTTGAAAAAACTGAACGCTTATGTATCTTTTCGAAAATTAACACAGACCAGTTAATATTTTGGCAAATCCATTGCAATTGATGTTTTTCTAAGTGAAGGACATCTGATATAATACAAATAACCGTCCCCTATAATCAACGGATGCATAAAAGTTTGTATAAACGACTTTAGAAATGTAGCACTCATTTGACTAGTGTGAACCGCTCCAAGCTTCTAAAGGAAATACTTCTTTGGCACAAAACTGAAACTTCGTTTATAAGGACAGGTGTACATTGCGATTGTGATGCTGCTGTTGAGGTCTCGCATTACGTATTGCGGTGGTGATCCCGTCACCCGTACCGGATACACACCGGCATGTATCGTACATATTGCAGAAGGTATGTAAATTCACGCATGTAATGGGCACTCCCAAATACAGAGATACGAGTACGATTCGCGAATCGTATAGTTTGCGGACTTACGATCGCCCATCAGAAGCGCTTCCTTCCTTCCTTACACTTCTTCTCGATGGCGTGGGGGGAAAGTGGCGACAATCGCGAGCCGCTTTACTCGGAAGCACTTTGTGCCGACGCGGTTGAACACATCGCATCGCATCTGTACGACGAGCGCGACTCACTTGCCTTATATAACATGCATAACTCAATTTGACACTAATGAAATAAGTGTCACAGACACGAAAGGGACCGAACGGGGTCTCTGCATTAACGCGTGACTCGCCAAGTTCAATAGCCCCGATGAGCTCTGTTGAGATGTTAGTATTATCGACATTGAAGTCGGAGAGAAAGGGAGACAAATTAGCGGTGCTACCTTCGCACCGTAATTTCGAATAGACTGGACGTGACTCGATTGTTTGCGTTGAGTTATTGCGACAGGACAATGACAGTCGCAACGATAACGCCGACGTAATAAACCTCGATGCCTCACCGGCTATTCAACCTATTCAATACGAAACTCATTTCTGACCGCTAAAATAAAAAAATAAAAATTCTATGCCAATCCGTTTTGTAAGTCTCGACTAAAGAAAGAACGGTATTTCTTCTTTGTATAAACCGCATTAAACGTCTCGTCATCGATCTTGAAAAATTCTTTCTAGTTGCACAGGATGGTGTACACTTTCATCGAGTAAATTTTTCGCAGTTATAAACTGTTTGTGATGCATGATCGAATCGTTGAAAGCCAAACGAAAAGATAGATAGATAGATAGATTCGTTTATTTCGTGTTCTGGGACCTAAGCCCCCTACGAACACCGTGCATCAAGATACAAGCAATCCTTACAACCCAAAAAGACAACTGCAAAGAGTTGAATCGATAGCTCAATGTGGCTATTAAGGAATATTACTTTTTCCTCGACTTTGCTAAAATAACGATATTCCTTGCGTGCAACAGAGCCCAAAAATCGCCTCTTATTGACAATGATCAATATTGACCCGTGTGCATGCACAGTACTGTTTCATTACTTTCTAGGGAGTAACAAGGCTCATTACTCCCTCCGAAAGCCCTATTACTTCCGGGGGAGTAATGGTCATTGGCGAATGTTGCGATTTTGCGACGCAAGAAATGTGGTTAGTTTAGCGAGGTCGGAACAAAAAATGTCGCATGTTACACGAGAGCGATGTGGATTTTCATCTCGTGTGATTTATTCACACTTCACACTCGGGAAACTTCACATTCGGCCATAGTAGTAGACTTCCCTCCCTTGGAGCATAATATAAAAATTCTTGGTCAAATAACTTGTAATTCCCCTGTGCTTGACGAACGTTATTGAATTTCATGCATTTCTCACCAAGAGCCAAATTTCACGACATTGCATTAGTTAATGCATTTTGGCCATTGTCCATGTTGCTGTTTTTCGGTAGCGGTAGCATAACTATTGCAAACCACCGAAAGTACATAGATCGTGGTTACAGTCGGAAAGCCCCAACAAAGTGAGCTATCAAAGGCAGTTCCCTCACTTGTTCGTCCTTTGAATTGGTAAGGGTCTGTTGGCAAGAGCAAGTCGCGTCGCTTAATGTGCCGGCCGACAGTGGTCCCTTTGTTCCCGTGAGCGAATTCGCGACAATGCGGCAAGGTGGTGGTTTTCTACACGCGATCCTTTGGACGCCGACGCGAGGAGCGTTCGCATTGTGCGCGGCTCGCGCAATTAAACGGGTTCCAAGCAACGGCGGTAGCGGCATGCATCGCGCCATTCCATACTACCCATGCCGCGACGAGCTTTTCGGCTTCTGTTTGCGACATCCGGACCTAAAGCGGACACGTTGATGAGGCGTGACTCGAGACTCAATGTCTCTACTGTCTTTGATGTGAACGCGCCTCAACCGCCGGCTCGGCTCTGTATCGTTTCGACGCTCTAGGATTGTAAAGTTGACACGTCGGTCTTTCGCCTCCACACAGCTTCACCAATTTTCATTACGCTGGGAAGTCATTTGGAATGGGTACCTTGATTTTCTTTAATCGTGATTCCAAACATCGTTTCCGCCGGCTTCCGATAGACGGGAACAAAGTAAAAAAAAAATACTTCTCGTTTTACGTTTACTTAAAAAATTGTAATTTAATGTACTGGTAGTGGAAGTTTTTATGCATCAACTGACATATTAAATTTCATGTGCAATTGTGATGAAAAATGAATATACAGTGTATTATAAACTTTGTAAATACTTTACTTTTAATAATTTACTTTAATTTCACTGTAGAAGTTAATTAAGTTTTCATCGCAATTGCACATGAAATTTAATGTATCAGTTTTTGTATAAACACTTCCAGTGCGGTGCAATAAATTTACAATTTTTTTGTTTTTTACAGTGTTTGTTGCTTTTTTTAAAAGTATTCATCGATCCATCAATGCGAAGCACGTACAGTGTGCGGCAAGTTGCCAAGCACGAAAATTTAAATCCCGAATCATTAATTGCCGGCACGTCACACCGGGCGTACACGAGTGGCGAACCGAAGGAATCCTGCGGCTCTAAGGCGCAGGAAGAGAAAAAGGAAAGGCAATTAAGGGTGTAACATTGCGGCGATATACGCTTACCTATATGCGGCACGAATTACCGAGCGATACGTGACCGGTAAGAGGCACTGATGAGACAGAACGAAACGACTCGACGCTCGACTTTGTAAGCATGCTCTGGCTCAGTCGCAATATTCGGTCGGTCGTTAGTGCGTATGTGTGGAATGATTCGGAACGGGTTCATTTACCGGCGTCACTATTACACGTGTTTGTAACCGATGCAATCGCGATATTCCACTAGTGAAGTTGTTCTGGTTCAAACCGACAGAGTTCAAATATATCCAGTTCGGATTTTTTCAGTGAAAAACTGTCGTTGGCAATTTTATCTTCCGCCTCATTGGTTATCCAATCGATCTATACTGACAGAAGGATCGCGGAAAAACTATGAATTCATATGGCAAACTTCGACCACGCAACATAGTACATGAGCGTCACCATTAGCGATATGTGAAGTTTTCACAGAGGCTATAGAAACTTTTTTTTACCCAACCTATATGATCATTTTTTCCAGAAGGAGGTTTAGCATAATATTGCGTATCTGGGTAAGAGTTTCGAACATAAAAACTGAGAATTTTGTGGTTTAAAACTGAGAATTTCGTCGATTAAATTTTGTTATGTATGTATTAATAAAAAAATTGCATCGACATAATATGCCGAAATAACCTACAATCCTAAAACAATCGAGTCGCTACCGCGATGCCATTGATTACTATATTTTCTAGTAAGAAGAACTTATATTCTAGCAAAAATTACGGGATATTCGGGTAATATCTGTGATAGCAAAAATCACCATTTTTTCTAGCGGAATGTGTTAAGTATAATACTAATGTTTGCCAGGATGTCGCTGTAGTTCCCACATACCTGAAAGTTCAGTCGGTTTTTACTAGAGTTTATGGTAATTTCTATCAGATCCGTCTTCCAGTACTGTAGCAGACCGATGTGAAAAAAATAGACAAATTATCGATCGAAAAACGCGATTGCAATTATTTGCAAGTATGTTTTCCGCGCGCGGAACTACGTACCGCCACATATACATGGAACCGGACATTAATTCATTTCATTGCGTTATCACGATCATGAGACTCGACCAGCTGTTGCATGGTCCCAGGATTCTCGATGTCAGGGTCTCGTCGGTTCGCTCGGGCGGGGAGGGTTTCGAGTAATAAAAAAAATACTAACCATGGCATCTAGTCTCGTCCAGTGAAATAAATTGAGTTATTAACGTGACGGTGTCACAATAAATTATGATGAAGCGGCGGGTAAAAAGGAACGGTCAGACGTGGTCGCGAAAGGTCGGACGGGCTAACAGCGGTTGATTGCCGGTCGCTCGTTTGTCTCCATGTACTCTGACAGCGACGCTCCGGCGAAGTAATGTCACCGGGAACGTAGCCGCGAGTCGCGGTTGCCGTCTGAACACGTGGTGAACTCCGGCAACCATGGCAAACACCAAGCAAAAGAGAGTCGAGAGTATCTCTGACGATCCGGACACACTCGTCCAGCGTGGAACGTACCACAGAGGCCAGCGGCATCCATCGAGAACGTTACACTCTCGCATACTCTCCATACTCTTCTTCTCTCCGCTATCTCTCGCGCGTTGGTGCGCTCTCGTAATTAGCCATGTCCATAGATTGAAACAAATGGCACGACGAAACTACTGGACCATTTCACCGAGCCAACGTACCGAGGCAGGAGAACAGCAGAGGGAACCGATCCGAACATCCCTTCTCACGCGCGTTCTTGCATCTTTGCGGTGCGCTCGTCGTTCACTCACAGACACCAGGAAGGACGGTGGAGATTCGTTTTATGTTCGGCACATAGAGGTCTCAACTATTACGAAATATCATCGTTCCATACATACAGATACATACATGCACGTACTCTGGCTGCATACAAATTGAAACTATATTTCATTCTGTTCGAGCGTTTCATGCAGATTTATGATCGAGCCATCGGAGACATAGATTGCGCAACGAGATGATTTACAACAACATAATAATCTTGTCTGATGAAGCGGGACAGATCGTGCGAGGGACACCGATGGTTGATCCTGTCGCCACGTTTATTACTCTTCTCGCCTTTCATCGCGTTACCGACACGATGAAACGACTTTTTTTATTGTTATTAATGCATCAAAGTATCCGACGATTCGATGGATCGTTCGTCAACAGTTCGTGTATGGAATTCTCTGTTATCTTAAGGATCGAGAGAATCGTTTGCATCTCGTTCCGTTGCTGTACTCGTCAGTAGCTCTTTTTTTAAATTATTCCGCGACATCGTACGACCACATTATGCTCATGTGATTATATCTGTATAAACGCACGTAACTCGCCCTTCGGTCGCAGAATTTCTCCGTGTCCGTTACTCCCCTTTTGTACTACGAGTAATTGCCTGTTAATCTAATTGGTTCGCTACACGACGCGCACCCAATCGATGGTACACGCGTGTGTAACGAGACATTACTCTCGAAGAAGCTTTCGCGAGATAGCCTCGATAATTTTCCGATTTATCGCGAATGCAAACGATCCTCGGGAGGCTACTTATCTCGCGGACGTTGAGGAACGAGTAGCGCATACTCGTATAAACCTCACGTGCGTGTGTATAAATGCGAATCGATCCAAAAAGTTCGTTGTCCGACCTCCCGGAGCCACGTAAGACCCGGTGCGCTCGCCGCTCGTTGGGAACAGGCTGACGAGTAAAATATATATCAATGCAAAACTGTCCGTTGATGCGGTACGTCAGCCGGCTGTTGCGAGGGAACGAAGCGAACGGAGTTCTCTCTCGGCGTGAGTTCGCGAGCCGGAGCGAGAGACAAGAGGAGTCGCGTCTGACAGATATAAATGACGTTGGTGGCAACGCGGGCAATGATTGAAACTCCCGCGGGCGATGCGCTGTCTGAATCGCGTCTCGGGCGGAACGTGCAGCCTGTTTCAAATCCTCTCTCCGATATCCTTCCTTCTCATATCTTCTCTCTCCGCTTGTGCGCCGCCGCTGTTGATGCTCCTTCCGCCGATGGCGCGTTGGGCACATTTTTTTTTTTTTTTTTTGCGTGACAACGCCGAGACACGTGAAGGAACCGCGGACATCCGCGCTCACGGACGAACGGACGGACGACGAAGGGAATGAGGGAGAGACACACAAGCGGTGGCCCGTCCAGCGGAGAGCCCAGCGTCCTTAAGAGCATCACCGGTGCATCGGTTCCTCTCGCGTCCGCTTCTCAACGGGCTTCCGAGGAGATGGGCAGCCCGTTGATCTCTCATCGTCCCTTCTGTCCGGCTCGCGATCTTTTCTCTTTCACGAGTAAAGATAGACGAGAAACGGCGCATCACCGCGTGTGCAGATGCACCGACGTCTCCGATCCGACAGTCGAACCGCGGGTTGGAGCGGGTTGGCTGCTCGATCTCCGCTATTAATTACCCTTATTGAGCTTCCGTGCGCCGGTTTCGGTCGCTCTCGGGTAGTTCGATCGTCTCTCTATCACCGCCAATCAATCTTCGTGAGGCTACGCCGAGCCTCGGTGGAGAGGCTATATACACGCCGACGTCGCCGCGGCTTCGTCAAACGTCCCGCGATCGAGCGGAGCCGAAGACTCTCGCGGCCAATCTTCCGTGGAACAATGGGTCAGCATGACTCGCTCAATTCTATACACTCGTCTGGGCGACCGTTGTGTCTCGATCCCGTCCGAGTCTCAGCTCCGCTCTTCCTCTCTATCGATTTTCAGCCGACCGACTCGTTGTTTTTTTCTTTCTTTTTTTTTTCGACGGAATAGCTTCTGCTCTTCGTACCTTTTTCTCGAAGCTACTGTCGACCCCGTTCCTGAATATAAGTCTTTTTTCTCCACTCTTCTTCTTGATCTCCTCCATTGTGAATCGTTCCTCTCGATGAGCTCCTGTCGAGACTCCCTTTCCGTGTCTAATCAACGCCAGCGCATCGCGTCACAGTCAATCGATGCAATATTCGTTCCGGGATTTCCTTCATAACTCACTCTGCCGGAGTCGGAGACGCGAGCGAGACCATTTCTTCCTCATGCCGAAGAATCCTTTCGACTTTTTTTCATTTCGGAGTCTCATCGCGCAAAGAAGTGTTCGAAATACACTCCCTCATAGAAAAATCTTGATATAATAGTCGGAGAAAAAAAAATCACCGGGTTCATCGACACTCAATGCTTGTTAATATGAAAACGATGACGAAGACGTCTGCAGAATTCTCTGACAAAGTGGACAATTCAAAGACCGCGTCAATACTTGAGAAATGAAACGCGGCTACCGTTTTGGATCACTTGAGATCCGTATGTTATTATAGAATTGCCGCGACGTTAGGATGACGATGATGAAGATGATATGATGAGATAGTTTGAAGTGCCAGCTTTAACGATTGAATGGATTATTTACATGTGTGTGCGTGTGTGTGCGTGTGTGCGCGGTGTATTCTGTGGGAAGGTCGGTCATCGCGCCGTTCGCACAGCCAAGCATTGCAGTAACTGCAGCAGTGGTCGCAGCACTGGTAGCAGCGGCAGAAGCAGTAGCAGCAACGTTGGCCTGTCGTTCGAAACGTACGTCCCTTGCATAATGCCCGTCCGTCATCGCGAGCACGGAGAGCGAAGCGGGACCCCGCGGTATAGTGACTCGACATCTGTCGGCTAAGTAATTGCTGCTAAGTTATTTATCGTTCGCTCTCCGACTGTGCGTGCAATGTTCGCTCTCAACGCGTAATGCATAGGGTACCATTCCCGAGTCTATATTGCGTGTGGGTGGTGGAGAACATGCAACGAGAGCGCACCCGGTCGTGCGACGGCGTATGTCCATCGGTGTCGGGTGAGAGAGCCGCTAATTCGAATCGCGATCGTGCGCGCTGGCTGGCCTGTCGCCGAAATAATTTGCATCGATATTAGTCTCGTCGCTCGTGTTCCACCTTCCGAAACGTTGTACTAATTCAGATTAGGCCGCTCGCTCTCGCTGCTCCAAGATCAGCGAATATTCGTCGTCGACGAATGTAATTCAATCTGACGGGACGCATTCTGTTCAACGGTAGATCCATTTTGTCCCGTCCCTCGGTCGGAATCTCTCGGTGCAGAATTAAATAACTCGCGAGTAGATCGTCCTCCTCTGTACACTGTGAGAGACAATTAACCGAGGGAATTAACTTCATAGCGGTTCGTTCTCGCATTTTTCCAATAAAGGAGACTCTCCACGGCGTACATTAGCATTAATTCCTGAGGATCGATATACCGAACCTGCCACTTTTTCCGCACCCGACACCGTCGATGTCGCCGCTCGTATGTGACTATACGACACACGCTATCGCTATACGATGTTGCGCAAATAGCGGACAAGATCTATAGGTGGATCACGAACGGCAAGCAATTAACACACTCGACGACAATTAATAAGTGAAGCAAAGTTTTTCAGCGGCTAGTCGACGTCAGATTGTAATCTGACATCACGAAAAAGGCTTTATATATAGGATCGGCTGTTGGGAATACAAACTGATCACGTATTTCTCATCAACTCCCGCGAATTCCGTATAAAACGTCGCGAATGCAACATGAGGCAGAAGAATATCTCGATGAGGCCGACGAGCACGGACTCTCCGGACTGGTAGTCGATAAAAGTCAGAGGCGAGTGTCGCCTCGACCGTCCATGTATATATCCAGAGGTTTGATTGTGGCGTTGCATCCGGTAAAACGGCGATCAGTCGTTGGCCGTTCAATGAACGATCGGCCACGAGCGGTTCACCGGTCGATCGCCGTGGCCAACGGCTGAGACCCTCGGGTTGTTCGACGCGGATATATACCGCTCGCGGATAGTTTAGTTATACCGTATTCGCGATAATTTAATCAACGCTAATTGGATTTCTCCTCGTTGACTAGCCGCGCGGTGTGGATAATTGTTGAAGTAATTGGTGGTGGCTGCTGACGGTGGGAAGCGCAGACTGGAGGAAGACAGAATCACCGAGGAACTGAGACGGAGTGAGATCGTACTATTTTTACTTATTACTTCCTGACTGAAGAGTCTGCGCATGCCGCGAGATATTTCTCCCGGTGGCTCCTGTACCCGTCCCGGCCAAGGTATATGACATCTGAATACTTCGTGTCACGTTTTCAATTTTCTACTGACTCACACACACACACAATTCGTGTATACGGCGGAGTCGGAGAACTCGGTCTATAGACGGTGATTCAACGAAACCGCTCTCGACATACCGCTGAATCTGTCTTTACTCGTTGTACAGCCTGACAGCTTCCACGCTACAGGGACAGCGTTATCTCCCTTAGATAAATTAAAATATCGATCGGACGACGTCAATTATAAGTTTTGACGTTATGCTAATATCGCGGGGATCCGCTCCCGCCACCGACGGTCACAGACCGACGTGTCAACCGAATCAACGTGGGCTGCATTAGTAATGTGTCCCTCCAACGTTCCTCCGACGTTTGCTCACACCAGACAAGGGACTCTGCGTTCGATCCCTCGTGTGCACGTTTAAGGGGACACCTCACCGCCGCTATCGTACGGAATCAATCTTTGTGTTTACAGAGAGACGTGTTGTATAACGAATGGCTCGCGATCATGAAATCCATCAGTCGCGGACACTCTTGAATAAACATTATATCCAGCTGATGGATCGTCGAATCGTCGCGCGCTCGATGGAAAGGAAAATAATTCGATAGTCTCGGGGACATAAATCATCGACGAGTTTAATGGCTTAATAGTTAATTTTTTTTTCACACGTCGCCAATGTTAAAAATTCATGAGTAATATATACGTACGCCGATGTATTTGATGAAAAAAATAAATTTCATGATATCATCGACGTTTGATTTATTTCTCGCTTAATGGATAAAGACAAGGAAACTGTCATTGTAAAGAAAAAAAAGAGAGGAAAATAATTTGAGCTGCGCGCAATTTTATCGGAGGCTCCACGTACATACCAATTGACTTTACTGTTACTAATTGACTTTTTTGACTAGTTGACATACTAATTGACTTTCAGTATTTAGATATTTTGTTAAATCGCCTTTCAATTGTTTAACGTCCTATTGATTTTTTCTCGCATGTCGAAAGTTATTCAGGATTCGTCCATTAGACGAGAAAGTTCGAACTTTCTTTGACTTTATTTTCTTTATTTTTTTTTTCTTGTAAAAAAAAACTTCTGCGCAGTTTCCGAAGCTAATGCGCACTCTTTTCAATTCCACGTTCTGAGTCCCGGTGACACTCTCGCCTGCCGCTCAGACGGGCGTCATCTGTTTCTACGACGACTGCATTCTCGGTTTCGATAATAATCGCATCGTCCCGGTGCGAGACAAACTTTCACGATCGAGCCCCGAGTTCTCGCGGTTCTCCGCTCTCTCTCTGTCTTCACAGAGCTCGGTCCAGGAATGGCCAGACTTAACGAGAGGAATCAAGTAGGACGCATAGTTTTCCCGTTCCGTAAGGTATTATAGCGCGTTTCGCCGCCTCGTTAACGATTGAATTTATGGCTACGGTGGCTCGCGCGTCGAGCGTGTAGATTAGAGAGAGGCCTCGCAGCAATAGCTATAGCCACATATGTGTCTATGTGTACAGGTGACTAATCGTGTCTCTACGGGTGTTGAAACGTATCTACCTCTCGCTCGCCTCCTCGAGCTATTTGATTTACCGATTCGATGATAGCGCGACTTACTCATTTCTTTGAGTAGACACGGGCACGAACGTTTATCAATCATCCTCGTTTATGTGCTATTCATATATATATATTTATTATCCCATCCGTAAAGGCCCTGAAAATTGTCTTTACGAGCCCGAAGCACGGTTTGGAAGTCTGACAAAGCGCCATAGAAAGGGGTTGACGAGTGTGGATAGAACATAAGAAAGAACGAGAAAGGGTCAGTGCGAAAGGTAGACCGGATATAATGGGCGGAAGCGCGTCGCCTCTTCTTCGCTTCCCCGTTAGCAGCGCTATCAGGAGAACAGTCAGGCCGCCGCCGGCGTCGACGTCGAGCGACATATATCTACCTGTAAAGAGAGTAAAGGATAGGTGGAAGTTCGATTCGGGTCGAAAGGGAAGGATTAATGGCACAGCCAGGGGACACCCGTAGCTCGTAAATCGTACAGGCGCGGGCCAGGAATTACCGGCTCTCGCAACTTGCGAAATATGACGGTCTCATAAATCCGAGTCGTATGGGCTGCGCACCTCTATCGACTATAACAGCGAGCCGGCCTCTCGCGGTGTTCCTGAGTCTCGCTGTTCTAACTCTCTCGAACTATACCGCGCCGCGCTTCTGCTACGTTTACCGTGGAAAACCTTGCCGGGTGTCCTGTATATAACATCGTGCGTGACACTACACGAGGCATTTATAACCGCGTTCGAGCTAGAGTAGTGTAACCGAATCCAGCGCCAGCTAACAGTGAAAATCTCATTTTTCGATCAGAAATACGTCACTTCCGGTTTGAAAATCTTATTTTTCGACCGGAAGAGACGTCATCCAGGGGAAAATGAGATTTTCAAACCGATCGTGACGTTTCCCTTAGATGACGTGACTTCCGGTCGAAAAGTGGGATTTTCAAACCGGAAGTGACGTTTTCCCGAGATGACTTGACTTCCGGACGAAAAATGAGATTTCCAAATCGGAAGTGGTTTCCCCTCGACGAGGGGAAGTAGTCGATCAAAATGCAGCACAATTGGATTAATTGTTCATTGAAATGACTACGAAACAAAAAGTCAATCTTACAGAGTTTATATTTTTATGCACAAAGGTGATGATCATAATTATTATCCAAATTACACAAAGTGCAAGAGCTTCTATAAATGTGCTTCTATAAATGTCATAACACGTGAAACACTTTGAAGGCTGAATTTCCAATTCGAAAACAAAATTTCATATTTTTTATAAGTTATTTTGTGTTCATTAAGATCCTAGTTCAGACGTTTTTAGGCCCAGCAAGTATGTTGCGAAAAGGCAGTATCGACTTGCACGGAAATGCCCGGCTTTTGAATTTCACTATAATCTTCACTTAATTTCCTTCCTCGTCCTCCATCCAAGCACCAAAATCCAGCACGCAGTTGGTTCCTAAACGATTCCGAGAGCCTCATGAATAACGCCGATAACCGTGGGCACATCGCAAGAACCCGAGGGGCGCCGAGAGAATTTAAAAGAAAGAATATACTGCTGTACGCTTTACTCTACATGGCTAAACTTGTATTATACTCTCAGAGCACAGAGCACAGACGTATTCAGAGCTCTTTTCCGGGCCGGATACACGGGTATAACCGTGCCAAGTGAATCTTCCGAATTGGCTAGAACGATATCGCCTAGGCAAAGTACAACTAATGTGAGAGTTGTAGCTTTCTCTCTCGCTTTGTCTGCAGAAGCGGACCAAATATATGCCGTGTAATGCGGGCGAAACTGGTGTCGCTTTAAAAGTACCCGGAGGAAAGATACTATAAAATTATAGTACAAAAAAAAAAAAAGAAGAGCATCCCTTGTGCTGTGTTTGGGTATGATTCTGAAACTCTTCATTCTTTATTGTATGCGATGTTGTATCCTCAGTGCATCGCTACTGGCTGGTCTCCTTTTCGAGAAAGTATTGAACTGGAAATCTACGAATGTTCGGAATAGACGAGAGCAAGGAAGATTCGAGAATACACGGGCCAATGGAATTATATAAATCATTCGAAAATAGAACAGCAGTAAAGTGAGAGTCACCGCGACAAGGCGAGGGAAAGAGACGAGCCCTGTGTTTTAGCGAGACATCGTTGCGCGTTCTGGCAGCAAAGACAGTGTAATATATTGTCAGACCGGGCAGACACCGGCGTGCCGTGTACGATCGGTTATAGAACTTGTGATGAACGATCCAAGACAATGACTGCCTTCTATTCCAGCCACACTGATCTGACATTATTTATAACGGGTGTCAAGCGCACGCTGTACATGACTGTACGGCGATCAGCAGGACTTCCTGGCGGCTCGTCGAGGAACCGACTCTAATGGCGGCGACGAAACTGGGCTTATCGTCTAGGATGGACTCTCATCAGTCACTCATTACGAACCAAAGCAAGATTGAAGATTAAATAATTTCAAGTTAAACCACCGGTAAATGCGCAAATTTGCAAGTCACTTGGTTTTTACATTTTCGTCACACGAAGTAGTAAGGAGAGTAAGTATCGCATGGAAAAAAAAATTCACTCCAATGCCATTCGGTCGTGTGATATTTGCTTTGGTGTCTTCCTTTGGTCGGAGTAAAATAATCAATACCGAAACCGTAGGACTGAATAAAATGAATAAAATGATGAGTATGATTAACCCTTTATAAGTCATACCTCTAGTCCCACTTTTGGGCGCTACCATAGCAATGCATGGCTCCGACTACGCGTCCGTTAGTTCCGTTTCGGGACGGTTTCGGGCGGTAAAGTCCTAAAGTAGAAATTGACATTATCGATTTGGGATCTCCACGATAATTGAGTTCCATGATATGGCGGTATGCGGAGACCGGTAGTACCCTCAGTTACTCGCTGGCTGTCGCACGGGACGCTAACACAGCGCGCTCGGGGTACCAAAATACCCCAGTCAGGAGTTCCCGTTAGTGTTTTATGTAAGTTTTTTCTTTTGTTAGAACTACCGAATGTAAATTGCTATTATGTAATTTGGATGTATATTCGGCACTTTATTTTTTAATAATCTTTGATAATAATTATCATTATCTTTAATTACCTACAATGTTTCATGAAAATATTGTACGATACGTGCCAGGAGCTTCGTTGCGACACAATACTTTTTCTAACACATGCACGTAAAATCCCGCGTTCCGTTCCTGTGAAGCGTGCGCAGAAAGGCACTTTTTCGCATCGCGTGCGCGAAAAATACTGTGCTTGCGTACAATCGCAATATGGTCTTCTTTCACTAGAGCGGAAAAGTGCCTTTCTACGCACACTTTGCGGAAACGGAAAGCGTGATTTTCGTAAATTTGTTAGAAAAAATTATGTGAATGGCATGGGCGTAGAAAAGAGAGGTCTGACTCGTGTGAATGCGGCAGTTTCGCACTCGTCGAGAACTCCCTTTCTACGCCATTGCCATGTAAATAACTATTTCCGCCAACAAGACCAACGGCACCGGGATTTGAACCCAAGACCTCGCGATACTTTGTTTTCGAGGGTAGTACGTTAGCCATGAAAGTGATCGGTCTCATGGACTTTTATTTTTCGTTCGATTAATCATCATCCAAAGTCGTTTCAGTTTCCGCATATATTTTCCTAGAGCAGGAGGTTGCTAAAATTCGACGTGGATCATAGTTGTAAAGTTGGCAAATCGTTCGCCAAAGAAATTCACTACCGCGTTGGAGTTTCAATGCTGCAGTTCGTTGGGGTTCATATACTGTACCCCTCGTAATTCCATTAGCAATAAATCGTTGGCTTATTACCGGCGCGGAGGAACGCGAGGGGTTGCAGATCCTCGATATCGATTCGATACACATGACTCGCAGTGTTTGTAGTTTAGCATGTCGATCTTGGAACCGAGCCACGTTCGTACATAAGTTAAGTTTTCTTGTTTCCTTCCGTTGCGTGACGTTTCGCCTCGGAGCGGGTAGAAAGGATTTAATTTTCTAATGGCTTGTCGGCGGTTCGGTGGTATAGTAGCGGCAAAATTCAATTACACGAAGAATCGAATTGGAACTCATCAGGGCACGCATACGCGGCACTTGGCAATGCGTTCTTCCTGCGGAGAGTCTTAAAATCGCGAAGTAACCGATTCCGACAATTCCAGGACGCTCGAACATGGGTTACACGGAGTTTCTGAGCGGTCAGTATACTTACTTTCATAATGGCGAGCCAACGAGGCCCCACTTTCATTCGCTAAGTGTGTTTACGACTTCCTGCATTGTCGGCGTGCAAAATTGCCCAATTATCCGAAACGACGTTGAGTGAATTTTTATTTTTTTCTTCCTACCGTACTCGTTTAACAATTTATGCAGTTTAGGAGGTTTCACTGATTTCTAGACTGGAAATGTGGAGAGAACGGATGAAAAGTAAAAACAATTTGTTGAGATAACAAATCGAGGTCGTTTGACGAATAAAGATATTTAATCGAGATCGATCAAGGGATATGGAAGCGATATGCGGATAAGTGTAAAAAAAATCGTTTGACAACTAATAATTGCATGTTCTTACATGCAATTATTATACAGCTTCCATGGCTCTCACCGACGTATACGCGTACGAGTACTACAATATATGGCTATCCGAAAGATACGCAGTTTTTCAATTAAATACACGTCCTCGACCCGATAGGCGTATCTACCTTGCTTCTTTAATTATACCTGACTCACAGAGGTTCAACAACGCTCAATTATTTTTATCGGGTCGCGAGCATCAGTTTTTTCTTTTCCATATATACCCCGCGTGTCTGGCGCAGCAGCTTCTTTCGAAAGGCACCATCGCAGATATACTTATTGAGGAGAAGAATCATGAATACGAAACAGGCTGTTCCAATGATGCGTGACGATATTGTATACAGTAGGATATCGCATAAATGATACTTTTTTCTGTCCCCACTCGTCCACATCTAGAAATGACAACTGTAGCAACCTGTGTCGAACACTTTGCCCAACGTGAACAGATAAAACTCGGATCGATGCAGAAAATATTCACAAGAAAGCAAAACGATGATAAAACAAAAAATGTGCACATGGCTTCCTCATTTGTTACAGTTTTGCGCAAAATTGTAATAAATGAGGGAGCCATGTGCACATTAATATGCACCCTTTTTGTAAGATAAAAAGAATGTATATATCTCATAAAATTTAAAGTCAAAATTTACCGCAAAATTTACTGTAGAAAAATCGCTAATTGATATTTGGGTAATTTGTCGCATTAAGGCTATGTTTTAAGTATTTTTCCCCACTGATGACGAATCTCCAAATTATTTTACTCCCAAAGCCACATTTGATGCATAAACTCGTGTCGGACGGAAAATAAAATTTTTCGAAAAGTTCAAACATTTCAAAATCTCATCCAATTTAAACGATCAGATCAATTTTTGCCAAATGTAACACCAAACAGTTTACAGTGTCAATGCATTCCCATGTCAAATTTCAGCTCGATACCTCCATGTTTCCTTGAATTATACCGTTTATAGTAATTTTTTCAAAAACTCAAAATTCTATAAACCTGATCGCCTGGATATATGTTGGTCAAATTCGCCGAATACATACATACATACATACATACACGCACACAACCACATATGTACAGACATCCGGTCGCCAGTTAAAAATCGCTTTTCTCGACGTTGTAGACTATCTTAAATACTCTAACATTAAAATCTCAATTTTTTTACGACAACAGTTTCCTGTACGAAGAAATAAAAATAGAAACATGTGAACGAGGAAGCGCAATTAAATATAGTTAACAAAAAGGAAAATCAATGCAGAGAAAATTAAAGCTTACGCTCGCAGCTCGCGACTGTAGCGTACATAAAATGAATTTTGCTGAACCGTGAAAGCGGAACTTGGACCGTGGCGATCACGTCGGTCCCTCGAGGTTCTCGCGGAACATTACAGCCCTGTATCGCGTACCGTTAAGTCAGCAACTCATTTTTTTCCCTCCTCTTCATTCAAATAATGGTCAGTTAAATTACACGTAACGAGGTTCGTTACTTCGTGACTCTGTAAGTACAGAGTGAGTACGGTTCGAACGGGGCGCGCGCGGTGGCTCTGCGTTGCCGACCGTGCGCATTGAAATACAGTTATTTAGGACCATTAAAACACGGCGTCGATTACTCGAGTTCGTAATTACGATACCAAGGGTAATTGAGCGGTGTCGCGAGCGAGCCCGTACAGCCTCGTATGTGGCGCGCATATAGAATATAAACACATGTATATTTCGTCCGGCCAAACCTCCCGATATCGTGTCTCTGTAGTCGTACGCACGAAATATTATCCCCCGTAAAGCGCGTCGGTCCATTAGGTACAAAATAAAATTGATGGTCGCCCACGGTCCCAAACACGATAGCGAGCGCGCCAGGTTCAATTCAGTAATAATAATTTGTTTCGTCGAGCGATTATTCGCCTATTGATTTCGGCCGCTTTGTCATCCGCCTGTGTGTGCCGGGTTTCGCCTGCCCGCGGCTGTGCCTGTACAGAAATTCGAATGTGTACGAATCGCTCGGTCATTGCGGCACTCGGGACGACCCGGAGTACGCGCATCGCCGAATCTGCGGTACTCCGAACAACACGAAATTCGTTCTACGAAACTCGTGCCCTGGTTTTCTGTCCGTGTCGAAAACGTGTTGCATGCTCCCGATCCACCGGCGTGCGCGATAGTTCGATTTAACTATCGGTCCGCGCGTTCGGACGCATCGAAATTTGAAAACGCTTGCTGTCACAAGCGTACAATTCGACTTTATCGTGTCCGCGCGCGCTCCCAAAGGCTAATACGCTACAGAGTTGAGGCTGCGAGCCGCTCGCGTTATCGCTGAAATAAAAAGTAAAAAAAAAAAAAATATAGTATCTCACACATAATTCATAGCCCCCACTCGAGCTTGTATCTACTTAACGACTGGGCACGACAGGCCTAATCGACCGCTAATCGCGAGACGGCGGAGGAAAAGAGAGAAACGTGAAAGAACGGGGAGACGGAGAGCGATAGTACGTAACAGGGAATGAAACTGTGAGAGGGACGAACGCACGTTTACGGGCGAACGCGAAAGCTATGCTGTCCTGACAGGTATACCTAATACCTATACTGGCTGGCTGCCTTCTAGCTACCATAATTCTTCACGATAACGGTGAAAGAAAAAGGAGCGGCTGCGGCACAACGTGTGTCGGACGCTGACAGTGGTGCTAATTGACGGGTTGCCGCTTGCAGCAGCCGCCGCAGCAGAAGTTTATATTATAGAATATAAAGGCAGTACATATATTTGTACCAAGCGTGGAAAACCGTCGATCGTTGGAACTGTCGTCGTCGCCCACGAACACGCCCGTTCGTTGCTTCCCGTTCGCCCTGTCGCGACCTTACAAGCTGCGAGACTGTGTAACAGTTTCAGAACTCCCCAATCCCGTAATTAGCTGACTCGTTACGCGAGCTCCTTCGAGGTCTCGGCGGTGTGACAGAAATTGCCGGGACCACACCGGTACGACGTGAATGGCGTGTACAGCGTGTCCTGGTGGACATAACGGTCGTGTTACACTCGCAATTCTGATATTATATCGCGAGATCTGTAGTTTCTGATTGCCTCATTTTTTATCCGATAAGAGCGTAATGTGGTGCAATAATAATTATTGAAATTTAATCTAACTATTGGAAATTAATTATACGTACGATCGACGACGAGGGATAATTAGTTTTGTTGTCGGCGACTTGTATCCTTTCAGACGGGGTGTTCGCATACGCAATACGATTTCAAAGCAGAATAAAGTGGAATATTTCTGTGAAATATTAGTTTTAAAAAATTACAACATTTTTCGTCTAGAGGTACAATCCGATTTCCGAGGATTACGCAATTTTGGCCGTTTGTTTATTCGTTCGCATGATATAGTACTTTGAAGATGCGATACATTACTGCCGTTCAAAGGGTTGGAAACATTTTAACAAAACAATGACGATGATAAAATGAATCGTGAAGCGATTTATTTCTATTATAATACTTTCATTATTTTTTCAGATGCATGAAAAGTGCTACTTTTCGTGCCTGCCGAGAGTGGCGTAAGTGGCGCTTTACAACCAAGTGTACTATAAATACCCGGCGCATGCACGCGTCAGGCCGATTTTACTTTACGCACGATTCGCTTACTTTACGCACGCTGGCAGTAGAGTGCGACAATCAGGACGCACGGAGTAGCACTTCTCCTGCATTCGTTCAAAAAATTACTATTTTTTTTAATACTTTTTTTAAAAATAATTGTGATGTAGTTTTTTTCGCTGAAAAGTAACAATTGTAAGTAACAAATTGCGATTGTAAATGACGAAATAAAAATGCAAGTAACAATCAATACTTGGATACAAACCCCGAAAATATCAGTAGGGTAAAAGTGTTCAATATTGCGCGGTCCATATTAAATTTTAAGAGCACCTGCCCAGGAATGGCCCAACACGAAACTCCCTTCTCTGCGATGTTGAAGTACATAAATAATTCGCTACAAAATTGTGTTGCGTTTCACCGATTCGCAAATACGATATCAACAGTCTCTAGGCGGAATTAGATATACCGCAGTTATAGGCTCGTATGCGAGGCGTATTCATTGAGCTCGATCTTTGCAGCTGCGAGTCTCGTGTGTGAGCGCCCTAAAGATCTCGCGAGACACGTTCGCGTGGCGAAAGATCGGCCGGTAAGACCCCGTTCGTACTTGGCAAAAATCTAGATCCGACTCGCGCTTTGTACAGTTCGCGCATGCGCAGCTTCGAGTCGGTCGTATACGGGTTGTTTGCTCGTAGCTCACGAGAAAGATCTGCGGCCGCCCACGACGCAAGTATTTTGCCTATCGCGCTCCTGAGAAAACGTCGGTAGAGTCGCACTCCCGTGCGATTTTCCGCGTGCCCGACAGAGCCGATAATCGCGGGCGGTTCTCCGATTGCAGTCTAGAGAACCGGATTGCAGAGCAGAGCACACAACGGCACGGGATTCGTGTCGCTTTTAGCCGCGATATCGCCAAGTTCAGTGCATATAAATCCGCGTTCACCGCATGACTGTACCGAAGGGGGGAATCTCGTTTTCGTGCTCTCGTCTCGTTCGACTCGATTCGCGAATGCGCTATTTTTTCTTTTTTTTTTTGTTTCTTTCCTGTACAGCGGTGGGCACTCGAGTTGAGCAGACATAACATGACATATGCAGTCGTCGTACGTACATAGTATGCAATATATTTCGCGGTTGTATTAGATTTTTCTACGAAAAAGAAAAGAATGAACTCCAAGTTGAAAAAAGTCACTTTCGAGTTTTAAAAAAGCAGAAATTTATACGTTGCAAAAAAATTGTACATTTAATCTACCGACTGGTAGTTTTTATGCAAAAACTTAATTAAAGTCAATTATTAAAGATAACGTATTTCTAAAGTATTTAATGTACTGTACGTTAATTTTTCATCACAATTGTGCACGAAAATTCAATTTGTCACTGTATGCACAAAAACTTCCACAATAATAGTACATTATATTTCATACGATTTTTTTTTTACTGGGTAGGCATAATGGCTATTTGAAGTAATCATACATTAACTTACATACACTTAAATAAAAAGGGAAATAAAATGCAGTAGCCAAGTACGCAAGTTCAGTGAATGCCTGCAATACACGCTTCATTGTTGTCGCTAAAGCTCCTCTTTTAGCTTGAACGTCGAGACACTGCCGTGTCTCTCTTCAATACGCCCGGCATGTATTATACGGAACGTTTCGTATTGGGAGTAATCTACCGGTGGATTACTTTGACCGTGGAGCTTCAGTCGCAGAGCCTGTGGGGATCAAAGACAGCGAGCGAAGTACGAAGCGGTAAGGCCTACGCTATCCGTGTCTGACGTGTGTTGAGCTCAGCGCATTAATACCCCACCGGCTATGTCCTACCACGTATGTATACAGTGACTATATACCGTATGCGCTCCTCCGCGCCTTTCATCTCGCGCTGATTTAACCGGCTGTAAAAAGAATTTACTGGATCGTATACATCCGCGGCCGCGTTGAGCAGCGTGCCGAGAACCGCCCAAGCTTCTTCCCCCGCGGGCACATCACATCAGGGAACATACGCCGCACATCGTAGCTCCCTTTCCCCCCCTAACAAAAATAGACGCTGAAAGGTTCGCGTATGTATAGTACGAGCGAGTTTTGTATGTGCGCATGACACGTTACGTCAGAACGACGCAGTGTGAGTATGAGAATGATCGTTTGCCGTGCAAAGGGTTTGCATAAATTCATGGAAAATTGGATATTTTATGCGAAGCGAACGGGCAGGCTCATGTGAAACGAAAGCAGAAGAGAAAGGCACGCGGTACGCAAATATTTCGAGGAACTTGTTTTAATCTCGTAAATTGCACCTCCAAGGTGAACTGTGGTCAACTTTTTGGAGCGTTACATTGGGCCCTGACACGGCCTGGCCAGGTCCTCGTCAGGCTTCGATGTAAAAGTCTCTCAGGAAAACTTATCGGTTTAGTAGGAAATATTCGAACGTCGAGTCTTTTTTCGACCGGAAGGGACTTCACAACGGAAATATGTCACTTCCGGTTTTCAAATCTCATTTTTCAACCGGAAGTGACGTCTTAACGGAAATACGTCACATCCAACTTGAAAATCTCATTTTTCGACAGAAAGTCATTTTCAATCCGGAAGTGACGTATTTCCGTTGTGACGTCATTTCCGGTTGAAAAATGGGATATATATACATATTGTAACACATATAGAGATAAGGATGACCGGAATAGCTCGGTATGACAAACGGACAGATTATCGATTGATCAGATGACAACAGTCTTGATCGGACTTGCAGAGAGAACAGACGTTTGACAGTTCGTGCTCGAGATATTTACCTGTCATTGTACTTAATAATATCCGCCCACAACCTAATACGCAGGTTATTTATTCCACAAGAACTTAACAATATATAAAAGTCAAATGTGTGAGCCTCTCATACATTCTCAGGAACCCCTCATGGGACACTGAACGGCGCTCACATATAAAACCGAAATATGGGTGTCCGTGTCGTTGAGTTTCCATGAAAGTTTGTAGTGGTCTTTAATATTAAGCAGGTATTTATATATTTCTATAATTTATATATTTATGGAGGTAATTTATAACATTTATTTAATTTTGCATCGCCGGAAGAGTTTGCAGATATTGTTGTCTGCACAATCGTGCATATCGATAGACTTTATTAATTGAAAAATTGTGGTCGACATTGCGATACGGCAGTTCGATGAAAAATTAATTTTAGGAACTGATTGATTTTTTCGTGGTGTCGGGGTTCTCGCGATTCGCGCAGTTCGCACCGACGAGGGTGCTGAAAAATGTGCAAAACACATTGAAAAGGCGAGGGTGCACGATGCGTAATAGTCCTGGCTGTTATATCGACTTCGGACAGACGGTGTGCGTGGAAGCGCGGAGGAGGAAGCAGAAAAGGCCTGACCGGTGAGGCCCATCGTGCCGGCTGGCATCGCTAGCAGGCAAGGCAGATTTACGAGGACCGCGCTCGGGCACTCGGATAGCGAATGATAAACGTGTGCCAAGATAGCTTTATTTATTTGCGAGCTCGCGCGATCTTTCTCGCACGCACAACATCGCCTCGAGCTCCTCCCTCGTCCTATACCAACTGTACTCTTTCGAATGCCGAAGCGAAGAGAACAAGGATTTCTCGTTGCCGCCCCTATGACGCCCGATTGCCACCTCGGAGTCAACAGCAGCAACGGAAACGTCAAAACATGCTTGACTCTATAGCGATACATAATAAATAATAAGAGGCTTCGTGACGTCAAAAAATGGTTGTACCAGACGGGGAAGGATATCGTTCTCAAGAGAAAAAAAGAAGCACATAGTAAGAGATAGACAATCTTGTAACGTTGCTCTCATCGGAGTGAAGCTTTTCAGAAAAGGAAGAATCTAAAATATTATGCTAACGAGCGATAAAATTATTATTGATACATTATTGCTACACTTTATTAATTCCATTATATCATAACAATGAAACTCCTCTCATAATTTCCAATATTTTGACAGTCCCGCATAATATTTCATGCAACACCACGTCATGAATATTTTCATCTTGTCTCAACTTCCTCCATCCACTTCCAATTTAATTTCACATTTCAGTAATTTGCTGAAAATAATATTATTAATAACAGCAGTAATGGAAACGTCAACACTAGCTTGACTCTATAGCGATACATAATAAATAATAAGAGGCTTCGTGACATAAAAAAATGGTTGTACCAGACGGCGAAGGATATCGTTCTCAAAAGAAAAAAAGAAGCATATAGTAAGAGATAGATAATCTTGTAACGTTGCTTTCATCGGAATGAAGCTTTTCAGTAGAGGAAGAATCAGGTTTGTGAAATATTATGTTAATGAACGATAAAATTATTATTTTCACATTTTATTCATACCATTATACCATGATGAATGATGAATAATGAAATTCCTCTCATAATGTCTAATATTTGGACAGTCTCGCGTAATATTTCATACAACACCACGTCATGTATATTTTCATTTTGCCTCAACTTCCTCCATCCACTTCCAATTTAATTTCAAGTTTCAGTAATTTGCTGAAAATAATATTATTAATAATGAAATATTCAAGTATTCAAAGGCTTCGACGAAATATCCAGATCCAAGGAATCTCGTTCGTAATTTTCGCCGAGTACATAGTGCGCGTATTAATTAAATTAATTCATCCAGAAGCTCGAGCGGAAGAGACAGAGTATTAATGCGAGGGCCTCATTACCGGGGAAATATCAGTTTCTCGACTCTCCGTGCACGCACCCCGTCGTGTTTGCGGTTTCGTCTCTCTCATCGTTTCTGAGTAGACACGCGTTACCAATACGGACTCTTATACACCACATTCTGTTACAATACTACATAATATCCGGACGACAACGCATCAAGCTCATAACGCGAGTGTAATTCAAATGGCGCAGAGTGTGAAGTGCAGATGGAGGCAACGGAGCGCCGCTGTCTGAGTAGGACAATTAACATTATTATTTCAGCCAACGCGTTTATTACATGCAACGTATGTATAATGCACACACATACACAACGGCGAAGGCACACACATACACAACAGAGAGTGCGAGTTATCACGAGCCGCCCCATGAGTGATAGCAATGCTCGCGATAATGATAATTGCAATATAAAGAGACGGTTAAGCGGGGAGCTCGGTATTCATGGCGCGAGAAGCGAGTTTCCTTGATGCGGGGCGCGCTCTTTGCCGGGCTCGTGTAATAAATAATAATTAGAGGCGGTTTTTATTCCCGGCGTCGACACTTCCGGAGCCCTGTGAAGTGAAATTGGGGACCGGAGTGCCGCGACGAGGCGCGACAACGGCGACGGCGGCAGCAGTGAAATAAAAAATATATGTATAAACAAAAACTAATACAAAAAAAGTATTACTATAGGTATAAAAGGCCGCGTCGTAGCGCGGAGCCCCCGCGAGAAAGAGAGATCGGTATCGCTCTCTCACGACGGTTAAATTTTGAGTAACGAGCACGAGGAGCCTATGATCGTTCGGCCAGATTGCGGTCCCCGCGTTCCTCTAAGTACCACGGGCTCGATAATGGTTTTCCCGTTGCGGCACAGGACGCAGAGCCGCGGGGCTCTTCGCTATATGCTATAACTCGACGCGCTTCTCTCGCCACTCGCCGACTCTCCCTCTACTTCTCCTCTTCGTCCAACCTGCTTGTACTTCAATCCCCTCTCTGCCGCCCCTCGCCCCTAGCCGTTATCCAAAACTTTTGGCGTTAATTACCAGCGAGACCGGAGTTAATTACGAAGCGGTAAGCATTGTCGGGGTCATGCGCGCGGTTGCGGCGGCGACGATGAGGCCAACTGCGCGCCTCGCGAGAATCGCGAAGTATTTCGAAAAAAAAAAAAAAATGTTCGTTCAATACTCCCGCATGTAGATAGCCGATTGAATATTTATGAATCAAGTGTACAGGCTTACGAGTCGATGACACAGTGCGCAACGTATACTTACACGTCTCGGCAAAATCGGAGCTTATGATTTGAGCGATCATTTTTTTGTTCATTTTTTATTAACTCACATGGCTTTTAGTGAAAATAAAAATAACATGCTTTGATCTTATGCTGCTCTTTGCGGACTGAGAGACGCACATTTACGGGTTTGCGGCAGGTTGTAATTATCTTTTACTGCGCAATTAAATCGACGAATGATTTGAAAGGGCTATTGCAAAATGCGTTAATGTTTTTTTTTGTCTCTTTATCGAGAAATGCATATGCATGAATCGACAAAGTGGCAGCTCGCCGTTTGATAAGCAATTTACTTATTTTTCTGAAATTGTCATAATTGATCGCCTTTGATGATAAATGACATCCTCACACCTTGTTCCCCGGGTGTCGCAAGTTGTAGGTGAATGTACGAGTCTCCGACACCACGGAATGATCGGTGACTTTTTATTTGTCGCGAAATCGACAAATCATTCGTAATAACTGTTACAGCCTCCGATAATATTTTCATTTATTGCAACGAACCTTAATGAAAACATTTATCTCGCAAATGCCGTCGAGCGTCGTTTTCTCGTCGATAACTGGGCCTCATTTCGCTGTATTTTATGAACACACCGTAAACCTTGTCCAATGTGTTTCATTGGCCCGTTTCTCACAGTGTTTGCTCTCCCCCCGTGCGGAGCGGACAAGTTGATTAATTGGCTTAGAATCTCATGGAAAGCTAATCACAGCGTGCTCGTATTCAATCACGGTTTATCAACGGTAAAATCTCTCGCTGCGCTCCGAGTGCGTGTACCGAAGATATTAATCGATTCGTACCGCTCGCTCCTAGAGCTTTCCGGTTCATTTATTATAAAGTATTAATAGCAGCTTCGGCTACGACACGAGAAACATTAACCCGAAGAACCAAAAAAAAATAAAAAAATTAAAACGTAATCATATATTATCAGTAGCAGCTGTAATCGGCGACTGGTTAACGGCGACCAGTGAGTGTCGAACGATAAGGACGTTTCTGCAGTCGAAAACATATTTGGAGTGGGCGAAACGCCTCGTGTCCGCTACATATATAACCCACGCGTAGACTCCGCCGGAGCGAGATATATTATTTATCCCAGCGTGGCGCACGGTCGCCTACAATTTCATTCGCGTTGCTTGTAATTCCGCATCACGAAGCGAATTAAGAGGCGCGAACGCTCGTCGCGACTGACGAAACTTATCAGGATACGTGGGCGTAATTTGTACGGTGGACGGAGCTCTCTCTCCCGGTGACTCTATTCCCGTTTTCCAAACCAATCGGTGCTCAGCAGGCACGTTTTCATCGTTGAAATTATTGGGAGGAACGGATGCGCGCGGTCCGGTGTGCGCAAGAGATCAGAGGATCGTTTAAGCCCACGTTAATCCGCTCGGCTAGCTGTTGCTCCGTTCGCGCCGCAGCGTGCGAGCTCTCGTGCCCGTACGTGTCCACATGTTAATTCCACCGAGCGAGGCACAGGAGGCGACCCGCTTATTGCCAGGTTTGCCTAGGTGTGACCGCAACTAGAAAGTTTCACGGTACATAGCGATTGCCGGGAGGGGAAGGAGGGTACAGTGTCAGCCGTAATTGTTCCCGGGGACCAATAATTAACGGCCGTAAAACCGATTAGATACGAGGAGGACAAGAGTATCCTATCGGCAGGTTGAAACGAGGAAGTACCGTGGCGCATACATTCGCGCCGGTTATAGCACATGCGCTGCCTTACCGCGCTCACTTATTTATTCCGCTTGCATTAGCCCGCAGAACTTTCTACTTTAGTATATAATATCCAGGAACATCGACGCTCACGATGTATGGATAAATTAACACCGGATAATATCGACGATGTCGTATTGTGCATGTAACGTCAATGATTATCGAGAGCCCGCGCGAGAAAATCGAACGTGAGCGCTCTCGATAATCGTTTTCTCCCATAGATAATCTATTCAATCGGTACAATCCGAGCGATTGAATCTATTACATGCGGCTCGCGATAAACCACGAGAAACCTCTCAGACATCGTGCATATTTTCCGAGGCGCGCATGCTCGACACCCCTGGAGAAAATTAATGAACGTTCGAGATTCTCGTGTTGCTACTTTGCTCGGCTAAACTGCTCTCTCGAGTACCACTTGATCGAGACGGAGTGCAGCACTCGCGCTCGAGACAATTTCTCAGACTCGCCGCCGCTCGATCTTTGCCGCGAGACCACCCCGAGAAGGGATGCGCGTACTCGAGGATTGACGAGAAAGAAGAATTAGCATTTTTTTTTTTGCTCGGTCAGACATGTGTGCAGGAAACGGAGACCCTCGAAGCCTCGTCGTTGAGGACGACCGAGATTTCCCTGATCCGTGCCACAGCGAAATTTTGGCGCTGACCCCTGCGGTTCTCGTCGATGCGACGAGAGGCTTCGGATCTCTCGAGAAAGGCGAATAATGGATTCCCGTTGCAGACTCTCCGATGGACCACTCACTCGGAACACGAGCCACGTCGAGTAAGTGGAACCGGAGTAAAGACCGAAAGCGTATAGTTTACCAAATACATAATGGGCGTCACGGGTGAGCCCGTCCGCTGGCCTTCATTAATGCCCGGTCCGTTTCCCTGCAGCAGCTCTATTCAGATCGTCGGAGAGAATGAAAGGGAGGAGAAAAGAGGATAGGAATCGAGTTGGGTGGAAGTTACAGAGGACTCGAGACGCGGAGGACCGGTGGAAGCAACAGCCGCGCGATGCAGAGGAGCGAAACGACGACCCGCGGGGAGGCTGACAGTAGGGTGAGACGATGGCGCGGCGAGGTCGACGCTAAGTACCGGATTACGTCACCTCGCAGAGGCGATCCTGTCTTCGGCGAGAGAAGTGGCCTCTGGCTCACGCTGCTCTCCCGGACTCCCGCGGCGCGAGTTCCACGCTGAAAAACGTTATACCGTCGGTTCGGTTTTTGTTCCCGCTGTATGCCGAGATCTCCGGTTCTCCTTCTGCGCTGGCACCGCCCGAAGCGAGGAACACAAACCAAGAGTGTCGCGTTCGCGGATGAGAAAAAAAAACGCCGAAGGTTTCGCACTGCTCGGACGATGTCGCCCGGAGATAAAGGTGTGCTATTGGTTTCGCTGGTTTCTCGCACGAATTCCCGGCCGGGTGCGAGACAAGCTCCTCCTCGTCCCAGGGGTCTTGGATCGAGGAAATCTGGCGTTGCTGAAGCGAGCCAAGCGAGCCGGGCGAGAGCACGCGGAGGGAGCGGTATAACATCCACCGGGCAGAGTTACGACATCCGGCTGTCCGCGACAGTCGAGATAAGGAGATTCGATCCGCAGCCTCATGAATTTCCGTCAGTCAGTATCTATCATCGTCATCGAGTCACGAAGCTTCTGGTTGTACGCGGGCGTTAACGGATCTCGTCGCTTCGCGTTCTACGGATCTGCCGCGGTAACGTGTAATGCTTGGCATACAAGACTACTAATAATACCGGGATATATAACGAGCGTTAGATTCGTGCTACCAGGCAGAGCCGTTTCAACATCCCACGCCCTCCTGTTGCCGGGTACTAAGCACCACTCCGATCGTACATATGCGTGAGCGAGCCCTATAAACATTCGCCCAACTGGTTTACGATATAGTATATCGTATCGCGGAACACTCGATGAATGACTTCCTATAAACGGCAACAGCTCGACGGACATGTCGAGATATTCGATTAATTTACATACACACTTCTCCGCCTGTATCCACTCGATCCGATAATTTCATAATATATCGAACTAACAGCTTCTATGGTTGCGAGACTCGACGAACCGCGGCAAACGGAATCTCATTATTTGGTGGCTCCGACGGTTCATTTTCAACTTTAATTTTGATCGTCTGCTTGGAGCTTTGAAAAAACATTAATAAAAAAATCCTCGACACTTTAATTCCGAAGGTGACATATTTACCACCTTGGTGATAAATTTATTTCTGCAAATATGTTCTTCAATTTTGATCATCTACTTGGAGCCTTGAAAAAATAAATTAAAAAATAGTCTACCCTTTAATTCCCAAGAAGTATCGAGATGATATGATTGTTAGCCAAACATTAATCACCCATTTTTCATTGGAGTTGTAAATTATCGAAAAACAAATTGATGTGTCGAAGGTAAGATTGAAAAAACATTTAGCGCAATATTTCACTGAAGAAGATGCTTGAAATAAGTCGTTGGTACAACTTTAATTTTTATCGTCTACTTGGAGCTTTGAAAAAACATTCATAAAAACATCCTCGACGCTTTTAATTTATCACCAACGTGCCATACTTGTCACCTTGGTGATAAATGTATTTCTGCAAATATGTACTTTAATTTTGATCGTCTACTTGGAGCCTTGAAAAAATAAAATATAAAATACTCTACCCTTTAATTCCCAAGAAGTATCGAGATGATATAATTGTTAGCCAAACATTGATCACCCATTTTTCATTGGAGTTGTGAATTATCGGAAAACAAATTGATGTGTCGAAGGATAGATTGAAAAAACACTTGGCGCAGTATTTCGTTTGGATAAAAACTAAATTCATTGAAGAAGATGCTTGATACAAGTCGTTGGTATACTGCGAAAAATAAATGGTTGGATTAACGAAGGCCCGGTGACATGTGTTTAAAAGCGTTATTTGGTTGGTACACAGTAAAAAAAGTTTGTACTTTTTACAACAACTTATTGTCCGCAAACGTCCACAATTTCTTATTTGTTAATTTTATAGTTTTACAAACAAAAGTACAAACTAAAATTGTTAATGACACGGGAAACAACAGGACAGGTTCGTATATTTAAATAAGTGACAAACGAGTTTGTCATTTATTTAACAAAGTTATTTTTACGAAATTTCGCATTCCGATTTTACAACAGTATTTTTTACTGTGCACAACAACAAACATTTTTTTAAATCGAAATATTTTGAATGTAACGAAGGGAATAATCGTTGTACAAAAAATGCTTTAGTTTTACGAACTAAATAACAGCTTTGAATGTATGCGTCACCGCGAGTGTTGGTTAATCCAACCATTTTTTTTTCTCAGTGTATCCATTGGTTCATCCACCTTTCTTTCCACTATTACTGTCAAATGGATTTCCGCTATTAATTAAAAATAAACCGTTGTCAGCAATGCAACGAAGTTGTAAATAATATGAGTCCGCCATGAGGGATTTGGCAGGTGACAATTTTATCCTTGGATAGCTCGCACTTCACCTTATCAATAGGGTAAAAGTGGGGAATATGGCCCGGTCCATATATCATTGATTTACGTGTTAATCGAGGTGGGCCATATTCACCACTTTTACCCTATATTATTCGACGGAATTCTCTTGTTTAGTTTATCGCGAAGGCATTTAAACTTCACGGTATAGACTGAATTTCCCCAATTGATTAAAAATAAAATGTTGTCAGCAATGCAACGAAGTCGTAAATAATATGAGTCTGGCAGGAAGGTTTTGGCAGGTGACTATTTTTTTCTTGGACAGCTCGCACTTCATCTTATCAATGTATAATTCGACGGAATTTTCTTGTTTAATTTATCTGGAAGGCATTCCACCTTTACAGTATAGAATAGATTTCCCCAATTGATTAAGAATAATATGTCGCCAGGAATGCAATGAAGTCGTTAATAATACAAGTCTGCCATGAAGGTTTTAGTCAGGTGACTATTTTATTCTTGGATAGCGCGCACTTCACCTTATCAATGTGTTATTCGACGGAATTCTCTTGTTTAGTATGTCCGGAAGGCATTTAAATTTTAGGGTATAGAATGAATCCGGAGAATGCAGTCTTCCAAATTCTCACGATATATGGAAGGACTCTGCTACTCTGACTCTAACGTCCTGCGTTCGTGATCTGGAAGCTCTCGTATCCCTACGATATATATCTATAAGGATACCCAGCCTATACGACGTCTGGGAAGCTTCAGCAGGAAACCAGAAACCGGTCCGTCGGGACTGATCCGTTATTACGTTAAGTGGCTGTCACAAATTTGACCTTAATTGCGCTAGTGATGAATGGCGCACGAGTTACGGACAGGCATCAGGCAAGTCTGTGAGATAGCACGCTGGGGTGGTGTTTTGACTCGCTGTCGGCTGTCAGAGCCAAGCGGCTCTGGCTTCTCCTGCACACTCCTGGCGGCGTCACGAAGACGCCACTAGCAGTTACCGATTTTACATAAGGGAGTCGTTGAACGCGAGCGGAAACGCGACCGACATGGCCTTCGGACTTTCCACTGATTCTCGAATTTTCAAACACGTACGACTTAAAGAAGCGTGGCGAAAGTGAGACATTTATAAATGATTTCCGAATGTCGCTCGCTCACGATTTTTCACAGGCACTTTTTTTGGTCTTGTTTTTATTTATTTATTTCTAACTGTGAAGTGTGACAAATCAAATCTTCATGTTTCAACGTCATGTATCAAAAAGCATGACAGTTAATCTCTGTATCAAGTGGATGTGCATGTCCAGTTTTTATTTATTTATTTCCAACTTTCCAGAATAAGGAGATGTGTGACAAATCAAATATTCATGATTTAAAGTCATGCATTAAAATTCATTACAGCTAATCCGGATATCAAGTCTGTCTACATCAGAAATATCACATGAAAAAATAAAATAAATAACTGAGACCATATTAATTGAATGCAGCCTCTCGAACGAGATCCGATAAATATTGCAGAGTATTTCTTATAATGGAGAGGCAGGATAATACCATAGAAAATTCGATTAGCCCCGACGTTCGTCGAGAGTCTAGGATTAGCTCGCGGTCCGATCGTAGCCGCAAACGTTCCGTGTCTCTCCTTCTCTCGGCGAGGCGGACAAATTCTGTTTTCGCGTTATTGCCTCCACGCCCAATAAAGTACAGAGTCCGACTAAAGCGGCAAAGAGAAGTTGAGCGCGCGTGTTAAGGGGGCACCGGCTGCTCACGTACGTTCGGTCGAGTAGACCGAGCGGCGTGATATCAGGCGGACAGTTCGCTTCTTAACGGCCCGGTACACGGCGAGGAAGAAAGAAGCACGGTTAGAGGTATAGAACACACGAGAGAGTTGAAATTAAGTTGAGCGAACCGCGAGAGAGTAAGTGCGCTCGTGGTAGACACACGCGAGAGATCAAAGGTGCCGCGCGTGAGTGACGGAAGCCAGCTGGCGGAAGATGTTCACGAGTAGAACGTGATAACCGGTGTGTGTGTGTATATACATACGCGCATACATACATAAAATGTATATATGTGCCTCGGCCACCAGATTTATCCTACTCTCTCGTACAAGTACACCGAGCCCTCGTACAGAAATGAAAATTCCCTCGGCACTCGTGCACTCCCGTCGCTGACGTTCCAGAAAATGGTTTCACGCCCCATCACATTCGTCATGCCCAGCTTGCGTATTTTATCTCCCTCCGTCCGATCCGCTGTACTTCCTGGATCTAATGCGACAGAGCTCCCGCTTCGGTGGCTCGACAAAAACACCATGTCATTTTTGGAGTAATCGTTTTTGAAAAAGTGTTTGAAAAGGGAGGAGAGGACAACCGAGATTTGAACCGAAAATTCGAATCTGATTGGGACACTCGATCGACGGCGGTGTGCGGTAGAAAATAAATAGAGTACCGTACAACAGACGAGAGATCACGTGTGAACCTCCACAGACTTTTCTTACTCCGTCGATTTGTGGGCACATTTACATCTCTACCACTCACAACTCTACCAGAAAACATCTCTCCCCAAACAACTCTACTAGAAATCATCTCTATCATATTAGAACTCTACCAAAATTTCTACCAGGAAGTAAAAAAACGCTACCAGAATCAAAATAAAACTCTGCACCCAGAAAAAAAATAGTATATTTCGATACTAGAGGCCAAAACGTGCAGTGCGCAAGAAGCGAGATGGCCTCGTGTATCGAACCATATTTTTCTTTACGAAGGCAATGCAAAATCCAAGTTGTGCACCATTGACAGGCATGCCCAATGGCGCATGCCTGTGGCGCCTCGGTCGCCTCGATGTTACCATAGCAACCGCTTGGTAACAGTGCGCAAAATACTTTGCGCACTGGTGAAGGCATTTTGCGCACCGGTGAAAGTATTTTGCGCATCGCATTTGCGTATCGTGCGGGAATCAGCCATTTTGCATGCCTGTGAATGGTGCGCAAACAAGGATTTTGCATGCATGAGTAAAGAAAAATATTTGACGGCCACCGTTTATTAAGATTAAGTCAAATATTTATTTGATTTGAATAAATATTTATTTCATTTAAGTAACTATTCACTTAATTTAAATAAATATTTATTTACATCAAATAAATATTTGACTTAATCTTAATAAACGGTGGCCGTCAAAAAATTTTTTTTTCTAGGTATACCGGACTTGAAATAAAACTCTACCGGAATGGAAATAAAACTGTACCGAAATACAAGGTTAGACGGTAGCCTTGTATTCCGGTAGTTTTATTTCCAATCCGGTAGAGTTTTATTTTGATTCTGGTAGAGTTTTTTAACTTTCTGGTAGAGATTTTGGTAGAATTATAATATGGTAGAAATGTTTTCTGGTAGAATTGTTTGGGGAGAGATGTTTTCTGGTAGACTTATGAGTGGTAGAAATGTAAATGTGCCGATTTTTGGAGCAATCAGTTTTGAAAAAGTATTTAAAAAAGAGGAGAGGACAACCGCGACTTGAACCGAAAATTCGAATCTGATTGGAACACTCGATGGACGGCGGTGTGCGATAGAAAACACATAGAACAGGCGAGAGACCAGGAGTGTGAACCTCCTCAGACTTTTCTTCCTCCGTCGTTCGAGCCCAAGGGGTGGAGACCTCATTGACGCCGTGCCGGTGTCGACCGCACAAACCCTTCGCGACCGACAAAAGATTGTTGCGGGGAAAAATGATTTGCGCCGGGGGAGCAATTGCGACTGTCAGCATTGTCGAGGCTTCCACTTCGTTCCTCGTCTGTTAACAGCCCTGCGCTGTTGTGTTCGACCGAAAGCCACGTGCGGAAATGACGTCTTTAAGAACATCTCGGAAACGCATTTGGTGCCTTTCATCCGTAGTTCCGCCGACGTATTTCACAGCGTGTCCAACAGCCGTTTCGTATTTACACGGCCAGTGTTGGGATACCATGTTGGAAAATTGTGTCCCAATCCAATACGATATTGGAGAATCCAGCTATTACCTGCGGTCTATAACAGCGACCGGTTATTTCGGTAAAAGCCGTTTGTCCGACTTCGTGCCGCACTCGAATCAACCCAAAGTCATTTTCGACGAACGGGAGTGAGAGAAAAAAAACATTCCCACGAAATATGGAGGAAACGTTGGGTTCCGAGCGCCGAGTCAACGCGGAATCGGCGATGAATATACGGGCGCGTCGAAGCCACACGACGAAGTGCGCTTATAGATGCTTGTTTAGGATTAAAACAGACGCGGGGCACGGATAGTCGGAGAGTGGAAAAAAAAGAGGAAGGACCACGTGTGCCAGGGCGACCGAGACCGGCATGAGATACATAATGCAGGAGGCATTGTACGCCGCGCCTTTCTTGCATACAATACACCTTTCCGATGCATTCTATTGTTATCTTTCGAAATAAACTTAGTCCGGGGATAGCCGGGCGAACGCCAGTCAACTTCTTCGGGCAGTGTATTATCTTCGGCATACCATAATACATATTATATGTACGGTAAGTGCACTCCCAACACGTTTATACGTGGAAGCGAGCATGCGAGGCGGTTCGGCTTGACTCTTGTGTAGTCTTCTCGATCGTGAAGACCTCCTGCGAGAAGATGTGATGACTGTGTTCAACCATCCGTCCACGATGGAGAAAAAAAAATAAAATAAAAAAAAGAAAGCGCGTAGCTTGGCACGTAGCTGTCACGTTTACCATGTAAATTAAACCTTTGGGGCCGTTCGGTATCCGAATATAGACGTGCGGAGGAGAGGGCCGTAAAACGCTTGACGACGACCTAATAGACCGGGAATACCGTGTGATCTCGGCGCGAGCATTTTGGTAAAGCCGAGCGCTGTCTCGCGTCTCCTACGTTTTATAATTTATTTATTCATAGAATTTTAATGGGATAAAAAGTGGATTAGTCTTCGATAAGAAGACCCGCGTTATTCGAGTAGTTTCGGACGTATATTATTCTTTCGTTCTCGTAGGTTAGACAGTAAATTTTGTGTCCGATGACGTGAGCTCGGAGGGCTGCTGGGAGAGACCCGAGGAACCTACTAGGCACCGGGCAGACCGCGGAGGATATAGGAAGATGTAACGCGACACTCTCTCTCTCAGGACCTCGGGGCAGCCGCGACGCGGCTTGAACGCCGGCGTCGGCTCCTCCTGCTCGTGTACTTTATGACTGGTGGCAAGTCGTAGGTATAAACACGTCCGTAAGGATATACGGAGTTCCGTGCTCTTGGCGGTTCGGCTACGACCCGAGCTTATAACGTAATTCCTCCGATGGCGGGACGGCTCTTTGTACGGACCACGAGGATGAGGTCCAGCCGGGGATTATCCGCGGCGATATAGAGGAAAGCGATGTTCCCTCCTGTATAGCGCGCCCACCGACGATCAACCCAGCACGAGAGCATTCCTGACCTCGGTCTGTTACTCCCAAGATTGATGGCCCTTCTCAGGAAGAACTCGGTAGTTGCCTGCGCGCTTACATCTTCCCCCCTGGTTCTGTGTTACACGCTGCCGAACGATAAATCGGTGCACTCGAGTGCATGAGTTCCGGGAACACTGTGCTGGAAAAGATTTTTCTTTTTTTTTTTGCGGTTCGCACCGAATTTTGAATTTTCCATGATCGAATGAATAAAATGCACCGCTATATTTGCCTCATTCCTCATTTTCGATGTGTATTGAATTTTTATTTTTTTATTCAGACACGGTAACACTTCGTGCTTGTCTCAACGGCGATCGTGCAATGCTCTTTTCTCACAAAGTTACAGTCAAGCCCGACGAACGAAGGCGATAGAGATCGGGCAGATCTATACCGAAGATTGAGATTGTATTCGATCCTTTCGCAAAGTAGCTACAACTGTCCGCCCTTCGGTTCGCCTTCGAATGTATCTTTGCGGGGCTCGGGTGTTTCTATTGTACTACTCGAAGCAGCGACGAACGCCCATTCACGGGTAAAGCATACCCGGAGGCGAGAGAGCCAAAAGAAATCCAATTTGTACATTATTTGTGGGTCGAATTGCTCCCTCGAGCGTTCGCCAGTGGCGCATTGTCGAAAAACACGTTGCAGCGTAAAACGGCACAAAGAGGATGGTACTTTTGACACTACCGATGCGCGAGTTTTCCTGCGAGACTTGCGCCCGGAGATCTCGGTGTGTATAACAGCACAAAGGAGACTCTCGGGGGTTTGTGCGGTGGTGCGAGTATTTTTGCACAGCTGATAATCTTCGCTCGAGGATCGAGTCCGGTAATCTTCTGGTATTTCTGGTCATTCCACTCCGATGATTCCTCGATCTTTCGCATCCCCCATAGTCGTGGCATTGTGAGATCGGTTTTGTCGAGCGGGCGCATAGTCCGCAAAAGCGATCTGGCGAATGGTCGAATGACAAGTAGTAGCTTAAACGGACCCGAATCCGCATTCGACGGTACATTATTTGATGATGGCGTTCCGCGCGATCGAAGTCCATGGGTTTCCGTTTCTGCGCGTCGAGGACCGAGCAAGAGGTGTGTCACAGCGAACCGCGGTACACAGCGGACTTCAATCTGCCTGTCGCTTCTGCTGGTACTGAGGTTCTCACCTGACAGGGGGCGACATAAGCCTTGACAGACGGAAGTGACAGGGCAGTATATAATATTCGAGCGGGACAAGCCGGCCGGCAGGGTATAAGCTCGTACAATCTCGGTTTATCTCGCTCGCTCCCACTGCGCCTTCCGCCTGTCGCTCGGGGGTGTAGTAAGTAAGTACCCCGCAGGGAGATGTAATCCGGGCTGAGCCGCGATTTGTTTGGCTGTCGTTAGCGTAGCCGGCGTGGGCTAATCACCCAGGCATTGTCCGGTAATGGATCTCCGCAGATTTCTCTCTTCTCCCTTGCTTTCCGATCCCTCCGCTGGTACGAGCTTATTTTGCAAAGCGGCCACTAACCACGGGGCCAGGCTGTAATGCGCGTGCTACTGACGCTTGCTGTTGGGTTCTTCGAAATTGTAACGCCAGACTCACCGCAGCCTCGAGGCGATCGTGATTGCGGCGTACGGACGCGGGATTTATTCGTGTGCACCGCACAGAGTATTACCGAGAATAGTTCCGGTAGACGGCGCACGGGAACTCGAGCAACTGGAAACGTAATTCGAATCTCCAAAGCGCTCATAATCCGCCCAAAAGAGGCAGAGTCCGTGCGTATGGTATCTTCCCCCTTTCGGGTATGACGTTAATTAGCCAGGAAACCGGGACACCGGTAACTATTATCGTTGCACCGATGGTCCGGTCATGCATCGCTATAAGGCGAACAGATGTTGTTGCCAGCTCGTGGCTCCGATAGCTTCGGGCTAGACGCCTATGTATCGTACGTGCAACAGAGTGCGGATCGAGAAACTCGAAATACGTTGACGTATAGCTATACACTTATGGAACGGCTGGTTCGGCGAGCAGGAGAGAATGAAACAGGGAACTTGATATATGTTTATCTTTGAGCGGTCTATCATATTTCAAAAAAACGTTTCTGTACACACCGCGAGAGAGAGAGAGCCCGAATACACGAAACGGGCCCCGAAGGCGAGACGAGGACTGAATTATGTACACCGAGTGCCGACTTAGCGCTCTTTATATTTTCGCGCAACACCTGCAGCCTCTCTTGCCCGCTCGCGGCGAACATCTACCGAGCTGCTATGGAGAACTTCTATCCGCGGTTGTACTCGTACGGTATATTATAACAGTTTTCGTTATAAGCATAACGATTTTTTGTTTTCTGTTCCATAGGAATATAATTCACAGTGCGACGTGCGATGACTCTCTCTGTTGGCGAGGGAGAAATCGTACGAGCGAAGAAATGAGCGCGGAACTTGTGTGTTCGCGGTGCGCGAGGATAGAGTCGGGAGTCGAGAGCAGGGGAGCGCGAATCCAGGGAGGAAATAAAGAAGAGCGCTGAGGAGGTGTTGCAGTCTTCTTGTAGCCGTATGCTATACGACTTGGGAGCGCAGGATGCGAGGATAACGCAGTCCAACCTGAATTTTATGATAGCGTTACAACGTTCGGGCGAGGAAGCGGCGACACACAGTGCTCTCCTCTACTCCGCTCTGCTACATGCTCGTCGGAGTCTGCAGCCTTTGGTGGCGCTGAACGTGCGGTCTCCCTCGCGATGCATGTGCATAGGGGAATCCCCTAGCACGGGCCGTGCCCATGGCCCATGGCATCCGCCGCGCCGGGATCGCCGCCGGGCGTGTTATTTATCACGGCCGCCGTGGGCGCAAAGCACCGGGCGGCAACTTTGTGCCAACAGGACCCCGGCCACGAGGAACGACTCCACCAGTCGGAATCGCGATGTACAGCAGAGCCCGCTGCCACAGTGCAGATATCATTTTATTATACCTGAGAGACGAGGGTAGTTTATCAGGAGCCGACCGAGTCACCTTCGCTTCTTTATCCATTTTGTACGTCTCGAGTCTCTCTCCACATGTCTCCTTTTTTTTACCTCTCGTCTTTGTGGTATTCCTGTTACTTACGGCACATTTTTCTTGTGCCCAAATTCTTCTTTCGTTCGACTTCAAATGCAGGATTATTTATGTATCGGTGGCACGCAGAGCGGGTTGTTACAAAAATCGGCGAACCACACTGAGAGAAGGATCTCGGAAAAACTAACAAGTCGTATGGTACATTTTGACCAGGCAACAATGGTATACTGCAAAAAAATTTTGTTTGAAAATTAGTTAACGGTATTGGAACGTTTTAATATAAACTGTTTCTGAAATTTCAAACAGATGTGCATTTGCCATTTTACAGTATTTTTTTTGTATGAACATTTTTGTAAATTTCATGTACAATTGCGATGAAAAATGTATGTTCGCTGTGTTAAAAACATTGGGAGTACTTTATTTTTAATAGTTCATTTTTATTTCAATTAAAAAGTATATTCATTTTTCATCGGAATTGTTCATTGAATTTAATGTACCATTTTATTGAATAAAAACTTCCAGTCCGGTACATTAAATTAAAAATTTTTTTTACCGTGTAGCCAACCAATATGGTAATTTTTTCAAGAAGGGGGGTTGCAAAATTTTGCTTACCTTGCTAAGAATTTCGTAGATTGAAACTGAGAATTTCGACGATCAATTTTTTATTTATTTATGTGTACATATAAAAAATTGGATCGACGTAATATGCCGGTATAACCTATAAACCTAAAACACACGGTCCGCGATCGCAACGCCAACGATGACTATATTTTCTAGTAACAAAAACTTATATTTCTAGCAAAAATTAAGGGCTATTCGGGTGACATCTGCGACAGCCAATAATACCATATTTTCTAGCAAAATGTGTTAAGTTCAATACGAATGTTTGCCATGTGTAGTTCCTATATACCTGAAAGTTCTGTCGGTTTTTACCAGATGTATGGTAATTTCTATCAGATCCTTCTCTCAGTGCAGAGAATCGTTTCTTCTTACCAAATTTCCTTGTTTTCTGTAATCATTATTCAGCCCTTCGAATTGCAGTTGCCATGTCTCTCCTGACTCGTTAACCAGCTTGTATTTTTTTTCACCATTTTCTAACCCTCCAACCAAGTTTCCTTTTACTCCAAAAATGATGTTCCACTTTAATGGAATACGCATTACCGTGCTCGATAAATGAACGAGGCATTTCTATCTTACACAAGTCGCTTTAACGGGTTGCAAAATAAATAAATTAAATAAGCCGTCGACTGCCCATATTCGTAATTAAAGTGACGGGGAATGGGGCTAATAAATTAGTGGGCTCTCCCGGTCGGAGTCTGAAAACGAGTCTTGTAACTCTATCGTGGTAATTGGTGTGCCAAGCGCGGCGACCACGCCTCGACGCCGTGGGCAGTAGCCAGATCGGCTTTTACACCTTTTCACGTGCTGCCGATGCACGGGGGTACGTTTACTTTGGAATACGTACGCCATAGGGAGTTCGCGAGTAAACGTATAATATGACAGGGCCGCGTTGCTTGTCAGAACGTCACGTACGCGTTGGATACAGGGGCGTGCAGTCGGACGATCGGTTCGCGCTGGCAGCTAATATACAGGATAGACCACGCATACCCGCGCACCTCATACATAGTTATAGTCCGCGTATGCGCGAGAGAACAAACAATTAACGAGGCCGGGCTCACGGGGCCCGTTAACTTTACGCGCGCTCGTTCAATGCAAACGACGTATACTAATGAAAGATAAATCTTACTCACCCGAGCAATCCGCGCGCACACCTAACTGCGCTCGAGCCCGAGCGCGACGGAGAAACTCAGCAACGAGAGATTAGCGGATTATCTCGCACGGCATACCCGTATCGTTTCCTCTCTTTCCATCTCCCCCGCTGTAACGACATGGCCTTTCTCTCTCTCGCGCGTTCTCCGCTGCTCGTACCTCGCGTACATGACAGCGATGCGAGTCGGAATGTGAAATAACACGAGCCCTATTGTGCAGTTTAATACCGCTGACGGCGGAACGATGACAGCCAACATGGGCCACGCGCGCGCGCATTTAAATAGCCGTGTGTTATATTCGACAACCCACGCGCATACATACGCCCTATCCCGAGAGTCATTCATGCACAAGAGAGCTCGCGCTGCCTCCCTCCGAAAGACAAATCGAATCGAACAACGCCGAATGATCCCCGCAGCTTCTCATATTAACTGTCCCAATACATCCGGTTTTTCATCAATAGCGCATTTATCCACATACATTGATCGATGAGTTGAAAAGAATTGTATAAACTCGGGTCTCCGGGGAATGATGGAATTTTTATGAAAATGGATTCTGTTCGCGGAGACGGTACGAGTCGGGAATTTGGAGGGCGGGGGAAGCAAAAACATGGACGTTTGTAAATTCGCTATGAGGTCCAGGGACTGACCACGAAAACGTGATGCAGGAAAGAGATCATGGCGGTCGAGGACTCTCTGCATACATACATTCCGTGGTCGTACGTATACGAGCAACCGGTTTCTCGAGTCAAAATGGCCGCCAACGTTATAGTGGAAGGCTAAAGAAGAAGAAGAAGAAGAGGAAGAAGAACAAGAAGAAGATGATGATGATGACGTCGACGAAGAAGAAGAAGAAGAAGAAGAAGAAGAAGAAGCAGAAGACGAAGAAGTAGAAGAAGTAGAAGAAGAAGAAGAAGAAGAAGAAGAAGAAGAAGAAGAAGAAGAAGAAGAAGAAGTAGAAGAACAAGAAGAAGAAGAAGTAGAACAAGAAGAAGAAGAAGTAGAACAAGAAGAAGAAGAAGACGAAGGAGGTGAAGAAGAAGAAGAAGACGGAGAAGAAGGCGATGAAGACGACGAAGAAGAACACGAAGGGGATGAGAAGAAGGAAATGGAAAAGAAGCCGAAGAAGAAGAGGAATAGCCGGTGAGACAGTTCGCGGAGTGAGGGAGACAGCGTTGCAGTGTGGACTGGCAGGCGGACAGGGTGGGCACGAAGCGATCATAACTCAGGTGGTCGCGGACAAGCAGCTCTTGTTCCGTGCATTCGAAACACGAGGAACACACACGTTCGCCGAGTTGTGCATCTCGCCCGGGAGAGCCTCTTGGTACCGCGTGCCGCGGTCCAGGGACGCGGAACACGCGGACGACGTTCTGGCTTTCGCCTCTCTTCGTCGCGTACACGACCGCGGCATCGGCTCTCTCCCGCGCGAATCGCAACTCGCGCTATCGTGTTCTCTCCTCGTTGCTGCCGACATTCAGTCCGTTTCTTCCGATCTTCCTTTGCCGCGTTCGCATGCCTCTCTTATTCCTCTCTTGTATCTGTGTTTATTACGGGGAAGTGCGAAGGAGCGTGAGGACCTCGAAGGATACGGAGGACAGCGGTCGCGGCATCGGAGTGGCACTACGGACACGAATAAAGATGGACATGTGTGTAAATGCACCTGAGAGATACGGAAGGATCAACGTTTCTGCTCGCCATTCCTCGCTCTTCGTTTCTCGTGCATCCGACGAGTATCCTTGATCCTTCTCGCGCCGGGTATTACCCACCGCGGCCTTCTTCGAGATGCGGCAGCTCGCGCAGCCCCCGTCGTTGCCCCAGCTCACCCAACAAATGAAGACTTTAAATAATTTAGTCGACGGCTGTAAATCCCGCGGTGGAGAGCGACGTTAATCGATACGAGAGCCCGCCGCTTGTATACTGTGCGCCGCAGCATTATATAGTAACACAAGGCATTCGTGTGGTACACACACGCACGGATATGTATATTTGTGTGCGTATATAGTGGCATTATACTACGGAGAGCCCCGCGTCCGCGTGGACTCGCCTTCCACGGGGCCTGTGCTCGCCTCAAATTTATGAATACTAGCCATGAATCATGAGATAATAACAGCCGTATACGTGCATCCGAGTCGTTAAGTATAGGGGCGCGGCGTTGAGATATACAGGTAGTATTATAAGTATACCCGGTGCACTAGCAGCCGCTTTATACTAGTATTATGCCCCGATCTACCTTCACGGATTGTCGGACTTTTTCATTGTAGATGGGCTCTCCACCGTCCCGGGAACCGACAATCGACGCTGTTGGTATTACAGCGACAGGATCGCGACTAGACTCTTACCCTAACAGATATCTCATTGCCCCGTTCCCTATTCCTCCTCGGTGTGTCACGCGTTTATAATATACAGACGGGAGAGATTGAATTTATAGTCGTGAGATTGTAGACCCGAGATCATGACCGGTAGAAGATCTCATTCAGAGCCTTGGGGAACATCTTTCTCTATTATTATTCTTTTTTTTTCTTCAATTTTTACAATGTACATTGCCAATCAAAGGAAGACGTAGATGTACAAAAAAAATTGTATGTACTTTGATAATAATCTGAGACGGAGAATTTGTAGAGTCTAAAAGTTTCATACTAATGTTTCTTTTCGAGATATTGTAATTATGTTGTTCGAAGGTTTTGCATGGAGCCCACAAAACCATGATCGAATTTTGAGTGTGCACTGTAAAAAAATGTTGTTTGAAAATTAATGTACGGTATTGGAACAGCATTGGAAGCTTTTTTTACATAAACACATATGCGTTGCAAATTTCCACTGAACTTCTTATTTTTTATGAACATTTTTGTAAATTTCAGATAAAAAAATTTGTAATTTTAATATCCGGTATTTTCATTTTACGAAAAAGTACATTAATCTTCAATTAATGTTTACGGCGTGATGATTGGTGAAAACCTTTTCCTTATCTCCATTAAGAATTACAAATGATCAATAAAATAAATGTATAACATCTCGACCTAGGAAAATAGCGAACCCGAGGGCGAATTCCATGTCACAGCGTCGTTCGATCGCGAGAGAGCCACATCTTATTTTACTTTTCTCCTCCTCGGCGGAGCAACGGGGCGCACATCCTGATTTATCGTTTACGAACCATTAATAGATTGTTGTAATGGCGTTAAGATGGAGCGACGGATACGGGGGCAGGGCCGCGCGGAGAAGCGGGGAGTTAGGCTAGGTGCAGCGCGGGGGTGGGTGTGGGATGAAGGAGGTTGGAGGCCGACGGCCCCGGCAATATTTTACCGAGCGGTGGCTTTATGACCGCGGGTTACGAGCCAGGAAGAGCCATAACGCCTCGTATCTCTCAGCTTGCCGGGAGCGAGCGAACGAGGAATCCTGCTGGCTGACTGCCTCCTTGTCCCTTGCTTTGCGCCCTAACGCTCTTCTTACTAGTCGCGAGCGAGTGAACGAGCGTTTGCGGGAAAGCTCGGTCCGGGTGCCAATTCCTACGAGCGTATCGGACCATAAACTCGGAACGTGATGTATGTCTTGCCTTATACCAAGATCCCCTCTCGTTACTATACGGATGCTTGCGAACGTGCAAGCATCTGTGTATAGGGCGCTTTAGCCCTTCTCATCTAGGACTAGCTCTTGCAGCTAAGGATAACCCGCTGCATGTTCGGCTCTACCTGCCTCTCTCCCTTCCGGGTAGCTCATGTACCGGGTTCCATCAGCCACGGTCCACCGAAGTGTGGCGGCTACGTGTTCACTGATGAAATTCGTTTCTTCACGTTCGGAGGTCGCGTAATTGGCCGTCTCTGCGAGGAAAACGTGACGCCGGTAGCTAAGAGGATAGGTCTGACTGGTATATTATGTGTACTATGTTCTGTACGAGCAGATTATCGTCACTAGGATTATGAGAAAAAGAAGAAGAGAGATTGTAAACTCGAAATGTTAAAGACAACGATGTATTCTGAAACATTTACATGTGATGGAAATTGAAAATAATATAGCCAATATTTCGTGAGGCCATGAACGGAATGCTAATACGGTCGCATTCTCTACACTAAAAAAGTTTTGTTTGAAAATTAATGAACCGTAGTGGAAGCTTTTTTACATAAACTATTTCAGAATTTTCAAAAACATGTGTGTTGCAATTTTATAATACAATTTTTATTTTTCATGAACATTTTTCTAAATTTCAGTCAAAATATTTGTAACTTTAATATCTGGTATTTTTATCTTATAAAAAAGTACATTAATGTTCAATTAATGTAAATAATGTAAGCAAATTTCAAGTTCCGATACATTAAATATAGAATTTATTTTTACAGTGTAATTAATAGCACTCTGTACTAGCCCGTCTTAGTCATAAGTAAATATCCACATAATGTTTGCTCTTCTTGTAATGCGATGGTGCTTAGGGGATTTATTCCAGTAGCCAATAAAAACTATCTATCTAATCGGTGACCCCTCCGTTTCTCTAAGTGAAACTCCGCCGTCCCTATTATGGACCTCAATGTCCCAGCAGTGGCACGAAAGAAATCATCGATCCAAAAACGAAAATATATAACGTAGCGAAAGAGTTAATAACTTATTTTCTCATCGCATGTCGAAAGTATCAAAAAACAGCGCCCGCTGCATTATTGTTTGTTAAAAGCTGCAAAGAAATCTTTTTTTTTTTACGATCAACTCGAATTTCGTACAACTTTCCCCGCAGCGATAGAGATCGAAAGCCGATAATATTTCACCGTCATGGAAGGACCTCCGGTGATGTAGGCCTCATTCGCTTTCGCTCATCCTTCGCTCGTGGTTACGATGTACCCCCTCGTGACCATTAATAGTATGTAGGATATGTATGTTCTCCGGTCCTCGTCGTCGACATTCCGGTGGACCATAGCACGCCCATAGACTCAGATGCGGTCGTAAATTAGGTTTTATGAGGGAGATAAAATGCGCGTTATTATCTAAACGGCGACGGAGTCGCGGAGATCGCGGTCCGCGCCATTCTTCGGTCGTGTACCGTAGACGAGGAATTCTCTGTCGAATATACGTGTGTGCATACTACCGTTCGGCGATACCCATTATTGTATAGCTATATCGTGTCGGCTCAGCGCCCCGGATTGCTCTCTTTTTTTCTGTCGCGAACCGATACGCATCGTTCGAATATCCGAACGAGCAGCAGGAAACGAGACCGCAGTATCGGCAGGGTATGTATTCGTATACCGTATACGCGTGTCATCGCCCCTGCGGACGTTCGTTATCTCGCATACACGTACACCACTTAGGCCCGCATTGTCAATCCCGAACACGCTCAAAGTTTCGACGGCCTTTCCACCACCATTTCCACTTCATCGTTGCGGAGCCGGGCTAACAGCATCGTAATAAATTTATTTACCTCTCCAATGGATGTTGCAATCGCAGCTGGGCCGTACTTGAAGTAGACAAGTACTTTTTAGTACCTCAAATACTTTTTTTACGATTTCAAGCACCAAAGAGTACGAGTACTTTTAAGTACACGCTCGCATTAAGGATACTCGATGAGTAGCATGATATCCTGTTTCTATGAATATATTTTTATTGCTGATTATTTGTCTCCATTTTTCAGTAAGCATAATTTTAACGAGAAGTTATTTTAAAGTATTTATTTAATAACGCTGCCATAAAAACCCCTTTTCGTTTTTTTTAATGATAATTTTTATGCATTTTTTTTTAGGACGAAAAGTGAAGAGTAGATTGAAAGTAGTCTCAAAACGATGAATTATTAAAAATCAGTTAGCATTTTTTTTACGATGAGGAAGCCGGGAGAAAATGTTACTTTGCACCTTTTTTTAAGCCTAGATAACGCTTAACGCTACGAACTTAGTTACGAAAAGTACTTGATACTCAAATACTTGTGATACTTTGTACTTGAAGTATCTTTTGGTGTTTTGCCCAGTTCTGGTTAAAATCGTACTCTGTTCTCTGCAACACTACCGAGAGCGGTGAGTCAGATGCAAATAATGGAAATTGAACTATGAATATCTACAATTTTTCTGCACACGAGGCCTTCGAAACTGAAAAGTAGCTTGATAGCGGTAAAATAAGAAATCGTTGCTGCGGTCACTTGGGAGAATCGTATCTATTGTAGGTTGTTTTAATTTTTCCGAACGATGTACAAATTTCTGGGAGAACAGAATACCTACATTATCTTCGCATGATCTAATTCACTTCATAACGAGACAATCCACGGAATAAAATTCAGAGATTTAAATCGGAACAATGTGCAGATTCTAGCTTTTAAAGTTTGGGTTGTTTCTACAGATTCGCTAGTATCGAAACAAGATGCCAACTCCAGTTGGTTCTATCGATTGGCGAAGTGGCCAGAGTATGTGCAAAATGAAATCGCGTTTTTTCACCTTCCCGATGAGCGAGCTCCTTTACCGAGGCTTCTTCCAGATTTAAACCGGCCAATGCCACACGCGTCGTAGCTCGGTTACGAAGACGTTGCCAGCTGCGTGCCCGAAACTCGAGATTACAAGAACGCGCATTAGAATAATAAATACTACGTCGCCGACTGTTGAATTTTTTAGCAGCGCAAAAACAGCTCGCGGTTATCGTCTGGAGTTCTCGCTTGGCGTACTCCGCGACGGGGTTGACGATCGCCCGCCCCGAAGAACTCCGAGACGCGCACACGACGTATTGCTTCTCCCGTACATTTTCGTATCTCTCACCGAGGTTTCTCTCCAGACGTTACTCTGGGTGATTTCCAAGGTGTCCGCCTACACCCTCCGCGCAAGCTTTGCTCGCACCGGGATAGTCAGAGGTCCGGGTACGGCGCGGCAAATACGGGAACGGCAGCTCGCGCGCGCGAAAGCGCCGTGGCTGATATATCGCCTCGTTAATGTTTCGCTTCATCAGATGTTATGACTGAGCATCCTTTACACTGCCACTGGGTGGTAATTTCGTGCGGGTCTTATTGTGAAATGTACTGTTATAAATTACACCGCGCTTGCGGCATCGCTGGCAAAGAGAGGGAGGGAGGACTGCGAGCGAAGAGTCCAAGTCGGCCCGCGGATAAGCCGACGTCGACTGTGCGAGCGGACCGGCGCGCGCGAAGCCGGCTTCGCTCGTTTCATCTTCTCCGCAGTCCGATCCTCGCATAAACAGACATAGCGCTCTCCGCGTGAAATACCCCTAGCAAAATTAATCAACTCGCTCGCCTCAAACCCGAATTTTCAAAGTGTGCACATATACGTGTGTGTGTGTGTGTGTGTATGGCGGTCGTACCGCGAATCTCAAACAGCCGTGGTCACGGGCCTTTGGACTCTCGACTACATCTCCGCTGTACCTCTTTTAGCTTCCCCTCCGCTATCGTATTCCGCGAGGAAACGATAAATCTTCCACGAGGGAACCATCAAATACGGATATAGCCGCGGACGTCGATTCTGCGATTGGGTACGCGTCACGATTTCACGATTGTTTTACATGCTGGCAGGAGCTGTCGGAGGTTTTCTTTCTTTCTTTCTTTTTTTTTTTTTTTTTTTTTTCTTTTCTATTGCATCGACGATACGGAAGATCCACCACGTCGCATCGCCCAGACGTAACGACGTCGTCGTGACTGAATTAATAAACGCCCTCGTGTCTGGCGATGATCACGACAATAAACGTATATCCCATCGGCGTTATATTACAGCCGGCGTTAGCGTGCGCATAAAGCTGCCGCTGCGAGAACACAGGCACAGAGGCCGCGCACACACGCTGTGTCGTTATGAGATTTCATTACTTAAGTATCGTCGCAGCGATCTTGGTTTATTGCACGAGTAGAGGAGGAAGCCGGCGGAGGAGGACGGAGACGAGAAGTTTTTTTTTTTTAAACGAAGTAAAATAACATTTATCGACGTGGAACATAATCTATGCATCGATCGGGCATGGCATTTTACCATTCGACCATCAACGCACCCCTCGTTCTCTCGTGGATCCCCTTGTAATCTATTCTATGGGTCGTAAAAAATGATAATGAATTCTCAGTAACAAATATAATCGTGGCCTCCCTATCATTATGGAAATTGAATTCTGCGCCTTGAGCCTTTCTTTCCACTCGCTCAAAACTCCCATATCGTGTTTCTCCCCCTTTTTTTTTCCTCTTCGCGAGGCTCTCGTGCAATTCGAATATCTCAATATACCCACGCTGGCGCGCGAGCTAACCACGCTTGGCAGCATGTTTTAAACTGGCTCTGGTACCTCGTAAATTGTAATGGGCACGTTTAGAAGTTACGTCAGTCACGTGACAACGCGCGTCAGGTAATTTTCCGGTCGGATAATAGTTTACGGGATTCTGGAGTTCTCGGGAATAGAAACGACGGCCGGAGAAAAGAGTAGAGTTAAAATCACTACTGAAAAATAATGAGAATAACATTTTTATTTAAAAAATGAAATGTCGCGAAGTCTCCCTGAGACTTTAAAATTCATCGCTGTATTGTAATTTTTTGTAATTTAGCATTTTTTTTCCATTTTGCGGATGACTCGATCCTACCAAGTCATATGCTAAATTTCGACCAAGCCACATGGTTCACCAGCGCCATAGCAATTTTTAACCAGCCCATATGATAACTTTTTTCCAGAAAAATGTTGGGCTTAAAATTGCGAAGATAAAATTGAGAATTTCGAGAATTAGAATTGAGAATCCTGTCGATCGAATTTTTTAAATGTATGTATACATAAACAAAATTTAATCGAAATTTGATTACTGTATTGTCTAGTAAGAAGAATTTATATTATAAGAAAAATTCCGGAATATTCGGACAATATCAGCGATAGCGAAAATGACCATCTTCTAACAGAATGTGTTAAGTTTAATACGAATATCAGGATGTCGCTGTAGTCCCCATATACTTGAAACTTCTTCCCGTTTTTGCCAGATTTATGGTAATTTCTGTCAGATCCTTGTTTCAGTGAACATTGTTAAAAAATATATAAATTTAACGTATCGGACTGGAAGTTTTTATGCAAAAAACTGGTATAGTAAACTTAATGTCCAATTATCATAAAAAATGAATGGACTTTTAGAGTGAAATTAAGGTAAATTATTGGAATTAAAGAACTTTTATACTAAAATTAAAGTAAATTATTAAAAGTAAAGTGGTTGTACACTCTTTAATAAACTGTACGTTAATTTTTCATAATAATTGTGCATGAAATTTAATATACCAGTTTACGTATAAAACCTTCCAGAACCTGTACGTTAAATTGCATACGATTTTTTTACGGTCTACAGAACGCTCGAAGAATGTTCGAAATCAGAGTTCAGCCGATTTCGTTCTAAGGAGGATGCTTCGATCCGAATTCATTGCATCGTCCGGGTCGAACAGTCCCCAAGGCATTTCGGTACGATCGTTAAACCGTTGGCGTTACGGCAAACGCGTTTCCACCGTCGTAATATTTTTGTTCCTCCATCCGTATAATATAATGCAATACAAGTTAGTCTCGCGTGCTCTCGCATTGCGGGACTAACAGGACTTAACGCAGTCAGCATGTCCGTTCGAGGCACCGTGAATCCCTTCTGCGCGGTCCCGGTAACTCAATCCGTATCTCGCGGACACGCCGACGATAACTGTAAACAGGATCATTACTTTTGCCGAAGCGATACCGAAGCCCGTGTTATCGCGGTCGAGTCGCCGGGGCCAGCGAGACGGGGGCGCGCGCGCGTATTCTCGCGGTCCATAAATTTTCGAGCGAGCAGCAACAAGCAGTGCGCCGATTTTCGTTCTCACTCTATCGCTTCTGACACACCTCGCCGCTCCGCGTTACCGAGCAGACTTTACGCCCTCGACGAATATCCGTGTGCACGAGGTTAACATTCGACTTTTTTTGTCTTCTTTTTTTCGTGCTGTTTCTGGTATTTTACTCGCCAGCATTGTCGTCAATCGTCGAATCGGCGAGTCTCCCGTTTGTTCGACAATTTGCTTCTCGCTTACGTGGTTCTTTTTCTCTCCTCTTTTATGCCCGTTCTTTCGTACAAAAAAGTATAAAAAAATAAATAAATGGCAGTAAATTCAGTTCGTTTCCACAAAATTCTAAATCATATGCATATGCGACGATGAAAGCCAATGCAAATTTCGCTTTTGAAATATATTTTCATCGCTGATCATCGAAGTCATCGTCTCATTTCTCTGTAACAAAAAAACTCGTTTGATGGGTATGTTAATTTAAAGATCGAATTCGTTCTACGAAACGCTGCGCACGGTAGCCGGATGTTTCGAACTTGGAAATGATTGCCGAAATGAATGAAAAGAAAAAAAAGATCGATCGTGTCTCTCGAAGATATTTCGACAAGATCATTAGCGAGATCTTTAACTTCGCTCCGCTGACAATATCTCGAAAGCGCATTAAATTTTCGACGAAAATTTCGGCCGAGCAAACGACTACGGTGCGCGAGACATTTACCTCGGAGAGCTCATCTCACATTCAACGCGCGCGGTCTAGCTCGGGTTCCATTACTCGCAGGTAGACGTCAAACTTTCGTGACGCGACCGGAGAAGACTCGATGTACAGGGGGGGGGGGGGGGGGGGGGTGTCGTACATCTCGGAGTAAATTGATGCGTAGCGATGCAAAGCCTGTTTTACCCGTCGTCGTTCCTTAGCCGAGTCCCATCGCGTCCCGTCGCCCAGACGGATCGGCTTACTTCCAGCCGAATTTTCGGCATGGAACTTAATGAGATTACCGATCCTCATGCACGCCGGGATGACGATCGGCCGACATCTTGCGCCGAATTTCCGTCGGATCTCCGAGGTAAACCTCTTTGCGCGTTGTTCCTGCTTTGCCGCTCGATAATACACTCTCTACGAGATCCGGATGCACACTTTTAACCGCTCTAAGGCTCGCGGATCTATCCTCATCCCTTCTGCCATCGAGCTTGTCTATACCTGTGACTTAAAATAATTCCTCATGACCACCTCGATGTGCCGTGCTATTTTCGGGACCCTCTTAGCCAGTTCGACGCCTTTCACGGTGCAAGTGATTAGTTACGATCATTCGATCCCTGCGCGGTGTCGGATTAGACACAGCCAGCGATCCGGCGAACGAAATCGCGTAGTCGGAAAACCCTGAGACCACTTCCGTTCCATGCACTGAGAAAAAGGATGGTATTTCCTACTAGAACGAATAGTTCCCGGGGATAGGATATACTCAATTGTGATAGTATATACTCAATTGGTTAAACTATAATTATAGTTACAACTATAATGTTTGGTCATTGTCGTAACTGTAAAATGTAGACATCCCCCCTGGGAACTATTTACTATTTACTATGTTACTAAGTTTTTCTCAGTGTGCTCTCTCTCATCAAGAGTGGGCGATGTATACACTCAGAAAAAATTTTTTTTGACGGCCACCGTTTATTTAGTTTAAGTAAAATATTTATTTGATTTAAATAAATATTTATTTGATTTAAATAAATATTTATTTGATTTAAATAAATATTTATTTGATTTAAATAAATATTTATTTGATTTAAATAAATATTTATTTAAATCAAATAAATATTTTTCAAATCAAATAAATAATTTTTTTATCTGGGTCTAGAATCGCACGACTAACTGAATATACACGTTGACTCTCGCGGGAATCGCGGATTGAGACCGTTAAGAGTGTCGGAGAGCCGAAGAACCCCAGAGGAACGCACAGCACAAGAGAGAAGAAGAAGAAGGTAATAGAAGAAACAGCGCAAAACCAGCGGCAGATGCTCTCTCGTCGGTTGAACGGTCGTGCATCTTGCGTTGCCCCTTTGGCAAAAGGACGCAAACGCGTCAACGTGCCTTCTGCGAGAGTTTCGAAAGACGAATGTCCCGCGGTGGTTCTCATTAGCAGACAGCACCGGGGTGTCCGAGGACTTCTCAGTTCGCTTTCTTTCGCCGGTTTCCCCGTCTCCTTCCGTCTCTCTGTCGGCTACATTCTACGTAATGTCCTCCAGGTGCTCGGTGTCGAGTCGGATGGCCAGCTCCGCACAGCGACTGTACAATTTCTCGTTGCCCGCCCACGCCTTACGCCTACCCACAGTGCCGAGCGGAAAGTCTCTTTCCGCATGAAGCCGGCACGCATACATTCGCAACAAAGGTCATGACTAATGACCATCGTTACGGCACGCACAATAAGATTTACCGGATTGCTCGTCCGGCCTTCGCACGACGACGGACCTGCGGATGATGATGATGATGATGACTACGGGGCGTCAACGCATGCCAGAGTTTGAATAACGCCGCTAATTTCTTTCGAAAAGAGGCGTTTTCTCCGTCGTTAAATTGTGAAGCCCGCGAGAGAACACGAAGAAAATCGGGGGTACACAAGGGATCGAGTCGGCGACGACTGCAGGGATGCACCACCTACTTTTCGGGCGCTTCTAATGATTTCTGGGCGGGGCGCGTTGGACTGAAGGACTCGTAAATTTGTCGACACTGGAAGGGAGTCACGTTTACGGTATTGTCGCTGTTACTCATTGGGACGAGTGCCTATTGAAGTCACCGTGACGCCCTGCGCGCATTACGACAACGGAAAAAGGTAACCGTTAAACGAGTCATGCATACTTGCAGTATGTTATCCGCGTCGCAGTATATTATTCACAAAGGAGACGGGAGGGCCGGCGAGATTCGGCGAGGGAATATGCGAGACACAATGGAGAGCGTTATTTTCGAATTTCTCTTCGAGCTCCGTTCCGCAGTGGATGTAAGTGTAATATAAGAAGACCTCGGGCATTTTTGGATGGTTCCCGTGGCGCGCGATTCTCGTGGATACTTATACTCTATATCGCAGAGTAATTGCACAACCGCAACAATACCCGGAATGACGTACGATAATGTCCGCCGACGAGTTTTACCGCTTCCACGGCACAAGGAACGGCGTACAGCGCGAAGAGGGCAAAGTAGTGCAATCTGGGAGACTGCCGGGTTGGCCGTAACAGATACGGCCCGGAAATAAATGTCTGTATAAGGGAGTTGGCAAGTTCTCCGGACGCGATATCAAGATGCCGCCGGCTAATACAGACCGGCCGGGTCTGCTCCTCGTCGTCGTCGTAGTCGTCGTCGCTGTTGTCGCGGCGATGCTCTTCCACGCTTTTCGGAACCAAGAGAGAGGGTGAGAGAAGCACAACCAGCCCCTTTTCCGCCATCCGCTGCTCCAGTAGCTTTCACCCTTTTGTGTGCACCGGTTGAAGTATATAGCGCAGACACAAGGATGGAAAGACGCGGGGAGACCGAGAGAGACTGAGATGTCTCTCCCGTACTTTGTGGAAACTGTGTGTGGCGTGTGGACTAGGACGTATCTGCCCGGGCGATGCCCGAACGATATCAAATGAAAACCCGCTGTTCGGCCTTTATCTCTTCACTTTTATACGCAAGGAGAATGGGACTTGTATCCAATAAAGAGAAGTCATTTCCGTACGTAGACTCCTCCGGTCTTCTCGGGTCGGCAGCCAGCTTGGCGGTTATCAGGGGGAATGGCCAACAAGCTTGGGATACGGCTATCTTTACTACGAGCACGATTGAGTGGGGGCTGAACCTTAGCCTCCCTTCGGGACTCTTAACACCACACGAAAACTTCTGTTAGATCGCATATCTTTCCGTCAAACGCACGAGGCAACTGCCCAGACGATTTTTTTTTTAACACGTCATAGCTGATGTGACGGAATGGTGTGGCGCGTTAGAAGGGGTTCTTGTTCATGTTTTCCTTAAAACGTTGAACCTTAAGAAACCCTTCGGTATCATATGAGGGGTCGCAAGGGCCTCATCTATTCTTGCGAGGGGCTAAACTGATCTAAACTCACGGACAGATCAACTACAGAGATTCATTTTTTTAAAATAAATCCAGAAGTTATTTTATTATTATTATTATTATTTACAGAAAATAAGTTTACACTTTTTAGTCCTGCTTCTATATAATGTTATTCACGTAAAAATATATAAATCAATTTTATTTTTAAATATGTTCGTGTAAAAATCCCTGTTGTTTGCAGATAACACTTGTTCGCCGTTTTTTTGCGATTTCTACTCTTTTGAGGGTGCAAGTTCGAAGTTTCGAGTAAAGTTTAATAGAGACGACGAGTACGACAATATTTACTCCTCTTAACATTTTCTAAGGTCCATAAAAACAAAAGAGCATAAACTCCGCGGCGCACAGATGGCGCATTATAAAGTGTGGAGGAGAGAGGGGTGAATCGTGTATCTGGAAAAATTTACGCGGATCGTGTCGTAGTCTTTGTTCGCGTGTGCGAAAAACTTTCCAAAGAGGAGGACCACGATATTCCTTGAATAATTTTCTCAGCGTCGGTCCTCGCCGCTGCTGGCTCCTCTCGAACTTACCCCCTAGTCTGCTCGCGCGACCCAGCCACGAGGAACGCTCGCTTTTTCTTTACGAGCCTCCGGGTATCACGCCGACTTCGCAGTGGCGCGTATTTTCACGTTTCTTAATGTTCCTCCGCTGCCACGCGAAAGGGGATCTTTTGTTCGAGCCCAGCGGAGCCTCGCGATGCGGCACGAGCGTATACCGCTCACGCTCCTGAAACACTGCGTAACGTGTGAAGTTTGTGTGTTTCTTGTTATAAAGAAATACGTGTGTTGCCGGGAGGGTAACGCACGTATTTCGTTCGCTGGTTAACATTGGGATTGAGCCGGAGGCCAGTGATCCGGTCGGAAGGGAACGCGCACCGCTCGCGGTAACTCTCGTTAGAACAATATATACGCTCCGAGAGACCGGGTCGCTCCCGCGAGACCGTTTAAGAATGAAACTTGGATTGGATTTTTAGGTCGGAGGGGAGGGAAATACAAGAAAAGCAAAGAAACGACATACAGAAGCGCTCCGAAGACTCCACTCTACCCGGGATTCCTCATGGGCACGCATGTAGACAAACACTGACTCCCGCACCCGAGAACAAGACGTTGAAGTTTGGTACTTGGCGACGCAATCGACCGAAGTACGGAAGTAACCCCTTTTTTTGCAACCCGTGCCCAAAATGTCCCCCTATTCGTGCATGTAAAGCGTCGAAAGTGGCGCTTGTTGGTATGGTATGTGGAAAAGAAACTGGTTACTTTTTTCACACCTGGTTACATTTTCGCACTTTTTGAACACTAAAGTTACTTTAGCTTTCTCATAGAGGCAGCTATCTTTTAATTTTTAAAAAAAGTGGAGATTTTAATGTCCGAGTACTTAAAATAGTCTAAAACGTCGGACAAATGCGATTTTTAGCTGGCGTCCGGATGTATGTGTGTGTGCGTGTGTCACACATTTACAACGTTTAAAACAGCTATAACTCGTAAAGGGTTTAAGACGGCGAGTGGACATTTGGTACACTACTAGAGTGCTTACGTCGCTTACATCAAATTTTTTGAAATTTGATGCAATCGTTTAAATTTTTGGATTTTTCGTAAAATATGAATTTTTCTTTCGACACGAGTTTATGCATCAAATGTGGCTCTAGCAGTAAAATGATTTTAAGATTCATCATCAGTGAAGAAAAATACATAAAACAGCCTCAACACGCCGAATTATCAAAATTTCAATTAGCGGTTTTCTACAATAGATTTAGCGGTAAACTGTGACCGTTTCAATATTATGAGATGTAAACATTTGTATTATACGAGAAACGATGCAAAGAAATTTGCACATGGCTTCCTCATTTATTACAATTTTCCGCACGCTTTCTCTATGAGGAAGCCAAAATCGATCAACGAACTTCCTCATGCGGAAAGCTATGCGCAAAATTGTAATAAATGGGAAATCCACTTTTAAATTACTTCCCACCTTTATTTCATACATTTTACAGGCAAGCTCTAATGAGGACTTTGATGTTGATTCGTGCTGCCAACTTCACAGCCTTCCTGAAAAGTCCGCTTGATCGCGCTTGTATGACACTGTACAATTTTCAAGCAACATCGACGATAGCATGATCGCAGTATGACACACGTGTGTCACGTCGAATGTATCACAGATATCGTTATAAACGTCTTCATAATGTCAGACGAATTGGTCACGAAATTTCATGCACTTCGGACGATGTTAAACCATACGTTTGTATACTGTACCCGTGTATGGCGAAGGGGGCTACTGGTCTCCAAATGCGATACATAATAATAACCGCATGAAGGATGTATCTGTAATGCGGGCCTGCCCGCGCAGGGGAGGGATTAGCATGTAAATGAGCTACGAGTTCACGTCACAATGGGACCTAATCTCGTTACGTGCCCATAAAATATGACGTGAACGACGTCCCGTGAACTGGGACGAGGATATAATGCTGTAACTGTGCGTCGACGACGAACCCGGAGAAAGCGGTAATACAGCAGCAGGAACGTCGTCGTTGTCACTCTCGGGTGGCGAAGAATGACGGCGCCCCACCGCGGTTAGGGAGTGCCACGACTGAATGGGGACGCAACCGCTCGGATATTATAGACGACCGGAGAAGACATAGTTATTTATGATACACGCGTGTATGCCGTCACGTGTGCGTGTGTGTCTTTCTCGATCTCTCTGCTAGTGTCACACACCAAAACTTTTCCTTGTGCCAGTGGAGACGCGTACGGGGGTCCATTGATCATAGGACCAGCAGCACGCGGGAACACACACCCGTGCTATACAAACTGGAATATTAACGGGGAAGGCTTTCAATGTATCCTGAACGATGAATCGGGAATTCGTGCCAGAAGAGTTCCACTGGCTTTTGAGCCTCGGCAATAATGTTCGAGTGGGGTAAGAGATCGGAGATCTCTGACTCGTACGGCTCTTTTCCTTTTTGTTTTGTTTCATTCACTTTTTTTCTTTTCCAATCTCCGTTTCAGCAGAAACGTGACTTTAGAGCAACTTCACGGGTTTGACATTGGAGGCGTCGCTTATCGACGAGGCTTTGCGCATTTTAAACGCAGTTTCTACGTATCAGTATTCATTGTTGGAGACATCGATGGAACCGAACGATCGGAGTCCGCAGACGGTCACGGATGCCGGATAGCTGAGAGGCACAGCAGCGTGTTTGAATTTTGTAAAAAAAATCTTCCGTGTTCATAAATCACACGGTAGTCTCGCGAAACTCAAGCGGGAGGTTGGAGTAGATATTTACATGCGACAGCGGACTCTTGAACGAATGTTGGATACATTCGGTCGCGGAAGGTGGAACAGAATGTTGGATACAATGTACTCGAAGACGTCTCCAAATCCGTCACTAGATTGCTTCCGACATGGAGGCTATGTATAGCGGAGAGCACTCGGAGTCGGGTGTCAAGGCCCGATGTCCGATTTCCGCGTAGCCAGGACGAGGGCGTCGCGGGGCTTTGGTGCCGGGCTGTTGCGCGTGTCACCTGTGTCGTGTGCTTGGCGGCATGAAAAGGACGCGGTTTGATGGAAGGCTAAATAGCGTCGGGCAGCGTCGTCGTGACACGGAACAGTGACCGGCGAAGGCGGTGGAGCTCCGATCGGGCGAGCGCCAAGCGTTCCGCTCGCTGGTCTGAGTGACAGCGCAGCGACAAGTTGACATGTTTGTACAGAAGCCGCACAATAGACGTATAAGAGCATTAACGAATACGTACTGTACTCTACACGAAAGGCTCGGGGTAGGTCGAATGTGTGCGCGAGCGTGTCCGCGTGTTCCGAGCGTGTCGTCGTCGCGACTCTGCCAACATCAGCCACTCTCAACGACCGAGGGGTACTCGAATACGTCGAGGACAGGTGATCGCGGAACTCGTGCTTCTCCTCATTCATCGGTGCTCGTTTCCGTTGAAAAAAACCTTTGATGACTTTTAATGCCTCCGGCCGATTTATAAATAATATGCAAAGAATACTTCTCGACGTCGATCGTAAAGATCGAAATCTCAGCCTCTCCTTTCACCATTCAATTGTCAGAATACAAACTTCAGAAAGTTTTGAAGAATTTCGTCTTTCGACTCTGACTAGGCTACACCCAGAAACATAATTTATTTGACTGGCGCCCCGCAAATAAATATGTATTTGCTTTAAATAAATATATATTTGCTTTAAATAAATATGTATTTGCTTTAAATAAATATATATTTGGTTTAAATAAATATATATTTGCTTTAAATAAATATGTATTTGCTTTAAATGAATATTTACTTGCTTCAAATGAATATATATTTGCTTTAAATGAATATTTACTTGCTTTAAATGAATATTTATTTCATTTAAATAGATATTTTGTTGAAATCAAATAAATATTTATTGAAACCAAATAAATGTTTATTTGCGGGTACCCGTCAAGAAAATTATTTTTCTGGGTGTAAAAGTGGCGAATGCGGGTCGACGCGGTACGATGGGCACATTTATATTTCTGTCGCTTACAACGCCACCGAATAACAACGCTGCCAGAAAGCATCATCCCGGAACACTACCCGAACAACTCTATCGGATTAGAACTCAACCAGATAATAAAACGACCAAAAAAGACAGCACTAAATAAAACTCATTCTACAACTCTACCCAAAATCTCTACAATAGTATGAAGAAAACTCTACCACACCCAGAAAAAACATTATTTGTCGGCCACCATTTATTTGGTTCAAGTAAAATATTTATTTCATTCAGATTAATATTTATTTTAATTAACTAAATAGTTACTTAAATGAAATACATATTTATTTAAATGAAATAAATATTTTACTTAAACCAAATAAACGGAGGCCATCAAATAAATTATTTTTCTGGGTGCAGAGCGAAACAATCCCCAATAACTAAAGTTGGTAGAGTTGTTAGCGACTGGTTTGCTCGGATAGCGTTTTTTTTACACTGTGGTAAAGATTTTAGGTAGAGTTTTAGTACGGTAGATTTTTCATATGGTAGCGACTGGATATTTGTTATCTGGTAGAGTTGTAAGTGATAGAGATAGAAATATGCCTTAAGATGAACCAGTACGCGTTGACCAAATACAGATTAAAAAATAAATCTGACATTACAAGTTCACTTGTATCACTAGCAGTGAGGTATATTAAGTGTTAAACTTTTGCTGCTGGTAAGATCTAAAAATTGAACTTCCTCGATGTACATAGACCATCCTATTGTCTCGTTACAATAGCGAAATTCGCTTCCTCTCCACAAAAACTTGAAGTTCTGAAGAAAGTTGAATTCAATTCTCAGCGTCCGAAGCCTTCAGAAAATCTAAACGCCTTGAATAAAAAAAAATACATCGCTGATCCAGCTTTGAAATTACGCTTTTACAGAAGAGATTCCCACAACTGCAGAAACACCCGATCGAGACCTGCAATCCTCGCTCGGACTCGGACAAGGATTTATTTCAATATTTCACGCGCCGAACGGTGGGCGGACAGAGGGCCAGGGAGAGGTACAGAGAGAAAGGGCGAGACGAGGATGGAAATGGAGATATTTTACAGAGATCGATGGTCGGCCGTTAGCCACTATCGATGCCGATACGTCTGCTTGGATTTGCTTCCATCTCCACGACTACGTAGCATCATAATGTGCAGAGAGCGAGAGAGTGAGAGAGAACCAGGCTGTTCGTCACTGACACTGAAGAATGGCCGGCCTCGCCTCATTCGTCTTTATATTTTTCCTGTCACTGAATCGGCGCGTACTTCGCCACGGTATACAACAGCGCTTCAGTCGCAAAGGAAGAAGACGCCCGCGGTGTGACGATGCGTTACGTAGGCATAGCGCGTCGCCCGTCAAGTCGTTGAGAAATGTTGCCGATCCGCGGAAACGCGATAAGATCGGGGCACACGGGAATACGCATTGAATAATATACGCTCCTCGAGAAGTCTCGAATCTCCGACTGTCTCTCACCACGAAACTATTGAAAGACGCAATTCGCGAGGCCATCACGAGGATCATTTAGCTTTTATGGAAATCCATATTGCAATATTTTAGACATCCAGGGCAGCGTAGGACATAAATGTCGCGCAAATCTACTTGTTCAATTACAGTCGGTGTGATCCTCATTTATTTAAAACTTAATCTTCTCGCCTCGAGCGAGAGACAGTCGAACATGCCGAGTCAGAAATCATCGTTCCTTATCATCGCATGCGACACTAATTATCTCGCTTTCCTGGTTGAAATCCTCGAACTCTAAATCTGACTCTGACAGCGGTTCATCAGGTCTCGATGTTAAACTCCGATCGAGACCGAGTCGGGCAAGGATTTATTTCAATATCCGTCTTCTCCTCGCCGTCAGTTATAATATTTAGGTACACCGACCAGGACCTCCAGTTTCGAAGTCTGACGTGGACTCTCTTCCAGCTTCACAGATTTTGTTTCATCGTCGATATTCGACCATTCGCGGACCATCATCCCGGTCCGCTTCCAGATCATCGACATTTGTTTCGCCGCTTCGCCGGGTCTATCAGTGTCTCGACTCAACGGACTTCACTTGTATCTCGTTGTCTTCAGGTCAATCGCGTTATGCGATGCACGTCCGCATAAACTTATACCTGCAATGCCTCTTTGGGATCCCCGTGTTATGCATGGTAGACGCATTCACCGGGTAGAATGATTATACGGCCACTCCACGCCGCTACCTACCGTGTTTCTTGATTGCTATCGGTGCAGCTGCGCCCACAATTTGTGTTTCCCGTCACCCGTGCGTAAGAGAGCCGTCCGTCAACGTCGTGCCCATAACGACGCCGAGCTCAGAGCGAGGCCCACGAGAGATACAGGGGGCGAGAGGCAGAGGCGCGCAGGGCGAACGATAGAGACTCCGCGACAAAGTAAGTAGGCAAACTACAGAATATCCACTAGTGTGTGTATATACACACACACAAGAGATAGCATATAGTTTATGCATATCCTTCGGTGGCACCGAGATAAAGAGGCACGGAAGATGGAAAGGGAAACTCGACACTCGTCGACTAGTTGTATACGCTCGGCAACGCTGTGGGACGACGTACAATATGAAGTAGAACGCGTCGGCAAACTTGTGGAATTAATGCGAGATACTAGTTATCGCAAACTATCCATTTCCGGTCAGCTACAAAACAGTTCTGTCACTATTGTGTATCACCCTGTACGTTAAATGCACAAGACTGCGCGAATTATCTAAGTAATAAGTATACACCACTTCTCCATTCACGATGTCGCACGAGTCTTTCCACGTATTCTATGCTAATGTTATCGGCCCCGAGACGCGATACCCATAGGCATTCGTTACGTTCAGCCTGAGAGCCCGCGGATTACTCGCGACTATCGACGAACTATGCTAAAAAGTTTCCACAAGCAAATGCTCGTTTGAATATACAAACGAGACTTATCCATATTCGCACTTCACCCACTTTAGTTTTTGAGGCTCGGTCGGTTTTGGAATGTTTTGTGTGGGGTAAAAGTGGTGAACATGTATCGTTTACTCGGTGGCGATAAATTTTTATTCGGTAGACGGAATAGCTATCCGAAAACTCTCTTTATAGAGACGTGACAGGGAAATATTTTTGGGATTTTTTTTTTGTTTTAGAGTGGTTCATCTTACACGCTTTCTTTCGCGTGCTTGGTAATATGGCCCATAGGGGTCGATTAATAATGGGCCTGTATCGCCTAGTCGGTAGAGGTAAATCTTAATTCGGTGGAAGAAATAGGTACCCGAAAATATCCTTTATACGGGCCTAGCAATGAAATACTTTTGGGATTTCTTTTTCACAGTGATCCGTCTTACACGCTTTCTTTCGCATGCTTGGTAAGATGGACCATAGGGGTCGGCTATAATAAAGGACCTCACCCACGAATGTCTCGGCAAGGCTTCGGACACTGAGAATTGAATCACAGTTTCGTCAGAACTTCAAGTATTTAGCGAGATTAATTAAATTTCACTATTGTAACGACATAAAAGGGTGGTCCATATTACCGAACTGCGGATAGTCCGTGAAAATCAAGGAAGGTCGTCGGATATTTTTTAATCTCATCGAGAGCAAAGTTTAATAATGCAAAAACCTCACTGTTATCGATACAAGGTAAGTGAGTGAAGCTGTAGATTTCTTTAAGTCCGCATTTGTGTCAACATGCATGTGACCATGTGTGCATGCACCCAGAAAAAAAGTTTATTTGACGGCCACCGTTTATTTGGTTTAAGTAAAACATTTATTTGATTTAAATAAATATTTATTTAAATCAAATAAATATTTTACTTAAACCAAATAAACGGTGGCCGTCAAATAATTTTTTTTTCTGGGTGTGTTGTCCATCTTAACAGGTCCGTAAAATGGCCGATATGCATCGCGTTTACTCTATCGAAAGATGTCTTCGATCTCATGAGCGATGATTTCGATCATTTCGATGATGTAAAAAAAATGCTACATCATCGAAATTTCATATCCCTTATGAAAGATACGATGCCTACAATGACTAACAGACTCTGGCATCCGCACTGTCTATGATTCACACCCGACTGAACATAGCTTCGTCAAAATTTCTCACTAATATCTACGATGGCCCGTGGATAACGTGAATGGTCCATGGACTTTTCATAGTTGTACAAAAAAAAGAATAACGCGCGTGCGGTTCGCTCTCGGGTTCTCCCGATACTTTCGGGCCATTGCCGACGTGAAAGCCATGGAAGGAAGACGCAGAACGACGGGAGCTCGGATAGTCGTGTAAAAAAAATCGAATAGACCTACTAAGTCCGCGGGGTTCGACTAACCGAGTTTCGAAGGCACCGCCACCCGAAGATCGCCTTCACGGTGGGCGTCGACGGTCTCGTCGGCTTTGTGTCTACGACGACGGAAAGACGATTTTGCTACAAGAGGTCTGTCTCTCCGGGTATCTCTTTGCCAGCCGATACTCCTGAGGCCCCGGTAGCTTCTGTCAGCTGTTTTCGTTTTTTTTTTCTCGAATTCTGTCGATGCTCGTCAGCGTGTCGCCGGGGGAGATATACCTCTCGAGTGGTTTAGCATAAAAAGGCTGTTATGCTGGCCTGTCGGGCTATGAAAAGGATCGGCTTTCGAACGCTTTGGCCTCAGCCATGCTACAAACGTATCGTATATCAAAGCGTCCGTGAGGCCTAACCGCGCCATCGGCCTGACGACTATTAGAAGTGCTTCGCGTCTTTTTTCTCCCGTCTCCTGCGGCAAGCCCTCAGGCGCCGCTTTACCCTCAACAAATTGCTATTCAATCGAGTTACACTCCGTTCTAGCTTTGCAATTTTTGTTACGCCTCAAATTTGCGGTCCGATATTCGCCCATAGCCGAATAAACATGGAAACCGGTGGGCCGGGAAGTGCGACACGTTCGGGCGTATCTGCTGCGATCGAGCATTCGCCCGAAAGCCCCACAAATCGACCTATCGTCCACGCTCTCGACGCTCGTTACTATCTCGGTGCCGCGCGTGTAAAATATAGGGTCGTTCGTTCGTCCAGCAATTTTCCATCGGTATTTCGTTCAACCTCCGCCATAGTCGTAAACTCGTGTATACAACGGCCTTTCCATATATATACATATATATAGATATATACATATCTTCACGCGGTCGGCTGATCGAACTTTATATACACGATTGAAAGACCCTTATCTACTGACTCATTTGTTACTATATTACCAGCTCTACACGAGATTTACGCTCATTTCTCTCGACGCTAATGTCGCTTCTCGAGGTTCGAAAAAAATAACGCGCTCCCGCTGTTCGCCTCGAACCGTGGCGCCGACATTGTACACCAGCGATCGTAAAAGTGCTCTCTGTTTTTTGTTTCTATATTTTTTTTCCTTCTTTTTACGTCAAAAAAATGAAGAAAATATTGCAACGTCTCGAGCGCGGTGAGCATACCGGCGTGTCATAAAGATAGTATCGCGGAGCGGCTCGAAGAGATATGTAATACGCTCTCTCTCTCGAGAGCCCGAAGTGCTGTAAGGAGGAGAGGAGTAAACAATTTCAAAACATACTCTTAAATCGTTTCACGTCGCTCACCGGCTCCGGCTTCCCGGGGCTATAATTAATAATAGTTCTGTTTGCCACGTTTTCCAAGTGTTTATGGCGTGTAAGTATATACCTCACGCAACGTGAATGACGCTAAGCTCGCCGGTACGCCGGGCGGCCTCGCGCCGACGAAGAATAAGAGTCGAAAGTGCCAGATAGGAATTTACCGGTTAGCTCTCTTCGAGGCGAGAGAAACGTTTCTCGGTAATGTACGGCGGATAGCACAGAGTCGATTCCCGGGACGCTGCACCGAGATGCAGCGGTCATCTCCGAAGGCATATAGTTTACCCGGAGCCCGACATGTGTGTGTGTGTGTGTGTCAGCCGCAGATTGGCGTGCATAACTACTAGTGACGGGCGAAACACGACATCCGTCTTTCGCCGCTGGCCGGGGCTCGATTACGCTCTCGGGCCCGGTAACGGCGCGATGCAAATTCGCGACATTATCGTAATGAACAGGTTTATAAAGGCCCCATGGCTCTCTCGGGTCGGCGAGTGCGCGAGAGTGAGAGAGATTCGAAATTGCCGCATCGCTCGTCAAAACCCGGCGTGCTCGCCGTTTGCGATCGTGCTCTCGGTCGTCGCGCGATGGCTTTACAAACGAGAGAATTCAGAGCGGACGAAGCCATGCACACACGCGCGCGCGCGCACCAGCTCGCGGGTCCGTGCTTTATTAAGAATGTTAACGTATGCTCGTGACGGCCTGTCAGGAGAAACCCCCTTATCCCGCTGTGCCTCGGCTCCGCGGGCCCGCGCGCGCATATATAAATATGCAATAGCGCTTGTCACGCGCAGCACCTAATAATTGAATGTATAATAAAGAGGGCGTCGCACGGTGTCACGCTGACAGACAGCCAGACAGACGAACGGACAGAATGTACCGTGAGCACCGGCAAAAGGCCCTCCTCTTTGGCCCTCCTCGCGAACGGACAGACGTCGACTGTCAATTTTGTCCCCCTCGGCCCCCCCCGCCCCCTTTCCCGCCTTGTCGAGGGGCACGCAGTCGCGTCTCGCGAACATCGTCGCGGCTTCCCCTCTCTTCTCTCCTTCTTGTCGTCCAATTTCTTCCTCGCGATCTCTCGCGGGGAGAGATCCACGTCGGATTCCTTTACCGTCAGCCAGGTCCTTCACTGCTTTCGCTTTGGATTAAGCCCGTTGCGGACGGGCACCGAAGGCGACACAATGAAATAGATTCTATCATCTACGTTAGAGAAAATTAACGGACGTTCCGGTAATTTATTTTGTGGAGTAATATGTTTTTAAAAATTGTTGACTATTTCATTTAATTAATTTGATAGCTTAACCAGAGCTGGGAAGTGTTTGAAATACCTGGTACTTTAAGTGCTTACTTGAAGTACTTCAAGTACTTTTATTCACGTATCAAGCATCAAGTACAAGTACTTTTTGTGTACACGGATGCTCGATGATCAGCATGACATCCTGTTTCTACTGACATATGATTATCTGTCAAGACTTTTTGATAAGTATAATTCTAAAGAGAATTTTTTTTTTTATTAATTTAAAAAACGAGAAGGCACGAGAACGGACCATTTTTTTGTTTTGTGAAAAAAATAAATAAAAAGGAGTTTGAAAATAGCCTCAAAACGACGAATTACGAAAATTCCAGCCAGCGATTTTTTACAAGGAAGTCATGTTCAAATTACTCTGCACCTTTTTTTGAAAACCTGGAGAATCTTTTAAACCTAGAGAATCTTTTAAAATCCTTTTAAAATCAGAGTTCGGCAAAGTACTTGAGAAATACTTCAAGTACAAAAAGTACTTGATACGTTGAGTACTTGTGATACTTTGTACTTTAAGTATTTTTGTGGTACTTTGCCCAGCTCTTAACCAACATTTTTTTTATATCAATAAATCTATAAATAATCAAATTAATTTAATAAATTAACTTGATAGTAAAGTAATCAAATATATATAAAGATTGAAGCTTCGCGGATTGTCAGGCAAAAGTTTGAAGCAAAATAATCGAAAAAGTAATGTGTCGAATGATTGGACGTGTCATATAAATTTGGCAATGGCATACAAAATTGAGCCCTCGAAGCAACACAATCCTCGAATGAGACACAGTGCTTCAAACTTTCAAAGATATTTTTTCCAAACGCAAAAATCTGTGCGAATCGACCTTCGGAAATTGCGAATGCGGAGACCCCGAACGGCTCTCATGCCCTCCAGTGACGGCTACCGCTTCGCGAGTCTCGCAGTCAACCTAATTTTTTAATCTCCCGATCCCGGAAACAAACTTTGTATGCATTTCTTCGACGAGACACATAAAATCCAAGTATCTTCGCGAAGATCGACGCCTCCGTAGAGTCAATAGCCGTTCTCGTACGCCAAAGCAACAGGAAAAAAAAATAAACAACAACGACGAATAAAAACAACAGACCTTTGTTTATATTTTTTCAACGTCATGTCGAATTTAACTCGCAACGTAGGAGAGGTAACGTCAAAACTAGAGCATGTTATTTAAATCACAGGCTCGAAAGGGAGACAGGGCAGAGAGTAGTTCCGCGCACAGCGATGAAAAAAAAGGCCTCGGGCCGCCGCCGCTTCGGTTGGTTCTATTAGCTCTGGAATATACGGCAGCGATAAAAATATTATTATTTTAATATGCCCGTGGCAGGATAATGCCTCGTGGCGTGGGCGGCGGCGTACCGGGAGCGGACCGATTCAATATCCATTCGGTGTGTGCTCTCCTCGGTGAAGTGGAGTGGCGAGCAAGTAAAAGGGAGGATAGAAAGAGGAGCCGGGAGAGCGAGGGAAGTGGAAAGAAATCCTCCGATGCTCGCTGCTCGTTCCCCTGACAGCTAGGCAAACACTGGCCTGACGTTTCAAATAACTTTTATTTATTCTAGCCTGTTTATTTAGGTTGCCGCCACTGCCACGGGATCGCGTTACCTGAGGGGGATATGCCACTACTGTTTGAGTGGCATGCCGAGGGATACGGCTACCGTGTCGGCACTGTGCACCCATTGTCATAGTTTGCGCATCGAACCTTGGAACGAGCGTACGGAACAGAGATACAGAGACTGATGGTACGCAGGATAAAAGACGAAAAAGCGCATGCAGACGAGAGCGAGTTGCGGGGCGACGTAGCATCGAGCAGACCCCTGGCGATACACCGTCGAGCCCAGGAATCCCAATTAAAATCCAGTTATCCGCACCCCAAACGAAACTGGAGCTCCCGGTAACGCCTCGTGCGAATCTCCCTTTACGTCGAGCCTCTGTCAGCTGTCGGCGTCCGCGGGTTTAATATGATGTTTTTTTTGTCATCTTTTTTTTTTCTTTCTCTCTGTCGCACTGAGGCTCTCTCGCATCCCTTCATCGTCAGTCAGAAAACATATATGGAGCTGTCGTTGAGCAGCCGAGGGTCACCGCGGACGGGATCGTACGCTATAGTCGTTCGTTTAATACGCAAATAACCTCCGTGTGTGCCATTTCAACGGGTCGTCACGAAGAGGAGCACGACTGCCGTATTCTCCGCTTCCACCGTTGATGGCTTGGTCAGCGAGTTAAACAAAAAAGAACTAACCATTACCGCAGGCGTATCTTCGGTTGTCGGACGTCGTCAACGCCAGCGAGACGCCGCACGCATATTCCTCGCGAAATAACTCGAGAAGCTCCGTCCATCCACTCTTGGCAGCACACTTTGCGAGTACGGTGGATGACGGAGCGCCCGTGCTCGGCGTCGAACAAAAACTAACGCACCTAAATCAGCGGTGCGCTACGGTGTTCAAGTTGTGCGGAGGCCAGAGACGGGGCGATGGTTGGTCGATGGGTACATCTTGCCGCGCGGAGGATCTTACCCCTGTCTGGCGGTTCAGGATTAATGGCGCATCTGCGCGCGAAAGTATCCTCCTCGCGGTACCGCGAACTTCGGAAAAGTCCATATATCTGCTTGTTGGGGAGGACCACGGGTGCGAAGGACGAGAAAGCTCCTCGCGATGGATGCGCGCTGGCGTGTAAATGGCAAACGTCGGGCGTGTAAGGTGACGAATAAATCAACGTCGAGGCGATCGCGTCTGGAAGGACCGGGCAGGCCAGCTTGGGTGTCTGTGGTTGTGGGTTTCCCTTCGTTACTTCGGGACACTCACCGACGAGACACGGCACAATGCGCGTGGTGAAGATAGGTATTTCGTTATACGAATCGTATGAAGGATACAAGAAGGTTTCGTCCCAAGGGGCTCGATTCACCAATGGGGACGAAATTTCACCTCGATATCGCCGCATCATTCGATTTCCCGGTACGCATTCGGGCCTGTGAAATAACCGTGTAGGCTCTCACAAATCGGCGCGACAAAGTATCGACGGCCATGGTCCATGACGATGCACCGGCCAATTTCCACGTACAGGTGTCCATCCCGCGCCGGCATGACGACGCTGAACTTCCGCTCGATCGAGCATGCCCTCCCCCTCTGCGAGGAATGATGTTAAAAGCACGCACAATGGATGACGAATAGTCTCGCGGCTACGTGGGCGTAGCTGTCGCGAAAATATTTTTCGAGAAGACACATCGATCCTTTGTGGGTTTCGTTCCGTGTGTACCGTATTACTTGGACGATCGTCACATTCGGAACTAACGTGAGTAGAATAGATTTTTTTTGGGCCAATCTCTAGGGGTTCTTTATTTTGTAGTCGGTTCGTCGCAAATATAATACCGGCCGCTAAGAAACAAAAGGGCGTAAGACGTATACGTTAACACGGGAAATACGCCCTTTTGTCTTTTAGCAGTCGATATAATTTCTAAGGATTTCTCTATATCGACTGACGGTGGTTTCGTCTCTCGAATTAGGATCCGTATTCATAGCATTCCAACTGATCTGTGGAAATTCATGAGGAACGCAAAAAAAGATCGATCATGATCGATAATGTCAATTTCGAAGATATTCTAAGGGTTCAATTTTCGATGCGGGTATACGATAGTTGAAATTCAATAGCGTCACATAGGGCCGGTGTCACGGCCTCGTCTGGATCAGGATGTAGCGCTCATGTAGCGCTCGAAAATGTTGTATCTTCTTTTTTTTGTGTAATCTACAGGGTTTCTTTATTTTGTACACTGAGAAAAAATCAATTGAGTCAACAAAATGTGCGCTTACGGGTGGCGAAACAAATTTTTGGTTGATCGACCGAAATAATTGTTGTATTAAGTAAAGAAACATTTGAATCGACGGCCTGTTAGTTCCATCATCGAGCTGTTCCTTTCGATCAACCAAAAATTTGTTTCGCCACCCGTAAGCGCACATTTTGTTGACTCAATTGATTTTTTTCTCTGTGTAGTCGGCACGTCGCAAATATAATATCGACGGCTAAGAAACACTAAACCGTATGCTTTAACACGGGAAATACACCGTTTTGTCTTTTAGCAGTCCATATAATTTCTAAGGATTTATCCATACCGACAGCATTCCAACTGATCCGATGGAAATTCTCGACATACACAAAAAAAAAGTTCGATCATGATCGATAATGTCAATTTTGAAGATATTCTAAGGATTCAATTTTATATGCGGATATACCCTAGTTGAAATTTAACAGCGTCCCATTGGAGCAGAGTCAGTGCTTCTTCCGGATCGGGAGCTGATGTAGCGCTCGAAAAATGTCCATCCGGCTATTTTTATGGAAATCTCCATAGTTCCAACAGTCGTCGTCTTCCAACAGTCGTGGCCTTCATCGACGACTCTTTTGAACTTGAATTCCGGACTCCAGTAATTTATATGCGGACGGTCTGAGGCTCGTAGGAAACTCTTCTGGCTTCGTAGACGCGTGCTTTGCCGAGCACCCGGTGTATGAATACGCGAACCGGAGGCGTAATGTATTGCCCTCGGAGGTATACGGTAGGTATATTACCGAGCGAATAGTGACGGTGGTGGTAGCCTCGACGTCCTGACAGTACAGTATACAGCAGTATAGGATAGCGCACGCAGTTATGCCCGCGCCCCGGTCTCTCATGATTGATGACAAGTCGTTGGCTGTTATGAATATAATATCGATCAATCATGCTATTTACCGGACGAACGCATAGGCCACTCTATCATTCCCCACCCTCCCCTCCCGTACCTCGAGCTGTCTACCTACACCTCCATCCTCATCCTCGAGCTCCTTCGCCACTCTTCCCTCCACCTTCTTCGCCGTGCCAAGTATTACAAACATCTCCTATAACTATATACTCAGAGTTCCCTATATCCCGCGAGATGACGCGCGTCTTCGGGACTGAATGAAGCTTCGCGCTCATTTTTCACTTTCCTCTTCCCACCCCGGTGACGAATGACGCTGGGGCTATTCCGAAAGAATCTCGACTTTTCGATCGGCCCTCTCGTGTTCCCTCCGCTCGTTCCTCGATTCGGTAATCACGGAATCGGTGGAATGGATGATTTTATTGCGCAACGCCAACTTTCACTGCAAATAGCGTTCATAGCGTAACAGCAAGTGGCAGAAACCGGAGGAAGCACGACGAAAGATTAAAATCGTTTGACGTCTTCATTACAGGTCTGGCACGTCGAGAGACACGGACGCGCATTGGAAACTACCGGCAGCAGCCGCCGAGCGACGAGCCTCGATAGAGCCCAACTCGTTAACGAAAGAGTGTATCGATGCAGGATGCGAACGGCGTCGCAAACGGCTAATGAACTCGGCAACCGGGTGAATCGCGAGAATTTCTTCTCGTTCATTATAAGATGACCGTTTGGTTTCTTACGCGTTGCTCCCGAGATCAGCCGGGTACTTTTCGGGCGTTCCCGGGGCCATCGGTAATTCCATCACCGAAGATTATTCAATCATTCCGAGATCTCCCGCGACGAGATGGGAGATCGTTGTTTGATGAGGTACCGTGCGGAATATAAGATCGGCGAAGGGATGCGAATCGTCGAGATCGACGGCCGATCTCCCGCCGGTTTTTGGCGACGTTTTGGCGGATCAGGCGCGCTCGGGGATCGAGCGAGCTACCAGCGGTTCCCTCGTCGCTGTGGGAGCTCTCCGCGATTTAAGGGTATACCGACTGGGTTGTCGGGGGCGGGGGGAGGGGGAAATCGGCGAAGCCTTGATCCCACTTAGCTCGCACCTCGTGAATCGTTAATTAAGACCGTTAAGCTTCGGTCATTAAGAAAAAGCGGTGAGAGCATACTCCGCCTCCTCCGCCTTCCGATCGACGTTTCTGATATACATCGTATTATTAGTTTTTTTATTTTTATTCTTATTTTATTTCAGTTATTTCTTTTTTCTTCTTTTTCCTCTCCCGTTTCTGGTCCTCGATCGGGAATCGAGACGCGATCGCCAACGGTGCCCCGGAGCAAACGAGCGTTAAGAATATTGGCGAGGCACCGCGAGAGATAAACGACACTCAATAATAAGCGGGGGCCTCGTTAAGCCGTTGATAGCGGGGTGATTATTTCTTCCTGAATCCTCTCTCGCTCGAGCACGCCTTGTTCGCCCCGTCCGCTCTCCATCGCCGTCATCGTCGTCGTTCTTGTCGTCTCGCCTCGAGGGCTTTCGGTTCTTCTTCTTCTTCTCGCTTAGCCCGGTTTGTCCGTACGCTACGGAGGCGTGGCTGCCAACTGCTTTAACGACTCTCCACCGCGTTCTTCATCCTTGCCCCGTCGTTGAAGAGCCTCGCGAGAGGTAGACGGAGAGGGAAATCGAACGAGAACGAGAAGAAGACAAAGCCGGAGCACGACGACGACGAGCACCAGTCCACCGAGTGAAGATGGAGCTTCGTCGCGGCCCAGCGGGACGAGAGCCCAGGGAGGAAGATAATAATGACGCGAGTTTCTCGGTCGCCCGCGCGCCGTCCCAACCCCGGTACACGTCATCTCAAAAGTGAAGAATGGACGACGTGGGTGGAGCGACGCGGAAGTGCAGATAAACAGCTGCTAAAAAAAAAAATTGTTTCGACCCATGCCACGCGGTACATAATCGTCCCTGCTGTTGATTTATGATCGGGCGAACGCGAATTGCGAGCTCTTTAAAACGTAGATTTCCTTCACCGGGGGTAAACCACCAGAGAGGATGTACTCAAGATACGCTGTCGTAAATATTGTGGAAAGAAGGCTCGTTGCTCGCCTCTCGGTAATCTTGATTTACCCGAAGATGCTATGCCCGAAGGCCCGGCCGGAGAAACTATCGTTCGGAATGATCGCTTTCGGGTGCGCGCTGTGGCCGATAGGAAGGATACTCGCTCTTCGAGGAGTGTCCGTCGTCCCTCCGAGCGGCGTACACGTACATCCTGTCTGTCGTTTCTTCCTTCCAACTTCACTTTCGTGGACAGTTCCTCCCATAATCAGAGGGGTTTATATTTTTCGGCCAACAAAAGGTCGTTAAAAATCCGTTAGATACGAGTGTCAGATAGGACACGGAGAGCGGTTCCGTCCCTCTCGGACGCGTTCGGTGCGACGGCCGGTTGAGCCGCACGCCAGACAGAGACCAAATTCGAACAAGGGAGGCGAAGGCTCTCCGGTTGAGCTCTTTGTGCGCGATTTGAATGCAATCGGCGGGCTAATCTCCGATCAGTGTCGAGAGCGTAACGCGATCCGACACGACGTGACGTGATCCAGACTCGATAGCCCCGCCCGGCCGAATACCCGACCCTGCACCAACAGCCACCACCATCACCAACACCGACGGAAGCTAAATCTCCTGTGTGGTGCAAAGAGCGGCACACCGCGCCTATATACCCACACTCGAGAACACTGCAAGGGGATTTACAAAGTACGGATTTGTACATTAGACGATAGCTCAGTCACCGAATGAAACGAGTGAATGAATCCTTGGAAATCGCCCCGAACTATCCGCCGAGTCACGGCATTCGAGTACCAAAATTCTCAAGAGTGGATCAACGAGACTTCAAAGAATATCCTTTATATAAGGTACACTTAGCTAATATTATCCAATATGATCAACATTTTCTATTATTATTATTTATTTATTTATCTATTTGGATTACGGATATAAACCCTTTTACTTACATACAACAATAAAAAATAAATCAGTTATTATTATTATTATTATTATTAACTATCAATGACGTCATATCGCGTTTTGAAAGCTTTCCGAGTGAACGTTAATTACATTTCACCATTACTCAGCGCACTCGTGTATGACATGTTCATCCGACACGATGTAGAATTGGAAGAATAGCCGTCCGATGAAAACGCCGATTACCATATTGACACGGGCCACGACTATGAATAATTCCGTTCGATTCGTCGAAACGCAAATCGGCATTGTCTCGCAATTTTGACTCGCCTCCCGCTGATGCCTATTTTGGAAATACTCGTGCGGTTCGGCACGGTGCGCGCCGGAGTGTCAAGAGTCGCACCACCGCTACCGGGGCGGTCATCGCCACCCTTGCGTGCAGCCAAGCGCTTGTAATACAAACTCGAATGGTCGAAGCGAGGAGAGATCCAGCGAGAGTACCCAGTTCCAGTACCCACACGATCCTGTCACAAGTGCTCACACGTCATTGTGACATTGTGAACGACCACGGGAGTGCGAGGAGAGGGATCGAGCGAGAGAACCAGTCGTCGAGGGGCCAACAGCTGCTCGACCCGTAACCCACATACATCACCGCACGTCATTGTTCCTACCCGTGTGCATTATTCGAGGGAATCACAGGTATACCGTGGAACTCGGCACAATGGTGTGGAGCGGTACCGAGCTGCATATTATGTACGAGCCACCTCGACACGGCGGGCCCCGTCATCAAGGTGGGCCATCATGGTGAACGCGCGCGTCGGGAAGATGCGACAGCGATGTGTCAGCACGGACGACGAGGAGTACGGGTGAAGGGAGGCAAGAAGTGGCTCAAACGAGGCGAAGGATCATCGCTCGGTGTTTGAAAGTCCGGTCGTTTCAACGAGAGAGAAGAAGTCGGACAAGCCGGTGCACAAGGGGGGGGGGGGGCAGAGAGTCATACCCGCGGATCTTCCCGATCGTAGAAGCCAGCGTCCGGTTTCAGCCGGGGATCTCGATGAGCACGACCGACGGCGTGGACGGAAGCCCGGACCACATCATCGCACCGAAATGCCACGCCGGGCACTCCGATGTACGCTCGACGAAGCGAGCGGAAGCCTCTCGCATTTACTTGAGCTCAACAAATACTGGGATATAGACGACGGGTTCGGCTTTGAAAAGCTCGTTTGAGGCGCTCAGTCGCGATTTTCTTTCGAGTGTCTCGGAGGGGAATAAGAACGGGGAGAAAGAACTGGAAGGAGAAAAGACACGAGACGCGCTGCGAGATAGAGAGAGAGATCGTACGGGTTGACTGGGAGAATATCCAACCCCTTTCAAACGTGGCGGAACAAAGTCTCTAAATTGGAGTTACGATATTTTATGGTTGAGACCCTTTTGCGGGTTAATTTTGATCTCTGGACAAGGAAACGTTCCACGTTCAAAGAAACTTGGCACGAATATATTTCATGTCAGCTCGATCCAAAAACAACATTGTCTGACAATGGTGCAATCCCTCAAGGGGGTAAATTAGGATAATTTCAAACGTTGCCACTGATCTTTTGTGGGAGCATGCCAACTGTTGGTCGAAAATATATGGCCGGTGCAACTCCGGTTGCCGAGTCTGCATCGCTCCAATAACAATGTACCTGTTTAGCGGTACGTATACTCGATTCGTATGAATTGTGTACGTGCCTCCCATCGGACGTACACTTTGCTCGGAATTAATTTTTGAAATTCATCGATCTCTTGCATACACTAAAAAAATTCGTATGAAATTTAATGTACCGGACTGGAAGTTTTTATGCAAAAACTGGCACATTAAATTTCGTGTACATCAGTGGTGAAAAATTAATGTTCAGTGTATTAAAAACATTGGAAATACTTCATTTTTAATCATTTACTTTAATTTCATAAAAAAAGTATATTAATTTTTCATCATAATTGTACAGTAAATTTAATGTCGCAGTTCTTGCATAAAAACTTCCAGTCGGATACATTTAATTTACATATTTTATTTGCAGTGTATGTCTGCATCTCAACGAGGCTGATTATTTCAAACGATGTCGGAAACATTCCACATTCATTGAAACTTAGCACGAATATATTTCATGTCAGCACGATCCAAAAACAATATTGTCTGACAATGGTTACCTCCTTAAGGAGGTAAATTCGGCAAATATCAATCGTAGCCACTGATCTTCCGTGGAAGCATGCCAAATGCTCTCCAGAAATATAAGCCAAGTGCAACTCCGTTTATCGAGTAAACATTGCTCCAATAACAATGTACCGTCGTACCGTATCGTATACTCGATACGTAGGAACTGTGTACGATGATACGTGCCTCTCGTCAGGTGTACACTTTGCTCGTAAATCATTTTTGAAATTCTCGACAAGGCTCATTATTTCAGACGAGGCCGGAAACATTCCACCCTCAGAAAAATAAATGCTTGTTTTTACTAAGGCGCGGTGACACACGTCTAAAGCTATTATTTGGTTGATACAACAAAATGTTGGGATCGACAAATTTGGAATCGATTCATGCAAACAATCGTTTAACAAAACAATGCTTTATTTGTATCAAACAAATAACAGCTTTGAACGTATGTACCGCGACTTTTGGTTAATCCAACAATTTTGTTCACAGTCCACATTCAATAAAACAACATTGGCTGACAATGGTGCACCCTCTCAAGGGCGTAAATTAAGCAAATAAGGTAAACGGCTCAGTTTCCGCCACTGTCCCAGTTACCGCCATTAATCGCAATTTATACTAATAATAAATACAGTATACGTTAAATACAAACGAAATTGACGGCTTGTTGAAGAGCGGCTTACTCTTGATTAATACCGCGACCCGTATATTTTTTGTAAAATATTGCCTTTAACAATTGAAGATGGCGGAAACTGGGCCGCTTACTTTATCAAACGTAGCCACTGATCTTTCGTGGAAGCATGCCAACTGTTGTCCGAAAATATATGCTCAGTGCAACTCCGTTTATCGAGTCAACATCGCTCCAATAACAATGTACCGTTGTAGCGTATCGTATACTCAATACGTATGAACTGTGTACGATGATACGTGCCTCTCGTCATGTGTACACTTTGCTCGCAAACCATTTGTGAAATTCTCAACAAAGCTCATTATTTCAGACGAAGCCGGAAAAATTCCACACTCAGAAAAATAAATGGTTGTTTTAACTAAGGCGCGGTGACATAAGTTCAAAGGTGTTATTTGGTTGGTACAACAAAAAATATTGAATTCGGCAAATTTGGAATCGATTGATGCAAACAATCGTTTAACTTACCACGAATATATTTAATCTCAGCACGATCAAAAGACAACATTGTCTGACAATGATGCACCCCTTCAAGGGCGTAAATTAGGCAAATATGCAACGTAGCCACTGATCTTCCATGGAAGCATGCCAACTACTGTCCGAAAATATATGCTCAGTGCAACTCCGTTTATCGAGTCAACATCGCTCCACTAACAATGCAACGTATTAGCGTATCATATACACGATTCCTATGAATTGTGTACGATACGTGCCTCTCCCCGGATGTTCACTTCGCCTGTAAATCATTTTTTGAATTAATCGATCTGTTGCATGCATCTACACCTCGACAAGGCTGATTATTTCAGACGGGTCCGGAGTCGAGCTCTGCCACGTGCCTTTTGAACAGGCCAGTCCATCGCCTCCGGTCGAACAGACCTCCGGACGTCGTCTCCGTCTCGGCGAGAAACCTCCTCTTATTTTCTCGCGAATACGTCAGCTCGATGGCGTGCTTCGTAAAATTTCAATATGAAAGAGTGAATAACGCATGGCGTTGAGTCGACCGCTGGTGGCGATACGACCGTACGCTTAGAGAACCGAGAGACCGAGGGAGCTCGGTCGTCCCGTCGTTCTTTTGGCATGGCCATGATACGACGGATAGTCAGCACGCGGCTCACATCCTCGACGATGTAAAACCGAGATAAATCGCACGCGTTAAGTTTGAATAATGAGCGGACGTAACGATGATACGTTGGCTACCGGCGAGCGACGAAGGCTCTCGGCGCTGGTGTCGGACGACGTGCGAGGAGTATAGAGAGAACCTTTCGTGGAGTCCATCCGTCCGGACATTGGTCGAAGAGCCAACTCTCCAACGTTGGAAAATCGTTCGTGGCCACAGTACGAGGGGTAGTGAGACAAGCGGGCTCTCCGAACGCGGTTCACCACTCGCTCGTCGGATGTTCTCTCGTACGGGGGCCGAGTCTAGCCGACTCATTAACCCGTTCACTCCCGAGGACTAATTTATCATTCAGAACCGTTACGGTGGCGGTGGATCGCGAGTACAGATGCTAATGCCTCGCGCTCTATATCCATAGTCACGGTAGCCGATACGCCGGATCCCTCTCCAGACAGCAGCGGAATAACTCTGCAACTTCGAATCTCGACATCGAGGTTGAAGAATTAATGGCCGAATGTCTGCACTCCTGTCGAATGAGGATTCTCCCATACGAACTCGGACGCATCACCGCATTTGTGGGAATAGCGTTCGTCGCTGTGTTCTAAGAAAAATACTCGAACGAATAAAGTCGATCCTATCGCGAACGTTCGCAGGAATTCTCGTGTGTATCGGAATTATTATTGCGAACTCGATTCATGATTGATGACCGTCTGGGACGTCTTCGAGTCACATACGTCATATACCTAAGTTTATACGGTTTCGTAAAACATAACGCGATTATTTCGATCTCGGAGGATATAGCCGGGAGTCGGGAGAGGCCATCGAGATCGAAGGGATCGATCGGGAGTCAAGACCCTCGTTCCAGACTCGGGACTGCCTTTGCACCAGTGGAATCGATCGAATTGCTAATTTTACCTCATCGCCCGCGACGACGTCCCCGGTGATGCATTGTTATTGAAACGGGTCTCCGAGCATACGGGGTACGATCGTTAAGAGGGTTGGTTCGAGGAATAAACTATAGTTGCGCGGAGATAGGGTACATATACATGTATAGCGGAGTGAGCCTTCCGGAGAAATTCAGACTACAATCACGGTGGCGTCGTCGCGGACGTCAACGTCGGGCAACCGGCTGGCAAGTGAATATTCCACGATCGCTTCCCCGTGAGAGATGAAGTCTGCGGCTGCTCGAGCTTCTGCTCGCGTTTACGCTACCTCGGGGCTGTTATATCGCAGAGGGGGATATTCTCGCGCGAACCAGCCAGAGGAGCACAATGCCGCTCGGAGGCTACGGGCGCGAGAGCGCGTTTCCTAATCCGCGAAGATCTCACGGCCGTATGTAAGGATTACGAGACGGTCCGAGAGTCGACGTGGCCGCGTTCTATGCTCTCATCCTCCACGGTCTCGTCCTCTTTCCTTCCTATGTGCCTCGGAAGCTAAAGCCGCCTGGCCAGCCATTAGCCTCGGCAGGACTACGACGACGGCGCGACGATGCCGAAGAGAACGACGATTGTGTGTACCCCGGTGCTGCTTTTACTGGCGTGCCGGCTACGATCTCGCGAGCTTAGAGACGCTATCAGCATCGGCTTAGCAACGGCGTTTGGCTCTTCAGACTCGCCCGAACCTTGGGCTCTTTCCCGTTGCGCTTCTTCTTTCCAGCGTCCCGCGCGATACCACACCATCACTTCTTTCTTATATCTTATCCGGCGATCCGACTAGGTGGCGATGCCGCAAGGCTTCCCCTCTCTCGCTCTCTCTGATTCTTTCACTTCGCGCGTTTCCTTTCTTTCGCTTTTATGCTGTATTACGTTAGCTCTCTATCCCCTTCGTCCCCCTTTCTTCCGGCTTGTCAGAGCTTTTCGCTACCGAAGCTTCTCGCGCACCGCTCCCGCCAAGTGTAACGAGGCGATAGTTATCTTCATCGGTGAGACGCCATTGTACCACGATGGGACGGAGAGAAATTCGCTCCTGTGCCACTCGCGCGGCCACGTTGGCGAACGATTTCAGGGATCTGGGATAGCCCCGCGGGTTGGAGAATCCTGCAAAGGTACAAAATGGCTCTCAGACACGAGAATCCACGTCGGCGGCCCGACGATTGAACACCGAGAAATGGCGAATGCCCGGCACGTGCACACATACGTTATTAGAGCTGGGAACACCTTGCTCCCTGGGAAAAATCGACGCTAAGTTTCTAGCTTCCGGTCTTTTGTGTTTTCACTGCTTTCGGCAATTCTGTTTCGATGGAATCGAAACATCGAGTATTACAAAATTTGTATGGCGTAATCGGGTCGTTGATATCTACTTTTGTTGAGATTAAAAAAACAAAATCCCAGGTTATTGTCTGAAGAGAAAGACCTCTGGAGAGAGAGAGATCTCTTAAAATGTACTTTAGAACCACCTAAGCTCAGACTTGGCGCAAACACACCTAGAAACTATTATAAGCCTACGCAATAGCCGATCTCCAGATGCAAGACCCAAACACAAATTTCCGATACTCACAATAATAGAAATCCTGAACATATTCCACAACACATCGTCGCATACTGAGAAAAATAAATTGTTGGCTTACCCACGGGCGTTAACCTGCGTTTAAAGGCGTTATTTAGTTGATACAATAAAAAATGTTGTTTCGATCGAAATATTTTGAATCGACTGAAGCGAATAATCGTTCAACAAAAGAATGATTTAGTTATACCAACCAAATAACGATTTTGAACGTATGTGAACGCAAATTTGATTAATAAAAAAAAATTCTGTATTTAATCGTTTTAAGATAAGCCATGTACAAAACCATCGCACTCACACTCTTCCCCTCAAATAATAATTAGGTAAGCAAACAAGTAGGAGCTACACTGGCTGAAGAACTCCGGTCGATGGCCCATTGGGCGAAGGAAAACACAAACGAAAAATTTGTAAATGCCTGCTTTACCATGTACACATTTTGGCTAATCAAATTCTTGTACTACTATTACTACTACGACTCTACACCCAGAAAAATAATTTATTTGAAGGGTGACCACAAATAAATTTTTATTTTTATTGAATATATATTTGTTTGCGGGCCGTCCGTCAAATAAATTATTTTTCTGGGTATACCTTACATGTATGGATAACTAAAATATAAATATATTTTATTGAAGAAATACAAAAAGGGATGCTTTATGATGTCCCATTTAGCCATAGTTTACAACAGCACCGAAGTATAACATACTTGATCTAAAACTCTCTAACCAAATTCTTAGCTACAGTCGAATAAATGTCTGCATAAGAATATGACCAGACTCTAACGATAATTTTCAGGTACTCCGGGAATATACCGCCACCTGTCGAAAATTACGAAGATTGTTGAGTTTCTTTGAATTTCTCAAAAATGTTTACTACGTTTATGGTAAAAATGTTCATAAATGTGGTAACAATTCTCGTTATATCTAGCACATTGATGGCAGATGGCGCCACTGACGAATGCTACCAGTTGCGAGGTAGCGTTTTCATTAAAAAGGTCGCGCGACACCGGCTTTCAAGAATAAAATTACATAAATTACTGAGAACATACAATCCAACCGGTATGCGAGCTTCGTCGATACTTCCAATACTTGCGGCTTGCATGACCGTGCGACATAACACGGTTCGATATCGACTGCGCGTCTCACACTCGCGTCGCAGACGTACATATCTATCGGATGGCGCATATAAGCTCAACAATCTTTCCGCGCAATCAGAGCTTGACAGCGCGGAGCTTCACACGCCAGTCCTGTGGCCCGAGCGTTCGTTAATTCGCCCGCTCGTCGAGTGAGCGTATAGTATATGGCGCCCCGTTAATTTGATTTTCTTCGCTTCTGCCGTTGCCGCTGCCGCGTTTCGGTTTCGAGGACAGCAACAGCAGCAGCGCAGCGACGTCGAGCGTTACGTGTCTGCTGCGGGAGACGGGAATCGGGCAATTTATCAATCCACGGCGCGAGAGAGAGCGACTCCTGGTCGGGCGGGTAATTTAACAAGATTGATGCGAAGCCGACATGCCACAGTTCGCCGGGGTCGGCCCAACGCCGGCATAGCGAACTCGAACGGGCGCGCATTTGCTCGGTGGCTCGCTCGCTCGCTCGCGCCCGCGAACAGAAGGCATCAAGCTAGGAGAACGTGTGAGCGACTGGTTATTAGGCGGTCTCATCACGCAGGGCGCTTCGAAATCACGCGCGGAACATTAAAACCCCCGCCTGCCCGGTTCTGTACGGAACCGGGCACTGTACTATTCGGGACTGAGCGCTCGCGGCGCGTGATTAACACACAGCTCTCACTCGGCGTGTCATCTTCGGCAACGCTTATCTTTCGCTTCCATTTTATTTTTATTACTTTATGTTTATCTCAGATTCCGTTATAAGCCATCATTTTTTTTATGCTTCAATATATTTTATAAAAGTTATAGGGGAAAGTGGCTTTGAATGGACTTTTTCGTGTCTCTTTGCATCTCGTTGAGTACGACACCTACGAAAAGGGGACACGGCTCGGTTAAAAGTGTGTGATCTTTGGTCGTAAACATTAGCGGTATATCTGACCCCCGTGCATTGCATACACGCTCAATTATCAAGATTCGAAGAAGTCGATTGACGACGATATTCCCCTGGGTATACGATCTGTCCGACCACCGCACGAATTATGGACCAATGAAATTAAAGTTTGGATTCGGAGAAAATATTTTAAAGAAAATAAATCATTTCTACGGGCTTTGATTTATAGGATTTGATAAATAGTCGAGCGGACGTTCCTCGACGTCGCTGAGCATTGCTTTTAAACATTTGGGGACGCGAACGAGTGTGCCAAAAATGTTCACTAGCACCTTGGCGTCTTGCTGGCGTTTGAATCGCAAGAATTCATATTTTTGTTACAATTAATCGTCCTCCGTTCCGTCTCTTGTTACGCGATACTTTGTGTCCTTGTCTCACAAATCACGGACGTTGACTGATAGCGTACTTAAGGTAGTACTTGCGGACAGCCGGGATCCACGTGCGTTCGGAGAGAATTCAGAGAGGAATTGCAGGAACACTTCTCGATGGGATAAAAATCTGAAAAAAATGAACCGTATGAACGGTGCTGTGAAGATTGATTTTGCATAATAATAATAATTCCTAAATGTTATTAACAAATTAACGAAACAAAAATTCCCAATTAATCTCCGGGCAACCTAACTTTTTTTAATGAAAAAGATTTGTTAATTTTTCTGAATACGTGTGAACTTTTTCAGAATTTCGTAATTTCGTAATTTGTTTAAATTGCGTTTTCAGTTAATAAAGAACATAATTTTCAAAAAGTACACGAAATTCTGAAAAAATTCATACGTATTCGAAAACATTAACAAATCATTTTTATATAAACAAAAAGTTAAGTTGCCGCTGGAATTGTTGATTTTTTAAAATTCATTTGTTAATAACATTTTGCAATTATTATTATGCAAAATCAATCTTTTCGACACCTTCCATATGCTTGATTTTTTACAGATTTTTATCCCATCGAGAAGTGTTAGCAATTCTTTCTCAATTCTCTCTGAACTCACATTAGGTCGGACTGTCCGCTAGTACTACCTCCTCGAAAAGCATATCCCACGTGCTCGCAGCAGTATCGTATAAAAAGAGAGGCTTTCATGCCTTTGAAAGTCGTGATCCTGTCGCATTGTAAAATAAGCTGGCGTTAGTGGAGGGAGAGCAAGATATCATTATTCCCTGGGCTTTCGCCACCTTTCTCGGCCCGAACGACGCGTTGGTACCGAGAATAAGAAGAAGACTTCCTCGTATATTATCGGCCCGAGGCCATGCCGAGGCCGGAGTCGGGTGAGAACCTACAGATCTTAAACACGTTTCCCTATAAAATTGGCGGCGATATCTGCACCAATTTATCGACGATCAGAGATCGCGTACGGCTTGTACGGTCGGAGGGATCCGGTGAATTCGCTTTGAACGCACAACTTGTTGACGGTCCATTCCTCGACGACACGGATCTTCTCTTTTCGTTCGCTCGCTCGCTTTCACGTGAAATTTGAATAATTCCGCCGTTTCCAAGCAAACTTACGACGATATACCGACGAGAACGGCTCGCGGTAATGGTCGCTACTTACCAGCGACGCGATGATACCCGTCTTCGTTTCCCCCGAGACGCAAACTCTCCTCCCGCTTTTCGCCTCCCTTGTTTCCTCTATCGTCTCGCCGTTCGCCAGCGTCGATGATCGTCATTTCGCGAGCTCTTTTTCTCATTCTGCTCCCCTCCTGCTCGTTCATTCAATGACCAGGCTGCTGAAACGTTCGAGCAAAATGGTACTTCGCCAGCATCGTCAGAGTATTAACTTCGAATTCGTTAATGCACTGGTTTTGATTGCAGAGTACCGTAGAGAAGATGCCTTCCAGTACATGCGTTCTGAACATAAGTGACGGTCGTTTGTCGATCGTCTCCATTCAAACGTGAACTAATGATTTTTTACAACTTAACGTTTTTGACATTGGGGGAACTCCTGCGTGGTTGGACCAGTTGAATGAATAGACCGCTTTCATTTCTCAGCAATGCGATTATGACTCTGAGAAATCATCGCAAAAAAATTTCACCAAGAGGTCCATTTATGAAACCGGGATGATTCATCTGTTAAAGTGGTCCGTTGACAACGCAAATGAGTTGCATGAATGGACCTCACTCCAAATGCGTAAGGAAGTTGTTAATTGAGCACTTCGAACACTGTTTCTTAAGGCAGTCCTTGCGAATAGTGTTTACTTCGCATAAGTTTCAGAGAAATGAGAGGGAACTGTAAACACTTCTCGATGGTATAAAAATCTGAAAAAGATCAAGCGTATTAAAGATTAATTTTGCATAATCATAATTCCAAAATATTATTAAGAAATTGATGAAAACTAAAATTGTTCGACAAATCTCTCAGAAACATAACTTTTATTTTTAATAAAAATTATTTGTTCATTTTTTTGAATACGTATGAATGTTTTCAGATTTTGAAATTCACTCTGAATTTTGTGACTTTCTACACGTTTTTCCCATATGCAAATCTGAAAAAAATGCATACGTATTCAGAAAAGTCAACGAAGCACTTTCATTAAAAAAGAGTTAGATTTCCGGGAGATTTGTTGAACAACTTTATTATTCATCAATTTGTTAATAACATTTTGGTATTACTATTATGCAAAATTAATCTTTTCAGCACCTTTAATATGCTTGATTTTATTCAGATTTTTATATCATCTAGAAGTGTTTGCAATTCTCTCTCATTTCTCTGAAACTTATGTGAAATGAACACTATTCGCAAGGACTACCTTAAGACGATGCGACCCCGCTTCCTCCCCTCCCACCTAGGTCCAGTCGGTAACAAAAACTGTAATTGATTTCTTTCACGTGTCCCAACCATCTTTCGGTAAAAAAAACTCTAACATGACGCGGATAACAATTCAGCGTCACTTAAGAATTTATTTTCGACTTTCCAAACCCGGCATCGACAAAAATTAATTACAGTTTTTATTACCGACCGCGATATTTATCATGCTCCCAAGTGTCGAACACACGACCGGCTGCGATATTCAAAAAAGCCTCCGCACAGTCTCCGAGAGTATCGCTTTCTCGCACTTCTATCGTCGAGGCAATAGAGGATTTAATTCGTTGATAGTCCGGAGCCTGTGGGACGGTTCCCCATCGAATCGGGTGAGTGCGTGTGCGCGTATAGGCCCGGGCACACACGTCTTCCGTACAGGTTGGACGCTATCTAATCCGCGATAAGTTTAAAAAATTTATGACTCCCGATAAATTATCTCGGTCTCGCGCGGGCTTATAAACCATGAGCGCTGGAGCCGTAGATCGGCGGCGGGACTCTCGCCTTCCTCCCCGTCCGTGCCCGTGCCGTTTGCTGGTGTGCCTCCGGGATTGTTTATGGGGCCGCAATAAAACTATAACGGGCAGCCATTATGACTTCTGTTGTTATGCGCGCGCTGTAACATCGGAGGATCGTGGGCAGAGCGCAAGATCTCTCCTTTTATTCTCTTACGTACGTCTGTGTACGTCTCAAGGAAAAAAAAACCTCAAGCGGCCCGTAGATACAGCGCGGCAGATAATACAATATAATATACAGTGTAACATAGTGCTGTATGTTACACACAGATGTACGAAATAGGCACGCTAAAGCGCTTTGTGCATGCGTGTGCGTGGCTCTATCCCACCCACGTACAAATACCCCGGATTACCGGGAATATATATTCACAGAAACAGAAGTCAATGATACTTTCGTGAATTTCTCGGAGTCTCATTATCGGGGTAAAGTTTGCTATGGGTGAGACGAGCAGCGTTAAATTGCCGGTATTATGAGCTATATACAGCAAAATAACTGGTACTACATCAGACCCCCCCCTCCCCCCCCCCCATCCAACTTCGTTCTTCGGTCCTCTCACCGAAGCGAAGCTCCCACTTCGACGTCGCTGCGTTACGCCGCCGCCGTTCCTCCGGTCGTAATTTACCCCGAGCGTTTATGGCATTGTTGTGAAGCAGTGCTTGGCGTCGTCTTATAAAACCAATTTCGCGGGTATTATGCAAGCTGTCAGTCCCATAGGTAAGTTATGGCTAGCGTGCTCTTGCCTCCGGCGGTGCCAAAGCGTGTATTAACCGAGCATCAGACTTCGCCCTTTCTGCCCCTCTGTTGGGATGCTCGTGTACATTTTTTTAATCGAGAAATCATACGCACACTACGCGGAGAGAAAGATCCATTGAACAAGTTGGCTCCAGGGTACAATGTAGCCACGGTAGACATTTTTTTGGAGCTTCAGACCGAAGCCTCATGAAGTCCCGAAAAGGCGTTTTTGTCCTTATCAGGGCCATATGTAACCCACTGAAATTTCTACCAGGGAACCTGATAAGAAACTGCTAGTCACCTGGCAGTGTTAACAGTATCGTCGCCTGACAAGTTTTTAATATTTACCGAACATTTTTACTGTGTACTTAGGAGTCAACTTAATGTCAGCTGAATACCGTTATAGCGTAATTTTTACTACATCCATCTCACGGAAGACGGAATTAACTCTCCGCGAAATTAGTGCCTGGCGTTTGGAGCTGAAGTTCCCAACGAGATGCTCCAGTAGACCGTGCGATCGCTTCCACTATTCTGCACGACGAAAGATTCCACTTTGATATTTTAAAATAATTTTTCGTTTTTTTGTTGTATCCGAATAAAAATTGCAAAGTAAGTAATTCCCATTAATCGCTTTTTTCGTTAATTTTTATAACAGTCTATAAGAAAATCTTCAAAGACACTTCGAACAAGGATTACAGATTATTAACCCTGGAACTCATGTACGGGGTACAAAAGTACCCCAGACGATATTCAAACTGCACTCCTAAAGTAGAAATTGATATTATCGACTTGGGACCTCCACAATAATTTAGTTCCAGGAGCTGAGGATGTGCGGAGGCCGGTAATAGCCTCAGTCACTCGTACAAGACGGTACGCAGCGCGCTTGGGATACCAAGATACCCCAGTCAGGAATTCCCGTTAATGTTTTATGTAAGTGATTTTGTTTTTTTTTTAAACTGTCGGATGTAATTTACTATTATATAATTTGGACGTATATAGTCGGCATTTTATAATTGTTTGAAATTTTTTAAATGTTTATAATTTGATAATTTTCATACTTTATATAATAATTATTATTATCTTTAATTACCTATAAGGTCTCCAGAGAACTAAATGTTAAAACCCATGCAAAACCAATTTTGTTTGCGTTTTCATTGATTTTTTCCATGTTAAAAATTTTTGACTTTTCCCTATTTTCAGGTGTCCAAATGAATAGAATTTTTGAGCGAAATGCAATGGGACTATTTTTTCCTAATAGCCTGATGTGCCCCCTTTAAAATAGCGTTTGAAATTTGATCATCGGACCATTTTTTAAAAAACTACGATTTTTTTTACAAAAAATGCGGTTTCAGCTCATTTTTAGTTATGTTTTGGCCTTTAAGGGTGATTTTCACCCCCTAAACTATAATAAAATCAAGTTTGCCGCATACCATTCTCGTTCTTATGAAAAAACGGAGACATTCATGTTCGGCAAAACTCATTTACTGCTCACAGGACCCTCGTACGTTGAAGAAACGCGTGGGGTACATGAGTTAGAAGATAGAAAAAATGATACATGATTTCCAGGGTTAATTTTTATAAACGCAATGATTAATTCTTATTCGCCGAACGAGTGATTTGGTAAAATCCGCAAAGATTCATCGTACAACCCGCGATAAAAGCGGCTCCCGAAGAGTCAAGCCGCACTAACACGCGCTGGTTTCGATAATACCGTCTCATGTACATATAAATTGTTCGTCGATTTCTTTCCATTAAATTGGATCGGTGATCGCACTTCGGAGTCAATGGGACAGCGTTTATATAAATATATACCGAGTATAATGTTGCCCAAGCCAAAGGAGACGAGGATCGTGCCCGACGTCGACGTTCTTCTGGAGGTTCGTGTTTAACCCCATTGGAATATACGGCGCTATATCCGGAATTTCGTTCCAGGCCGTTAAGACACTAGATTCCACTTTATCGACACTGTAATGGTTATATAGCCGTTAAAGTTGCCCTCTCATACAACTTTTCCAATCTTATCTTCGCGCGGCGCGTCGAGCGTTCTCTCCCCGCCGGAGCTTCTGGATGCTGTGCGCGCCGTGGGGCAGCTACGTGTGCGCTCGAATCGCGTAAAGGAAACGGCGCGGGGCGAGGGGATATCGGCAGCCGTCCGACACGGGAAAGAGAGGATTTAGTTAAATTGGACTGGCGACCGAGGAGTTGTCGACGAGATTTGTTCGGCATCGGCGATCGCTGACCGTTGTAAAGGTGCGGAATCGACGTAGCGTAACGCGCTCCGCGTTTTTTTTTCCTCCACTTTTTTTTAACTTTATTTTTATTTGGTTGTAAGAAGCGAAGCAGGAACGACGGCGACGACGGCGGCAGCGGCAGAGCTAAAGGGTCGTCGTAGTCTTGACTCCGCCGGCCGAAAGAAAAGGGGGAAGAGTCCGACGGCGAAGTCGGACGGTGGCCAGGTTGTCGATACGTGCTCGGAATCCTTACAACCCCATATTCTTTAGTCGCCGGTAAAAGGTTCCCGATTGTCCGTGCGTTTCAGCCCTAGTTCTCGTCTCCCTGTACTCTCAATGCCGTCATACGATCAAACTTTCCTCGTCTCTACTCGAATGCTCTCTCGATCCCGGTCTCGGCTCACCGGAATCGGCGGCTGTGATCTTTTCTGCCGTCTCAATGCTGCCTTCTTCTCCGATGCAGTAAGATTCTTTTTTAATCGAAACACCGTGCACCTCTTAACAGGCTTCTCTGTTAAACCTTCGATCAGTCGAGTAGGATCTCTCAGCACGCTGAAAGACGCCTCGCCGCTCTACAGTTTTGTTACACCGAGCTGTAAGGAACGTAAGAGTCCTTTTGATGTTTATTCCCGAGGATAATATGACACGCATGGCCAGGGGGTTATCCGCGAGAGTCGCGAGCTGGAACCCGAGCCACTCAGTCAGCGCGGACTGAGAGATGGAGTGAGGTCAAGGCTAATGCCGTGCCGGTCCGGGGCCAGCTCGCTAATGGGGTGAAAATCACTTAGCCCCTCGTCAGCGGCGTCTCGCTGCGAATCGCGTTATTCAATTCTCGCTCGCTCTCCGGGAGGAGCCCTCCTCCTCCCCATAATAATAACATCAAACCGGTGGCGGTGGCGGCAGGGGCTTGGCATGGCGTGGCACGGCACGACGGCGGCGCGAAGTCGAGGGCTCTGACGCAGCTCGAAGATTTACGGGCACGGCCGGGGCATGCATCCTGTATGAATGGCGGGCAGCTTGCAATAATTCAACTCCGCGGCCACACCTCGGCCACTTCCCGTCTCGTACCACGCCGAGGCCCAACCGCCCCGAGCCACCGCGAATCGGCATGTGTGTGTGTGTGTGTGTGTGTGTGTGTGTGGACTCTGGCTCCGATTTTGCCCTGTTCTGGTACCTATCTTGCCCTCTTCGGCGGGATTTCCGGTAACTGCGCGCGCTGCGCTCTACCTTACTCCCACCCGTGCCCGGCAACATCCGCCCCTCTTACTTCGTCGCTGGCCTCACTCCCACCGATAGACCGCGGTATCGTTACCAGCACCGACGAAAGCGGAAGGCATCGCATAGCTCCGCTTCGCTCTGAGTTTCTGCGTTTCCGACTATTTTTCTCACTCGCCGCTCGCTCCTACACCTTTCCGGGCTCCGCACTTGCGATCGTCACTGCGCGACCTCCGCCAACCCTTATCCCGGCCCGCGAGCGATGGGAGAGAGCCGGGGGCGGGGGATGGAACGGGGGAAGGGGAAAGAGCAGCGAGGGGGAGCGGAGAGCTGATATATCGGCCGCACACATTGCACTGGATGGAACGCAATATGTCCGCCGAGAAAGGCAATAACCATTAGGTCCCGAGAAAACTGCCCCATTTCAAACGACACGAACGGTCGAATATCAGGAAATTTATATCCGAAGGCCGGGGGGGAAGGGAGAAACCGGCACCGCCCGCGGCCTCTGGTTTCCTATACTTCGACTGTAACCCTAATACTTTCTCCACCCTCGTGCGCGATATACGCCTCCGACCGACGAAGATCGTGGATGTACCACGGTCTGTGTATCTTAGAAGGAAAAAAGTAACGTGGTAAGGCGGGCTGTTCTTGTAAACGCCAACTGTTTAGGCATTTTTTTTTATATAAGGTAAACTTGGTGAACATAGCCCGTTCCGTACATCATTGATTTGTGCCAATCGAGGTGTGCCATATTCCCCGCTTTTACACTACTACTAAATTGTTAATACAATCAGTAGTGAAAAAAATTGTGCGGAGTGATCTTATAAATGCCAACTGCACAATAGAAAATAACTTCGTAGAATAGGAATACGAAGTTTCGTAATAGTACATTACGATACTAGTGCGAAAAAACGTTTTCTGATGCGTGTGAGTTTGCAGCACGCGCCGAGTTCAGAAACCGTTTTTCGCATGAGAATTGTACAAAGTTTTATTTCTCAAGGTGTGAAAATGGGGGTTTTCGCACCTGAAGCGTGCGTAAAACCGCCACTTTCCCACCGAGTGATATAAAGATAATTTTGTTAAATAAGTGACAAACTCGTTTGTTAAGGCTTGAGTGCGGTCGGAAAATTAACAAATCAAAAATGGTGGATGTTTGTGGACAAGAAGTTGTTGTAAAAAATACAAACTTTCTTTACTGTGTTGTGTTTAGGCACTTTTTTATATGAGGTAAACGTGGTGAATATGGCCCGGGCCGTAAATCACTGATCTACATGCTGATCGAGGTGGGCCACATTCCCCACCTTTACCCTACAACTAAGTTGTTAATCCAATCAATAGTGAAAAAAAAATATGGCGCGGAATTTCGAGACTTAAGTTTTGAAGCTGACAGAGGTAGTTAAGGGACTCGACAATTTAATATTCCACAATTATTATACCTTTCATTTACAGGAGCAGATAAAAAAAAAGAATTGTGTCATTCAACGATAATTCAGAGATTCGAGAGAACCCTGCTTTCATATAAGTGGTTAAGGAAACGCGCGGGTCGGGACTAAGCTACCAAAATTGCTCTCGTAAACGCTGAGACGTGCTGGATTTCCTACTGCCTCGGCAGTTATATCCCTCCTACTCCGCGGCTCTTTTTTCATTCTCCGCTTTCATTTCGCCTTCGTCGAAGAGAGCCGGCCCGAGGGCATTTTCGCAGACCAACGATCATATAGTGGGCGCGCGCGCGCGCGCTCGATGGCAGCAGTAGTAAGAGGCGGTCTCGAGATTACCGGAAAATTAAAGGTTACGCTAAGAGGCGAGAGAATCGAGATGAGGGAGGAAGTGGTGGTAAGAAGAAGACGCAGCGAGCAGAAGCCGGTTGTCGAGGGGTTGTCTCGTGCACGAGTCCGCGAGTGTGGGACGAAACGCACACGAACGAGCACACAATGCCGGACGCGAAATGCGCACACGGTTACTCAGCTTCCTTCTCGCCAGCGGCTCGCCGGTAGAAATTGCTTTTCCCCTATAAGGTTACATTATCAGGGCACCATCTTGTTCGAATGGCTCGGTAAAACGCCGAACGCGACCGAACTCTTCGGTATTACTGCGCTGTGTCTCTCGCGCGACCCCGTCGTGCTTCTTCACTGTGCTTCTCCGCGGTGTGTCCTTCCGTTACCGCTGCGGGGTCGAGCCATGGTACGACGCATGGTCGAGGGGGCCCCCGAGTACGCGACTTTTTGGCAAAAAAAAAGTTTCACCCGAGGTTTCCACCCGCGGACTGCACGCTGTTACAGAGCTGCACGATTTCGTCGGAAAATTATGGCGCTTCTTTCTTTCGTTCTTTCCATCGTTTCTGCGACCGCCGCTCTCTTCTCTCTACGCTCTCCGCCGATGGCCTCTCGGTGAGAAAACCCTCTCTATGCTCTCTCGCGGTCCGTCTCGCCCTCGATTCTTCGTCTCGCGTTGTGCGGAGGATCGAGCGTTGTGAAAGAAACGAAGGGAGGGAGCGAGCCCTGCGAGACAGATAAACGGAGGGAATGAGAGTATCGTTGTCGTCCCCGCCGCGGCAATATTGCTCGCGGGAGCTACCGAGGGGCCGCGCGCCGTAACACCCAACGCGTAATGGGACAACTTTGCCAAATGATGCCATTCGTTTAATTTCTTGGAAGGATACGGACTTGGCGAAATTTTTCGGCGAAATATTAACGTCGTTTCGCCGACGGCGACGAGATTCTCTATCTTTTCCTCTTGCGTAAGCTCCTTTCGGCGCTCGTTCTCTATTTTCATCTTTTGTGTCTCCGCGAGTGCGCCACTCGCATCTCGCGCGCTTCCTCGAGACGCGCGCACACACACACACAGACCCCTTGTCTCGCTTACTTTATCTGTTTTATCCCTGTTCCTCCTTCGCTCTCATTCCCTGACGCCGCGCAAAGAGCATTGTTCTCGGAGACACGGGAGAGCGTTACGATGAGACTCTTCACGCCCGTTGGCCCTCGTCCTGACTCGGAAAACTTTGAAAATTCTGCGTAACGTACCGGCCTGAACTTCGGGTACACGGTACAGGGCGGCGAAACTGTGTAATTATGCTCGGTCTTGCTACTGAGCATAATTGAATAGCTCCGGGCGAAAGTCGTACGCTAAACACGCGGTTGTTCGAGACTCGATGGGTACACCGAATAAACAGAATTAACATCAGGCTGCTACCGAAACCCTACACCCAGAAAAATAATTTATTTTATGGGCACCCGCTAATAAACATTTATTTGGTTTAAATATTTATTTAAAGCAAATAAATATTTATTGAAAGCGAATGAATATTTATTGAAAGTAAATAAATATTTATTCAAATCAAATAAATATTTATTTGCGGGGCGCCAGTCAAATAAATTATTTTTCTGGGTGTGTGAATGTGGTCACGCAAATTTGATTAATCATTGCGTAGCACATGGATTTTTTTCGTTATTTTTGTGATTGCATGAATTTTATTACCCGAACTGACTTACCTACTTACGATTGAGCAAAGCAAATTCCACCCCACTTAGCCCAGGCTCGGTCGGGGTATTAAAAAATGTAATAAACTTTTTTGATTGTAAATACTAGCGCACGTGAAATAAGTTGATTAACTTTGTTATTACCGACCGCGCGCATTTCAGAGACTCTATCAAGAGCATGTGAGATACCATACATGCATCTGTTAATTGGATCCCATATTAATGGAGACAACAGACCGTAACGCGAAAGAAATTTCTTTTGCTACCGCAACACCAAATTACGAGCGATCCAGATTGCGTGATACACTGTTTAACAAAATATATACTTAAATGAACTAAATATTCGGACAGGGAAATTCAAATACATATTTTGTTGATCCAGATAAAAGAAAAAAGAATGTCGATTATTTCACCAAAATATTTTTTGACCCATTAAAATTATTTCGTTCAACTGACTAAATATTTATTTGAACGTCCCAGTTCAAATCTTTGCAACTAAAGACTCGGACAGGGACGTTCAAATGGATATTTACTTGGTCGAAGAAAATATTTTAATGCGTCAAAAAATATTTTGTCGAAATAATCGAAACAAATTTTGAAGCAACCAATCTTTTAGCTGTAAAAATCAATAAATTTCATAAATGCGGTTGAATCGGCATTCAACCGCATTTTTGTTATCAGTACGCAGTAACACAACGATTTTTCTCGGCGAAAAGAAGCCAAGAACTCGAGTATGGAAATCAGTGGATAGAGTTAGTACGCGAGACGCGCATCACCGTGAATTCTCTTTCCACGCACAAAAAAAAAAAAAAAAAAATAAGTCTCCATACAGTCTCCTCGCCGAGAGAAAAAGCGACATCCTCCATTATGTACCCAAGAGCTTTTATGATTTATCAAGTGCCCGAAGAAAACACGGTCACGGAGAGGAGCAAAAAAGCGCTCCGTTGAAAAATTATATTTCGCCGAGGTGTGCTCCGGTGGTTTCTCGGTCGGCGAGCGCGAAGCGCAAACAGGAGCGGCCAAACAGCGGCGGACTTATATCTGTTCGGGCGACGTAAACGCTGAGGCTCCGGAACGACCACCGCCGCCTCGCGGCATTGCGAGTGAGTAATGAAGAGCTGACAGAGATGAAACGGCATTATTTGCGGTTCGTCGAGAGCGCCGACTGCTCCACACGTACGCCCTTGCATGAATATAGGTGGCGCGGAGAGGCATGAGAAATATCCCGTGTGCGAGTGGATGTGCCCGTATGCCTCTTCGTACATACACGAGCGGTGGCTACCGAGGGCGCAGAGAGGAAAGCCACGATATATATAATGCCAGAAGTCCGTCTCGCACTTCTCGCTGGCTTTTTCATTATCCATCTCTCGGCCGTCTCTCTCATTGCACAATGAAGTCACGGGCGTTCCCGCCGTGTTTATGCGGATTCCTCGCGCCCCGACAATTGGCGAGTGGCGCGAAGAGAGGAAGATCGAGAGATCCGGGCGGTCAATTGGTATATCGTCGGTCAGGGTGAGCGGCAGCGAAATCCGCCGCGCCGCGAGCTGTCCGACTTAAATTAATTACCCGTGGCGGAGGAGGGCGAAGCCCATGGATCGTGAACGGTCTCTCGCTTGAGACTTCCGAAGTTAATGTTATATACCTGTAGGTGACGCGGATTCTCGGCGGCGAGTTCGCCGGAAGAAGAACCGGCTATCGAAACGCGAATGCATTCTCGATTCATCGATACCATCGAGAAGAATCGCCATCGATCTCGGCTCGATGCACTCTGTTCTTATACCCGATATACATTCGTTTGGAATGAGAAACAAAATAGCAAGAGTGTAAGGAAAAAGGGCAGCGTCCTCGGAGAAAATGTCCACGATACGCTTCGCGTCTGTCGCCGGGGTGGTCGTGCGGCAAAGATACGGAAAACGATACTGCATAGACATCTATCATAAAGCTTCGAAGCTTGAAAGCGTCGAAGCTCGTTTCTCATCTTGTCAATCGATTCTTGTACAATATTGGTGTTACTTCACTGAACAGCGGACGTCATGCACGTATCCGAGTGGAACAACCGATCCTGCGTTGTGCATTTACGTGTATATTTATAGGGCCATGTAACACCGTTTGTACGACGGGCAATAATGTAATGTAAAATTATAATGTAATGTAAATGTAATGTACTATAATGTAATGTAAAATACTATAATGTATTCCGTGAGGCAATTTAACGAAATACGAAAAAAGTAATTAGAATAGTCGGCAGGATGGCACGTTTACATCTCTACCACTCACAACTCTACCAAAAAACATCCCTATCATATTACAACTCTACCGGAATTGAAATAAAACTCTACCGGAATACAAGACAAGACAGTAGACTTGTAGACAGTAGATGGTAGATTAGACGGTATTACAATAAAACCCTACCAGAATAGAAGGCTACCGTCTAGCCTTGTATTCCTGTACAGTTGTATTTCAAGTCCGGTAGAGATTTTGGTAGAGTTCTAATACGGTAGAGTTGTTATCTGGTATAGTTGTGGGTGGTAGAGATGTAAATGTGCCGACAGCATTCCAAACCACCATGAGATAGAGCAATTGCCGCGTCACTTTTCTTCAAGCAGACTCCTCGTAACCAAAGGCCTAGAATCACCAAATTTAGTCAAAATAATTTTGTTAGATAAGTGACAAAGTTGTTTGTTCGGATTTGAATTATACAAACTTGTCTCTTTAGTTCCACTGCCATTAACAATTTTAATTCGTACTGTTGTTTGTAAAACTACAGGCGGATGGTGCGATCGGAAAATGAACAAACAACAAATTGTGGAAGTTTGTGGAAAATAAGATGTAAAACGTACAAACTTTTTTTACTGTGTACTGTCGGGAAAGTTCGAAAAATGTCTGACGGGTCCTCAGCGGAGTGATTTTTCGATGGAACCGTAACACTTTCATGGGAAACATCTGTATAGCTGTAATATCGAAACTAAAAGCACGCGGTTGACACTGGACCCAAAAAACATCCCCACACGCAAAGGATCAATTCCCAAGAGACGCACTGTTCATTGGGGAGGAAAAGCCCGATAATCGTGTTGGGATACTATTTGATCTAGGGTGAAAGTGGTGAATACGGCTCGGTCTCCATACATCATCGACAGTCCATACAGAGTGGGCCATATTAACCCTTTTCACCCTATCCAACGCTATTCAATCTATGTCGTAGGACACAACGGCGCCTCTAGCTTGTCATTACAGCGATGCCGCGTGAAAGCGACAGCTATGCAAAGTCTCCCTGAATCGAACCCCCATGTGATATGCATATTGAGACGTTCGTCAGAGCGGTGCGGTAAGCGACGAATCGGTCTCTCTCCGTTCGGCTCGCTTCTGAGTCTTGTCCCAGTGTGGCCCCTCTATTATGCATCATACCCATACCATGCAGCACCGCTCACCGGGGAATACTAACAGAGAGCCGCGCTTCGAAACATTGAAGGGTGATGAAGGGCTGGCCCCTGCGGCGACCTCCGCTGAGACCTTGACGGGTGGTACGGCCCCGAGATGATGCACGCCGCGATTCCAGCCTCGCTTATTGCGTCTCTCGATCGAATTGCGACCTGCTCGGAGAGCGATGAGACCCCCGCGGACCCACTTCCCGCAAACATACAAATATTGCACGTACACAGAGGCCATCGCATGTCGCGCACATGCACGAACGCGAAGGCCCGATGCCGCGCGGACTACGGAGCCGCCTTCCAGGCATCATTAGCTCGTATTGTGTTTTGTACCTACACTCACCGAGTCGAACAGCCGCAACACGCGTCGTACAGGAAAGCACAGTTACACGCACACAAAACTGGCGAGCAATGCCACACGGCATGCGATACCAACATCCCCATGAGGGCTCTCGGTGGTCACACACAGCGAGATGGCGGGCAGCAGGCGCGCGCGTTAAGAGTTATATCGCGACACCCGCTGCGCCGCGAGATCCGCGATAGAGTTAATGATGCCGGGACCACGGCGATTCAACAATAAGCCGCGTTATTTACAGCCTGGTCGGCGCGTTGCCCGCTGCACGCTCCTACTCCCTTCGACCTCTCGAAGAGTCCCCCTCTTCGTCTTACGTTGTCGGCACGGGGTGCAGATTGCCAATGTACTTCGATTGCAGTCTTTTAAGGGGATATTCCTTAAGCAGTCGTAAAAACGTACTTCTTGGATGAAAAAAAAACTTATAATTCAATTAACCAAAGAGTGGTGTGGTTTAAAATTATTTCTGAAACTAATTTTATCGTAGAAAGTATAGAAAATTAGATAGTGTGCGGTTTACAGGTTCGCGAACACGTATTTCAAAGAGGCTCCGAGAACGAAAGGATCTATGTATTTCTTTTTATAATATAAAATTATATAAAAAGATTTTGTCGCCGCCGTCGTCGCCGCCGTGCTCACGAATCGTGAAGATCGTGGTCAAATGAAATACTTTGACTGGTGCCACATGAAACACTTTGACCGGTATCAAGTAAAACACTTTAACCGGGATCAAGTGAAACACTTCGGCCGAGGTCAAATGAAACAGGGGGTGAAATATTTTAAGTCCCCTTATGGAAGGGAGCCGGCTCAAATACTCTAAATCCCTTTATGGGGGTCTGAAATATTCTAGGTCCCGTTGGGAGGGCCCTAAGTCTGAAATATTACAAGTCCTTTTATGGAGGGGGGGGGGGGGGGGGCGACGAAGGAGGGGCTGAATAGAGGGGGGACGGATGTGTGACTATAATTTCGTTTATTGATGGGTTTACGGAATATTCTCTGTCTCTTGGGGCCTTTCCACTAGTCTTGATTATTCCTCATTCTAAGTAAGTTTTGGAGAGACTCAAAGGGAGCACGTGCTCCAACTGAAGCCCTAGTATATATATATATATATACATTTGTCGGGTAACTTATATTTATTATATTTACTTTTTATACCATTTGGACATTTATTTGCAAGAAATTGCATCCACGATCGAAACTTGAATAGAAAATTTACACGACAACCAGCAATTGTCGGAAATTCTTGCGACATTGGAAATTCTTGCGACACTATAAACACCGTGTTATAATGTTGGGAGTGGAGATGGTTATTTCTTTCAAAAATTGCACTCGAAATTCAAAATAAACGATGAGAGATCGGAGCGCGTTCGAATGGTAATTTTGTTGGATTTAATTTGTCGCTTCGAGCGGCTCTTCAAAGCTCCGAGCCCTTGACTCGCGAATCGGGACAGCTCGCGGAATACAGAAACGACGAGTTGACTTGATTAATTCCAGCGTTCTCCACTTTCTCTCTTTCACCGAGTCTCTCGTCTTACGGCTTTCCGGTTCGTTAAGAAGTTATTGCAATTGTTCGACGCAAGGGTCGTTCTCTTCGTCTCTCATCGTCGTAAATCTCTCCGTTTGAATGCGAATCTTTGTGATTCTCTTCTCTCCCGCGACGTAACTCATCTGGGAGGGTCGCGAAGGGGGCGCGGAAAAAGCGCCTGAGAAGAGAGTACGGGGAGGCTCAACTGCATCGGGTACTGCTCTCGATTGAAGAAGGGCGTGAACGTGATTAACGTAGCCCTCGTACAGTTCCTCGCGGAACGTCACGTCCCGAAGTGGATGAGACTCGTCTTTCTCGGTACTCGAGATTCCCCGCGTAACGCCCACATTTATCTCCTTCGATTCTTTTAATAACAGTTTGTCTGTCGGCCATCGATGATCGGTGATATTTCCGTTGTGTTGGAAAATCCAGAAGGGCAACGGATCGGGAATTTTTTTATTTTTTATTTTGTTACTTTACCCGCATGAGACGTAATATCGAGGGCTTAAGCCATAATGCCACAACGCGAATCGTTATTGTCTGCAAGAAACTGCAGTGGGAACTAAATCGATGCAGATATGTATGTTATATCAAAACAATAGGCAACAAAAGTTTGTCTGCCGGCGATCGATGATCATTGACACTTCCGTTGTGTTGGAAAATCCAGAATGGCAACTGATCGGGAGAGAGAATTTTTTTATTTTTTATTTGTTATTATTTAACGTCGCATCAACTGCTATGGTTATTAGCGACGGGACCTACTATCCGTTAGTGAGAACCGTACCACTTTGGGGGTTACTCAATATGAGTGAACATTAACTGTACTTTTGGATGTTAGTAACAGTCGGCCTTCTAGGTTTGCTTCACGGCGCCGGAGCTATATCACGTCTATCACTGGCTGTAAACATTGGACGTCTACTGGCATATATATCAGCTATCGCACGATAGACGCCAGGAGCTACGTCGCATCACAACATTTTTCTGCCAGCAAGACTACGGCACCGGGATTCGAACCCGAGACCTCCTGATACTTTTTTCTCGAGGCTAGTACTCTAATCACGAGACCAAAGTGATCGGTTTCTTTGGATTTTGTTAATTGATTTGCTTGAGAGTTAATATCAAAAGCTTAATGCCATGATGCCATAACGATTCGGAATCCGCGATTGTCTGCGAGAAACTGCAGTCGGAACTAAATCGATGCAGATATGTATGTTATATCAAAACAACAGGGAATATCCCCGGCAAGTTCAGGATCCCGTTTCACCACGACTGCGCAGACGACTTCCAGCTTCCGAAGGATTAATTTTGGTTAACCATCGTGTAACAACCACCCTGGGAACTGCTCGTACAAATTGCTCGACGCAGGGGTTATCTTACGGCTAGTGGAGCTCGCAAAGGCGAAAATACTCCTGGGAAATACATTCCGGAAACCCAATCGCCGCTACACTAAAAAAAAACGTCCCGAGCGACTTTCATCGGCAAAATATTGTAACTTAGTTTTTCAATTATACACTTAAAAAAAAATCCGATACTGATCTGCAGTATATTTTTTAAACGTCGAGTCTGCTATCGATCGTATCTTTTCCATGAGTTTCGGCGACGTGAGTGAAAACATCCTCGCCCTTTCGTGTATTTCTTGCGGGCATCCTTGTATTCTTTGACGAGACGGCAAGAGGACAGACGTAGACCAAAAGAACTGGCAGAGAGAAGCGCTTAGCAGCTGTTACCAGTAAAAAAAAGGTCCTCGCTGAGTATCATCGCGCCGGCGAATCGTGTCGGACGGAGAGTCAACGAGGTCTGTCGAAAGAGCGACGGGCAAGAGATGAGCCTAACCGTCTGGCCTACCAGCGACGCCGACGCTGGTAGTCCTAAGCTCGTCGTGTCTCAGCCCTCTGTTAGTTCGCTGCAAAATTAATACATTTCGAACGTGTCCCCTTCCCCCTCCCCCAACCACTCACCCCGAGGTACGCCGTAAATCCCGATTAATTGCCAGCTGACTCTCGTAAACACATCGAGAACGTTGAAAAAGTCTTTTGGCCCCGGGGCGAGGATCCGACCGTCCGGCGTTCCTTCGTCCCACCGAGCCTCGCGCACCAGTGAGAGACTTTTCATTCCACGTGCTACTTGGACTCCCTTGTATTCGGGCGGTCCGGCCATCACCAAAAACAGAGCTCACGCATTCTTCTCTGAAATTCGCATGCGGCAGTTATCCGAACGTGAGCCCAGTCCGTCCGCCTCGGTCTCGCACGATCTCATAACAGTAGCGACGGGCCCGGCGAACAACAGTTGGCGCGTCGATGAAGCTAAGTGTCGTGCTGACCGGTTCTTCGACGCAACGAAGACGACTTGCATTCTTGTTCTTCTTGGCAAGGCGCAATGATCGGCGTAAAAACGCGCGTCGCGTCAGTGGCAAAGTCGTCGAGCTGCTCGTTACATGCGAACGAGCGCCGGCCGAAGTGAGCATGATCGCTCGAGACTCGCGGGATTCCACGTGTCTGGACGAACTGAAGATTACGTGACACCTCGGCCAATTTTTCATAATTTCTTGTCTTGATGTGTAGGAATCTTTGGATCGGTAAGAAATTAATGCTGTGCGAAAAGATATCCGAAGTTACATAAAAACGGACCAGGAGCTTAACGTCGATATCGTCAAGACAGTACAACCTATTTAATGACTTTCGTCAACTCTATGAATTCCTGATTCGTCATCAATCAGCGTAGTGGCAAAAGTTGAAAGTGGTGAACATGGCCCATCCTCATTATCACGTAAATCAATAATGTATCGATGGTTTAATGTGATAATGTCATACAGGCTGTGTGTAAACATAGCCTGTATGCCCTTTTGGCATTAGACCCACGATATTGACCACCAGCCATATTCCCCACTTTCACCCTACTGCGGGATTTCGTTGGAGAGCATACGTTCCCTCCATGCTCCATTGGCACACACGGGCCTGCCCGCGTGCTGCATCCCTTATTTCGTTCATGCGCCGAAAATTTATGTGCGCGCGGGTGTGATTAATGGGACGTTTCGCCGCAGCCCTGGGACATTTGTGTTAATGGTGACGAATGGTGGAGCTAATGCCGTCAAGCATGGACGGGCGAAAGGCGCCTCCAGTTTTCATCCCGTGTCCTCGCCGTTATAATTTTATGGTTTCTCAGCGAGATTGTAACAGCCAGAACTCATATTATTTGGAAATTTTTGGAGATCGATAAGCGGGAAAGGAGTCGAAATGAGAGCGACGAAAAAAATATTGCGATGGTTAAGACGTGCGCGAGCGCTCGACGCCGTGCGGGGAAAGAAAGCGGGCGGAATAGTGAGGTTGAACGGTAGAAGCGAGCAGTCGCTTCTGGGGGCTCCGCCGGTTCGAGCTGGGAAGAAAAGCAGGCGGAGGGCAGGCGGGCAGGCAGATATTGAGCTCTATATTTCCATAAGCTGATATTTACGCGGCAATATACGCGGCCGTGCCCGCTACTTTATGGTCCTCGTAAATATAGCGGGGCCGCCGGGAATTGGCTGGCAAGGCGGCCGCGAGCATCGTTCCCCGTGCGCGTTCTCCGCTGTATGCGCCTCTCCGCCTCTCCAGCTCGGGGCTGCCTGTTCGCCTGCCCTCATCCGGCCCAGAGACATAAATCCCCGCCAATTGTAAATAACACGCGACGTATGCTGATCTCCGTGCGGCGCGGTCGTGCGCGCTCGCGAACGCTCGCTCACTCGTCCGGTATACATACTAATACCACGTACCGCCCGCACGTCCGTAACTCCTTCCCTCGTAACGCTCGCTCGCACACGGATGCAAGCGCGGTTTAACACACTGAATATCGATACCTGCGTGCGTTGCGTATTTCAATGTGCAACCCAATTTATGTACCTCACGAGAAATTAAATTACACGGTCAACGACAATCCTAAGCTACACATGGATATCTGTCTGGTCGTCGTCACTCGTGACAAGTTTGTCAATTCCTGAAAACGGTGATATGCCGTACCGTAGAGACACCATTTGGATTTTGGAAGATTTCGGTGTCAACGGAAGTTTCACTTTGGTATATCTTTTGCATACCGTACCCCTAGAACCACAGTACTCTGATTCTTACGGTCTGTACTGCTTCGCCTTCCTTGTAACTCTTGCTTTATCTACTTACTATAGTTACTCATTTCTTCTTTTTATATCTTACTCTTCTAGCACTATTCTGCTGTATCGCACCGGTCCTTAGGGGCGTATACCCAGGGCCCAATACATTACATTTCATTACATCCCTTATGAGTTTAACATACAAGTTGTTACACAGTTGTTCTGAGGGTGCGACACATTTTATATTTGTGAGGATTTGCTCGAAGCACCACCTGACCGTTCCAAAAAAATGAAACGCTCCCAGATGTAGAATTCCCGGGTGCAACGACGTTGTGGCCATTTGGAATCTCACATATGCTTTAACGAGGCACGCCCGTCAGCCACCTGTATGGATTCCACTACGCGTCTGCCATCAACCTTGTTCGTCGGAAATAAGTTTGCAGCACTGCGTTGTAGCAGTATTCTGCTGTATCGCACCGGTCTTTAGGGGTGTATACCCAGGGCCCAATACATTACATTATATTACAGTCTAACATCTCTTATGAGTTTAACATACAAGTGGTTACACAGTTGTTCTGAGGGTGCGACACATTTTATATTTGTGAGGATTTGCTCGAAGCACCACCTGACCGTCCCGAAACCATGAAACGCTCCCAGATGGAGAATCTCCCGGTTACAACGGCGTTGTGGCTATTTGGAATCCCACATATGCTTTAACGAGGCACGCCCTTCAGCCACCTACATGGATACCACTACGCGTCTCCCATCAACCTTGTTCGTAGCCGTAGCAAATAAGTTTATAGCACCGTGTCGATCCCACTCTTCGATGATATTTGCGCATCTTCATGACTGCTACACGTGTGCTCATACTATGTTCCGATAGTAAAAACGGCATGCCTCGCTTCGTGACGGATGAGTTACCGACGCATTATTTCGCGAAACGTCATGAAAGCGAAACTCGATGCTATTATTGTTTCTCCCGTGTGCTCACGCTCCGTGCCACCCTCGCTATGTACATCGCGCATACACGTACGTATTACATAGCGTCGATACTCGCCCATGTAACAACAACATACACCGGTGCACGGTAAAACGATGTATAGTCGGCACGCCGCGGGCTTGTTTCAACCAAACATGATTTAATGCCCGTTTCATCGCAGACGATACTCCCGCGCCTCTTGTCCGCCCCATTCTCTCTCCTTCTCGTTCCCTCCCCGGAATCCTTTTCCCTCGAATTTCTCATCCGAATTCGCCCGTGCCGTTACCGAATTGAAATACACCCGCGCCAATAGTTCTCTTTTCTTTTTTGGGAGTGGGGACAAAAATTTATTCGCCACACAGACATACAAATATTTCTCTTACTCATCGACGGATGATCCGATTCGCGGATGCAGATCGCGTTTCTCGGTTTGCGCCCCGCGATGGCTCGATGATTATAGATGGGACGAGGGTTCGCGCAGGCGCAGAGCGCGCACGAGCTCTCGCGGCCGCAAGTCGAACGATAGATGGGTATGCTTGGCGGCGATATCCTTCCGTGTCGCAGGGCCACTTTATCATCGGTGCGCGGCGGCGCGGCCAGAACCGTGTGCCACGGATCGTCCATCATTCGCAATCACTTCCTTGCACGATCGGTCTCGTCCGCGAAAAGCCGCCCTATCATCCCGGACCCTCTCCCGTTCCTCCTTCTCCGCCCGATCGTTCGCTCCCGTTCGGCTTCCTCTTTGTACGTACACAATCTCAGCGGCATCATCGACGTCATTACGACTCGACGGTCGAGGTAACGATATGTTCGTGATGTTATTCGCGGTAAGACAGGGTCGCGGCATTTTTGCTCGATCACTGTCACGCCGCCCCCCGTCTCGCCCCCCGTCTCGACTGCGTCCATACACGATTTCTCTCTTCGTGCGGTAAAAGTACAACGCGCCCGGGAATTTTTGCCAACGGAATACTCTCCTCGCAGCAGCGTCTCGTTATTGATAGCTTCTTCTCGATCGTATGTTGATCGATGAACGCGTATCGAATGCCAACGGAGAAAATTGTACGGGTGATAGAGAATGATTTAACGGACGAGCGACTGACTCGCGTGGCTCGGCGGAGTTAATCATAATGCGGTTTGCGCAGTCGCGGCAAAGCGAATTCGCAACGAATGACTGACTACTGAATAGCTATGTGACCTCGGTACCGAGGTCGAATGGTCCGCCGATAAGATCTTGACGTACACGAGGGAACGACTTGTTTCTATGGCGTTGCTCTTACGAAAACTTCGGATATACTGCGGCGCTGCGCGCACGTATCTATCAATTCGATTCGCCGATCGAACCGTGAGATCTCGGGACACGTCGCTCGACGGGTACGCGGTTGCAATAAGCTGCGGGCCGATGGTTATTGCCGGTGGCAACGATATCGCGGCGGGCGAACGTTGTGGAATGCTGGGAATCGGAAGGGCGTATGCTTCGTCGTTCGAACCGAGGCTAACGACCTTTTTACGCGCAGCCGGCCGATGTAATCAAGTCAGTTTAACAAACGTGGCGCGGGGGGAAGTAATTGATGCAGCATAAAGACCGGATGAAGAGACGCGTTTCTATAGAGAATCGACGATATTGTCAGGGGGCTCGGACTCGTTTGATCGTCGAAGCGTTAAACTGCGAAGTCGAATGGGCGTGTTTCGTTGTGAAGTCGCACGAAATATTCTATTCCCACTGTGAACGAGATCGAATTTACGAGACGGGAGAACGAAGGACCGAGAGCGTGATGGGCCATGGGACGGGTGAGGCACCGTCTCTCGCCTTTGCGTAGAGATTTTTATTGGGCGTAAAACCGCGTGCGGCGCGCCTGTAAAATATGACGGGTCATGTGTTTTTTTTTTTTTTTTTTTTGCTTATTTTTGTCCTGTTAACCCTCGCTTTGTGGATGTCTATGCCGCACTTGAATGAAACAAAACCGTCGAGGAATCACCCCTTTTGAAGGGACATTATTTACAGCCGGCCTTTGTCTTCCAACCGCCCGGCATATTATGCCGAGCTGGAGACATTATATTTAGATATTCATGATTCGCAGGCATAACACGAGGGGCCTACAGAAGACTTTATCGGCGTAAAGTAGGGCACTGTGCATCACTCGCCGAAAATCAGTTAATTCTAGGTTCCTCTCTTAGTTTATTATTATTATTATTATTATTATTATTATTATTATCATTATTATCATTATTATTATTATTATTATTATTATTATTATTATTATTATTATTATTATTATTATTATTATTATTATTATTATTATTATGGAAAAGAAAGATTCAATGGACCTCTCTGAGTCTTTGTATCTCGGTGAGTATTAGCCAACAGTCGCGGTCACATACGCTCAAGACTGTTATTTGTTTGGTAGAAATAAATCATTGTTTTGTTAAACGATGATTTGCTTCAATTCGAACAAACGTTTTTGTTGTGCCAACCAAATATCATCATTGAACGCGTGTCACCGCTCCTTGGTTAATCAACCCATTTATTTTTCTCAGTGTAATTACAGCCGGATTTATTTGCGATTCTTGACAACCCACGCAAAATGATCTGGTCTTTGATCTGAATCGTCAAATGAAATACCTAAATACACTGAGAGAAGGATCTCGGAAAAACTATCTTATTGTATGGTAAATTTCGACCATGCAACATGGTACACCAGCGCCGGCACTAGCGATATGTGAAATGTTCACAAAGACCATAGCAATTTTTACACAACCCATATCGTAATTTTCTCTAGAAAGCGGGTTGGAAATTTTGTGTATCAGGATTCTTGTTCAAACTTAGCTATTACATTTTAACATAGATAAAATTAAATTCAACGGATATCCTGTGAATTCCGTCCATAAAAACTATTTTTTTACGTATGTATACAAAACAAAAAAATTGACAGTAAGAAGAACTTATATTCTAGTACAAATTATAGGATATGCGGGTAATATCTGCAATAGCAAAAATTACCATATTGTCGAGCAGAATGTGTTAAATATAATACAAATGTTTGCCAGAATGTCGCTGTAGTTCCCATGTATTTGAAAGTTCTATCGGTTTTTACCAGATTTATGGTAATTTCTATCAGATGCTTCTCTCAGTGTACCCTGCGAAGCTCCTAACGAAAATGTTGATCCCAAAAGCGAGCCTCGCGCAAAACTACGAGCCGCATCAGCTGCGGCTGCGAGCCCGAGGCGATATTTCTCTTCCGCATCGGGGGCGAAATATCTTGTGACGACTTATTACCGCGCCGTGTGCGCGAGCCCCGCAGCTCAAGGACTATCGTGTTTCACAAAGCGCGGGTAATTCAAAACCGGCATCAATTTTCTTCGAGCTGGCGTGGAGTAGAGCAGTTTGTACAGTCGTGTCTGGTATACGAGAGAGGCATCGTTCTATATTTATAAAAAAAAAAAAAAAGAAAAAACACGACGAAGGTAGAAAAAAAAGAAAAAGAATGGAGGGCGCAGAGCTGCCGATGGAGAAACGAGAAGAGCTGAAAGAGGATCGGCGAATGAAGAGGGAGAAAGAACGGTAGCTTGTGGCAGCATCTCTCACGAGTATGTTTCGGTCCGCGAACACATAGACAACGGACAAGGATCGTCCGGGTAACCGTGCGAGGTTTCTCTCTCGCTCGGGCCGCTCGGGTCCTTCGCCGGTCCACGGGGTACGATTTACGGTGAAAGCGGGACAGCTGAAACAAAGTCTCGACACTGTAAATCTCGGGTAGGATGACTTATAAAGTGCCCTCATACGTGGAGAAGTAACCCCCGAACTCGGAGTCTCCGGTCGTCTCTCACTCCTCGCGGGGGCACAAAACGCGTTCTCGGAGTCGCATCTTCCTCGTCGTATTCGAGGACGCACAACGGCCCTCTATGCCCTCGGCACACGAGAGACGCGGGTCGCGTGTCGTAAATTATATGATCCACACTCATGGTTGTCCCACACGTGAGGATGTTTCTTTTCTCCCCCCCCCCGCTTCCCCCCCCCCCCCCCCGCCCCCAGAGTAATCTATCATTTCTACGAAGAAGACACAACGTTTACATTGAATTCTTCGGCCGTTTTACGAAACAAATAACATCCACTCGCGGTCCATCCGTCCCCCTCAATTACAAGCATACTACACGGGCGTGAGGATGTAATTAATTAAACGCACGAGGATTCCCATGAAATTTACAACTTTTTCAGAACCTGCTATTATGTAGGATATCTGAAGAAAAAAAAAAGAAGTAGGGAGAAAAATAAACGAACGAAAGATGAACGGAAGGTAATCTCGGTGGGTTGTGTGGAATGTATAGAGTCCCGTGAAAGCGATGAGGTATGGAGCGTTTCAGGAGAGACACGCACACACACATACAGAGAGAGCAGTCGAAAAAGTGCTAAAGACCCCGAGCGGCGACGAAGCGGAGGAATTATTCGACGAGAAGGCTCGCGGAGGGCAAGGAGCACAAACGCGAACGGGATACGGGGATGTAAATGAAGCTCGCAGGCGTTCTCTCTCATTACCGTCGTGACTCGTCGTCGTTCGTCCTGTACTTCGGGGCTCTCCTCTTAATGATCGAACGATTAACTCTCCCTTTCGGAGATCGGCGGCGGGAATTGCCGTAACGTTTTATACTCGAGACACACGGTCCTCCCCGCGCGTTCCACGGCTAACAGCCGGAATTTATACTTTCCATTATGAAGAAAAAAGCATCGTGACGAGGCATGCTGCACGCGAAACTCATTTTTCACGTGAGATTTAGAAGCGCAGTAAATCGATTCGCTATTCTTTTGACAGACGTGTACTGGTTGTGTTGAGTGCAGCGATATATATATATAGTTTTTTTTTCACCCGAAGAGATGAACTGCGTCACGGTAAAATCCAATAGCATCGTATATATATATATATATATATATATATATATGTCGTTGGCATCGTCACGCGTGCTGAATAGTCTCTCGTCTCGTCGTCGAGGGAAGACTTTACGACTGTATACCGTGGCGATTAAATTCACGGCTCGCTCACAAACGGAAATGGAAGGGAGTGGATGTGTACGAAACCGTAGCGCATTGCTCGTACCCATCGGTAATCCGTCGTTCCGAATCGCCGATAGACTGCGGCTGAAGTATAGATTTTCTAGAAGGGCCGATCGAATGGATTAATCTGGATTGAGTGCAGTATCATTAGAATTCGAAAGGGTCCCGTCAGTCTGGGTCGGGGGGCAGAGAAATATATATATATATAAATATATATACGTATATCCTTAACGGGGCGTCATTGCACACATGCACTTTGAGTGGTCGTCAGCGGAGAGGCTCTGACCAACGCTGATTTAAAAAGCTGCAAAGTAATTTGCACATGGCTTCCGCTTTTCTTACAATTTTGCGGGTAGCTTTCTCTGTGAGAAAATTCTCTAATCGATTTTTGGCTTCCTCGTAGGAAACTATCTGCAAAATTGTCAGAAATGTGGAAGCCATGTTCAAATCACTTTGCAGCTTTTGTTGGAACGCTAAAAAATAGCTACATTTCATAAAATTGAAACGGTCAAAAGTTACCGCAAAATTTACTGTAGGAAATTGCTAACTGAGATTTGCATAATTCGCCATTTTGAAGCCGTATCTTTTTTTACCCCACTTATGACGAATCTCCAAATTATTTTACTCCTAGAGTGACATCCGATGCATAAACTCGTGTCGGACATAAAATACAAATTGTCCGAAAAATTCAAAAAAGTCGAATGCCATAAAATTTTAACGGTTACAACCATTTTTGTCAAATTTAAAACCAAATATCGTACGGTGCTAGTCCATTCCCGTATCAAATTACAGTTCGATACCTTCGTCTGTACTCGAATTTGACCGTTTTTAGTAATTTTCAACAAAATAAAAATTGTTTAAAATCTGATCAATTGGATAAATTTCGTCCAAATTCAGTACCATAGTATAGATCTATAGATCATAGAAAAGTTTGGGCAGGTATGTTCAAATAAATATTTACAAAATATTTTAATGCCCCAAAACTATTTTGACGAAATAATTTTTTTTTAATTGTTGAACCAACCAACCGCGTGGCTGTACCAACGAAACATTTACTTGAACGTCCCCGTCCGAATCTTCAGTTGAATCAACTGTATTTATTCATCAGTAACAAGTAGACAAACTCGTAACGGTAGTGCTCCGTGCATTCCTCATCATTGCCCTCTTCGTTTCTGGTGAGAAAGCCTTCCCGGCGTTTTAAACAATTCGGAGCAGCGCAGGGACGGAGAGGGGAGGGGGTTTGCCGGTCGTTGAAAAATATCGCGACACCCGTTACGAGAACTCCGAGCCTCTCCGCCGGTTATGTATGTACTACGAAGAGACCGGTGGGTGGGCGACTCGAGCGAGAAATGCTTTTTTTCGGTAGCCCCCGCTCTCATTTATCACAAGCCCCGTCTCTTGTCTTTCTTACACTCCATTTACCGTTACATCCAGCACATTAATTCTCCCTTACGGCCGCCCGCCCTCCCGCCCGCCGAACCGTCGGAGAACTCCTGTTTACCATTAGTTCCCCGCCACTTAGCTCCGAGGGAGAGACACGAAAAAAAAAGAAAAAAAAATAGGCCTAGGAAGAAATGTCGAGGCCTCGGTAGCCACGAGGAGCAGCAGAGCCGTCGAGGGCCTCCGCGACGCGCAAGGCCTATACCCATCGCCCAGATAGACTTCTCAAACATAATAATTTTTACCACCCCGGCTGTTGTGTTCTCCACGAAAGACACGAAACCCGGGGGTAAAAAGAACTCCGATATCTCCGTCTCGCGAGTTCTCTAGCACCCTCGATATTCCTCGGCTCGGAAAGACTCGCAGCTGCTCGTAATAATTTTATCGGATATATCACCGAAACGTTGCAATAACTGTCAGAACGAAGCGGTTGAAAAGCCTGATATAGTGGATACGCGGCTGTCGGTGCTCTCCGCGTTGGTTCCGGAAATCTGCGCGGCGCAAGCCTCTCCCGCTCTTCGTGGCCACTCCTCTCTTCTCCTCCACTCAAAAATAGCTATCAATTACGGCGAGAAAGAGAAGAGGAAGGCATCGAGCAGCGACGGTCTGCCACTCCTCGAGAGCCATCGGTTAGCGTTGACGTTGCCACGACGAGTCCCGGAGAGCCGCGTCGCGAGCACGTCGTAGTCGTTAACACCGATGTCAACACATGTGGCATACTTGACACAAGGTTCACACGAGATCGCGACTCGTTAGGAACAAACGCTCCGGGAGACGATAAAAAATAATTGATTATGAAAAGCTAAATGTTCGCGATTTCTTCGTCGTATGTACTCACGATAGGCACAGAAGGATTTATCTGGTACATACGCGTAACCGAGTAAACGACGATTCGATTCATCGATGATGAATTATGAATTACGTTAACAATATCGTAGACTCTTTGCGTTCGTTTGGGTAAAATAATGGTTTTTAGAAAGAAAACAAGATGTATTTGTGAGGTAGCGTAAATGATGCTCGACAAGGGGACGAGAGAGAAACACGCGGCCATAAAAAAAAATTATTTGACGGCTATCGTTTATTTGGTTTAAGTAAAATATTTATTTGATTTAAATAAACATTCATTTTAATTAAGTAAATACTTTACTTAAACCTAATAAACGGTGGCCGTCAAGTAAATTATTTTTATGGATGCGTTTGGCAATACTCTCGCGATCGTTCCGGCAATTCTAGCATGAGAACAGCAACTAACCGTTTGTAAGAACGCCACAGCAACAGCAGTAGCAAGAAAGCGGTGCCGAATCTTACAAATGTACTTCATCGAACAATGAATTACGTTGACAATATCGTCGAAGTCTTTCGGTTCATTTGAGTAAAATAATCGTTATTAGAGGGGAAAAAAATATTAGGTAAATGATGCTCGACAGTAAATGATGCTCGACGAGGGAACGGGGGAGAAACACGCTTGGCAATCCGTGCATGAGAACAGCAACTAACCGAATCTTACACACCCAGAAAAATAATTTATTTGACGGCCACCGTTTATTTGGTTTAAGTAAAATAAACGGTGGCCATCAAATAAATTACTTTTGTGGGTGCAAGTGTACCAAGTAAATAACGCAATTCATCGAACAATGAATTACTTTGACGATATCGTCCAAGTCTTTTGATTCGTTTGAGCGAAATAATCGTTATTAGAAGAAGAAGAAAAAAATATGACCTATATATATATATAGTAAATGATGCTCGATGAGGGGACGGGGGGACGGGTGAGAAACACGCTTGGCAATACTCTCGCGATTATTCTGCCGATCTGTGCATGAGAACAGCAACTAACTGTTTACAGGGACGCCACAGCAACAGCACCAGCAGCAAGAAAGCGGTACCAAATCTTACAAGTGTACCAAGTAAATAACGTAATGTATCGAACGATAAATTACGTTGATGATATCGTCGAAGTCTTTCGGTTCATTTGAGTAAAATAATCGTTATTGGAGGGAAAAAAAATTATTAGGTACAGTAAATGATGCTCGACGCGGGAACGGCAGAGAAACACGCATGACAATCCTCTCGCGATCATTCCGGCAATCTGTGTATAGGAACAGCAACTAACCGTTTGTAAGGACACCACACTAACAGCAGTAGCAGCAAGAAAACGGTACCGAATCTTACAAGTGTACCAAGTAAATCTCGTAATTCATCGAACGATGAATTACGTTGACGATATCGTCGAAGTCTTTTGGTTCAATTGAGTAAAATAATCGTTATTAGAAGAGCAAAAAATATATGTGAGGTACAATAAATGATGCTCGACGACGGAACGGGAGAGAAACACGCTCGGCAATACTCTCGCGATCATTCCGGCAATCCGTGCATGAGAACAGCAACTAACCGTTTGCAGGGACGCCACAGCAGCAGCAGCAGCAAGCAAGCGGTACCGGATCTTCATAGTCTCCACTCGATTCAGGCAACCCGGGTCTCCCGGAATGCATACAGATGAGGGCGATTACGCCACATCCAGAGCTGAACGCAATCCGAGAGTGAGCCCCGTTACAACCCTTCCTCGCTCCCTCTCTCTCCATCTCTCCCTTGCCCCCTCGTCCCAGAGATCATTTGCCACTGACATCCGCAGGCCATTTCCTTGCAAATCTCTCGGGGCATTCACGCTACTCACCGCTTCGCTTATGCTAGCTCACTCGTGCACATATATATACTCCGAAGCGTGGTTCAACCCCTCGGTACTGCACAGCTTCAATGCTGAGGATTTCGTTGCACACATAGCGGTGGCGGATATGTACCAATACAACTAACTGAGTTGGAGGAGAGGCGTGTGTAAAGCGTACGGACGAGAGTCGAGGCTCGCGCGTAAAGTTCATAATTACCTCGTTTCCTCGGGTGGTTTCCTATTTAGGTATTTTAAAGTAAGGGCTCGGTTATAATGGAATTGCGTTTATACGTGCTGGTTTGTACCTACCCTCCCAACTCTCACAAGCCCCGTTACGTTTAATGCTCCCGCTGAGTTTCACCAACGTCGACGTACAACGTTTGTGCACTTTAGTTATAATAGCAAAGAATAAGTCGCACTGGTTAGCCGCGTATGCATACGCGAGAGACCGCGCTCGAATAATTCCTACGAGCCGACAGATTATCCCGTTTTATGTCCAGCTCATGCGGGAGTTGTAGTAGTTTTTTTTTATTGTTTTTTTTTTTAATTATGTCTTATGTAATGGCTCGAGCAAGGTTAACGAAGCCTCGGCGGTTGTGAAAAATGTGCGTCGAGTGAAATATGAATTTTGTCGCAGGTCTACGAAAAAACGGGTAAACAAAGCTATTGTCACGATTCAGTAATTTCATACGGAGTTCGGAGATGAATAGATTGATAATTCTAAAGAAATAATTTTAATGACGGAAAATTGCGTAAACAGATCGAAACCCCACTGAGAAAAAGAAATGGTTAGATTAAGCAAATGCGCAGTGACATACGTTCAAAGGTATATTTTGTTGGTACAACAAAAATATTTGTTTCAATCGACAAATTTTCAATAAATTTAAGCAAATAATCGTTTAACCAAACAATGCTTTATTTGTACCAACCAGATAACAGCTTTGAACGTATGTCACCGCGACTTTTGGTTAATCCAACAAATTTTTTTTCTCAGTGCCCGATAGGCAATCCTGAGTAGAACCTCACTCACCGGTCGCAAGAGGCATAACGAGTGCGGAGCTCGCGTCGCTTGTGGTGCTGCGTGACGTTACAAAATCCTAACGGAAATCCCAAGATTATAATTATTTACGTAGATTACCTATTCTACGAAATTCAAAAGTCTCTACAGTTTTCTTTTCATCATAAAGTTATTGTCTAGCTGGAAACACGCATTGAAACATCCTCCTATATGTATGTCCAGTTGGTACCAAAAACTGTAATCAACTGTTTCCACGGATGCCAGCATCTGCGGTCAAAAGAAAAGTGTCATCGAAAGCTGACGTGTTCTTTCGACCTCAGACACCACCGCCCGTGAAAAAAGCGAATTGCAGTTTCTATTATCGACTATGGTAAATCACCTCCTCTTAAGGAATTATGAGATACCGCCGCCGGTAACAGAAACTGTACTGAATGTCGTTTTGGGACCTCAGTGCGCCGACGAAAAAGAAAATTGTCTTGCCCGGGAGAATCAACAGACGCAGGGAGAGACAATTTTCTTTTTTCTGGTCGGTCTGCAGTCTCAAAACGGCATTCACTACAGTTACACACTGGGTGCAGGGCAAGTGGGCGGGGGGTTATACCATATCACCCTAAGAGTTATCTGAAATACCACGGCCGGTAATAAAAACTGTAATCAACTTCGTATCCTTATTTTATGTACTATAATCCTTCTCAATTGAACAATGTACAGGACTTGATGGAACAACTTGGTCCTGTGTTTTCGGTGCCTGGAAGCTCGGATACCCGACGCATGTACGCGATTTGGTAATTTCTAGGAATAAACGCTGAGTCGGATTGCGCCTAGGGGTACAGCGAGGCACCGAGCTGGTTGGTATCGGTCCACTACGACGGCACTTTAGCTGTTTCGTCTCCCGTGTGTATTTCGGATATAAGGACCCCTTCCTCGTCGGTTTCCCTCGCTAACGATGTGTCGCGAGATCTACGAGGCTGTTTGTTGCTCGCTCGGGTCTCAAAAATAGGCCTCACTCCGCGCTCGCTTCGTCACTCAGTCAAGAGTCGTTCCCAGCGATCCGAGGACCCGGAGAACACAGAACCGGCGAACATAGTCGCTCGACGGATTCCCGACGAGTTCTCTCGGTTCCGTTGCTCTCTCGCCGAACCGTGGAGCACCAGCGCTCGTTTTCGATCTGGATTGCTGGCACGCCGCGCGGTAGAGCCATTAGGCCAGGCGTCGCAACGACGCTCACGTCGGATTAACCCCACCCTGGGCCCCTCGCATGCGACAGGCCTCCCTCGAAACTCTCCTATTCGTATAACTATCCGTCGGATACATCTCTCCTGTCTCTCGCATCGCGGAGCACACATACGTGTGTACGAGAATTTAGTACGACATCTCAACCGATTTTTATACACCGCGCCCAGACCCGCGAGACACTCCGAACGAACTAACGCGCATCGTGTAACTCTTAAGCCGACGATTTATACACTGTTGCCTACTTTGAATATACACTGTGTGCAAGATTGCCCGACAGCTGTGGAGGGACGCTTTTGACGATTGCCTCATGCCGAGAGGATTCGTCACCATTCCACGAAAGACTCATTCGACACGCGTCGTTTCACGTGTGATAAAGTATTGTGAGATTTTACGGTGAACTGATTTTTCCTCTAATTTGGAAACGAATGTTTCACTCCGTTTTGGGAGAAAAAAAATAACAAAAAACGAATAGAGGCGAAGGGGTAGGGTTGATGATGCATCACTGGCGATCCATTTCAATTGGCGAGTATATTGGCACCAAGGGACACTCAATCTAGGTTCCGCGTGCATGCGTAATCGGCCGTTGCGATTCAGTTAATTTTTCTCTATCCCTCATTCGGCGATCCATCGTGTGTGCACGATGATTCTCGGCATTGCGTTGCGTGCCGCCCGCGTTCTCTCTTTCTCTGGCGCGGATACACTAGGATCTCGTCGAGGTATGCAGATGAGTCGCGTCCGTCACTTAGGAGGCGCATCAATCTATCAAGTCCGGCCGAAACGTGTCGTGACGAAAAGACAGATGCCTACGCGGATAGGTGATCTGGCTGAAAGCCAGACAGCTCGGGAGAGAGACATGGGAGGACTGCACGAAAGCGAACGAACGAAAAGGCCACGCTAGTATCTCGGCCAACAGCCCTGGCTGCCAGGAGACCTGCTTTTACAATAGTATTACGGTAGCGCGCGAGAGGAGATGGATACGACGGACACGCATTTGCAGTGACCTAAACTCTGATGTACTATGTAGATGGAAAATGCACAGTGCTGATGTGCCAAATTCTGTTAAGAGACATTGAGCCGCACGCAGAAAAATAATTTATTTGACGGGCACCCGCAAATAAATATTTATTTAAATTAAATAAATAAGTATTTAAATTAAATAAATATGTATTTAAATTAAATAAATAAGTATTTAAATTAAATAAATATTTATTTAAATTAAATAAATATTTATTTAAATTAAATAAATATGTATTTAAATTAAATAAATATGTATTTAAATTAAATAAATATGTATTTAAATTAAATAAATATGTATTTAAATTAAATAAATATGTATTTAAATTAAATAAATATTTATTTGCAGGCCGTCCGTCAAATAATCTATTTTTCTAGGTGCGTTCCGGCAAACACTGGATGTCTCCAGTGACAACGAAAACAGGAAAATCGGGGGACTTCAGTGAAACGCATAACTCACGTCTTTTGCCCTAGCGGGCAGTTGGAAATTAAAAAACAGAAAGTTTTCGAAAGTCAGCCCCGAGATCCTCGGATCAGTTTTGTTTGCAAAAATGTCGCGGATTGTTACGGAATGACGAAAAAAGTGGCAAATTTATGATAAAGTGGTCCTTGGTGGATTTTTTTGTCAAATCGAAGGTTCTTAATACAGGGTGAGAGTGGTGAATATGGTTGAACTGAAAAGTTTTGGTCTCTATCCCCTACTCCCAGAGGAAAATACCACTTCACTGAAAAAAGGACAGGCTGGCACTAAACCTCGGGTGGTCAGGAGGAAGCTTCGACACTTAAAATACCTCACTGTTACTAATACAAATATAATAACAAAATTTTAGATGTTTTTTTCTATCCGCGTTTGTGTCAATACGCACTTTTCCATTTTACCGCGTCAAGCCATATTTACTTATTTATTATAGTAATTTACGGATAACGCTCTTTGTACCTACAACATTATATGCATATTATATGTACAGTGTGCTAGAAGCCTTGCAAACGTTATTCGACACTACTAATTTCTATTTCCAGCTAATTTTTAACAATGACCACGTTCCCTGTGATTTCAATGAATTTTTTCGCACATAATAGATACATAGATAGAACTGTATTTGGTAGTGGGATAAATCCCCTAAGTACCATTGCAATACAGACGGTAACAATTGAGTGTAGATTGAACGTAAAACTAAAAAACAAGAATAGTTCAGAATAAGCAGAACAAGCAATAAGCAGTACACATCCAATTCAACAATACGCATCCGACAACAGTGTTTCCCAATCTGCTCGAGGTAACAGGAATTTAAGTATCATTATGTGTGCTAAAGATCTTTTTACATTTGGCCGAGTTGGGGTTTTTTTCCGATTTAAGCAAAGTTCACCGTTTTAGTATAGGCAAACGTGGTAGGTAACGTAGTAGGTAACTTCGTGGGTTACTGTATTAATAATGCTAGAGCGACATGTGTCCGGAAAATCCGGAAGCGGCACGTAACGTAACGGGATTTAGCCGAAAGTCGTCGAGTGTGATTGCATCCCACCTTGGTGACGACGGGTCGTCCTATATAAGCCCGGTGGCGGAGCCTCGTGCTCACACCTGTCTGTTGCGGCGGCGGAAGGATGACGCGGCAAATATACAAGCCGTCGCCTCTGTGACACTAATGCCTCTTCCGTGTCCCTTATCGCACCTCCTCGGCTTGCCGGGGCCCCATCCGGCACTCAACCAGGCGTGCACGCTCCCGACGACGTCGGCGTCAGCTTGCAACGAGACGGTGACGACGATGCATCGTATATTCCGCCTGGTTGTGTAAGTGTACGCATGCGGAATATACCGTTGACATCTTTCGATATATTTCTGCGATGACGAGGAAGGTGGCGGCGCTCGAGAAATGTCTCGTTTGCGTTGAAGTCGACGTTGGAGCACTCATCGCTTCTGCTTATTTTTTACGGTTGTCAAGAAAATCTCGAAAAAATTTAAAAAACGCGAATAAAAAACGTTACGATTAGAAATTTAAAAAAATTGCGGGCTTCTCATGGGGCATTGGAAACTCGGCACTATCTCGGCAGCAGCGTGAAGTATGCAGCATCATTTGTGATTGTACGTAGCAGTGCGGATCGCCGACGTGATTTTTCGATATGTCACCGCGAACTTTTAACCGGATTTCTCCAATTATGGTATATTACCTTGAGTTCATACCTCGACTCACAAATGTATTGTCACAAACATAGATCAGGCTATAAAGTTTTCGTATACCAAAATCTGTTAAGTAATTTTTTGCCGTTCCGAAGTTTATAGGCACTCGCGAAAAGTGCCGGGCCGGTGGATAGCAATGAAACGCATAACTGCCGTCTTTTGCCCTAGCGGGCAGGCGGGAGTGAAAATGTTTACATTCATTTTTTTTTCTTCTCATCAACACACTCTCAAATGCGGACTCGCTCCAATGTCCCAGAAGGTGAACGGAGACAAAATTAGGATTGGCGCATTATCCGACCCGGATTAGAGCGTGATAAGCTTTGCGAGATCTTTGCCAACTAGTTAAGCGACTGCTTATAGCTTATAAACGCTATAGTTAAACATTACTATTTTATTCATGCATGCTCAATTGCAAGTTCATTATTTTTGTTATAAAATATTTCCATCGCTTTTTAACTTTGAAAAGATTATACGTGCGACCTGTTGAGTTCGAAGAGTCGAATATCAATATTCACCGAGACGCGGCACATTTAACTGGCACATGATAAATTGTACAGTACCATTCCTTACGTGGTGAAGTCTTTAAATAATACCAAAATAATTTTTCAAATCATCGTTCAATCGTCCCGATCGATTTTCAATATACCTACAGTTTTGTACCCGCCTGGTTTGTACTGAAAATAAGCTATAACTCGCGCCGGGAAAGCAATTAGGATTTCACATTGCTGCAAATGTTCCGTGCGAATCGCGGCCGTTCGTCGCCGCGAAAAATAACTTTCGTTTCCACTACATAGTTGGCGAAGAATCACCCGAGTAACCGATGTGCAGTGACCTTTGGTGGTTTGTGCCCGAAGTACTCGAGCCGGCTCTCTATCTACCGGTAATGGTTTCAGAAATGTCGATAGAGAGAGAGAGAGCGGAGCACCGAGTCGTTTCAGCCGCAGACTCCAGAATTGCGCACGACTCTCTATATAGTACCGAGCGGGCAAATGTTCACTCGCTTATCCAATCAGCGCTATTCGATCGGAATGTTAAATTATTCATTAGACGTTCGTGAGAGAAATGAAGTATTCATTGGCGCACCATTGAAGAATCTTGTAACTGGCGTCGCAATGTTTTAATCGTTAATCTTTATTCGCGTTCGAATATTCATTAAACATTGTACGAATGGAGTTCGGGTGTGAAATATCGAGAATTACTCGTACGGATAAATGGTCATTTTTATGCGAGGTCAATCGCCGTAACCTGAGGTACATAAATTTACGGCGGAACTTCGTTTATTCGCGGGCGGGCTTCGATTAACCGGGGCTCTGTGTTATCCGGCCCGGTCGACTCATCCGAGCACTCCGAATTAATGGAGCCATATTTCCGGAGAATACTGAAAATTGTATATGTTTTTCATATTATCGGAAATTTCACTTAGGGTAACGGTGGCGAATATGGAGCATTAAAAAGTTTGGCGCTGTATATCTTGGAGGTAAAATCTATGGCGGTGACGGAATAAGGTACCCCAAAAATTCTTTATAAATTTCTGGCAACGAAATATTGTTGAGATTTTTTTTCAGACTTCGCGCGATGATCAATCTTACTGGGTTTTTCGCATGCTTGGTAATATGAACCATACAGTTGGACCTCGATTGAGTGGACACTTCGGAACCGGATGTCCATAGAATCGAGGCTCATTAAGCTCCGCCCCTAGAATGCGACGGACCGCTCACGCGCTTGTGCCCAGTATCGTATCATGTAGTCACGATGCCCTTGCATATTATTTTTTTTATTTGTAAAAATGATACGTAATATGTATGGGTAGTTTTGCGTATTTTAAAAAACAATATTCAGCATTTTTTTCTAACATTTTTTTAAAATTACTTGTAGCGTTTGAGCACTCGATGAGTTCGTGAGAGCACGAAACTTGTCGTTATTATTATTGAGGTTATACACGAATGCGCGCGAAACACCGCATTCACTGGCAATTTCACTCGGCCGCGGGCCTTCGTTGAGTTTGTTCAGTAGGTTCAGTTTCTTTTTGCTCGTGATTATTTTTTTCTTTTTTTTTTTTGGTATTTCCATTATTATCTGACATCTACTTTTGGTTATGATATTTACGACACGTAACTTACGGGGTGCTGCCGAATGCTACCTGGACGAAGAACTATATTTACGATACTGGTCGGCATGGCGTAAATGTGTCCCACCATGTGCGGACGAGACGTAGTGGGAGCAAAAAAGTGGGGATTGTCCATACAATCGAGGTCCTTAAAATCGAGGTCCGAGTGTAATAGGAATCGGCTAATAATGGACCTTACCTACGAGTGTCCTTGTAAGACTCGGGCACTGAAAATTGAATTCAAGTTTCTTCAGAACTTTAAGTTTTTAGTAGTGGTCCATATTTATAATAGTCCATACTATATAAATTTTAAGGAGCGGTCTATATTACCGACCGTTGGTCTTTAAAAATCAAGGAAGCTCGTGCGATCTTTTTAAATATCACGAGGAGCAATGCTCCTTAACACTTAAAATACCTCATCGTTATCGACACAAGTAAGTGAACGAAGTTTTAGACTTTGTTTAAATCTGCATTTGGTTCAAGTAGCACTGGTCCATTTTTACCGAACCGGCCCATACTCACCACTTTTAACCTATCCAAGGTACGCTCTCCCCACGCTGTAAAAAAAATGTTCTTGAAAATTAATGAACGATATTGGAAGCTTTTTTACACAAATTGTTTCTGAAATTTCAAACACATTTGCGTTGAAATTTGTCAGTAAAATTCTTAGTTTTTAATGAACATTTTTGTAAATTTCAGGTTAAATGATTTGTAATTTTTATATTTGGTATTTTTTTATTTTACAAAAAAAGTACATTAATGTTTAAGTAATATGAGTAATATAAGCAAATCTTAAGTTCCAGTGCATCAAATTTTCAATTAAATTTTTACAGTGCACATCACTTCGAATAAGCGAGGTTCTACTGTATCGACACGAGTCCGCAGTCGACAGACTCTCCCTCCGCGGCAACTCCTCAAGCCGCACGTGACACGATCGAAGACCCATCGTTGCTCTCCTGATAAACCGTGGAAAATATCTCGCCCACACGATAAAATGTATTGCATTATTATCTTCCCTCGAGCTTCATATATTCATTAACGACAGATGTCCCGTGTGCGACAGCGCGTTGGCTTTCACCGCGCCTGACGCCTGCTGGGCAAAACGTTCTGGCCGTGTTTCGCTCGGCGTGATTTCGATTCGTCACACCCGACTACTTTGCCGGCGGTCCGGCTCGCACTTACGCCGTGATAAATCAACCGATCTCTGTTCCCGCAGCATCGCACCGGAGCATGAAGCAGCCACCGTCGCAGACGCTCGGCGTGTACCGCGACGAATCTGCCATCGAGCTTATCGCGCGTAGCGAGATTCCTCTATGTCTCGTACGCTCGCTTCTCTCGACGGGGCCGCAACAGCGAACAGGAAATTAAAAGAGTATAACTTATGGGAGAACTGACAGAGAATGAGAGAATTGAGAGAAAAACAAACTAAGGCCTACTGTGCATCATCGAATGGAAACTCATAAAGATCCCGATTCGTCAGGCACTCGTGTGCACTCGAGGATACGACAGGCGTCTCGACGGCTATGGTATTATCAAGGGGAACGGCAGCTCAACGTTTTCATCGCTTACAGCTACGATTCTATTCGCCGGATTCGATATATGTATACTCGTCCGAGCGAATATTGCCAAGTATATAGCCAGTAGAAATTCTTAGAGAATTAGACCGCCTTTTTACGGTATTTTCTAGACCTCATCAGGATCCGATATAAGGTTGTAACTTATGGAAGAACGGAGAGACAATGAGAGAATTGAGAAAAACGAATCATAGCATACTGTAGATCGTCGGATGGAAACTCATAAAGATTGTGATTCGTCAGGCACGCATATGCACTAGAGGATACACAGTAAAAAATATTTGTACATTTACAAACCTGAATTGTCCACGAACGTCCACAATTATTTTGTTGTTAAATTCACAAAAAATATTTGTAATATTGACAGACTATTTTTTGAAAAATACACATGAAAAGAATTGTGGACTTTTGTGGACAAGAAACTTTCGTACCTATTTTACTGAGTACGACATGAGTTCTGACTGAGAAAAAATAAATGGTTGGATTAACCAAAGCGCGGTGACGCACGTTCAAAGGCTTTAGTTGGTACAACAAAAATCTTTGTTACAATCAACATATTTTGAATCGACTAAAGCGAATAATCGTTTAAGAAAACAATGCTATTTAGTTGTACCAACTAAATAAAAGCTTTGAACGTATGTCATCGCGATTTTTGGTTGACCCAACCACTTTTTTTCCGTGCGGCAGCTCAACGTTTTCATCGCTTAAGGCAACGATTATATTCGCCGGGTTTGATCTCTGTATACTCGTCCACGCGAATATTTCAAAGTACATACCTAATAGAAATTTGTAGAGGATTAGATCGCCATGTCACAGCCTTGTCAAGCCCTTTCTGGACCCAATTAGGGTCCAATGTAGGGTCCTCCATTTTCTGCCGGGGCAATGAAATCTCTCTCACGTATTATACAAGGTCGGTGAATACCAAGGTCGGTAATGAAATCTGCAATCCCATTTCTTTCAAAGGTACTGAAACTCGGCGGTCCAAAGGAAATAGGATTCCGTTGCGGGGCTACTGTACGCACTGGAATCCTATTTTCGCTCAACTTTCTGTAATGCTATTTCTTCGAGGGTGAAACCCGGGAGGAAATTTCACCCTCGAAGAAATAGCATTGCAGTTTTTATTACCGACCGGATGCAGGGTAGGCGGGAGAGAACGAGCCGTGACAATTCACCTTTAACGCGGGAACATGTAATCTTCTTGTACGGTCAATGAGGTTTGTGAAGCGCTCATTCCACCAATCGCCTGGTCTAATTGTAACTAAATGCCAGATCTGATTCGAAAAATTGCCCGATTAAGATAAAACGCGTGTCATCGTTATGGAATAATTTTATAGACCAAATTTTAATCTCCCACCGTACCTGTATCACTTTCGTCAACACTCAAAAATGTTCGCACGGTTTTAATTTCAATACGAAGAAGTATCGCTTGGAGATCAATCGCGTATCGATTATCGTCACGGTGGTCTCCTGGATCACCGCTGTCGGGCATCGAATTTCCAACCGGGCAAATATCTAACGAGTCCTCTAACCTAACCGTCGTCGGGACACGAACCCACCGGCACTTTCGTCGCCATGGCATTATAAAATTTTAATTAAATTCGCAGGCTCGATCAAATCGTTCCGTGACGATGTCGACCTTTTTTTTTAAAAGCCCGTTCCTCATTCGCCAAACGGCAAATAAGAGAGGAGCGAGCGGTAAGAAATTTGATATGCTATACGATCGTCCGATTCGCACGAAAGTCATTATTTCATGCGGGCGCATGGCGTATATATTTACAGCTCCGAAATTCATGTGCGATCCGGGACCGGTGTACAAATAAAAATACATGTATACATACATGCATACATACAGTAACATCGCGTTGGACCTTTAGATACGCTTATGGTCGAGTACCTGCATATGCATTACGCTCGGGTGTTTCCTGTATATGCATATATATATTTACATATATATATATACATATATATGTAAATACATCTCTGTAGCTCGTTAATAAATAACGGCATTATGCAAATGGTCAATTTGTCTCTGGCGGCTCGGCGGAGGCGGCAGCGGGAACGGCGGTGCGCCTGCTGCCTGCTGGATCATTTTAAATATAAAATGAAATTACAAACGTAATGCCGAGTCATTTATCCGGAGAGGTCGACGAGCGAGAGAGCGAGGGAGAGAAGGAGAGCCGAACAGCGCGCGCGGCTTGTAAAGCGTTGCCTCGCATTTATAATGAGAAGACGGATGACCGAGCGGCGACGGACACCGCGAAAGAGAACGAGTGTTACTCTCCGCTTATAGTGTAACACAAATGAGAGAGAAAGAGCAGAAATCGCAGCGATGCGTACCTACGGGCGGGACAGCCGGGAAGCGTCCGAGTGCAACGACGGCGTTTCATGCACGATGCATACTCACTCGCTTCGCCCCCCCTGCTCTCGCTCGGCTCGCTTATTAATTGCTACGACGCGCCAGGGATGGATCCGCTCGTTCCCTCGCTGCTGGGGCCAAGTCGACGATCCAATCTCGTTTCGCGACAGGTGACGGCTCACTAACGCTCCTGCCGCCGCTGCCTGTCGCTATTTTCTTCTCACTCGCGCGCGCCACTCTCGTATCAACGACGTAGCCGACGGCGCAACGTTTATCCTGTGTATACAGGGCGCATCAAAACCGGTACCGAGAGACACGACTATCGGGCTCGAGACGGTTTTGCCTAAGCCCGAGAAAATCCCATTAAATTCGAATTTTCGAACCATCGTCAATTCATTCAACCTCGAATTAGCTTATATAAAAACAAAGAAAAATTTACGACTAAATTTATACATTTTCACCCGGCACGGTTCGTATACACAAAGTCTCACAGTGCGCTTGGGCTTTTTGACTTGTCGATGTTTTATTTATTTGTAGTCAGTCTTGTCACGCTTCAGCAAGACGGATGGACGTTTAGTCCAGCCGCGGCTTTGGCACGCAGAAAAATAAATTTAAAAAATGGAAGCATTTTTTTCTCGTCGTTTTGGACTATTTCCAATACGCTGACACTAAAATATCCAAAGCTTTCGTTTTATTTTTAAGAAAGCAAAGCTTACTCTACGAGGAAACAAGATTGAAGAATTTTATTAAATTTAAACCGCTTTGTGGATCATTGCCGAACATCGTCGGTGGTGATTCGACCTTTGTCCGGAGTCTTGGCTTCATCGCACAGAAATTGCCTCAGTTCTCGTGTAACGCTTTAAACGCGTTTACATAAAAATCGCACTAAAAAAAAATTCGTAAAAAAGCTTTCCCTATTAGGAGGCAAAAAAGGGAACTTGGCACTAATTATCAAAAACTTAAATTCGCCCTGAACTTATTATCAAAAACTTAAATTCGCCCTGTACTTATTGTCAAAAACTTAAACTCGCCCTGTACTTATTATTAAAAACTTCAATTCGCCCGGTACTTATTGTCAAAAACTTCAATTCGCCCGGTACTTATTGTCAAAAACTTCAATTCGGCCTGCACTTATTTGTCAAAAACTTCAATTCGACCTGCACCTATTTGTCAAAAACTTCAATTCGCCCGGTACTTATTGTCAAAAACTTCAATTCGGCATGTACTTATTTGTCAAAAACTTCAATTCGCCCAGTACTTATTGTCAAAAACTTCAATTCGCCAGGTACTTATTGTCAAAAACTTCAATTCGCCCGGTACTTATTGTCAAAAACTTCAATTCGCCCGGTACGTATTGTCAAAAACTTCAATTCGCCCTGTATGTCTCGACTACTATCAATGCAATCATACACGCGAGCGCGGATCTTATAAATAACGCAAGAACTGCCACCCACTCTCGCGAGATAGGGAGTAGCAGGAAGAGGCGACAGCAGATGAGGATGAGGAAGCGAAGTACCGCTGGAATGAGAAAAAAAAATCAATACTCGACTTGTCGAGAGAACCGGCGAGGCGGCTAGCGTACACCCACCGGTTGCCACTCGTCTCGTCGTTCCCGTCGACGGCGCACGGGCTGTACAGAAAATTTAATACAAAACGCTCGCTTCCGGCACGATTCGGAGTCACGTGTCTCTCACCAGCTCGCGTACGCCCCGGAGCCTCTACTCGCGAATTTTTCGCCACAGTTTTTCGTTTACCGAAATGAAATGTTCACATTGTCTGACCGCAACGCGAGATTGAAATTTAGTTGCGAGACGATTGCGATAAAAACAATTTCTCCAACGCAGATATTTTATCTGCCGTTGTCAGTGTGATTTGAACGAATACGATCGATATGGGAAAACAAATTTCCCAAAAAAAATCATGTTAGGTAGCGATTCGGATTGGGTGAGAAGCGTCATTAGCGGACCACTTAAGAAAAAAAATTCGCAATACTCAATTAACAACTTCCCTACACATTTGGTGTAAAATAAATTCCTGCAACGCATTTGTGTTGCGAATGGACCACTGTAACCGTTGGACCATCCTAGGCTCATAAGTGGACCACTCAGGACTTTGAGAGGCTTTTTACTTTTTCGCGTATGAATTCGATTTCCAAATAATTGAATAAATTATTATATAATAATAAAAGAATATTTTATCTACCATTATCAGTGTCTTTTGAATGAGCACGATCAATCTGGGGAAAACAAATTTGTTTTAAAAAAAGCACGCTGGATAGCAACCGTCATTATCGAACCACTTGAGAAAAAAATGTTCGAATACTCAATAAGCAACTTCCCTACACATTTGGGTCTACCGTTTATCTACCGTTATCAGTGTTATTTGAACTATCACAATGAATCTGGGGAAAACAAATTTGCTTTAAAATGTCTACGCTGAGTAGCAGTTCCAACTAGGAGAAAACCGTCATTATCAGACGACTTCAGAATTTTTTTCGGAATATTCAGGTAACAACTTCCCTACACATTTGGAGTGAGATCCATTCTTGCAACCCATTTGTAATGCGAGGGGACCGCTGTTACTAATAGACCGTCCTAGTTTCATAAATGGCCCACTCGAAACTTTCACATACTCTTGACGCCTATGAATTCAAATATCAAATAATTAAATAAATTATTATATACCAATAAAAAATATTTTTTGCCGACTACGCTAAAAGGCCCTATTCATGCCTGCAAAGGGGGTGGAAAAGTTTAGCGGCAGGAGAAGTTTCACTTTTCCTCCCGCCAAATCACTTTTCCTACCGATCGTTAAAAATAAACCACTTTCCACCCCCGTTGCAGGCATGAAATGGACCACTTTTTAGCATAGTCGGAAGAAAAATATTGTATGCCACACCGGAGGAACGGATTTTCACCTTGTGTGAGTGTGAGAAAAATAATTTAAATGACGGACACCGTTTATTTGGTTCAAGTAAAATATTTATTTGATTTAAATAAATCTTTATTTGATTTAAATAAATCTTTATTTGATTTAAATAAATCTTTATTTGATTTAAATAAATCTTTATTTGATTTAAATAAATCTTTATTTGATTTAAATAAATCTTTATTTGATTTAAATAAGTCTTTATTTGATTTAAATAAATCTTTATTTGATTTAAATAAATATTTATTTGATTTAAATAAATATTTATTTGATTTAAATAAATATTTATTGTAGGTATTTTTCTGTTTGTAATGTACTATTTCTCTGCCGTTATCAGTGTTATTTGGACTAGCACAATCAATCTGGGGAAAACAAATTTGTTTGTAAAAAATCCACTCTAGGCAGCGATTCCAACTGGGGGAGAATCGTCAATATCGGACCACTTGAGAGAAAAAATGTTCGGAATACCCGGTTAACAACTTCCATACACATTTGGAGTGAGATCCATTCCTGCAACACATTTGTGTAGCGAATGGACCACTGTAACTGATGGACCGTCGTAGTTTCACGAATGGACCACTCGGGATTTTGAGATGCTCTTGACTTTTTCGCCTATGAATTCAATTAAAGTTTGATTTATAACTTCGTCCCGATATCTCGAAAATGCTTGACCCAGAACACGGCGATTTCTCATCGGATCGTCGAGAGAAGAAAGTGGTCCATTCATTCAACCGGTCGAACGACGCAGCTCCCAAATATTGATATCCGATTCGATCGAACGACGAAAAAATCGCTTCTCGTGTACGAACATCCCGAGCCATCAACGCGCAGTGCTATATTTCTCACGAGTCGACTGACCGTGGAACAGACGATTGGCAAAATCCTGTGTACGAATCAGCTTTTACGATATCCGGGGCTTTCACGGATCTCCGATTTTTCTCCTCCCAATCGCAGAAATATTCTTTTCGCATGCGCTTGTCGGACCGTCGAAATTGGCCTTTCCATCGGAGATTCCCTTTTCCCATATTGCATCCCGAATCTGATCCGCGCGGAGCCCGGTCTATACGCGGATAGGCGTGAAAGAGGGCTTTACACGAAATTTCAAACAGCGAAAGAGAAAATCCTCATGGCTGGAAAGGGAGCTACCGTGCAGCCGTTCGACCGAGGCTTGAAAGTCGTCTCGGGAATAAAACGGGAAGAAAATATCTGCGACTCTTCCACCTTTCCTCGCCATACGTACCGGTGTTACGTGCCGACGTCTTCGGTTCGGACAGCGGAGTCCGTACAAGTGCGTGACTCCTCTTGCCACCCCGGTGTACAGTGGTACTTCGGCGACCGGCGAAGATATATACGGGACCGAAACGCGGAGGAAGTGGGAAGGACAGCGGACGGAAACAAGGAAGGAAGGAAGGAAGATGACTGCGAGGTTGAGTAATGGATCAATTTATTTGCCGCCACCAGGCTGCCGCCGCTTCTGCTTCTGCTACTCCACCACTTCCTTCTTCCTCCGCCGTATTCTCCGCACTTTCCGACTATACTTTTAACGGGACGGGTGAGGAGGGGGGGAGAGGGGTACGTAGATATATGAATGCGTTAAGGTATAGAGATACGTACTACGTATATACGCGCGCCGCGGCTACGTGTATAAACTATTACTATAGACATGCACGTATTACAGTCCAGTCCCAGCAGCACCTACAGGAGGCACCACCGATTCCACTATATCTATAGTAGCCGCGGATATAACAGCGCGAGAGAAATGGCTGGCGGATCCCCCGGGTGTCGGGGAGAAAGATGTGCTGCGGGATGCGGCCCGCCAGGAGACGATTTCGCTCTCCGCCCCTCTCCACCTCTTTGCCATCCACTCCGGTCCTTTTCTATCGCACACCGCAGCATTTCCACCCTTGTCCCTTGCACCCTTACCGGTCTCTTTTTATTCGCTACAACCCTCTCCTCCTTTGCTGGCTCTTCTCCGTCTTCTTCATCTTCTTCGTCTCTTTCTTCGTCTTCACTCACCCCTTCCGCAACTCGCCCGTAGCGGCGGCGAGACCAGTAGCGGCACACCCGACACCTCGTTCTTTCGCGCGGAGACGATCGTATTTATTTCTTCGCTCGCGCGTTCCTCCCCGCCGCCTGCTACCCGGTTCCTCTCCGTGAGGCGGTTGAAATGGATGGCGTCCCGGTGATCTATGTCCCGGCGTAGACACATCTCATTTACTCGCCCGAGCATAATTCCTTAACACTTTTTTCGGGAAAAGTGCCCGTATATCTTGGTTACCCCGCGCCGGGGCGAACTCTCTCCCCGAGTCTCTCTTTCTTCGTGTCGGAGGAAGGTTTACAGGGTGTACGCGTGCCCGCGAGACACATCGCTCTATCGCGAAAACGCGGAGAGACTTGCCCTCTCGACTCTGCCGCGGATTCTCTTCGGGCTGGCTCACTTCCCACCGGCGTTTCGCTCGCTCGTGAGAAACTGCAGGTATTTCGTACCTCGCCGAGCGAAATGGCGACGGCTCGGTAAACTTCGGATTTAACTTGACGCTGTCGCGGGAGAGGCATTTCTTTTCGTCAAGCCTCTTGTTTCGACTGTTACTGAGAGCATAGAGACTCGGTCGGTAACAAATCGGTTTTCATATTTTCTTCCCGTCTATCAATATTTGGGATAACAGCAAATTAATTTTTCGTAGGCTATGCATAGGTCCATGAAAGCGTAATATACTTTTGTACGAAATATTAATTGTCTCGGAGAAAATAGGGGAACTGATTTTGCTACCGACCGCGGGTGTATCGCACCCCTTTAAGAGCAGATGAAATACCATGGTCGGTAATAAAAACTGTAATAAACTTTTTTGCAGGTATTTCGTACCTCGCCGAAGGAAATGACGACGGGTCGGTAAACTTCAGATTTAACTTGACGATGTCACGGGAGAGGTATTTTTTTTTCGTCGAAACTCGCCTCGACGGTTATTGAGGGCACGTGATAGACTTGATCGGTAACAAATCGCTTTCCATATTTTCATCACGGCTATTGATATTTCGGACAACTGCAATAGTACATTATGCTACAAGGAAGGAAGGCGCGTGATATTCATCGAGCAACCGAACGAAGTGAAAATCCGGTTCTCTCGTATGGCATACGAAATTTTTTTTTCATCACTCGGTGCAGAAACGACCACTTTTCCGCCCGCTTCGCGTACGTACAACCGCCATTTTCGCACCTTGTGATGAAAACTTTCATACATCCCTCGTGCGAAACACTTTTTCGCCCCCGTGGAGTAATGTACTACTGGAGTAATGTACTATCCGCCTGTACTAAAAAGTGGACATATTTCTATGTCTGCAACAGGGATGGAACGTGGCCGATTCTTGACGAGCGGCAGGAAAAGTGAATTAGCGGTAGGGATGTGCACGAACGTGTTCGAGCCTGTTCGAGTCTTGCCCCGGTGACTCGGCACTCGCTCGAGCTTAGTATCCAGTTAAAGAAGCTGCTCGAGACGTTCGAGACGTACGAGATGTTCGAGACGTACGAGAGTCTCGAGACTCTCAAGAGTCTCGAGAGTCTCGAGACGTTCAAGATGTTTGAGACGCTCGAGACGCTCGAGACGTTCGAGACGTTCAAGATGTTTGAGACGTTCGAGACATTCGAGACCCCGTCAAGCTAATGAACTTGTACGGTGGCGCTGTCTGCACCCAGAAAGAAAAAAATTATTTGTCGGACGCCCCGCAAATAAATATTTATTTGATAAAAATAAATATTTATTTGATAAAAATAAATAATTATTTAAATCAAATAAATAATTATTTAAATCATATAAATATTTATTTAAATCAAATAAATATTTATTTTAATCAAATAAATAATTATTTTAATCAAATAAATAATTATTTAAATCATATAAATATGTATATAAATCAAATAAATATTTATTTAAATCAAATAAATATTTATTTGCGGGCGCCCATCAAATAAGTGACTTTTCTGGGTGCGAACCGTTGAAGCATTTAGTCAGGCGCTTGAGTTCGCAGTCGCTTGATTTAGTCAATCGCTTGATTTGGTCAGTCGCTTGATTCAAATCGAGCTGTTGTCGCTGTCGGGGCAGGTAACATTTTTCGATACAAAAACACTCCATATTCTTGTATAACAGCTGAAATCAAATTTAACGTAGGATACGGGACAATAATTGAGGTAGAACGTAAAGTTTGATATAAAATTTGAGGTTAAATATGAGTTCCAAATGTGAGAATTGTTGCATTTGAATTGGAAAAAATTTGAAATAACATTTGAGTTACAAATATGAGAAAGACTGAATTGAAAATAAATAAAATATGTATTCAAAATGGACATCAAATTTGTTTTAGAAACGAAGCGGGCATTTGTTTTCAAAATTGACATTTTATGAGACGTAACCGTTGTATCGTATAACTTAATCTAAAGGTGGAGCTCAAAATCAACATAACCTCGAAATATTCCGAATACGTTTTGCTCCGAAACGGTTTTATATACAATAAAAAACGAATTGTGGGGCTCTCTGCGTATTCGATTAAGGATGTATACATACATACATACATTCCCAACCAAAAGTGTAATTCGATGAAAAATGCAGTATTTCGCGTGCTGCCAAAAATCGGAAAAAAATCAGCAGTATTAATGATGTCAAGCGTTTACATTTTGCATAATAATAATAATGCCAAAAAGTTATTAACACATTATTTAAAAACTAAAATGTTTTTGAAAAAATTAGAAACTTTTTTCTTTTCTCATTTTAAATAAATTCCTTTATTGTTTAGAATTCATATGATTTTTTTCAGAATTTTCTTATATAATTTTGTTTTTTTTTTTTTTTGAAAATTCGATGTAAAGACACGGATTTTGGATATGTTTCCGTATTACGATCTGAATGATGATCAACTTTTTTCTTTAAATATTTGTTAATAACTTTTTAACATTATTATTATCATGCAAATTCAATGTTCTTGGCACTTTTAATACAGGTCATTTTTTCAGATTTTTGTGTTCAAATTGTCACTGAATCTTACTTTGGGCTGGGAATGTATGCGTGATGCATCCATAACGCCATGAGCCCCACAATTCGTTTTTCATTTAATAGAATCGTTTCGCAGGAAAATCTATTCATAATTTTGACTCTGTCTCTCTCTCACTGATACGTGTTCAGCGTCGGCTTAAAATCCGGATATACTTTTTATTTCAGTAGACGTGTAGCTAGTGTTGCAAGCACACAGTATAGACCGGGCTCCAGTGTTTGATCTTTTTCACGTCCGAATAAATAAAAAATGGACGATAATTCCTGTGACGGATTCACTACACCGGGTGGGTCCAATGATATTGAAGATTCGAATAGTTCGAGCACTTCGAACATTTCTATTGCGACATCCGACGCGACTGGGCGAAGCAGCATTTGGAAATATTTTACGAAGACGAATGATAGTGCAAAGTGCAACCTTTGTCTGAAGATTTTGAAGGCCAATACCAGCTCGACGACCGCACTTTGGCGACATTCACGTAATGTTCATCCAAATGCCGGCACGTACGTATTGTAACATTACTTTTGAAGTCAACGTCACAAAAAGGTTATTGCTAACGTTCTCGGTCCTCTGCATTTCTCGTAACTACCCTTGAAGGTGAAGGTGACAAATTCCCATTTAGTTTTCGTTTTGAAAAAAATACGTCGCAGCAACAAATGTACAACGGTTCAGTATACAGCAAATATTAGACCACAAGTCTAATAGCCTTTTAATGATATAAGATGTTTCGTACTTCATTAGCATCGATGCTCCAAATTTTGTCTTACGCACCCTAAGTTATCGATAAGAACTTTTCTAGACCGCTAAAAGTTATAATTATGAATTTCTTGTTTTTCCTTGATGCTATTAAGTGTTTTCAACGCAAGTGTTCTTTTAACAATCTTTAATTGTAATTATTTTTATCAGATAAGAACCCCTAGTTTGGCAATATCAGCCTTTCATCGGCTGCTTTGTACTTTCCTTTTTCTACAATTTACACTCTTACTGAAGTTCGCTTTTTACTTTATTTATCCCTTATGTAGCCGGAGATGATAAAACCGCGCGATCGGTAACGCCACGAAATCACCCAGTCGATCGCCGAAATGATCATATGGGATCTCGAACCCTACAGCATCGTAGAACACCGTGGTTTCCGGGCTTTAATAAATAAGATCGAACCCCAATACGTGATGCCCGATCGGACGACGTTCTCGCGGAGTATAATCCCGAATCTCCATGACACGGAAAAGGATCGTATAAAACAAACAATCCTCCGTGATATTGAAGAAGGTGATTAGGACATTTCCTAATGACAGTAGCTCCCCCGGTAGCGATTTTATTGTTGAAAACTTAGCTTCAGCAGACGCGTCTTAATAATAATGAGAGTAAATAAGTTGGAATTTGAGTAGAATATTGATGTTAGAATAGGAAACTGAAGAAGAATATGAAAAATTTCTCGAACAAACATATATCCCTTTGAGGATGTTATACACAAATAATAACAGCATATTAAATTGTTTAAAAAATAAAATACTAAAACTATTAACTATTATTACAATACTTTAATAATATAAATAATAAATAACGAGTGTCCCCGGGTACGCTAATCCGCGAAATACAATAGTGCATTACTCCACGAGGGCGAAAAACGTTTTTCTAACGAGTGTGAGTTTGCCGCACGAGCCGAAGACGAGTGCTGTAATCACACGAGTTAGAAAAAGTGTTCCGCACGAGGTATGTAGGAAATTTTTGATCACAAGGTGCGAAAATGGCGGTTTTACGCACGCGAAGCGGGCGGAAAAGTGGCCATTTCCGCACCGAGTGATGAAAATTTCGTTTATTTATGCTATTGATTTTCTATCATTTACATCTTTAGGCGTTTCCGTGATAGCGTTGACCACTGACGGTTGGACTTCTCGAGCTATTGAGAGTTATATTTCGGTGACACTGCATTACGTGACGAACGATTTCAAGCCGCGAAGGTTCACTTTGGCAATGGCACAAATATCCGAGAGTCATACGAGCAAAAACTTGCACGATATTCTCGAAACGACCATTCGCGACTGGGGGCTTGATAAAGACCAAATTAAATCTAGATTTTTCACAACTGACAATGCAGCCAACATTGTTGGTGCGATACGTATGGGTAAAGGGTGGTTCAGAATACCATGCTTTGCACATACCCTGCAACTCGCCGTGAAGGATACAGTAAAGGTGACTCTAACCGATTCTTTCCTTATTTTGAGATAGAAAACAGTAATACTGTGATTATATTAGATAGTTTTTTATTTACTATATTGCACAATGCCAAAAATGTTGTTCAATATCTGCATATATATTCTTATACTTCATTAGATGATCGATGTATTATTTTGCAATCCGATATCAATATTTGAACAAACGTGATGGAAGCTAATGAATAATCGCCATTTCATATGATATATTACTTTTACTTCTAAGGAGACTGCAGCGTTCGGTAATCTTTGTCGAAAAGCGCAAAGTATTGTGAGCTATTTCGCTCGGTCAACCTCAGGGCACGCGAAATTGGACGAAGCTCAAAAAAACTTGATGCCGGAGAGAAAGCCACTTAAGCTAATTCAAAACGTGGACACTCGTTGGAATAGCCAATACGACATGTTCGCCAGGCTTTTGGCATTGAGGAAGGCTCTGAGCGTTGTCCTGTGTGATAGAGGTATGTTTTTCTATAATGAAAACTTGTATTCGAAAATAAAAATGTTCAACTTTTATGAGGCGATGATATAAAAATGTCACATACATTGAAGAAATTAATTGAATTATGAAGAAATTAAAAATAGCGTACAAAAAAAATGAAAATTTTGTAATGAACTTTTAAAGAACCATGAACTATTAACCACACATGCTGTGCATGCAATTCCACCTTGATCGGTCGAGGCATAGTCGAATTATAGCGTGTTCGAACGAACGAACGAACGAACGAACAAACGAACAAAGAAACAAACAAACAAACAAACAAACAAACAAACGAACGAACGAACGAACGAACGAACGAACGAACGAACGAACGTTTTCATAAAAATGGCGGCATTTTTTTTCACTAAAACAAAGCTTCCTCTATGAGGAATTAGTATATACACATCGCCATGGTCCTAAAATTTTGGTAACGATGTATCTCAATATTTCGAAAGGATTGTTGTTCTATTCGTACCGTCATTGGTCGGCGAGAACAAGAATTTCGTTACCAAGTTCTGTCGATTGTCCAATTTGGCAGAAGATTTGGTGTATCGCAGCGCATCCCAGCAAGACTGGTTTCTAATGAGTAGACACCTACTCTTACATAATAGGAATGCCTTCGAATTTAACCGAAACTGAGTGGGATTCCGTGGAAGAATACGTCGACGTTCTCGGGCCGGTTAAAGAAGCTACGGTTATCATGAGCGGTGACACGTATCCAACGCTCTCTCAATACATTCCCATCGTCGAGACGTTGAAGAAAGCTGGAGAATGCGATACTGGTACTATGGACGTAGACGCAGAAGAAGTGGAAGTCGAGGCAGCAGGAAACGTCGCAGGACAAGACGGAAATTCGAACCAAGGCAATTTCGCCAATTCGCTGTTTGGGGCTTTGGAGAAACGTTACCATTATGTGAATGGAAATAATGACGCTATGGCTTTCGCGATGATTCTCGATCCTCGCTTCAAAGACCGCTTCCTCTCAACTGCACAATATAAACATGAAGTGACAAGCCGACTAAAGTGGAAGGCCGCTTTACTCTATGCTGATGTTAATGTGCCGTTAGCCACAGGTCGTGCTGCTCGTAGAGACGTGGAAGGTATATATTCTTGCTTGTAAAATATTCTTACAATTTATTTGTCAGTCTAAACCAGAACTGGACAGTACTTGAAGTACCGGGTACTTGTGGGGTACTTCAAGTACGTACTTGAAATACACAATTACTTTTTAGTACTTCAAGTACTGAGTATAAGTACTTGAAGTACCGGGTACTTGTGGGGTACTTCAAGTACGTACTTGAAGTACACGTTCGCATTATAGCGTGAATAGCATGACATGTTTCTATTAATATATGATTATCTGTCTGAAACTTTCAATAAGTATCATTTTAACAAGAATTTTTTTTTTAAATGTCATGGAAGAAAAATGAAGGTTCCACCTTTCAGTTTTTTGGATAACATTTTTTGAGGATTTCTTTTTTGATGAAAACGATGAAAAGAAAGGTGAAGAATATTTTTAAAATAGCCTTACAACAACGATCTATGAACATTTCCGTTAGCTATTTTAAATAAATTTTGCGATAAATTTTGATCGTTTAAATTTAATTCAATGTAAACCTGTTTTTATGGTCCGAAAAAAGTGCAAAGTTATTTATGTGCTCAAGGCTTCCTGATTTACTACAATTTTGGACACAGCTATGTCTATGAGAAAGCCAAAATCGATCAATGAAGTTTCTCATAGAGAAAGTTATGCGCAAAATAGTAAAAAATGCGAAAGCCATCTGCAAATTACTTTGCACCTTTTCATAAAGAAGATAACGCTTTACACTAGATAGCTCTTAACGCTACGAACCTAATTGCAATAATTACTCTGAAAAAGTACTTGAGGAATACTTCAAGTACAAAGGGTACTTCATACATCAAGTACTTGCGATACTTTTTACTTTGAACTTGAAGTATTTTTTGATACTTTACCCAGCTCTGGTCTGAATGCATGTCTTTAACCTTCTTCTAGGACAACCTAAGTCAAAGTTGCTTAAATTGTTTGAAACGATTCTCGAGCATGACGACAATGACGATGACGATGATGTGAAGCGCGAATTGGAGACATATTTAATCGAAAAGGTGCAACCCCGCGATACTAACGTTTTCCAGTGGTGGGCGAACAATCAACCTCGATTTCCGGTTCTGGCCCATGTCGCGAAACAGTATTTAAATATACCTGCAGCCCAAACAACGAGCGAACGGCTCTTCTCGGTAGCCGGAAATATCGTCACTCAAACGAGAGCTCAGTTGTCTTGTCACGTTGAACAATTAACGTTTCTTCATGAAAACTACGGCCAGGAATAAATATGGTCAATGACATGCCGAAAAAACGAAGTGCAGTAGTTAATTTAGCTTAGAGATACCGAGAGCGATCGACGAAACTTCGTCCCGAGAGAGCCCCAAAAATGTTTGGGCAACGAATTTCATTTTGTCGATATCGTTTAAATGTATATAACGTATAATGTATTCCGATAAATCCCTACGAAATGTCGAGTACAATAAAACACGTTGTTTCTTTCGTTAAAAAAAAAGTTCAACGCTCGTAAATTGTCTTCCCCGTAATAGTCATTAATGAAACGGAAAGAGCAATCGATGTCCACGATACATGCAGAATTAATAATAACGAGACAATTATTGTGTTGTTGTTTCTTTATCTTATTTCGCTTTCTTTACTTCCAATGGAAAATTGCTCCAACGAATGTCGTTGCACATCCGGAGAACGAGGTGAGCGCATATCTCAACTCGGTTCGAACGATTTGAATGACCTGAACGACTCGAAAGACTCGAACGTTTCGAACGTCTCGAAAGTCCGGAGAGTCTCGAGACTCCCGAGAGTCTCGGGACTCCCGAGAGTCTCGGGACTCCCGAGAGTCTCGGGACTCCCGAGAGTCTCGGGACGTCCGAGAGTCTCGAGACGTCCGAGAGTCTCGAGACTCTCGGCACACGTCGCAGCACCGAGTCAGGCTCGAGCATGTTCGATTAGCAGTCTGTCGATTCCAACATCGAGCTGCTCGAGTCTTCCAACGCTCGTGCACATCCCTAATTAGCGGGCGGAAAAGTGAATTAGCGGGAGGAAAAGTGAATTAGTGGGAGGAAAAGTGAATTAGCGGAAGGAAAATAGTATATTATGCCACAAGTGAGGAAAGTGCGTTTTTTCACCGAGTGTGAAGTTTGATGCCCGAGCGAGGCGAGGGCAGAAATTCACACGAGGTGTGAAATGCACTTCCTCCCTTGTGGCATACGATATTTTTTTTCCGATTTCGTTAAAATAACCACATTTCTTGCGTCGCAAAATCGTCATCTTCGCCAATCACCATTACTCCCCCGGGAGTAATAGAGCTTCCAGCGGGAGTAATGAGCCCTATTACTCCCTAGGGAGTAATGAAATTGTACCGCGCATGCGCACATGTTAATAATTATCATGGGTCAATAATATAATAATAGGCCATTTTCCGCCCGTATTGCACGCAAGAAATGTGGCCATTTTAGCGAAGACGGGAAAAAAAGTAATTTAGCAGGTGGTAAGGTGATTTGGCGGGAGGAAAAGTTATTTAGCGGGAGGAAAAGTAATTTAGCGGGAGCACAAGTGAAGCTTTTCCTCCCGCTCATCATGAATCGGCCACTTTCGTTGCAGGCATGAAATGAGGCGTTTTACCGTAGTCGGACAAAATTGGATGTTCGTAGGCTATACATAGATGCATGAAAACCTAATATACTTTTGTACGAAAGATTAATGGACGCGGAGAGAGTAGGGAAACTGATTTGTTACCGAGTGAATCTGTATCGCATCCCTTTAAGAGCAGATGAAATACCACGGTCGGTCATAAAAACTGTAGTCAACTTTAACGGACGGTGGCAAAGTTAAAAGAAAAATGTCATCGAAGACGGATTACATGTCAGCTTTCGTTGTCACTTTTCTTTTGACCGCAGATGCTAGCGTCCGTGTAAACAGTTGATTCCAGTTTTTGATGCCAACTGGGCACGGGATGGGGGCGAAGTGGTTTCATATGCTCTTAAAGTCCAAATTATTAACGCCCCCGAGCACGATGTTCCATGCGTGAAACAGCTTCGCAGAATTACAACGAAGATATTATATTGGAAAGAAGTTTGACAAAAATTTGTGGAATAAAAATGTTCCATAGGACTTACCGATCCTCCGAGAGAGTCATAAAAAATGTAGTAATCTTTTGCGCACCCGTTTAAGGTAGTCTTGCGAATGGTGTTCACTTCCCATAAATTTCGGAGATATGAGAGGGAATTGCGAACACTTCTGGATGGTATAAAAATCTGAAAAAAATCAAGCATATTAAAGGTGCTGAAAAGATTAATTTTGCATAATAATATTTCCAAAATGTTTAAAATTAACAAATTGATGAAAAATAAAATTGTTCGACAAATCTCCCGGAAACCTATTTTTTTCTTTTTATGAAAATGATTCGTTCATTTTTCTGAATACGTATGAATTTTTTCAGATTTTTAAATTCACATTCAATTTTTTCCATTTATATGGGAAAAATGTGTAGAAAGTCACAAAATTCAAAGTGAATTCAAAAATCTTAAAAAATTCATACGTGTTCAGAAAAGTGAACGAATCATTATCAGTAAAAAAAAGTTAGGTTTTCGGGAAATTTGATGAACAATTCTATTTTTCATCAATTTGTTAATAATATTTGGGAACTATTATTATGCAAAATTAATTTTTTCAGCACCTTTAATATGCTTAATTTTTTTCAGATTTTTATCCAGAAGTGTTGTTTGCAATTCCCTCTCACTTCTCCGAAATTTATGCGAAGTGAACACCATTCGCAAGGACTACTTTAAAAGATAACCAGCTTCGAACAGTCGGGATGATATCCAACGGTAAAAATCAAATTAAAAAAAAATGTATCGCAGCTCGAAAATCAGTAATTCGATTTCCGAATTGATTTACGGCCTCGAAAACTTTTCCTCGGTTCTTCTCCCATCATCAAATTTTCCATTCGGTTGGTCGCCGCGTGCGGCAATATAAAAGTTTCCGACCCTCGCCGGACACGTAGTCAGCGAAAAAATAAAATAAGTAATCGAATATAAGACTCCAGCGGGAAGGGAGGTTCGCGGCGGGGCTGTGTATTTTTCCATAGCCTTGAGGGACTCGGAAATCCTGGTGCAGTCACCGCCGCGGACTGGCAACAACGAGCTGCTCGTGGTGCACCCCATCCTAGCCGGCTAGCTAACTCGCCCTCTTCCTCGGGGCGACGCGCGGCGTGGACATAAATCATCCGGATTTACGATCCCCGGTTAAAAAGGGTAACGCAATATTTATAGTCATCTCGTGCAGTTACATATAACAAATTGAACTTTTATATAAACGCCCGTGGAGCTCTCACGGCGACGGGATAACCCCACCTCCCCACCTCCCCACCCCTCCTCCCCCGACGTATATAACACTGCGCGCACGTATCTACGAGCGGTGCTCACGATCCCGTCCGCGCAGCCCTCGACCCCGCCGTCCCGTCCGTGCCTTCTCTCGCGCAGATTTTAATTATCGATATCGATTTATTGCCAATACATATTAATGCCCGGCACTGTGCTACCTCACGTACCGGTGTTTATTCACATTGATGGAACTCGATGGAAACATAAGCCGGATACGCAAACGGTCGCTGGTTTATTGCTCCGCCGTTGCCCGACGTTTCTACGGTTGCACCGGTGCTCGCGCGCATGCGCGTATGTGCGCGCCGCCGCAGCGAGGGAACGCCGGGGAGGCAAACGAATCGGGCGACAAAAACTTTCTTACGATTTCTCGGGCTCCTTCATTCACACGCGAGAGCCATTGAGATTTACGAGCGTGTTTGTAATCGAATTTGCAACGCGAAATGATCTCGCTCGATCACCGTTCCACCTGGATCAAATCGTTTATTGCTCTCCGCAGCCGGCCACCCCGCCCCCCCCCCCCCCCCCGCCCCATCGGCCTGGATGCGGTTAATCGAATGAAATGCTAAAAATACACGGGCATGCGCGCGCATCCGAACAAATGGCCATTTTCGCACGGACCCGATGTATCGCGAGGAGAGCAAGTGGCAACCGCGGAACAACGCAACCGCCGACGCTCCTCGCCGGCGCGATCAAAAGCCCTTTCGTTTTACATCAAAGAGACAAATTTAAAAAAATAAAATGGAAGAGAGATGAAAACGCCAAGCACTCTCCGAGGCGTGCAAATTGAAACTAAACAGCGAAGGAATCCGAGAGGGATTGAGGCAGATGTGTCGGGCATGACTCGGTGCGATGCTGAAAATTGAAGTGAAGCGGCAGAAGAGCCGCTGAAGTTTTTTTTTTATTTTTCATTTTTTTTTCTGCCGCTATAAAATACTCGCTGTACGCGCCGTGCAATACGAGAGTCTACCTCGGCGAACGTTGTCGGGGCGATGCAGCAGCGAAATTCGCTGTGGTTAGAAAAATATTTTCGCGAGCAGATGGGCACGGCTGTTGGCTGTCGCGGGTCCCCGTGCGCTCTAACAAGTTTGAACAGGGCAAAACGTTGACGAAAGAGGAATGGAGAGAAAAAAAATATATGAGAGAGATTCCGGCAGCAGCGGCGAGAGGAGGAAGGAGCGAACGCGAATGTGAAGAGCGAACGAGCAGGCAGGCAGTTTGACGCGGAGCGAAGAGGTCGGTACTGGGGATGAACGAATGAGCGGGCGAGCGAGCGAGCGAGTGAGTGAATGACAGACGGACAGCAACCAGACAGGAGACTGACAGCGCGGCGGCGGGCTGACAGCCCTCCCGGTTCTGCCTGTGCGTTCGTAACATCAAGTATTACCGCGGACGCTCGCTCGCGCGCGCGGCCGATGCTACCGGTACGTGTTGATCCTCATCCCATTCGTCAACAAAAAGCGCGATCGCGGTGCCTTCTCGGCCTCGAATACAGGTACGCCGTGTAGGGCCATGGGCATCATACATATAGAACGGGTACGTGAGACCTTCCTGATGCCTCTACTTATAGGTAAACCCCGCGAGACAGCCTCCTAAAACGTCGCCCATCGCCTCTTGACGAGAATACAACGAAAGATTGCGGCAAATCGCGAGAGACGATATTGAATCACGGACAGAGAAATTCTGGGCGAAAATTAATGATTCCGAAATTTATCGTCCGACGATACAAATTTGTAGACTGTTAGAGGGATCGAGTATATATAACTGTATCGATTGAGATTACCATTGCACATAGTAATAAGTAACTAGGGCGCCAATTGTGATAGGAAGTACCGGATTTATAAGAATTTTTTTTAGATATTATGGTAAAAATTCTTTGGAAATCTGGAACTTTCTGCTATAGGTGACGCCCTAGTTCCGAACTACCGTAAACGGCATGAACTATGGTAATTTTTCTTAGATAAACGTAGTTTTTATTATAATCCTTCTTTCAGTTTACCAACTCTTCACAATTCGTTTTCTTCTATTTCAAATCTTCGGTTGGTTTATATTTTGAGGTTTTTTTTTCTTTTTTTGCATACTGTCAATTTTTTCATTCGTTCGACGATAAAAAATCGATATAGCATGGCTCTGGGATTGGCCGGACAACTTGTAAAGTTCCAATTCCTTCCCCTCTGCAGACCGTCGTTTGTCAACCAACATCTGCACTACCGATTTTCTCATTCCTCATCTTCACGAGCATCACGGAATTTGACGATAATTTCAATGAATTTTATATTTTTATGTAAATGCAATGTTTATGTAAATGCCAATAAAAATTTGTACCAAATCTTCACAATTTTTATTTGTTTGATTTCAAATCTTTGGTTGGTTTATATTCGGGTTTTTTTTCTTAGGAGACTTCGTCAATTATGTAAAAATTCGATATACCGTGGCTCTGCGATTAGCCGGACAAATCGTGGGGTTCCAAATCCTTCCCCTGTGAAACCCTCGATTGTCAACCAACATCTTCACTATCGATTTTCTCATTCCTCATCTTCCCGAGTATCACGCAATATGACGATAATTTCAACCAACTTTATGTTTTTATGGAAATCCATAATGTCCAGGGGGAGGCAATAAACAAGGGACATAAACCGTGGTGTATTATAGATTCTTGGAAGACTCGCAATTACTCAAATAGCGAAAGACGATATTGAATCCCGAGGAGGGAAATTCTACGCCAAAATAAATCTTCCGAAATCAGTTTTCGTTTGACAATAGAAATTTCCACCAACTCTTCACAATTTCTTTTTTCATTCATTTCAAATCTTCGATTAGTATATATTTTGCTTTTTTTTAACTGAAAAATTTGATGTAGCGTGGCTCTGAGATTAACCGGACAACTCTGGAGTTCCAATTCCTTCCCCTCTGCAGGCGCTTTCGAGTGTCAATCAACGTTTTCACTATCGATTTTATAATGCCATATCTTCCCGAGTGTCACGCAATATGTGTTTATGTAAATCCATAATTTCCAGGGGAAGGTAATACACAAGGAACATAGACAGTGGTGTATTATAGATTCTCGAAAGACTCGCAGTTACTCAAATAGCGAAAGACGATATGGAATCCCGAGGAGCGAAATTCAACGCGAAAATAAATCTTCCGAAATCAGTTTTCGTTTGACAATAGAAATTTCCACCAACTCTTCACAATTTCTTTTTTCATTCATTTCAAATCTTCGATTAGTATATATTTTGCTTTTTTTTAACTGAATAATTTGATGTGGCGTGGCTCTGAGATTAACCGGACAACTCTGGAGTTCCAATTCCTTCCCCTCTGCAGGCGCTTTCGAGTGTCAATCAACGTTTTCACTATCGATTTTATAATGCCATATCTTCCCGAGTGTCACGCAATATGTGTTTATGTAAATCCATAATTTCCAGGGGAAGGTAATACACAAGGAACATAGACAGTGGTGTATTATAGATTCTCGAAAGACTCGCAGTTACTCAAATAGCGAAAGACGATATGGAATCCCGAGGAGCGAAATTCAACGCGAAAATAAATCTTCCGAAATTCGTTCTCGTTTGACAATAAAAAGCTTCTTCTATGAGGAAGCAAAATTGCACCGACTCTTCACATTTTTTTTCTTTCATTGCAAATCTTCGATTGGTATATAAGGTAAAGGACCCAGTTTATGACACTTCTACGCAGCTCTCTCACTTTAAGCGTGTAAAATCATCGGGATAAACAAGGAGGACCAAGAGCCGGAGTTTGTGAGCCCCCGAATGCGCGCTATAGCAAATAATTTGATATGCGCTGCATAGCAAATCGTGAGGGGAGCCGACTATGCTAGAGGTACGCCTGTCACAAACTAGGTCCGTGTCAGAAACAGGGACCTTTACCTTATTTTCCTTTTTTTAAATAAAAAAACTGGATGTAGCGTGGCTCTGCGATTAACCGGACGACTTGTGGAGTTCGAATTTCTTCCCCTCTGCAGGCCCCCTCGAGTGTCAATCAACGTCTTCACTATCGATTTTATCATTCCTTATCTTCCCGAGTATCACGCAATACGACGATAATTTCTACGAATTTTATGTGTTTATGTAAATCCATAATTCCCAAGGGGGAGGCAATACACAAGGGATATAGACAGTGGTGTATTATAGATTCTCGGAAGAGTCGCAATTACTCAAAGGCCTCAGGTTTATCGCGAAGAGTGGAAGGTTTCGTGTATTATTCGCGAGGCTACTTGTACCGATGCAAAACACATATTGCCTGCAAAGTATACTCCGTACAAGGACGGTAGAGCGACGGACGGATGGACGGACAGACGTGCCGGCTTCTCACCGCTACGCCGAGGTAAGGAAACGAAAGGAACAAGCGTCGATGTAACGAGAGAGTCCCGGGTACACGGCCGAGTTATAGTACACAGCGAGTACGTACCACAGTGTACGAGTTACTGTAACACCGATGAAACGAGAGAGGTATGGAAGAGGTGAAAAGGGAGATGAAAGAAAAGTAAAGTGCCAGCCTGGGGCAGGTGAGCGGTCGAGCCACGGTGCGCAAGACGCGGGCTCTCCACGTCGGGTTACCATTATGTCTACAGCCTTGAATTAAAATGCCATGTAATGACACAGCCAGGCCGACTGTGTAATTTATGTCCATAAAAATAAAATCATAATTACAGAGGGCCCCCTCCCCCCCTCGGTACTCTGCGCGAAAAGACGGTAATAACCACGGAGGGGGAGTCGAAACTCTCTCGTGGCGCACTCTCCGCCTCGGCACTTTGCTGCGTGTTCGTTGCGTGCTCGGCACCGCGGCACTCTGCGAGTAAGGTATGGGCGATGGAGACCCGAGGAAAAGGTTTTCTCGGTTCATGAACGCCGATCCGACGGACGTCAATCATCAAATAAATGATAACTTTTTTGACGAGGAGTTTAATCATTTTTCTCAAACAAGACCGGATGTTAATGAGGCATTTTTTAGTTGAGAAAATTAAAGCAAATTTTAACCGGCAACGAGAAGAGTTCGCGACGTTGCGCAGAGTCGCGGCTGGATAATCCACTCCGTTTCTTGTTAAGAGCGCGATTACTATGCTTTGCGAGGAGACCCTCGGTAGGAGGGGATTAACCGCCGCTCCCCTGGGAACTCGCTTTACTCGGGTTTTATTATTTTTAGTTGTTAAAGTAACGGAAAGCATGAATTTTTCTCGTGTCTTTGTTTTGCCTATCAAGGCTGGTATTACAATAAGTGGCGTCAAGAGACGCGGGAATGTTTCGACGGAAATACTTCGCGCAATGTACAATGTACAATGTTTTGTTTTAAGAGACTACTGCGAAGATATAATGCGCCAAAATGCCGGAAGTGAAACTCCGCTTCCATAATTTCTGCCTGTATCTCATGATAATTTATATCAGTCATTAATCTCGTATCTCCCGAACGCATGCGCAAAGCGAAGCAACGACTGAAAACGACTGTTCGATTAGCCAATTCTTTTAAACAAGTTTCAGGGTTCTTTTTAGGTTCTTCTTCGCTTGAGAAGTCTCTTTCGAAAAGGCTGATAGGTGCACCGAAAAAAAGGTTTGGTAATATCAAACTAAGCTGCGGTTGCGGGTGGCGAAAGAAATATCTGGTCGATTGAACCAAGTGTTTGTTAAATCCAAGTAGCTATTTGTTGAAGCAACTAAATATTCGGTCAAACACCTAAATATTCGTTCAATCAACTAAATATTCGGTCGAACAACTAAATATTCGTTCAATCGACTAAATATTTCTTCCGCCATCCGCAACCGCAGCTTAGTTTGATATTACCAAACCTTTTTTTCGGTGTGGCATCAAGAGACGCGGGAATGTTTCGACGGAAATACTTCGCGCAATGTACAATGTACAATGTGTGTTTTTTTTTTAAGAGACTGCCGCGAAGATATAATGCGCCGAAATGCCGGAAGTGAAACTCCTATAATTTCTGCCCGTATCTCATGATAATTTATATTAGTCATTAATCTCGTATCTCCAGAACGCATGCGCAAAGCGAAGCAACGACTGAAAACGACTATTCGATTAGCCAATTCTTTTAAACAAGTTTCAGGGTTCTTTTTAGGTTCTTCCTCGCTTGAGAAGTCTCTTCCGGGAAGCGATTACGGATGAGTGTCGGTGACGCGGCGGCCGACAATCATCTGTAAAGGGATAATCATTCTTGAAATGTTTCGAGAACGGCGAGCGATGCGGCCAGCGGCGGCGTCACGGAGGGGCCCCCGAAGATCTCGCGAGGCCCGCGAGCTCGAATCGTCACGAGAATCTTGAAACGTGAACGGCGAACTCGCCGCGCTCGCGGGTCTCTCGGTGTTGGGGCGCGAGCGAAGCCCGCGCGATCCGAGATCGCGCGTTGATGAATGCCCCCATTACACGAACACCGCTAGTTACTTCTCTGAGATAAACTGCGATCATTACTCACTTTCTGGCGTGACCTTATTTCCTTTGCGGTCTGTTCTCGCACTCCCTCTACACGGTCCCGCTTCGCTCCTCCGTCTCGTCCCTCTCTCCTTCCCACTCGCCGGTGATTCAAGCTATTTCCTACAACTCACTCTTGTTGTTGCCAAGCTGATGCGAATTAATAACAGATCTGATACTTCCTATCGGCGCTGATTGCTGCGTCTTAACACAACGATCATTGTTAGACTTTTTATTGGAGCTGTCGTTAAGAAACTGGTAAATAGGAAGTTTTACTGTATAATTTGTTTAGCCACATGAACGTTATTCACGGCGTAGGATTTATTCCACACCTAAACTGAGAAAAAATACGGATGAAACAACCATTGATTCGGGCGGAGGCGTTCAAAAAAATAGTTTATTTTAGAGCTGAAAGATTAGTTAGTTCAACAGTTTTTTGAATGACTTCGTCAAAATATTTTTGAGGCATCACAATATTTTGTTCGACCAACAAAATATTTATTTCAAAGTTCGTGCCCGAATCTTTAGTTGATTCAACTGCATTTCTTTATCAGCGCAGAAAAATCATACATTTGCCGGGTGCCCCGCTAACAAATATTTATTGTATTGAAATAAATAGTAATGCGTATTTATTAGCCACATGTTACATTGATTATCGATCTTTCAAGTGTGTAACAAACGTCTTGGTGTTTACATGAAGGTATGGTAACAATATCTGCTAAGGAGCCATCGACCTTGGTCCTTCAGCTCGAGAATTTCTTTAGTTTATTTATTTATCTGTGATTTATGTATAACAATATGAGTGCGAGTTTGTGTATGCACGTGGGGACTATTGAGCTAGTTTTTAAGTTTGGTTTTCATGTACATACATTGATAGTATATTATGCCACAAGGGAGGAAAGTGCGTCTTTTCACCGAGTGCGAAGTTTAATGCCCGAGCGAAGCGAGGGTAGAAATTCGCACGAGGTGTAAAGGCACTTCCTCCCGAGTGGCATACGATATTTTTTGCCCGACTATGCTAAAAAATTGCCATATTTCTATGCCTGCAATGGGGATGGAAAGTTGTCCGCCGCAGTAGCTACTTTTCGGCCCGCTGGGACTACTTTTCGGCCCGCTGTAGCTACTTTTCGGCCCGCTGTAACTACTTTTCGGCCCGCTGTAGCTACTTTTCGGCCCGCTGTAGCTACTTTTCCGCCCGCTGCGTTACTTTTCGGCCCGCTGCGATACTTTTCGGCCCGCTGCGTTTCTTTTCGGCCCGCTGGTTAAGAATCGACAACTTTTCGGCCCGCTGCATTTCTTTTCGGCCCGCTGGTTAAGAATCGACAACTTTCCGCCCCCGTTGCAGGCATGGAATGTGGACTTCTTAGCGTAGGCGGGCAAAAAATAAATATTAATTCAATTTTAAAAAATATTAATTTAACCCTTTATAAATCACACCGCTCGAAACCATAACCGAAACGAGTAACGGACGCGGAGTGGGGGCCACGCGTTGCTGCAGTAGCTCGTAAGAGTGAGGATAGAGGTGTCACATGGAAAGGGTTAATTCAAACAAATGTCTACTTAATACCAAAAAATATCTGTTTAATCCCAAAAAATATCTGTTTAATCCCAAAAAATATCTGTTTAATCCCAAAAAATATCTGTTTAATCCCAAAAAATATCTGTTTAATCCCAAAAAATATCTGTTTAATCCCAAAAAATATGTATTGAATTCAAATAAATATTTATTGGCGTATCATCTACTTGTATGCATTTCTCTTCGTCGCATATGACCGTACATTGTGAGACAGAGCTCGACCATAGCTAATGCACGCATATCACCGGCAATGAGCCTTTGTACATATACAGTCGCGAAGTGTACCGAATGCACTCGAAACTCGTGTAAACGTGCACGAGGATTCAGTGTCGCACAATACAAACAACAGAGTGTTAACCAAGCATTTGTGATATACACAGGAGATGATCGTATACCACCTACACCGGTAATCGTATGTTGCATCCCGGTGCAGTACAAACGTTTTCGACCAACATGCGAGCATACACGTACATTATGTTTCCACGTTGCGTGTACACGCACAGAGTAGACAGTAGCGAGAGTACAACGAGCTGGTACCTACGAGTGTTGTTGTTGCTTCGCTGCAATAATGCATCGTGTTTGCTCCATGCTCGCTGGCGTTCTGCACAAGAGGAGATTCAGAGACCAGCGAGAGATGGCTATTGTGTCGAGATGCGGAGAGTAATGCCCTATTGTGAATCGGTTACATTGATATATCGCGCCCGTCCTAGAATCCTTCGTCCTCCTCGTTGTCATTGTCGACGGAGAACGATGCTTGGTTCGTTTCCACCTAACCGAACAGTAGCAACGACGAGAACGTTTCTGCTGTTGTCGTTGCGTTTGTCTTGTGTCTCTGCGGATTCGGACATCGGTCGATCTGCACCGTACAAAGGCGAACGTCTTTGTAGAAGACTCTCATTGGCCAATGTCTTCCCGACACCGAGCAAACGATCGATGATACGTAAAACTCTTCCTCAGCAAGAGAGTTTTCGATCTTTATCGACAATGCAGAGGTTCCTTTTGGTCTGCACAAAATGCCCCAATTTGGGCAATTTTGGTAGCAATGATGAGGACGTTTCTGATGTCGTCTTTGCGCTTGTCTTGTGTCTTTGCGGATTCGGACATCGGTCGATCTGCACCGTGCAAAGGCGAACGTCTTTGTAGGCCACTCTCATTGGTCAATGTCTTCCCGACACCGAGCAAACGATGACAAGTACAACTCTTCCCAAGCAAGAGAGTTTTCAATCTTTATCCACGATGCAGAGGTCCCTTTCGTCTGCACAAAATTCCCCAATTCCGGCATTTCTGTCGTCCGGATCTCATCAAATTCATAAGCCCGGATGAGTCAATGAAAGCGCCTCCCTTCATCGCAGAAGTGCCCAAACGAATGCGAATACATACACCGCGCAGCTATCGTGTATACGGGCGTTTCCGCGACGAGAGAGGGGTTTCCTCCTCGCTCTTCGCGAAGAGCTTTGCCGCTTCTGCTTTAGCTGCTGCGAAGTAAATCAAACCAGCATTACCAGCTGCTTAGCATACGGTCCAAAGTCGGGGATGACGGGTATACACATTATATAGCGAAGACTCGGGATTCCATCCCCGTCTCTTTCCATCTCGGATCTTTTGGGATCTCTCCGCACTCTTCCATCGTTGTATGTAATGTACTGTTCGGCATGTGTTTGTGTATAATGTATGTACAGGTATACGTGTACGGGAGTCGAGCGTTCTTCGCAGTCGTTCTGACGGGTCGGGGGAGGGGGCCGATGAGGGGTTGGGGGGGTGTCAGCAACCCAAAAATAATATCGCCATGAATACAAGAGTGAGCGCCATTACCCGTAATTGTGATCTATAGCGGCCATACGTTACAACGACGACGTATAAAGGGCGTTTCTCCGCGCCTCGGTTTCGCAGCGTCGGGGCAAACGCGCACCGCGTAAATCCCTGTCCCCAAAGCTCGTTCGCCACGCGGACTCTTCGAATCTCACCCTGCTCTATACCATCGTTCGTCGGCGAAACCTCACCCTACCTCTCTCCCTCCCGTTCCCGATTTACCGACTGCCATTTTTGCTACTTTCTCATATCCTCTTTCTCTCTTGAGCCCAAGCTCTCGGCCAGCGTTGAAATATTTACGCGAATAAACAGCTCGTAGGTATAATAAAATCTACGGCCACGCTGTACCAGCGGATATCGGAACTCGCAAGAGACCTGAAATGTACTGGTAATCGATGAGTTTTCACGACGATTCGCGAGTGTCGTGAGATCAGACGTGACTCGATTGGAGATCGAATCTGAGCTCTCAGCGGACAATTAAGTGCGAGCTCTTAATAATAAGCAGCTAATAGTCGAATCGCAACGCGATCGACACGAATTCGTGTTGATAAATGAGCACATTCGCGTGAAAGCCAGAGGCCTGACTAGTGCTTTTTTTATACACTGCCCAACAAAGTGGTGTATCGTATGTCTATACCGGGATAGTTTTACTTTGCCAGACAGCATTTTTCTGTTCAAAATGATAGTAAACAGTAAATTAGACTGATCTTGATTTGAAATAAAAAAAACAACAGTTGAGTGTTAAAAGCTTGAGCTAACAATGAAACATCGTTTCTCGTTCTGCGTCAAACGACTTTTTCATGACTACTTTTTTGTTGGCCATGCCGACTTTTCTTAACCATCTACAACCAACCGGGGTTTCTGGCTTGTATTATCCTTCTTCTCTGTACCACAATGTTAAATATACGAAAAAAATTAATGGGCTGTAAAAAATATCGTATGTTATACTGTGTAATGATCGTGAGGGTAGAACTGCGTGATAGAGGACATGACATATATCTCTGTCCACCCTAGCATAATCACGGATTCTTATCGGAACTCGCAAGAGACGTAAAATGCACTGGTAATCAATGAGTTTTCAATACAATTTGAGAGTGTCGTGAGATGAGACGTGACTCGATTGGAGGTCGAATCTGAAGTCTCGTCGGGCAATTAAGTGCGAGCTCCTAATAATCCACAGCCAATAGTAGAATCGTAACGCAATCTTTCGGGATGATAAATGGGCACATTCGCGTTGAAGCCAAAGGTCTGACTAGTGCTTTTTCATACACTGCACAACGAAGTGCTGTATCGTACGTCTGTACGGTGCAATAGTCGTGAGGGTAGAACTGCACGATAGAGGAAATAATATATATCGTTCTCCGCCCTAGCATGATCACGCTCTGGTACTGCTCACTGCTAGGGTGAGCCGTACGGTACCCGCCGCTTCGAGCCCGCTCGCTCGTCCCCGCATAGAATCATTGCTAAATGATGAACGACCGTGAAAGGAGAAAGAAAAAGAAAATAGGGCGTGAAGACGAATTACCCCTCGCTGTACGGACAACTAACTCGATATCGTCAAGCTGATTCAGCAGCGAAAGCTGCACGGGTAAGTCCCTAACTACAACTTCGCCGTCTATCGATCTGGCTATGACTCTCTAACCTCGTTATCCTCGCCTCGTCGTAAAGATCCTTCGGGTCTTCGAGAACACGCCGTATTCGGGCTCGAATCGAAACCAAAAAGCGGTCACTCTTGGTGCCCAATAAGATCTGGGGACAAATTTCATGCCTCGACGCGTGAGTTCCAACACCGGACCTAATTACCGGACTGACGATGTCGCCGCTGTTTAGGCAGCGACGACACGATGTCACGCGAAGCTCCGACCGAAGGGTCGTGACACCGGCGCGTCCACCCTTCACCGTTGGGCAGTAATGGGGCGGGGATGAGGGAAAGCTCGCCGGAGCGGCGAATACCACTGCCGAAGGCAGCTCACGATTGAATCGTGGCAGCGGCATAGCTGAAGTGAGCTGGAGTGACCGATCGTATCTCGGGTGCTAGAAGTCCAATCTTCACGATTTATCAACGACGACGACGAAGCCGACCCTTCCCGGTCTTTTTTTTCCCTCGTCGCACAGTCGTCGCTAGATCCTTCTCTCAGATTGATGTTACCATAGTGGAACAACACACGTCATTTATCCACCGTGCGTGGGCACCACGGACGACGGGACTTCGGGATACATAACTACGGGCCTGTATGCGTGTGCCGCATTAATCAAGACTCCTCGCTTGCCCCCTCGCCCTTTCCACCTCTCGTCCGCTTCGACGCGAAATACAAATGATATTTTATAGCGCCATAAATCTTCGGGGAGTATCACACCGTTCGCTTGGGCGCGATCGTTTCCCGTGTGTTACACGCTCCCGCGTATGCGCGCACAGTCATAATATAGGGTATCGACGACGTGTGATATTACGCTCCGGACGCTCCCGTGTCTTTGCCAGTTTCCGTCCATCCTGTTGAGCCCCCACTTTCCTTCTCCGGTACCGGGCATGACGGAGTACCGTCTTTTCTACCGGGAAAAGGAACTTGAAACTCGAGGTATCCGCTTTACGGAAGTTTCATCCAAGTTTCAAGGACATTTCAACATTTCACGGTTCCACCTCTAAAAAGTTGGTGGCGATTGTATATCGAGAATCTTGCATGCGAGTTTTTTTTTCTGGCGCATAAATTGCGCACATTATCGTCGATTTATTATCCATGCCGTGATTGGTCGGCGAGGAGAAGACGTTCGGTTACAAGTTTGATTGAATCTTTCAAATTCGACAGTAGGCGATTCAGTTAAGGGCGCGCGCAGCGCTAGTAGAATAAAATATTATAGCTATAAAATAAAATGTACATGCGATTGACTACACTAAAAGAAGGATATCGTAAAAATTACCATACAGCTGAGAAAAATCCACAGAACATTCAGGTATATGGGAACTACAGTGACAACTACAGCAAACATTCGATTAAGGAATTCTGATAGAAAATACGACATTTTCGCTATCGCAGATATTACCCGAATATGCCGTAATTTTTGCTGGAATTTTTGTTCTGCTTACTAGAAAGTCTAGTAATCGGTCGCGTCGCGATCGCAAACAGTTTGTTGCAGGTTTCCAGGTTATACCGACATACTTTGTCGGTCAGCATTTTTTTATACACCCAGAACAAAAATCTATTTGATGGCCACAGTTTATTTGGTTTAAGTAAAATATTTATTTCATTTAAATAAATATTTCGTTAAATAAAGTAAATAGTTACTTAAATGAAATAAATATTTATTGAAATCAAATAAATATTTTACTTAAACCAAATAAACGGTGGCCGTCGAATAAATTATTTTTCTGGGTGAATATGCGTACATAAAAAAATTTGATCGATGAAATTCTCAGTTTTTATCCACGCAATTCTTAGATTCATTAACGAAATTCTTAGTTTTAATCAACTAAGCTTTATTCTACTTTGTTCTACTTTATGTTACTTTGGTTACTTTGGTTTATATTATTTTCGTTATTATATTATTCTCATATTTTTATTTAGTGCTCCGTTCGATTCTCTCGGTCTGTAAATGACGGTTATGTGATCTGTATCTTGTCGCACAGTATTCTTACTAACTAAAACTAACCAACGAAATTCTTAGCGAAGTACGCAAAATATAGCCAACCCGCCTTCCGGAAAAAAAATTACCACATGGGTTGTATAAAAATTGCTACGGTCCTGTGAAAATGTCACATGCCGCTAGTGGTGGGGCTAGTCTACCATGTTGCCTGGTCGAAATTCACCATATGACTCGGTAGTTCTTCCGAGATCCTTCACTCAGTGTACTTTTTATCTCTTCGGCTGAGATTTTTAAATACCTCACCGTTATCAATACTACCGAGTGAAAGAAGTTCCCTTTTTTAAATCCTCATTTGTCTTAAACACCCATTCCGTTTTATCGCATGTCCATTTTATCGCCCCGGTCCATGTTCACCACTTTTACCGTATGTCGTTTTCCATCTGGAAGGTCGACGACTCAAGGGCGGGATTGCGGGTCGAAGAGGAAGAGGATTCGGCCGAGAGAATTGCCCGCCGACTCGCGAGGGCTTATCCAACGACACGTAATTTCCTTGGAACGTATTATGGTACATACGGACGGCAGTATACTGCAGGATACATGTAACGTATACGGTATAGTGAACTGCCCAACCGTACAACATAACTCTTGGACCCGGTGACAGGCGAGACCCGTTGGCGTGTGAATAATCGGGTTGGACTACAAACGCGAGATGTCCGTGCACACGGGTCGGCTCTCCGCGAGCGCTCGCGCCGCTGGGATCATTGCGAAATCGACAAGCCGTAATAACGCACTGGAGAATCGGTTGACGCATCGGAGAAGAGAAGAGCGGAGGCAAAAGGTAACGAGCGATGACGGATGAAACGGGACGTTATTCAAATTATCGTTATTGCTCCTACGGCCGTTGGATTAAAGCGATGAAAGCCGAAGCCGACTGGTTCCTCCCTGCATGCTACGTATGCCCTCGCGAGCCTCCCACCCCCTAAAATATTTCGGACATCGTTGAGGCATAATTTTTCTTATTTTTATCACGAATTATTACGCGCCATTGAATTAATGACGGTAATTCGATTGTCAAAATGCTCGCGAATTAATAAGTTTCCGGTGAAGATATTATAGTGTGGGGGGGGGGGGGGAGAGACACGCTTGGATTTCGTGCTGAAATAAAGTAAGGGTTTTTAGCTCCGTGCTCCCATCTGGCTGTTGTCGCGATAAACCGTGAGCAAGCTGAAGTGATGGAGATTTAAAATTATCGGAAAAGCAATATTTTTCGGAGGAGATTCCTTCATTAGCTCCTCGACGCTTGTCACGTAGAGTGGAAGTTCATGGGCTTTCCATACTTGATTTTGAACAGCGACAAAATTGGCTGTTGCCGAATCAATCCCAGACTCTGGGAGCTTTTTTCACGCAAAAGAAAATTGTTATAAATTAATTAAACAAAGCAATGTATACATTTGAGCAGCCACAATAAATATTATTATTATTATTTAATTAATTTAATCAATCCAATTATTTTAATCAACGCAATGAATTTCCTCAATGCAATAAATTTAATCAGTGCAATTGATTTAATGAATGCAATCTATTACTGTAAATAATTATGAATTATGAATTCCGAAAAACAAGTGTATTTCCACGAATCTTACGAATTTTCATGCCGACCAGTGAGACGAATAAAAATCGGGTTGTGTGCAACACGCGAATTCCGGAGCGTTGAGATTTCCGCTGAAACGAAATTCAAATGTTTAATATCTCCGCAGAGAATATTAAACGCGCTTGTGTAACTCTCTCCGGTGCAGCGAGGAGCGATGATAGAGCAAACGAAATCCGCCCCCGGCGCGCGGCTGTGCATCGGGGCTATCGGGATAACAAGAGAGCAAGAGAGAGAGAGAGAGAGAGAGAGAGAGAGAGTTTGCACACGACTCGTACAACGCTATCCCGCGGAGGGGCTGTACAGAATAAACGGAGAAGCGGTGAGGCAGAGGAGTCAAAAGTTTGAGTATCCGAAAGCCCCACGGTCAAATGAAATTACTTTCAATCGCGGCAACGGTGCGGTTATCAAGCCGGCAAATACACGCGGAACCGCCGAGGCAGTGATTCGCGAGAGTGCGTCTGATGCTGCAAGCTCTTCACGTAATCAGCATCAGGTAAATCCCAGACCCCCCCCCTCGTCCGCCCCCGAGTCGGGCAGTTAGACATGCACCTGGCTCGGACGTCAAATGAAAGTGGTGGAGATGGAAGTGTACCGAGTATATAGCGTCGAGGAGAAGAATACACGTACAGTGTACACATACATAGACGTACACGTATTATGTGTACACACTATAAACGAGTTAAGAGTTGAAGGAGTGTAGAGCCGTTTCACGGCGAGCAAAGAGAGCTCGAGGTGGTGAGCGAGAAGGGAAGGATGAAGGAGGAGGGAGCTAGTCTCGCCCCCCGGCAATGTCTGTCATGTCAGCGGCGGTAATAAGTTTGAAATCCACATCAGGCGATTAATAATGCTCGAGCAATTCACTAAAAAGGAACTGCTCCTCGGTACGGGCGAGAGCAAGTTGTTAAGCTGGCCTGAGGCCGACGAGGTGGAGGCCATGTTAGCTGTCAGTAACAACTCTCGCCTCTCTCGTGCCTGTTTGCCGCTCGCGCGCGCGCGCCCGCGAAAGACGGGGAATCCCCGCCGTACCCCGCGATCGCGCGGCTCTTCCTCCTCGTCTCTCTCGAACGCCGCGAACACCGCTCACCGTCTATATATCCCCTACACCTTTTACAAATAAACCTGCTACACCGCTACTTCTCTCCTACTCTGTTCCTATTCAACAATCCGCCGCCCCCCCCCCCCCTCACCGCGACTCCACTCCCCTTGTCTAACCGATGACTCTCGCCTCAACGCTGAGGCGTTTCTCTGTTATTCGCGAGCGCGCTCGCGGTTTAGCGTATACGCATGCGCGCCCGCGCGCAACGGCCAATTAATTTATTGCCATACGTCCGCGGGAATTTATTTGACCGGCACTACAAGCGCGTTTTTCATTTTAATTAATGTTACGACTGCCACCGCGAGACCGCGTCGGGGTCGCTATGTCGAAAGGCTTTCGCGTTACTTTGTCTTGTTTATGGGGTGTCGTAAATGGGTGCCGCTGCCGATGCTCTCCCGCGCGCGTTTATTTTCTCGCCGCTTTGCTTGTTCGGCTCGAGAACAAGCCCCCCCGATTCCTCACACCCGCGATATCGACGAAGATATTCCGCGCGTATCTCGCACGAGACGCGTGTTAAGGCAACGGTATGACGTTGTATGCAGATCGTTTCGAAAAAAAAAAAATGTTTTACGATTATTCGGAAGAAGTATTTTATTTCTTCAGTTATTTAACTAAAGTTAATCATTTTAGAGCTTCGACCACAGCGAAATATGCATTTTTAGAAAAATCATAGGCGCTCCATGGTGCACAATTTTGGTTCTTATCTTTCCGGAATTGTGGAGATTCTTTAAGGTGATGTGGTATAACGCACAGCACACCTGCCCCGCGCCCAGTTGGTAACAAAAACTGTACTTCATGCCGTTTTTAGACCGCGGGCGGCCGAGGGAAAGGAAAATAGTATTTTTTTCGACTACGCTAAAAAGGCACTAAAAAAGATTCGTACGTTTAACAAACACTTTTTCATCACTCGGTGCGGAAATGGTCACTTTTCTGCCCGCTTCGCCTGCGTAAAACCGCCATTTTCGCACCTTGTGATGAAAAATTTCGTACATCCCTCGTGCGAAACACTTTTTCTAACTCGTGAGATTACAGCACTCGCCTTCGGCTCGTGCTGCAAACTCACACTCGTTAGAAAAACGTTTTTCGCCCTCGTGGAGTAATGTACTATTTGTCCACAAATATCCACAATTACTTTGTTGTTAATTTCACCAAAAATATTGGTAAAATTGACAGACATTGTTGTAAAATGGACAAGATTTTTTTGTAAAATTAACATGAAAATAATTGTGAACGTTTGTGGACAAGAAACGTTGGTACCTATTTTACTTTATTGTGTAGCCCATTCGTGACGAGCAGGAGGAAAAGTTTCACTTTTCCTCCCGCTAAATTACTTTTCCTCCCGCACGTCAAGAATCGGCCACTTTCCATCCCCGTTGCAGGCACAGAAATATGGCTACTTTTTAGCATAGTCGGACAAAAATAACGCATGCCACTCGGAAGGAAGTGCATTTTCATCTTGTGTGAATTTCTGAATCAAACTTCACACTCGGTGAAAAGCCGCACTTTCCTCCCTTGTGGCATAATATACTATTCCCTGCGTCTGCCGATTCACCAGGGAAATTTGATTTTTACTCAACGGACTGCGGTCTCGAAACGGCATTCAGTACAGTTTTTGTTACCGGCGTTTGGGGCGTAAATCAATGATATATGGACCGGGCCATATTCACCACTTTTACCCTCATTTCGTGTTCCTTTTTATTATTTCACTTATCATTGAGTTAATAAAATAACAACTTTTATACCTCCTCTTATATCGCCGCAACCGATTCTCGTTTCTCGTCAAAGATTTCCGACGGCGACGACGACACGAGGACGGAAAGTCGATTTCGTGACGCGGACATAAAAACTGGCGTCGCTTCGATAATCCCACCAGCGCAGTCCCATCAAAAGCGGCAGTATAATCCTCGAGTGCAGGACAAGAGGCAATGCCGACGGGACGTTCGAAGCGTGTGGCAACTGCTTAAACGATCCGCTGTTTAATGTCCGCGTGCGCGCATATCGCGTGATTTACGACGAATGTAAATAGCTAAACGAAAGGTTTATCCGCACGGAGAAGCAGAAGAAGAAGACGGAGACGAAGAAGAATAAGCGGGACGGAAAAATAAAGAGACCCGTCGAATGGGCAGCAAAGAATAACAAGAAGAAGAAGAAGCAGAAGAAGAGGAAGAAGAATCGATGAAGGGAGAGGAGAAGGATGAGAAGAAAAAACACCCACACAGAGACAGACCGCGACGCGCTGGCTTCCAGCGGCGTCGGAAGATTTACGATAATGGCGGAGATACGGGACCGCGAGATTTATTGACGCTCGATCGAATGAAACGAAGCCTCGTTAGTTAGGTTTGAGTTAGGTAGTCGATATGGATGTCAGACGCAATTCGTTTCGTTGCCTAATTATAAAAGCGCCCGCGGTAGTAGTGGTAGTTGGTTGTCTGTATTGGCGGCGAATGGTCCGAAACGCCGAACTCTCGACGATTGGAGCAGGCGAATGTATACCCGAGGACCGCGGGGGATGCGCGGCGTCGTTACAACTTTTGAACTCGCGCGCCCCTCGTGGTAGCTCCGACCGGCAAAACGAGAGAAAACCGCGTGCAGAGGCTTACGCTCGCCGCGCTCCGCAGCACACGGACCCCCGCGCAGATTTTATATATTAACTAGGAGAAATGAGGCGCGCGCACGCGCGCGAAGTGACATTCCGTGGCGCTGCACCGCTCTTCTCATCGGTATAAACGTACTGCGGGACAGCAGATGTCAAAAGTTTGCCACTATACTATATGATTTTGCTAACATTCAGCCAATGCTAGATCGAACGATGTGGACCGGAAAAGATAAAAATTTCAAAAATTCGGAAAATTTACATATAAACGGTAAATATGATGTCAGAACGTAAGGGCAGACCTGTTGAATTGCTACAAACGTGTAGTTGGATAGCTGATCTTAAAAGTCTGTCACTATACTATACCATTTTGATACCATTTAGCCAATGCTAGATCGAATGTAGAGAACCGCAAATGTCGAAAATGTGAAAAATTCAGAAAATTTGCTTATAAATGGTACAAACTGAAAAATGCTTAAAATTTGCTTATAACCGGTAAAAACTGAAAATGTGAAAAATTCAGAAAATTTTATTATAAACCGTAGAAACAATGTCGGATCTTAAGTGCAAACCTGTTTAATTGCTAGAAATGTACAGTTGGATAGCTGATCCAAAAGTTTTGGAACTATACTTCATGATTTTCATCATATTTAGCAAAGGTGATATCGATCGAACAGAACCGGAAGTGCCGAGAATGTGAAAAATTGGGAAAATTTGTCTATAAACGGTGGAAGCGATTTCGGACCATAAACGCAAAAATGTTTAATTGGTATATACGATTAAAAAAACTCGAAAATAGATATAATGACACCCCGACTTTTTTGGGGTGGAATCAACTCCGGTGAGCAAAGGATGCGGCGGGACGTGCAAAAAAAAAACATAAAAAATTTAATTTACCCGACTCGCAGTACCAAGCCCTCTCCGCCGACGCTCGATTATCGTGTCTCTCCGTCCGCCCCCTCACTCCGAATGCCTCTCGTAACGCGGACAAGATTATCACCATTAATGCGTCACGTTAATTAGCCGCTAAAACGAAAAAGTTTCAACGAGCCCGAAACCCATATAGCCAGACAAGCGGGTGGTCGAAAAACAACGTTTCATGCAAAACTCACACTTTCTCTCTTAATATTCCGTTACCCGTGTACGCAGAGATTCGACTTCATTAAAATATCATTAAAAAATTGATAACGAAAGAAGCCGTACAACGGTAGAATGTACGAAAAAAACAAAAACCAAAATTAAAATGTCTTCGTTTATATCTCCATCAGTGGCGTGTATTTATGTAATGTAAACCGGAAGTCTGGAATCCGTTAAAAAATCTTCGAAAACATGTTTTTTACTCTCGACCCACAAGACTCCTATCAGCTCGGATAGCATAAATTTAAGGACAGTGTGTACAGCTAGACAGCAGTTGAGAAATCAGAAGTGTTCGGGCTCGACGGTCGAGCCCTCTTTCGACAAACAGAACGACATGTATTAATGAGGAGTAATGATTCGACGATAACCCGATTTATGAGTCCCGCGCGGCGCTCGTCGTGGAAACCAATAAATTACACGACTCTCCGTCTCGCTCTCTCGCTGTAACGAGATCTTTAACCGGATGCCGGAGGAGGGGAGGGGGCGGAAGTGATCACGTTTCCATAGCCAATATCACAACCGTGCATAATTAACGTTCCCGTTTCTATCTCCCCGACTGTGAGAATATTTTCCCGTGCGCCAGATACAATAGATAAGGTAACATTCCTGTATATTAATTAATTATAAACATTATTATAGCTGCACTATTTGATATACAAATATATATCGTAACGACCATGTGAAATAAAAAGGGAAACGGATTATAAAAAAGAACGAGAGGCGGAATGTTTATCAGCACGAATTGGAAATTGTAATTGTTACGCAACGGTCAATACGCCTGTCGTGTAAAAGTCCCGAAAAGAACTGTCGACAAAATCTGCGATCGCTGTAAAGTTGATCGTTTGATAGTCCGTCAAATGTCCTGCTGTTCAAGCGGCTCGTCATACCGCTCACCGATCGATAAATCGTCATCCTATCGGGCATACGATATTCGTTACATACACAAAAAACCCGCACTCCCATTAGTTTCTGACCGATTTTCGACGAATTTGGACTGATACGGATAACGTTCGAATTCCGTCCTACAAAGTAAAAAAAATAATTTCGAAAAATCGGAATACGAAGTTTCGTAAAAATAATTTTGTTAAATAAGTTAAACAAACTCGTTTGTTCAGGTTTTAATATACAAACCTGTAGTTTTATTTCGTGAGTCATTAGCAATTTTAGCTTGTACTTTTGGTTATAAAACTAGACCCGGATAGTGCGATCAGAAAATTAACAAATAAAAAATTGTAAACGTTTGTGGGTAAGTTGTAAAAAGTACGAACTTTTTTACTGTGTAGGGAAGAGCAGAATGGGACATTTGGGGCGAAATGGACAATTGGGCAAATCGCAATTTTCCAATCACTTTTGGATGGTCGCGGCGGTGGTGGCGAGTGGGGCAAAACGGCCATAAAAATCCGGATGTCTTTGGGACAAAATGGGGTATCCAAAAATTAGTGGATAATTGAGTTTTGCCCCACTATCCCATTTTGCCCCGCTCTCCCCTACACTATATTATACTCCGGATTCTTAGCGGATATTCCACGACCGGAGCATCCGTCATCCCGTTTCCTGCACCTGGGAGTCCACTCACGGTCGGCGTTATTAATGAATATTCATTGCGCGTCTGACATTTTAGAAAATATTAATGTGTACGACTCTGTTCACTGAGTGAGGCGTAGACTCTCGAACGTGACGAAGCTTGTCGACTCCGACGTTCCGAGTGAACGTCGGAGTCGACTCTGCCGGTAACCACCGACGGACCGTGTTTCAAGCGAGTGGACGGCATCGTCGTTACGTGCGCGACTAGACGTGCGACCGACAGATAGCGATCGTAATTTATATCGTGTCGGCGTGTCTGACCAACGCTTCCAATTCCGAACGAACGAGCTTTGCCCCGGTGCCCGCTTCGAGCCTCCGCTTGAGATAAGAGAAAGCGGCATAATAGATTACGGAAACATTAACGGCGCTTATACGGGATGTTCCGACCGAGGATCGCAACGCCGGGGACTCCTGAATCGCATGAATTATCGTCGCGGCAAAAGACACGGTGTAAATCGTCTGGATACACCACGGAGAGAACGAGCGCGCATCGCAGTCCACCGGGAATCGAATTAATTAATCATTACAGTACTAAAGCTGCTGATAAATTTATCAACGCAGATTTGTCGAATTTGCAACGTTCTTTCTTTTTTTTTTAAATAAAAAAACATTTGTAAATAAAAATTAAACGACGGGTAGGGAATATTTGAATTCAATTTTAAGATTTAACACGTTTATTCTAACGTTACTGATTGATACTTCGATCGGAATCGATACTTCGCGTAACCACGTACGAATGATGTTTGTCAGCATTTTTATTGTCATCGACCATTTTAGTGCCAACTGAATCAGATATTCGTTTGGTCATTGAGATACGGAAAACAGCGATAACTTTGCTTCTCCACTTTGCTTCTCTAACAACAGATTCCTCCTGTACTGATAACAACATCCTGAGAAAGCCGCCTGTCTGTCAGTTCGCCGGCCCGAGAGTCATTAGTCAACAATCAATCATGGTTTGCGTGGCCTCGCGCACGCCTCCTCTCGTTCCGTATTCTGACGGATAACAAAAATATATAAAATTAGGTTGTTTCTCAAAAACGACATTTTTAAATTTATTTTCCTCCCACCCTTTTAAAGTATAGATTTCGATCTCAAATTGAACCTCACGAAAGGCGGGCCTAGCAAAAAATAGCCGCATTCGACGTTTGTGCCCAAAAAAATTCGACAACTTCTTTCTTTTTGGGTATAAACGACGAATGCAACATCTCTTAAGATTTATTGTTTAGGCCTGCCGTTCACGAGGTTCAATTTCAGATTAAAATCTATACTTTCGGAGGGTGGAAATCATTGTTTTCAACAAATTCACCCTACTGGACATTTTTCGAGTTTTCTATATATGCATTTAAAAATCGAAGGCTTTTGTGTTTAATACAAAAAATGACAAAAAGTTAAGCTCCCACCCCGCAGAACTGTATATTTTGATCGATAAAAAAATCCTACGAAAGGCAGTCGCTGACAATTAAGTTTGAGAGGTGCCGCATTTTTTGGGTAAAACGTCGAACGCGGCGCCTCTTAGGATTTTTTGCTAGCTATCGCCTTTCGCGAGATTTAATTTGAAATCGAAATCTATACTTTAAAAAGGTGGGAAGAAAATAAATAAATAAAAATAACTTTTGTTGAAACACCCTAATATATATATACTAATGGAGCTGGTGGCTCGCCTGCTTCGCGCTCTCGCACCCCTTTATAGACTTAAGCCCGTATTATTCTAAGTCCGTTTACTTCACGGTTTTATTATTAGCAAACTTCACGTCCCTATTACTGACCCCTCTGACCGTATTATTGACCCCTCCTTTCTTTTTATATTACAGAGAGATATTAAACCTTTTTACATTATAAAGAGATATGATTTTTTTTTTTTGTCGTGCGAGTGACGAGTTGTGTATGAAAATATCTCAGCAACAGATCCCTCATGTACCGATAACAGCACCCTAAGAAAGCCTGGCGTCTGTCGGTTCGCCTGCCCGGCAGTCATTAGCCAACAATTAATCGTGGTTTGCGCGGCCTCGCGCACGCCTCCTCTCATCCGGCCCGGCGAGGCCGCGGCAAAGCTCGTGCTTCTTTCAGCGGTCGGGAGTTCCGCGTAATGATATTCTCGGTCAGTGGAATGAAAGAGCGAGACTGAGAGACCGAGAGCGGTATGTATGATAATCGAGCGATTTGACTCATCACCGGTTAGCCTTATAAATGGCGCGGATGTACCCCGGCAGTGATTTATGCAACGGGCTCGGCAGCGCCCGAGTGCGAAGGCGAACCGAGAGCCGGCGACTCCGGTTCAGGGGCGATGCGAGAGGGCGAGAGAGCGGTATTAGCGTGAACGTCCATTATTCGCGAGACACGCTATGCGCCTCGTCCGTACCCCCATTAAATTCAATATGAACACGCCAAGCGATGGATACGCGGCGTATGACGTCTCGCCGCCGCCACCGTCGCTTCATACTCGACGGAGGGCATTGGAGGATGCTCCTCTCGCCACCGGTCATCATCGTAATCATGATAATGAGGCCCGTAATGGCAACGATCACCGTCGATGCATCCTCGTCTTCTCGAATCGGCGATCTATGGCACCGTCCGTCATTCCGGTAGACAAAGTGCCACCGATCCGCGAGCGAAGGGCGCCGAGTGATCGATACTGGTCTATGTAGGGCATTCTCTACCATTTCGAACTGGATCCAACCCTTCACATCTTCGATCGGGCCCGCGATTTTTTTTTAAGAGTGAACTAACACTCTCAAAAGCACTCAGATTATTGATTGGGGTTTTAAAAAATGTTTATAATTGTTTATGATTATAAAAATTGTTTATAATTAATTATGATTACAAAAATTGTTTATAATTAATTATGATTACAAAAATTGTTTATAATTAATTATGATTACAAAAATTGTTTATAATTAATTATGATTACAAAAATTGTTTATAATTAATTAGGATTACAAAAATTGTTTATAATTATTTATGATAAAGAAATACCAAGTTGCAATACAAGTGCGATAAAGTGGACTTTATACGCACGCTGTAAAGTGCGGCGAGTGCGACTCACTTGGCGGTCCGCGTTTAATGTTTTCTACACCGCACTAGTATCGCATTAGTACATTACGATACTAGTGTGATAAAAAATTTTCTGACGAGCGTCAGTTTTCAGCACGAGCCGAAGGCGAGTGTTGCAATCACACGAGCTCAGAAAACGTTTTTTCCACGGTTCACGTACAAAATTTTATTTCACGAGGTGTGAAAATGAGGGTTTTACGCATAAAATTATCGTTTACATACTGAGTGATAAAATATTTTATGTCACTCGTTGGGAAAATGGCGGTTTTTTCGCACGCTTCGCGTGCGAAAACCCGCATTTTCACACCTTGTGAAATAAAATTTTGTTCGAAACTCGTGTGAAAAACGTTTTCTGAACTCGTGTGATTGCAACAGTCGCCTTCGGCTCGTGCTGTAAACTCACACTCATCAGAAAAATTGTTTTGCACTCGTATCAAAATGTACTATTTTGTAACGATTGCAGGAGAAGTGCTACTACATGCCTCCTGATTGTGGCGCTGTACAGCAAGGCCTACTGCGCATGCGTCGTACATTGCGCAAGCTGAACCGTGCGTAAAGTGCGTATTAAGGCTATAAGGCGCCACTTTCGTCACTCTCGGCAGGCACTTTTCATGCATGAGTTATGAAAATGAACTTATTAATCGCCACAACTTAGAACTCTGAAGAAATTCTGAAAACTCTTCTCATGTACATGTTGGATTTGAACCGGAGTACCTTTCACCTTTTATTTTTTTTTCTAATTTTTTTTCTAATAAAAAAACAATCAAAAGTATTAGAAGCAAAAATTATTACGCTCAAAAGTGCAACTCCTGTGTGACCCAGAAACAAAACTGGCACGAAGCATTTATTCAGCTTCAGGGTGAAAGCTGTCGATATGAACCACAACGATTGACACGTTAATTAATTATACCCGGCCCTATTCAATACCGCTACATTGAACGTTTAAATTTATTTATTTTCATTCCATTACTATAAGTCTTGTTTATTTTCCTTCTCGTAAGACGATAGTCTTGTTGATAATCTTGTTGCCTCGAAATTTCAAGGTGACTTAAGTTACGGCGAGATGTCCAAAATGAATTTTAAATCTTTTTCTTCACTCTAAATTGTGTATCTTAGAGTTTTTTTTCGTCAAATATCGATAAAAGTCACGTTAACGACTCGACTTTTTTAAAGATTTCTCGGAGCTCATTAATAAACGTTTGGGCCCCGGGGACCTCCTGTACACGAATAATATAATACATCTGTGTTGTAGGTAACGGTGCGTAAGAAAAAAAAAAAGAAGTTAAAGCGGAGACCCCGCTGGGAGAGCGAGTCGGGTCCGTAGCCCGCGCGTTAGCGGCAAACGAATTATGAATGTAAACTCACCATTAGTCATGTTAATAAAGCAATTATTCTTATTGATAGTCCGTAATAATATAAATTAACTTGGCGCACACGGGATAATTGAGAGAGGAGCTTATAAATATGTAGGCGGGCCCTCGGCGAGTAAGAAGGGAGCAGACACCGACGGGGAGAAACTTCTGACATTAATATTTAACGCTATGTTAATTCGAGACCGCCGCTGACGACGCTAGAACGAATAATTTCACCGTGGTCCGGACGAATAGCCGGCCGTCCTCTAGTGTAATTTTTAAGTTTCGAACGATTCACGGCTGCTCGTTATTTTATATATTGCGCAGACGAATTGATCGCGAACTGTGATACGTCCTATTTTAAACATTTTTTTTAGTTAAACGACACGACTCAATCTTTATTTGAGATGAAACTTAATTGGTACTATCAGGCCGGGACACAAGTATTACTTGCTTCATATTCAATCATACTAAATCGGTGTACACGACCTCCTCGTCTCCCAAACGAGGTCGATAAATCTTGAGCTATTTAAACGATTCTATATATATGGTTAACGAGTAAAAACAAAAGTGTTCGAACTCTTCGACTTGTCGGGTCATTGGAAGATAACGCAATACACTCTGGCACGAAATATCGATGCATCGGCACCGATACATAAACGACGCGAGACATTGCAATTATAGAATTAAGTTTTCACGGAGAATTTTCGATACGGGTGTAGACCTCGATCGGTGAAACCGCGAAACTGGCAATCGTTCGGAGGGGAAACGCAATCGGTATTACGACGATACCACCCCAAAATGTTTGTATTGAAATTCTTGCGAACTCTCTTACCGACCGACGGTACGCTAGATATCTACCGGGCCTCGATGCAAGAGACAACCTTCGATAACTTTGAGGATAAGCCGGTTGTAGGAAACAACATGTGATATTTGTAATATTATTTGCGGAAGAACTTTTCATGAAAAAAATATCAATCACCCTCCTCCCCGGGCAGTCACGTGACACAAATTAGTTAAATAAAATAAAAACGGTCTACACCCTTATCGCGTGTGAAAAACACTGATTGTCCTGATTTTTTTTTAACGACGCGATTTACGAGCGTCGTATAGAAAAAATATATAAAAGGAGAGGAACCCTATGATGCTATATATAAAAGGGTTATGATAGCAGTGCACAAAAACAACGAGCAAAAAATACTCAATCGACTGAGGAGAAACGTTGAGCATTACTCACCGTTCGATGCTCGTGGACCGCTCGGCTGATCATCGGTCGATAAAAGGGATCCGAACACTCGACTCTTCCACTGTTTTACTGTTACACTTTTGTTTTTTACTCACTTTTTTGCCCCACTGTTTCTTTACTAGAAAATAAAGCATATATAAAATTATAATGATAGTTGTACACAAAAAAAACTGACAAAAAATACTCAGTTGAGTGAAGAAAAATATAAAGCTATCTTACCTGTCGACACTGCTGGCCTGCATGACTGACCATCGGTTGATAAAAGGTATCCAACGCCACTGTTCTATTGTAACACTTTTTTTATTCTACTTCTTTCAACTTGTTGAAATGGCTATATCTTATAGGAATTTTTGCCCCATTCTTTTTTACTAGCAAATGAAGCGTATATAAAATTATAATTATTGCTGTACACCACAAAAAAAAGACAAACAAAAAATACTCTGTTGACTGAGGAAAAATATGGAGCATTACTCACTTGTCGATACTGCTGGTCTGCCTGCCTGACCATCAGTCGATAAAAGGCATTTAACTCCACTGTTTCTCTATAGCTTTTTCTATTCCTTTTGTTTCCACTTGTCAATATTGCCATTTTTTACGAATATTTCTGCCCGCTCTTGTTTACTAGCAAATAAAGCATACATAATATTATAATGGTAGCTGTCCATCAGAAAAAAAGAGCAATAAAAAAATACTCAGTCGACTAAGGAAAAATATGGACTCACTCATCCATGCACACTCGTCAATGCTCCTGGACTGCTCAACTGATCATCGGTCGATAAAAGGAATTTTACACAACTGTTTCACTGTAGCTTTTTTCTTTTCCTCTTGTTTCCACTTGTCGATATTGACATTTTTTACGAGTATTTCTGCCTGCTCTTGTTTACTAGAAAATAAAGCATACATAAATTACAAAGATACATCAGAAAAAAGAACAAGCTACAAATACTCGGTTGACTGTTCGTCGATCAATAAGTGGCATCCTTACTCAATGTAGCTGTTTTCTTTTCCTGTTGTTTCCCATTGTCGATATAGCCATTCCACATGAGTATTTTTGCTCCGCTCTTTTTGTTTTATCAAGTTTAATTTTGTTAATTAACTAGAAAGTAAAAAATTGCATCAACGACCAGGATTGTATTTTCAGCGCTTATTTAGTCAATATTTCGATACCTTTGATCGGGCCAACGTTAGTCGCGAAATTGAAGAGCGAGACAATTAATCGTGCCTCAAAATATTTTCACGGTTGTCATATAAAGTTTCTTCGAAATTTCGAGTACGTGTTAAACAACAAAACATGTTCGTACGACTACGATCATATTCGTCGCGTAATTCTTGCACTTGGGTGCGTATTTGCGCGATAACGATGATACTGACATCGTTCCATGTTGCCTCAATATGTTTACCGATACCTACAGAACGACTCTTACCGATCATTGCAATCGTTCGTCCTGTTTTATGTGCCCTGATCGACGATTTTCTGCAAAGCCTCCGCAACGCGATCTAACCTGAACGCCGAACACGCGCCATCTTGGACCATCTGATTTCCGTTAAATTTGAATGAACACTATTCGACTCACACGAGCACTCACCTTGATAGACCTGCGCCACGAAAAGTAGCAATATTGGCGACATGTGCGGCACGCAATTAGTGCGTCAACTGCTGCTTTTTGTGCCGCTTGTCTATCAGGACGACTTCCCGTTTTGTTTCGGGCAAAGATATATTTGTATGCCGCTTTCGTGTGAACGTCGATTGCGATCGACAAACGTCTTACGGAATCGCGCTCGTACGATTTTCCAAGCAGTTTTTCATGTCGATTGAAAATACCAAAACGGTTTGCCCACATTCATGAGTGAAGTATCGTAAAGGAATGAATAAATTTTAAAAAAACCAGTCACTCGTCAGTCGGTTATGAGCTCAAGAGTTTTCATCTGTACGTTATAATTATCAGATTGCCACCTTGTCCTGTAAGGTAAATATACTTACCAAGTTCCACAGAATCCCTCCGAAAGATTTTATCGTCTCGTCCTCACTGAATCGACAACGTACCCGAAGATTTTTTTCTCCCAGCTTCCGAGCGACGCGTTCACTGCCATCTTTTCTGCCTTCGTTTCGAACTTTCCGCGACAAGCTAGGTCAAGGAGGTAACTTCGATACTCGATACTCACGTCCATACTTCTTTGTTCTCTTATACACGCTGCACTCACACATGCACTCGACTCTCGCCCTCCCGCACCTCCCCTACATTCGTTCGTTTCGAGCAGGGATATTTTTCTATGCGATCTTCCAAACTTCGCTGCGAGTGTTCCGAAAAGGCTAGTTCATCAAGTAGGCAACTTCAATTCTGACGGTCCCACCTCTTTGTTCGGAGATGCTTTCGATTTGGCCGTTTTCGTTATTATAACGTGATTGCGCATGCGCACGGTCGTTTTCTGGTACGGTTACAAAAAAACGGCTGTGCGCATGCGCAGTAACCTTGTAATAACGAAAAAGTCCAAATCGAAAGCACCTCAATTATATACGCTGCATAACCATATTCGTCCTATTCATAATACGGACGTATATTATGCTTCATTTAGTTTACCAAAACCAACTTATTTCCATCGACCTGCGCACCCGACACCGAACAGACCGCGACCTCACCAGCCGCGGATGCACGAAAGGTACCGACTGTGCAGACAGTGTTCCCCTATCGTCGCAGCTTCGCGTTCAACGCGGCGCTGCGCAGCGCACGACGAGCACAGATGGCTCCCGCAACTAGTTTTCTTTCCGTGCTGTTTCATTCGCTCGATGTCGTTATATTTTTCTAACCTACGCGTTTCGTTTATCGTCTGTTCGGCGAATACTACGATCGTGTAGCATAATTTGCCGATACCTAACTATTATTTAACTTTAGTGAGACTGTGAGCCTGTACTGTGTTCATCCATACCGAAAATGAAAGTGGCGATTAAAAGTACGTATCTCTAACCTTTTCTATATATTTCCACCCTTGGCTAATACTTTTTGTTGCCTCCAACGAGAATTTACCTATTATCGAGCCTCAAATCAATCGGCGAATGCCGATAAACCAATGGCTCGAACGGCAACTGATTACGCGTGTTTCATCAGGTTGGACCGGCGTGGCCACCTGGCGATGGATCGCAAATGACGACAATTGCGGTATCTGCCGAATGCCCTTCGATGCCAGTTGTCCGGATTGCAAAATTCCCGGCGACGATTGTCCTCTAGGTAAAATATTATTTATCGTACTGTACATGTACAAATATATTTCAATCATTAAAGGAAAGCCTTCGATATGAAAAAGTCGATTAACGCGTATGACTAAAGTCACTAAACAAAAAAACGATCTTATCCTCGGATCAAATGATGAAGTTCTAAGTTATATGCTTCCGTACAATCAGATAAATTAATCTTATCCCTCAAATCGGTCCTAATTGAATTCCAATCTATGTCAACTGCAATCAGTTGTTCGAAGATATTTCGGTGTTCTATTACTTTTTTTCTTATCCGCTTTCTGCTTTCGTACAATCGTATAAATAAATATTTTCCCTCAAATCAGTTCTAATTTAATTCCGATCTGTGTCAACTATAATCAGCTGCTCGAAGATATTTTGTCGCTCCATTACTTTTTTTTTCGGATCGATCGACAAAAATTATTGAAAAAAAATCGGACCTATTTCTCGAGCCATTTAATATCGCACTTGCGCAATCCGTAGCGAAATATCGATCCGTTCGAAGCAATGCCGCATCGCCGTCTGTCGCTGCTCCCCCACAGTTCCCCGTTTATTCGGACGCGTGTCTGTGCCGGCGCTCGTATGCACCCACGAGCTTGTTGGGGCCAAGTTCCGCGTGCAAGTTTCGTACTCGTGAAATGCTTCTCGTCAGGTGCCCTCGCGGAGCTCCCGGTGTTCTGTTTAAGTCTCGTAATCCTACTGTGAAGTTGTAAAGCGTGATTATCCGATTGTTTCACAGTGTGGGGCCAGTGCTCTCACTGCTTCCACATTCACTGTATCATGAAGTGGCTGCACTCCCAACAAACCAGTCATTTGTGCCCGATGTGCCGTCAGGAGTGGAAATTCAAAGAATAGCCGATCCCTACCACGACGTCCCCCAGGTGTCAGCACGCAGCACCGATTCAGGTGAGATATATATGTACTCTTCGCCGATATCACTTTGTATCGGCTGCAAATAAGTTAAGTTGATTACGCAACGAACACCGGCCCGATTATAATATCATAACCTGTTTAGGGGGGGGGGGGGGGGGGGGGGAATCACTAGACCGCTATTTTTTTCATCGTCACAATTTCCCTTTCGGGAACAAGGTTCGCCCGGTTGGCCAACATAGCCGACCGGTAATGCAACATCTAATGACTTTGTAATCATCGTAATTTTTACCTAAAACTGGATATTTCAAGGATAGGGAAACATTACGGAATTCTATATGATCCAGGGTTATGCGGAATTGAAATTCCTTCTTAGGCGCAGTAAAATACGCCTCGCGATACATCATTAGTTGAAGACCGAATTCCTCGCTTGATCAAACGGTTGCTGTTATCTGTTAATCCTTTCAATAATAATAATAATAATAAATAAATAAATAAATAAAAGCTTCGGTGGGGAACAAAAAAATGTTTAGTACAAACTCCCTCCTCGAGAACGATCAAGAAATTGTTTACCTTTCAGACGACACTGATTCCCGTAAACATTGTAGTTACAAATTATTATATTTTTTTTCTTTCGTCAACAACCGTCGACAGAAACGCAGAGATAATCGTCCGCAATTATTTGTAATACATGTATGTTTTATCCGTGACCGAAAGGTTACCTCACAGCTGATTACCTTACGTGGGGGCAGCAGCGGGTCGTCGTGACACTGTGCCAGCTGGTTTCACGACTCATTATCTGTATGCTAACTAAGCCAAAGCTCTACGTATAGTATTCCCGCTGTGTTATTATTATCGTATCGTAACGTATACATTGAGGGGCCCGAGAACGGCGTCCACGTCCCTGCCGACCGCGGTAGCGTACCAGCGGACAGTGGCGTCGTGGCGGAGGAGAAAAGACAGAGATGCCTAATGGAGTCCCCTTCGTTTCTCGTACCCCTCTGTGCCGTCGCCCCCCCCCCTCCCCTCGCGGTGCGGGTTACTCTCTCACGCGATACTACGCCGATAGACTGCGTATTTCTCTCGTGCTCTCGCGGAGTAATACACACCCACACCCGAGGAACCAACACACCGCGGCACGAGTCACCGACTCTCGTCGCTGCTCGTAGAGGCGTTGTGAGTAAAAGGGGCACTGTCGGTCACGTAAACGGAAACTCGTACGTTTATGTTATAAAAGTTGTTCTCCTTAAACGCATCACGGATCCAAGAAAAATTCGTGATTCTTATTTGGCGAGATGATAAATATTCAGATTTGTGGAAATTACATTACGCGAGTTGGATCTTGGTAATGCGACATACTACCGTCGGTAACAAAATCTGTCATGAATGCCATGGCTTTTTTTTGTCATGATTTTTTTGGCAAATTTAAAAATAAAGATAATTTTTTAAACCGGCATTAAGGTTGAAGAAGAAAATTAAGAAATTTAAAAATTGGCACTTCTGTTCACGGTACGAGAGACCGACGCTCGTCGCTGCTTCGAGAAGCGTTGTGAGTAAAAGGGGCAGAGTTAGTCACGCAACCGGAAACTCGCACGTTTATGTTATAAAAGTAACTCTCCTCAAACGCATCACGTATCCAAGAAAAATTCGTGATAATAAAGATCCAAGTTTGTAGAAATTTAATAACGCGACTACGACGAGGTTGGTATGAAATACCGTTTCAGATCGCAAACAGCTGACGAAAAGAAAATTCTTCCTCCCGCGTCTGTCGATTCCCCGGGGAAAGATATTTTTCCTTTTCCTCAGCAGTGTGCGGTGTCAAAACGGCATTCATTACAGTTTTTGTTACCGACCGGGCGTTAGCCCGGCGGTCAGGAGGGTATACTGCAACGTCTTAAGAGCATGTGAAACACCTCCCTCCCCGTCCGTTCCGTGCTCAGTCGGTATCAAAAACTGTAATCAAATTTTCTCACGCGTTCTCGCATATACGGTCAAAAGAAAAGTCTCAACGAAAGCAGATATCATCTCGGCTTCCGATGAGACTTTTCTTTTGACCGTACATGCCAGAGTCCGTGAGAAAAGTTGATTACAGTTTTTATTACCAACCGCGGTATTGCACATGGTCTTAAGGGGAAGTGAAATATCGCGGTCGGTAATGAAAACTGTAATGAACTTTTCTCAAGGGTGTCAATTTTTTTGAGGAAAAAGCAAATTTGGGCCTGATGCGCACGGTAATTTCGCATCCGGCCCGAATTCATTTTTTTCTCAAAAAAATTAACACCATTGAATAAAGTTAATTTGAAAATTGCAACTATCTCTCTCGCACGCACAGCTGTTTCACTTCCCCTTAAGAGCATGTGAAACACTATGGAGTGCGAGTGAGATAGCATCAGTGGCGCTCTCGGTGAAGCCAGAGAGACGCTGAGAACGTGTTTCACATGCTCTTAAGGCCATATGAAACACTTTCGTCCATCGAAAACCATCAGAAACTGTAATGAACATTTCTCACGGGTTTCCGTGTGTCCGGTCAAAAGAAAAGTCACATCGAAAGCGGATATCATCTTGGTTTTCCAATGAGATTTTTTTTTAACGTAAATGCCAGAATTCATGAGAAAAATTGGTTACAGATTTTATTACCGACCGCGGTATTGCACATTCTCTTAAGGTGATAACCCCCGCCCACCTGCCCCGCGTCCAGTTCGATAGCCGAGAAAAAAGAAAATTAGTTTTCCCTGCATCTGCCCACTCCCCAGGTAAAGACAATTTTCTTTTTCGTCGGCAGACTACAGTCTCAAAACGGTATTCAGTACAGTTTTTGTTACCGGCGACGGTATTTCACATCACATTAAGGTGATGTGGTATAACCCCCGCCCACCTGCCGCACGCCCGGTTGGTAACAAAAACTGTACTGCATGTCGTTTTGAGGTCGCAGACCGCTGAGAAAAACGAAAATTGTCGTTTCGTGCGTCTGTCGATTCCCTAGGGAAAGACAATTTTCTTTTTTCTCGGCGGACTACAGTCTCAAAACGGTATTCAGCACAGTTTTTGTTACCGGCGGCGGTATTTCACATCACATTAAGACCATATGAAACACCTCCCTCCCCGCCAATCCCGAGCTCAGTCGGTATCTAGAACTGTAATCAACTTTTCTCACGGGTTCTTCTACGGATGGTCAAAAGAAAAGTCACGTCGAAAGCGGATATCATCGCGGCTTTCGATGAGACTTTCCTTTTAATCATGAATGCCAGAAACCATGAGAAAAGTTCATTACAGTTTTAATTACTGACCGCGGTATGGCACGTTCTTAAGAGCATGTGAAACACGTTCTCAGCGTGTCTCTCTCGCTCCGCCGAGAGCGCCACTGATGCTATCTCTCTCGCACTCCATGGTGTTTCACATGCTCTTAAACGGCAAAAACGAAAAAAACGAAACCTCAAGATACATTAGACTCTCAGCAGAAAAGAAGAAACCCAGTTTAAGGGGAAGTGAAACAGATGTGCGTGCGAGAGAGATAGTTACAATTTTTTAATTAACTGTATTCAAAAGTGCTAATTTGTTGAAAAAAAAAAAAATGAATTCGGGCCGGATGCGAAATTACCGTGCGCATTCCGGCGCGAATTTGCTTTTTCCTCAAAAAAATTAGCACCCTTTAGAAAGGTTCATTACAGTTTCCATTACCGACCGCGATATTTCACTTCCCTTTAAAAGCTGCGTGACCTTCCAATAAATCTATTTCGCAAAGACGATAATAATTTTTAAAAATGAAAAAAAAATTGAAAAAGAAAAAAAAAATTTAAGATTGCCACTTCTATTCGATGCAAGAGCTGAAAGAAGTTCAATCTTGCAATCTCTTCTCTCAGATCCTTCGGCGATAATCTCTAGCGGCATTGTCCACAGATCGACGTTATCCCCACAACAAGTCGGGCCGTAGATCGTGATACACGTATGGACGTTACGCACGGATGTGTGTCCCCGCGCGGGCAAACCACACTAGTAGACTGGTTAGCCGGACTACCTGGCACGCTCACCGACGCGAGCGCGGTCTCTCTCTCTCGGTCCGTCGAGATAGTCACGTGGTTACCTCGAGCGCAAACGGCGAAGGATGTTTGCGGGATCGCGGAGTCAGTCCGAGGCGGTCCCTCCGTCGGATACAAAGAGCGAGAAAGATCCGTGGTGTACACAGTCTCCTCCCACCTCCCGGTGGTAGCGACTCGAGCCGTTGCTGCACGGGAGTGCTACAGCTTCGTGTGGATAGATAAAAGGAAATAAGAAGACGATCAAAAAAGAAAGAAAGAAAAAAAGTAAGTAAGTAAGCAAGAAGGCCGCAAGTGGCGTGGAAAACCGGGCGCGCTGCGGGTACGAGAAAGACGGCGGATCTCGGATATCGGGCGGGCGCTCGAGAGGGCCACACCGTGACACGGAGAGCTCGCGCAACGTGCGAGCGTGCACACCTGCGCCCAAATGTGCCTCGACAAGAGACTTCGGGACTCCCGACCGGTTGTCGTTGACAAGTTTCGTTGCCTTCCTCTCTCGACACTCGTGCGCCGTTGAGGGATTCCTCTCGAGTTTCCGAAGTGTTCGCTTGGAACTATCGAAAAAAAGGATGTAAAAATACACGATACTGCGATACGCCGTGTGTGATGCAACGAGATCTCCGGTGCGCGGAATCTTCGATGTGCAGTATCGTCGGAGTGGTCCGTGCGACAGTGCGACGTTACCGACCGAGCGCGGTGGTGAGACGAAGACAGTTATTTACCGTGTATACATCGAGCGGACAGCATCGATCCACTGTAATCGGATCCACGGATCGATTATCCGTTAATCGGTTGAATCGGCTGTCCCGATCGTACGTTCAAAAACTCGATACTCTGTCGAAAACTGTTTTACCGACGGAGTAATACGCCGCTCACCTTACCCGTGGAATAGCACAATTCGCGCGTATTCGTTGCGTAATTTGTTGCAGGAAGAAATATCTATCGGGGAGAGAGATCGAGGAGCTGGAAAAGCTGGGAAAAAAGAGAAAGATCGATGGAATCGACGTCGGGGCTGGTTTCGCAACACGTGGAAGTGTTTTCGCACGGCGAGCGACTCGCTATCGCCGAACAATCGGGCTAGCCGTACCGATGAGATTTTGTAGAGCGCTTCCTGGTGGGCGAGTCGGTGAGGTCAACAGAGCGAGAAGCGGCTCGGGGGACTTTGGCGAAGTTCGTCGCGAGGCCCCGAGGAATCGTATATTTCGTCGCGGGGGGGGCCGAGTGGTCTACTGGCTAGCGCGCTAGTCTGTAGTCCACGACATCGCGGGTTCGATTCCCGGTGCGGGGTGTTTTGTTCGCACGCCTGTGAGTGTCGTGTCCACTCCTGTCCCTGCCCGTTTCTACGAGATAATTCCTCCACTTCTCTATTGACAAATGTTTGACGCGAGTGGAATAAGATATTGATGGAATTGTAAATTCGGTCGTGAGTGGCGCGCAGTTCCCATATCGTGGGACGAGCCGAGGCAAACAAAAAGATTCCGGTGCGAGGTGTTTTCTTCGCACTCTGGGTGTCCTGTCCAGTCCTGTCCTTGCCCATCTCCGAGTGACAATCGCTTCACCTTCCTATCGACAAATGTTTGACCCGAGTGGATAAAAAATATTGATTAAATTGTAATTCATTTCGTGGGACGAGCAGAGGTAAGAAAAAAATTCCTGGTGCGAATTGTTTTCTTCGCACGCCTTTGCGTGTCATTGACCATTTCTACGTGACAATCCCTCCACTTCTCTATCGAAAAATGTTTGGGCCGAGTGGGAAAAAAATATTGATGAAATTGTAATTCAGTTCGTGGGACGAAACGTGGCAAAACAAAAAAAGATTCCCGGTGCGAAGTGTTTTCTTCGCACATCTCTGAATGTCCCGTTCAGTCCTCACATTGCCCATCTCTACGTGACAATCCCTCCACTTCTCTATCGACAAATGTTTGAGCCGAGTGGAAAAAAATATTGATGACATTTTAATTCAGGTCGTCGGACGAAGCACCGTGGCGAAAAAAAAAAGATTCCCGGTGCGAAGTGTTTTTCTCGCACGCCTCTGCGTGTCCCGTCCACTCCCGTCCTTACCATCTCTACGTGACAATCCGTCAACTTCCCTATCGACAAATGTTTGACCCAAGTGGAAAGAAAATATTGATGAAATTTTAATTCAAATTCGTTATTCGTGGCAAAATAAAGATTCCCGGTGCGACGTGTTTTCTTCGCACGCCTCTGGGTGTCCCGTCCACTCCCGTCCTCGCCATCTCTACGTGACAATCGCTCCACTTCCCTATCGACAAATGTTTGACCCGAGTGGAAAAAAAATATTGATGAAATTTTAATTCAGTTCGTGGGACGAACCAAGGCAAAAAAAAAATTCATCGCGGCATGCAGCTCGCGACGAGTCAGAGACCCCATCCCCCACCAGTGCCGCCGCGACCGAGTCGACAGGTGGTCGCGGAGGCTCTGAAGAGGTCACCGAGGCCACCGTGTCCCACTCGTCAGGCGCCACCGCCCCCGAACACGAAGCCGTGGCGGTCGGAGGAGAAGGAAAATGGAAAACCGCCGAAGGGCGGACGAACGATCATCTACGAGTCCGGAAGGGAGCCGCATGCGAACGGTGAAAATCAGAGTTGCTCGTCGGGCGATCAATCGCAACGCGCGCCGGCCCCGCCGAGATGCAGCAACGACGAGACCGTTGCCCCGAGCGGTAGCAGTCGTATCGCCGGCACTGTTGCGGAGAAAACAGTGGAACGCGGCGTTGGTGGACCGACCCGAGGTACGAGTGAAAGGAACGAGGCTGAAAATCAGCGGGAAAGGCAACGGCAGCAGCGACGGCAGCCTCGCTCGAACGGCAGCGAGCGATGCGATCGGGAAAATTCCACTACTCATCCCAGCGAACCGAACAGCACCGACAGAAGATCCGCGATATCGTACGATAACTTTGCGATAAACGAAAAATCGCTTAACGTCGTTGGATCGTCGAACGACGTCGGGAGGACGAAGTACGATTTCGAGGGAAATTCGGGCGGAGAGGAGATTCGGGAGAGAGTCAAGAGCACAAGTCCGATGGGACGTAAAACGCCTACAATCGGAGAGCACACGGCGAGGATATCGAGGGGCGTCGACGATGATATTTGGAATTTCGATCGGGAATGCAAGCCACCGCTGGACGGTTGTGCAAACGAGAAATTCGCTAAGTCGTCGGCGAACGAGGGAGCGGAGATTCGCAACGATGACGCGGCCTGGACGGAGAGACGATCCTCGACGTTCGGCGAGAAGTCAGATTGCCGCCAGGGGGAAGAGGCGACGACGGGAAAGAGGCTCTCGACGACGCCCACGAGGATCGAAAAGATTTCGAACAACAACGGCAAGGTCGTGGCCGCACGGGATGAGAACGAGGAACCGATTAGCCGAGGACGAGAGGAAGAGGCCGAAGAGATTGCTACCATGTCTGGCAGCACGACGACTATTTCGAGCGATGACTGCGCCACGGTGGTCGTCATCGACGAACCAGAGCGTAAAATCGCTTTCAGCGAGGACAACGACAACATCCATCACCAGGATTGGCTCGAGGCCGGTGTCCGTTATTCCTCAACGAAGATCACTTTGCCGGGCGATGATCCGATCGAACACGCCGATCAATTCGACGACGACGACGATGATATACGTCGGGCGTACGCCGCACTCGATTTTTCAAGGTACAAAATTGTCGGGGAAAGAGATTTGTTTTTTTTTTTAGGTTTATTTCAATCGGTCATATTTGGTCATATGGGTCATTTTTATTATTGTAAAGAAGATCAACGAAATAATCGGACAATTTTTCCATGATTGCAGGATAAATTGAATCGATTTAATCATTTTTCGTATCGATAAAAAAAATAGTTATATATTTTTCTTTTTTTATGATCGATGAAGAAAAATCTACATATCAGCAGTATTGGAGAGTAATGTTTCAATCGCTTAGATCCACTGATATGCGTTATTTTTAGGAACTTTGTAGGCTTTTCGAACTTTACATATCTTTACGCTCAGAACATCAGACGAAAAATTCGACGACGACGACGACGACGATCATATGACGTATATGGGCGTACGACGAATCCGATTTTTCCATTTTTTGTTTGTTTTTTTTTCATTTTTTTTTTTTGTTTTTTTCCATTTTTTTTTGTTTTTTTCATTTTTTTGTCGTCTTTTTTTATTATTAAAAAAAAACGTCAACGAAATAATCGGATTATAATTTTCACCTGAGTACAGGATAAATTGACACGATTTAATCATTCTCGATATCAATTTAAAAAATTCAATTTTCTTGTTTTAATGATCGATGAAGAAAAATCTACAATCGGCAAATTTGGAGAATAATGTTTCAATCGATTTATTGATATCCCTAATTTTTTGGAACTTTGTAGATTTTCCGAACTTTACATATCGCTTCACAGACCGGCACGATCTCGAACGTTACGTTTGCGCTGAGAAAAGCCGAGGTCTCGATCTGAGCGGTAAATCGTGGCGAGCGAACGAACAGGCAGGCGCATGCCAACGGCTCCTAGGCGAAGCGGTAGGACTACTTTCGCTCGCGTGAACAAAGGGAAAACAGACGAGTACGATCGAGAGCTCTCTGTGCTCGTGGCTGCTCTACCAGAGTGCATCTTCTACGCGCTCTGACTCCCTCGAGCTAACCGAGATCCAGCTGTATAATAAACTCTGTGCATACAGACTTTCGAGAGAGCAATCATGTTCTTCGATTACCATATTAGCCTTGGAGGGTCAGTGGGACGTGTCCGGTTTAAACGCCTAATGATCGCCCGACGACTGACGCCCGGGACACAGTTCATTCCATTCGCTCGAATCAATTTCAACGAGTTACTGTGTTTACTCGAGCGTATTATAGTAAAGCGGCCCGTTACGAGAAACACTTTTCTCCGCACTTGTTCACCCCTCTAATTGCCCGTTTTAAGTCTCCAGTCATCGAGTATTTCACCGATCTCTACACTCGCGGTGCCACAGGTTTCAATTTCTCCCACCTGTACGACGGGAAAATTTCTTACGCAACGAATATCGCACCGAGATCAATGACCTACTTTTCTGCCTGCAACGATATATATTTATCTCGATTAATCAAATTTCTGTGCAGGCTTGAGACGAATGTGACGACCATCCGTTATATCATTAGAAATATTGTTAAATTATGATTTTACTTATAAAAGAAATTATCGGTCTTAATATTATATTACTTAATACTAAATTAGTTTTAAAAAATCTATCTATCTTTTTAGAATCTTCAAGTCACTTCATGAAATTATCAATTCTCTTTGATTAGTTATCAAAATTCATTTGTCGAGCTATTCCGTTGTGATTGATTGAACGAATGATATATCGAGTTCTATTACCGATACCCAAAGAATTTTACTTCGGACGAATTACTAAAAAAAAAAATATCACTTAATATAATATTACTTTATAATATTAATATTAAATTAATATTATATTAATATTATATTAATATTATATTAATATTATATTAATATTATATTAATATTATATTAATATTATATTAATATTATATTAATATTATATTAATATTATATTACTTTGAACAAAAATCCAAAAATATGTTTTTAGAAACTTCAAGCGCCTTCATGAAATTATCAAATCTCTTTGATTAATTGTCAAAATTCATTTGCCGAGCCATTTCGTTGTGATTGATTGAACGAATGATATATCGAGTTCTGTTGCCGGTATCCGAAGGATCGTACCGTTGGAGATTATTTTGGAGGATAATACCTGGCCCGTAAATCGCTGTTGAATACATCGCTATCGGTACGTCGCAGTCGATACGCGCGGTTCACTGACACCGATCTCGTAATTGAGGTTACGAGGAAACGTAACAGAGATCGCGTGTCCGCGGTGTATCCGCGTGTACACAACGACGAAACTTTGGGGCACGTGCGGGTAATGAAAAGTCAATGAGAAAACGAGGCGTTTCTGTTCGTTGAACAGCCGGAGCGACGGATGAACGATGAGTTAATTATAATTGGCACAGATTTTTTTTCTCAAATGGTCGAAGAAATCGGTGGAAAGAGAATCGAATTGTATGCCACATCGACGAAGCTATTTTATTTTTTTATTTTTTTATTTTACAGCATACGCGAGAGAATAGCGATGTCCTCGTTGCAAGGGCTGCCGCCTTTGCCGAGGAGCCTCAGCGGCTTCAATCTGAGCGAGGGACGCAGGGAAGCCTGTGAACCGCCACCTCCGCCCGCAAGATCATCAAGTAAAACGCCAAAAAATGTTAAGTCAACACAGCCGTCCAGTTCGAGGCCTTCTCCGCCGGGAAGACAACTCACCACTCTGGACACCCAACTAGCTATACTACGAAAGGAAATGGTAATTCTTTTTTTTGGCTTCCTCATAGAGGAAGCTGTTATCGTGAAAAAAAATTCAGATTGTAATGTGAGAGTGCTTAAAATAGTCTAAAACGTCGAGAAATGCGGTTTTTAGCTGGTGTCCGGATGTTTGTATGTGGGTGTATATGTATGTATGTGACTTGTATCGTTTAAAACGGTTTGAGATGTCGGGTTAGAATTTTGTACACAAGTGGTCAGATCTCTTCATTTAGTGAAATTTTGATGAAAATTTAGGGCTCGATTTGCGAGTTTATGTGAGTTTGAAATGTTTGAAAAAAGTCTGCGGTAGCTCCAACTCGCGTAAATATCGAGCTAGCGTTCTGAAACTGCATGCAAATATAATACTACGATCAAATACCTTTGGTATTGAACGTGGCAAAATCTATCCGGGCGATCAGATTTTATGGGATTTTGAGTTTTTTCGAAAAATTACTATAAAAGGTACAATTCAAGTGAACATGGAGGTATAGAGCTTAAATTGGACACGAGAATGGACTAACACTGTATTGTTTGGTATTTAAAAAAATGTATTGTTCCCTCTGGTTAAATGGCAAAATAATTGTTTCCTAGATGCAATCCGTGTGGCGCGAGAATCAGTGCTTGCTTTTCCCGCAGTGTTCGACAGTCTTCACGCTCCGAATCTGCACTCCCATCGCCGTTCCGTGTCCAAGGATATATCACGAGACACGGTAGTGTCTCGACGCCAAGTTTCGACGTCAATACACGACAGTATATTAATCGCGTCCATACATCTATCGACGAGGAAAAAATTATTCCGCCATGACTCACGACGACCGCGACAACAATTTAATTCGTTCTTTCTCCACTTCGATCTTTTATCTTAGATCTGTCGCGAATACATAGTCGAAGATTATATATTCTGAGCGTGTACCGATGAACGTGAGGATTCACGGACCATTTTGGAAAGTATTCATGGGTGTAAACCGCGCACAGATCTCCTACACGACCAAAGTACGCGTGTTCCCTTTTTCAACATTTCTAGTTCACGATGTATTTAATTGCGTCGTGAAGACGATTCGTGACCCAAAAAAACGCCGTCTGCTCGAGCTCGACGTTCAAGATGACTTACGTCGGGCGTACGCCGAACTCGATTTTTTAAGGAACAAAGTTATCGGGTAAACAGATTAGTTTTCTTTAATAACTTTTTAGTACATCTGTCGTATTTTTTCTAAAATGATTTGGAGAGAAAGTCAATGAAATAATCGGATTATAATTTCCCCCTCATTTCAGCCTGACTTGACCCGATTTAATAATTTTCGGTCGCGATGAAATAATAGTCCTAATTTTTTTTACAAAAAACAAAAATACAACGTACGCGCGTTTCATTTTTTAACATCTCTAGTTTATGATGTATTTAATTACGTCGTGACGACGACGACTCGTGGCCCAAAAAAAGTCATCTGATCGAGCGTAATGCTCGAGTACCCGATGAATATTTATACGTCCTGGGAATAATCGAGCGGGAAAAGGCGCATTGTGATTGGAACGCGTTGTTTTTCATCGCAGCGTCACGAACGCGACTCGCGCCGAGCGACGAAGAAGCAGGCGCGGAGTGCAGGTATTATAGTTCGCGTCAAAGTCAGGCGAATTGCGTCCGATAGACAATCCAGACACGAGCGTTACCACCACAGGCGCTCCCACGCTGCATTCCCTCAGGCGTGACTGCCCCTCGAACTCCCTCCTCCCTCCCGACCACTTTCCTTCCCAGGCTGGCGAGAACTCTCCGCCCGAGCCCGAGCTTCTCTCGCCTTACATTTCTCATTCTCGTTTTACGCCTTCTTCCTCCGCTGTTTTACGTTTCCCACGGGTACGAAGGGGTTCGCGTCGCGGACAAACGTAAGCACCGGTCTAACACACGCCTTTTCGTTTCCACATACCTCAGTTACGTGCGCGGGTCTCAAAAACCATTCAACTCCTCGCCGGTATTTTCCTCGCTTAATGATGAATCGTCCAAGCGCGAATATCGATAATGCAGTTTGAATTTCATGAAATTTGTATTGGCGTTTTTTCATGGAGCATGCTCGAAATTATAAATAAATTGAACTGCGAAGATTTAAAAAAATGCAAGATAGTTACCCGATAACTTAACATTTTTCGTGAAAAATTATTATGTACACTTTAAAATCATGTGTTTCGAGAGTACGGATTCCATCGATGCATTGCATCGACTTATTTAGATTATGCATAAAGAAAAAAAACACTTTTATCGGTCAGTTTCAGAAGCCATATGATGTATATAATTTGTGCGGGAGAAGTATCTTTATAGCTTCATGCAAATTTAATACATATAAACAACAGAAATGACCAAAATAGTTCAAAGATCCAACGTGCTCACAAAAAAATGTTCCGTAAATAAAACGATACTATTAAACCACTATGTAACCAACCGCTTTAGCATGTTACGTGCAAACACAAATTTCCCACGCAGACAATTTACCAGCAATTAGAATTAATAGCCAACGAAAGAATCACGGAATAAATCTACAAATCTTTTCATAGTAATCTAAGTAAAGGAAAAAAAACCTTCCAAATACCAACGAAAATCTTGGGCTGAAGGACTCTGATCGTTGGCCCTTTGCCAAGGTATAATTATCGGTAGAAATACAACTGGTATAAGAAGATAACTGTATAAATATTAACCCTTCACATACAGGATCCTTTTTTAACGAGGATCTAAAATTTATCCAGTAACCTTCGAACGATTCCAATAACAAGTTGATGTGCTAAAAAAGATTTGTAAAAATTCACAGGCCTACCTTGAAGTGTTGCTTTTTTGATGACGCAGAAGAAAATTTATTACGAACATCCGTATCGTTTTTGTGCTTAAAAGAAGGCATAGTCGTTTGCTCTCGGCAAAAAGTCCCCCATACTTGAACTGATAAGCCTTGGCAATGAAATTCTGATACTACTACTAATAGTATTTACGAAAGTAATGAATATTCACGAAAGTCTATAGTGAACCAAGTCTTGATAAAGTGCAATTGTTGTTACAGTTCGGTCTTCGTCAACTGGATCTCTCGTTGCTCTCGCAGCTCTGGTCTTTGAACGAGTCGATCCAAGAATTTCGTCAGTTGCTCCAAGAGCAGGAGGATCGTGCACCGTCTCCGTCGCCGAGCAGTGAGGAGGGTGACGACAATTCGTACGGAAGTCATCCGCCCCCGCCTCCGCGAAGGCCGGCGCCTTTGCTCCATCATCACAGACCTCCGAGACCGCCGAGACCGCTGCGACCTCCGGCCAGCGACGATTCCCCGTCGAGCGAGGAGTACGGTGCGGTCTGATCGAGCCAGCACGATAATGAAATAATACTCCGAGGATCCTCGAAGAGCAACGAATATTGTTTCTCGGGCGGGAAGAGGCACGAATAACGGAAACCACCGTCGACTCGCTTCCCACGAGAGATTAGAGATAAGACGAAAAAGATAGAGATAACACATTGTTCGACGTAGTATCTGCGACTCGTACGGTAATTTTTACTACATTGATCTCAATCTGTCGGAGCAACGCTAGAGTTTAAATCACTGTCGCCGGAGTGTGCGATATGGTGTGAATATCGTTGAAAATTAGCCTGAAGAACAAGAAAAACATTTCGAGATAATGTATCGTCGTTGCGTTACGAGAAACGTGATATTCGTATGGCCCGTTGTTCAGGTTCAGCGCCTCGAACAGGTCGGTAAGAGAGAATATTGTAATGTTGTTGAGTGAGAGATGGTTGTGCTGTGTGGAATTGCGTTATCGCGAAAAAAAATATATAACTCGTCGCGATGCTGGTTTCGGTATGCCCCTTGTACATTTTTTTCTACCTAAATTTGTAATTTCCGTGTAAAAGTGACGATAATTATATATAATAAAATACAGTCTAATTTATTCACCGCTGCGTATCGATTAATTATTTATCGCGAACAACGAACTGTATATCTTCGTCCCGTTTATCGATCGCCCGATACCAATTGTTCGACCTTCAGCCAAGAAGCTCAAATTGAAAAACTTGAGCTGCACTAAATAGAAATTCAACCCCCCCCTATTACGCAGCGTAGATTTGTGAAAAGTTTAATATACGTGATGAGATAAATTGATAATATAATGAATAATATTTAAATAAAGAGAAAAAAAAGTACACTTTCGTCAATTAAAGTTAATCAATCAGAATAACAATAGTAATTAATAAAATACTTCCCGATGGTAAGTAAAATATAAATTGTACATGATGAGATAAATTCATAATATATTGAATAACATTTTAATAAAGAGAAAAAAACCTACACTTGCGTCAATCAAAGTTAATAAATCAGAATAACAATAGCAATGAATAAAATACTTCCCGATGGTAAATAAGATAAACGAAAATTAAGCGGAGTGAACGTTCAATCGAAACTCGAAACGTCGACTCGAGCCCACCTTCGCGCCACAGGCCACAGCTGAGAGCGCGGAGAGCAAGCATCGAAGCGCACGTGTGTACCTCGCGAGTGAGGTTAGTCGACGCTTCAAGTGCGGCCCAAACAATTGACTCAGAAGAGAAGAAAAAGCAGAAAAACGTTGTAAAAGAAAACGAACAATGTCGGAAACAATTAAGCAAGAGGATTCCGGTGAGAAGAAGAGTGTGAAACGCAAGAAGAAAAGATCGTCGATGCAGATGGCCAAGAAGTACGCTCGTCGAAGCGAGCGCGGACACGGCAGCGAGCTCGACTCGGACACCTATCAGTACATGGTAAGAATTTTGGATATGTTGCGCCAGGATTTTTCGACGCTGGACGAGAAGCTTGTGTTCGTCGACAACGTTTACGCGCAAACGATCGGACACGAGATCGAGTACGCTCGGAATCAAGTGGGCTCGAGGGTCCTCGACTCTCTGATTAGTTACGCCAGTTACGACGTCGTCAAGCGGCTCGCCGACGCTCTCAGTGATTCGCTGAGACCGCTGTGCAGCGACCGATTCGCCAGTCACGTGCTCGAAAAAATTATTCACGTTTGCGCTGATCGTGGCAACCGAGACGCTGCTTCGCAGCTCTCCGTTGACAAAGATTCAATAAAAATTGAAGATTCCGACAAGCCGAAGTACAACGACGTCGCCCTAAAACTCTGTCGATACGTCGTGAACAACTTCGAGGAATTCGTCTGGGACACTTACGCCAATCCTGTGCTGCGGAGAGTCTTTGAGTGCCTCGGCGGAGTGCTAGAGAAGGAGGATCCTGCGAAGGGAAAAACAGCATCCCATTTTGAGAAACGTAGGTATATGACGCAGGAATATACGGCTCTGCTCATAGACGCCAGCATCAGGTTTCTCAAATGGCCGCAGACCGCAGAATTTGGCAGAGACGAGCTGACTTCCGGACTGCTGCAAACAATCCTGCGTACGCTGAAAGGCATAGATTCCAAACTGGGTGGCGCGCTAATAAAGAGAATAATCTGCGAAGGTTTTACAGAGAACACAGAAGATCAGCTTTCGAGTGTATTTCATACAGAGAGCTCCATTAGACTGCTGGAGGTTTGTCTAGCGGTGGCGAAGCCTAAGAACTATGCAAAAATTTATAAAAAATTCTTTGTCGGAAAACTGGGAGAGCTGAGCCTCATGCCGAGCGCAAACTTTGCTGTTCAGAGACTCTTGGATTACTGCGTCGTGAAGGAGGATTTGGAGGAGATGTTTGATGAATTGGAGAAACATTTTTCGACGATTCTGGAGCGAAGGAACACCGGAATTTTCGTTAGTTTGGCAAACGCCTGCACGAGGCTGCACTGCAAGCAGGCATTGTTCGTTATTACGATGACGAGAACTCTGGGTCTCGACCAGTCAACCGAGGCGCAATTGGAGATCGTACCGGTCGTCGCGACTATGCAGAGTTACGAGAAAGTCGTGGAATCGCGAAAGAACGAAGGTGCGAAATTGCCGGTACATCTGCACGGGAGTATAGTACTTCAGGCCATGTTGAATTTCAACAAACCCATTAAAATCGTGAACTCCTTGCTGGCCATGAAACCCGAGGAGCTCGTGGATATTCTGAGCGATCCTAAAGGGAGTCGGGTGCTGGATGCCTTCATGGACAGCAAATTCATCGGGGAAAAGAGTCGGGAGAAATTGGCGAAAAATCTTCAAGGGCATTGGGTGAATTTGGCGTGTGGAATTCACGGCTCTCGTTGCCTCGACAAGATCTGGCAATGGGCGAAGACCAATTACAGACACTGGATTATGGACGAATTGGCATCGGTCGGGGAATCTCTGAACTCCACGAAGACCGGCAAGCTCATATCCACGAAGTTTAACGTAGCACTTTACGCTCGGAGTAAAAAAGATTGGTCGGAGGTGCAGGACAAGCAAGACAAAACCAAAGCGCTCTTTGCCGATATCATCGGTACGACTATCAAGACCGAAAGTACGACTATCAAGACCGAAAATACGACCATCAAGACCGAAAGCACCGAATCTACGGAAGTTTCAAGTCTGAAGACTCCCTGAAAGTTATCGATAATTCTGTTGTTTGCAAACGGGAGGAAATATTTTTTTTTAATTAGGCACATGTACATATTAAAAGTAAAGAGAAATATCTTCAGTTCTGACTTGCAGAGTTTGGTAATATTTTTATTTGCAACTTGAATATATTTCCATTACCAAAGCCTGGAATATGGCCGGGTCTATGTATCATCGATTTACGTGCCAATGAGGATGGGCCATCTTTTCCATTTTTTGCCCTATATGGAAACAATTATTATTATAATTAAGTTTTTTTTTTTTCATATATCTCCGAATTCTGCAATGACCGGGCTTAAGGAGGGTCGAGCGCGAGACTCGGAGGGGATAGGCTCGGTGGGGCGCAAGGTGCGGGGCAGGTTGTGTGCGAGTGAAAGGTCCGCTATGCGGCCTCTCACTCGCACGTGCCAAGCGTGCCGAGATAAAGTTGTAAAGTTCCATGTAATTACTTATTGTTAACTAACGGTGAAGAACAAGAGTCTAAATTTTTATATAGAGCTTCCTGACAATATTCTTTACAGTTTTCAATAATCTGTTTGCAACGTTTCCGCATGAAACTGCCCTAGAAATATTAAAATTCATCGCTTATTGTCAATCTGCCATAAGAATCAATGTTAAATGGTTCAAATAAAAAAAAAAATTTCTCGAAAACGGTGAAGACGAACGCATTCAAACTTTGCAGTTACACTTAGACCGTTCATATCAATGCGTAAAAAAATCAGCACACTTTTCTTGATGACGTTGTAACGCTCGACCCTTGTTAAGCGGTCGTCGCACCAAGCTTTGTACCCCAACTTACTTTCAATCGTTTTTTTTTTAATTCTCCAAGCATAAGTAATTACACTCAGAAAAGACACTGCGACGGCTCGAAAGTTACGTCGGGAGCGTCGTTCGAAGACAACGTAATAATTGTTTTTTATTACACATTGCATATGCAAAAGATCAGCATCGTTCAGTTTCATAAACAAATTTGGTTCACAAATAAGCCGAACATCGATTAACGTTAATTTACGATATAGAATAATATATGTATTTCGTTAGTTAATAAATACATATAGAAATTCGCCGGAGATCTTTACAGTGAATAACGCTCGAGGAAGATTACATTAATTATCATGTTTACTAATCTACATTTGAGCAAAGTTCCCTAACACGAAATTGCGATCGGTGAAACGCGGACGTGCGAAGGTTCACCTCTTTTATTTAATTTAATTAACTTCTTTTTTTCATTCATGACTAGAAATAGATCTATATACGAAAAAAAATCTTACCGATCCGCGTACAGGAATTGAGTAAAGATAGTTCTTTCTTTTTACTCGTGCCTATCAATTGACTAGGGTAACATTGGGCAAGATTAATGCTGATTTTCTTTTTCTTTCGAAATTGACTTTACAGAACATCGACGAGTTTGTCAAAAGAAACAATTTACGTGCATCCATTTCTTTTTTTTTTAATACGTAACGCGTGCGCGCTGTGCATGGTGCGTCTCCGGTGTGCGATTGGTGCATCGGTGATATCTAACACTGTTATTTTTTTTATACATTCTCGAAAAATTTTAAACTCCCATAAACTTCTATAGATAAGCTATGAGCAATATTTTTAAAAATTAATTTTATTCGAGGAGAGACGGCACAACACGACTCTACGGTATTTGAACGTGAATTTTTCATCGGCGTGTATTGAATTCGATTGGTACTTTGAGGGGAGGGAAGAAAAAAAAATTTAGTTTTCGCGTACGCGCGAGGACTTTCATTTGGTTGCCGTAGCTGTCGATGCACCGTTGCTGTCGGCGTCGTTCGCATTTCCCACGGTGGTGCTGTTTCGCGGTGGACTCCGCGACGCGGACCGACGCGGACGATCGCGGGTCGGACTGTTGTTGCAGGTGGCATGATGACCTCCGGCTTCCCAGTCGCGATGCTGACAAAAGGAGCCGCAATATCGGGCTATTCCGCAACCGCCGCATGTCTCCAACGCTGTCCTTCCGCAGTTCCAACAGCCCTGCGATTTATCGTATCGTTAGACCAATTGTTCAATCTCATTTTATTCTCAATTATATCGTTCAGAAATATGTGAACCACGCTCAGTCGGTAACGAAAACTGTAATCCATTTTATTTTTTTTTGTTAAGGCTCTTTATTGTGGGCTAAATTCAAATTATTAGCACCTTCACCTTAAGGTGAGGTGAAAAATGTACTACGTGATATGTGAGTACGAGAGAGATAGTAGTTGCATTTTTCGAATCAATGCCATTTAAAAATGGTTGACATTTGGAGTAAAAGCGAAGTATCATCGGATGCGGTATTGAATTGTACATCAGTTAATACTTTGCTTTTTCACGAAATGTCTACCATCTCCGAATGTCATTCATTACAGTTTTTGTTACCGACTGTGTCAGCTTCACCTTGCCTTAAGGACATGTGGAACGACTCAGTCGGTAACCACAATCTGTAATGAATGCGATTCAGAGACCGTAGATTTTTCGGGAAAAAGCAAAGCATTAACGGATGTACAATTTAATACCGCGTCCGATGATGCTTCCGTTTTATCTGAAACGTCAACCGATTTTAAGGGGATGTGAAATATGGCGGTCGGTAATTAAAACTGTAATGAACTTTTCTCAAGGGTATTAATTTTTTTGAGGAAAAAGCAGATTCGAGTCGGATGCGCATCCGCCGCGAATTCATTTTTTTCTCAAAAAAATTAGCACCATTGAATAAAGTTGATTTGAAAATTGCAACTATCTCGCACGCACAGATGTTTCACTTCCCCTTAAGAGCATGTGAAACACGTTCTCAGCGTGTCGCTCTCACTCTGCCGAGAGCGTCACTGATGTTATCTGTCTCCCACTCCATAGTGTTTTACATGCTCTTAAGGAGCGGCTAAACAAGTGTGAGTGCGAGAGAGACAGAGTTAACATTTTAAATCCATTTTTCTCGAAAATGATTACATAAAATGAAAAACCATTTCGTAGAAAGACGTGTTCGGAATATTTTGAGGTAATCTTGATCTTTAGCCCCACCTCAACATTTACGCACGTCCTGGTAATTTGATTTTCCGAAAGCAAAAAATGAATTAGTTTTTGTTACCGACTGAGGTCCGAAGATAGGATAGAGCGAGGAGGTTCCATATAGTCCCGAGGCGTTGCTACACAGCGACGCAACTACTTCGATGGTAACGGATCGCCGTTCGGATGTACTTCAAAGACGCTTGACTGTACCAACAAACACAAAGTCGTTATCGCTCCGTTTGGCAGTGAAGATCAATTTGCGTTTGCTCGTAGAGTTCAATAAGTCTCGAAGACAATTTTGATCGCAATTCTTTACCATCTGCGGTAGCTCCGTCCGTGTATCACATCGACTTAAGATAAACTGTGAAATACCACCGTCGGTAACGGAATCTTTAATGAACTCTGTTTTGAATCCGCAAATATCTGGAGAAAAAGAAAATTGTCCTTCACTCCGGAATTTATTGCGGCTTTATAACGGTTTTTTTTTAAACGACATTCATTACAGATTTCGTTACCGATCGAGCGCGGGCCGCGCTTGATTTATATATTAAAAATGAATAATTTTTTTTGCTCAATTCGTAACGAAAACTAACCGATCCAATAACGTTTGTCATATGCCCGGCATCCTTCTCGTCCTCGCCAGCCCCCGAGGTCCCTGTTAGCGACGTAGTCGTGGGCGTCCCTTCTCCAGTTCGTCCCGCGGCTTCCTGATTGTTGGGATTAATGTGGGCAGCCACGCGTATGTAAGAACTCTGTCGCAGAGCTGCGTGACTCCTGTGCGGTAACGGTAGATCGAGAAGACGGTGAACCCGCAATCTCTCGTTAGCTCTGGACTCCGCAACGGCCACGGCCACAGCTCGTTGAACCTCCGCTACCGCTGCCCTCTTGACCTCTTGAACCGCCTCCTCTGGAACGGACATCCAATCTTTAATTACAGGGAATCTAAAAGAAAAATCGCGAAAAACAGTCTACGCCCCCGAACTTTCGAGTTTCTGCGAGCTCGTCGTTTCGCTCGTAATAACTCTTACCTTGATGAGGGGCTTTCTTACGAGAACCCTGAGAAAAAATTGCGCAGAACAACCGTAGACGCTTTTTACTATAAAATATAATTTGCTGAGGGAACGTCTATATTTTATAGTTGGAAGAGTAACCACAAATGATAATAGCAAATATAATTATAGTTTAACCAATTCAATTTCTTTCATCAGAAAGTATATTTATAAATATTGCCAGAAATTCTGCCGGTTCGCGAATGAGGAGATTTGTCAATGAATGCGCAACATTGAATTTTACGGATGAGTCCTTCGAGGTATTTAAAAAGACGGCAAATACCGTCGTACTTGGATACGAGTAGAGTAAGGTAGTGAAGGGAATAGTCAAGTCTAATGTTATGTTACTCGATACAATATTTAAATAGTATATTGTCATATCGTAAGGTGTCACGCAAACCGTGGACATCCTAGCTGTTAATTTCAATTGATTGAATTTTTTTTTTATCCGAAGCTTCTGTTAACTTCACCTTAATTCAATTTAATTTACTATGAATTAAAATTATAAAATGTATTAGTCTGTATTCTGTATTAATCATCTTAATTTTTTATTTATCAGTATTATAAAATGTATTATGCTGAGCTCTAAATCCGGATTAATTCTAAACTGTTACTAAAAGGAGAAATCGGTAAAAAAAAATACATTCTCTCAGGGAATTATAACATATAGTAGAAATAATAATTTTTTTCTCAGTGAACTCCCGAGAACTATACATTTTCGGACGTTACACGAAATTTCAGCTGGAATCTGAGTGTTACAGAACAACGTTACTCACCGGCTCGCCTCTTCACTTCGGCAACCCTGTCCTCCGTAGCTCGGATAGTCTGGGCAACTATTTCGCCCGAGAGTCTTTTCAAATTCCCGGCGTCCCTTTCCCCCGTGGAAGATTCGACGGGAGATCCGTTGCTGTACGACGAATTGCCATTGCTGCTACCATTCTGAGCGGCGACGGCGGAGCCCGGAGTTAGCGGTGATGCGGTAGCTGCCGGACTCGGTGATCCACGTCTCTGCAAAATCGCGAGAGCCCGCTTGGTCTTCTCGACCATTCCCAAAATACAATTCAACATGACGTGAATATTTTTCCACTCGTCGTCGAGGCTCGAGCCATTTTGTGTCTGGCCGGTAGCGGGGTGGCCCAATTGTTGCTGCTGATGAGGCAATTGGGGTGGCCCGAAGGACGTCAACTGATTGACTTGCACGAGACCCGGTGGAACGGGACTCGGACCGTGAGGGTGACTCTGCGAGTGCGCCTGTATCGAGCCACCCGACGAGTGCAGAGGGTGATACCAGCAGTAAGGGTCCTGTGGCGGCGGTTGCTGCTGCTGCTGCTGTTGCTGCTGTTGCTGATGTGCGTGGTGGCTCCAAGGGTTCGACGACCGTTTTCCGTAAATTGGACCATCGTCGAGTGGGACACCGTTTTCGTAATACCTGATAAAAAAAAAATAAATAAGGAATGTTCTGTTGTATATGCAGAAATGATGTTAAGGATGCTTAGTGCATGTACTCCTGACTAAAAAATTCATTTGGTCGGAATTTTGGTACTTCCTGAAACTACAAAAATGTGGAAAGAATCAACCATATTATAGATGTTCAGAACATTGATAAAATAAAATCAATGTTCGTAATATCACTCAATCAATGTTGAGACATTTTTGTCATTATTGTTATGGAAACATCAATCGTCAAATTCTTAAGGTCTTGTCGTTCCTATTCGTGTATCTGATTAACGATTATAGTTTTTGAACCATTTTCGCAATACCTGATGAAAAGTAAATGAATGTTCTATCGTATTTTCGGAGACACTGTTAAGGATTCTTAACGCACGTACTCCCAACAAAAAATTACATTCGGTCGGAATTTCGGTACCCCCTGAAATTACTAAAATGTGGAAAGAATCAACCATATTAGATATGTTACGAACATTAATAATAAAATCAATGTTCGTAACATCAATAAACCAATCTCAATGAATGTTTATAATTGTTTGGCATTATTATTATGGAAACATCAATCGTTAAATTCTTAAGCACTTCTCATTCCTACTCGTATATCCGATTAACGATTATAGTTTCTCAACCGTTGTCGCAATACGTGATAAAAAATAAATGAATGTTCTATCGTATTTTCGGAGACAATGTTAAGGATTCTTAACGCACGTGTTCCCAACTAAAAGTTCCATTCGGTCGGAATTTCGGTAATTCCTGAAACTACTAAAATGTGGAAAGAATCAACCATATTAGAGATTGCACATTGATTTAAAAAAATCAAGCACATTAATTTAGGCACATTGATTTTAAAAAATCAATGCTCGTAACATCAATCAATCGATCAATGTTTATGACTTTTTGGCATTATTGTTACAGAAACATCAATTGTCAAATTCCTAAGATCTGTTCGTTCCTATTCTTGTACCCGATTAACAATTATAGTTTCTCCGCAGGACTCTGCAGAAAAAATACCGTTGGTAGATAAAAGTTTCAATCAGAAATATCGAGAAAAATCCAGGTAAGAAAAATTCAATGGTAAAAGTGGTGAATATGGACCCTTATGCACCAATAAAAATTTATGAACATATTGAATCTTATACCATTTATTCACGTGCTAATCACGGTCGGCCATGTCGCAATGACTAAAATGAGAAGAACGTATCTTCTATGTATAAGCATATAAAATACTCCTTTCTGGTCGTAGTCACACGATATCCATCGCGTTTCCCCTAAATGGATTTTAGTGTTTATCCCCTATGTAATTAATTCCAATCCTTTTCAACGTTAATTTAATCTGCGAATAGAATCTTGTTTCATAATTATTCCTTTAAAAAAAACCTTAAATCGTACTCGATTTTTTAGTTTATCCCATGTCCAATAAATTCCAATAATTTTTAAGCTCAATTTAGTCTCCGAACGATGTCTTCTTCGCGTGCCCACATATCCTCTATAATCAACGGCCGTCTTCCTCGTCGATATAACAGTTTCAACGCCACAAAACTCAGCCGTTCCGCGAAAAGAAAGCCCATTAACTGTTACATGCTGATCACATTATCGCGATAAAAAAAAATACCCGAGCGAGTTACACGGGCCTCGTTCGCTCGGGGCGTACAGTCTTGACTTTCCGCGAATCCGATCGGTCTCATCGATGCTCGGGATTAACTAGGTTTGTCGCAGGTGTGCCGTGCGGCGAGGCGAGAGTTCCTGGCGGGAGGTTGGACCGAGGTAGCGTGAAATCGGTCCGATTGCCCGCCGCTCTCCGTTGCGTTCGCGGGACCGTGGTGTGCGCCCGCGATATTAGCGGCGTACCGATAGCTGCTCGGGAGGCAAGTTCGCAAGGGTACGTGCGCGTCCGCGTGAAAGGTGTGTGCGGTGATATATTGAAACGTCAGCGGCAGACCTGTCGGGGGTGAGATCGAGAGAGATAGAAGACTCGAGGGCGAGCTACCGGGGTTGCTGCGGCTTCGGGAGGGTTTCCAGTTCCGTTTTGCCGCCTTGGCAGGAGTCCTGCCCTGGCACAAGTTTCGCCCTCGAGTCCCCGTGGCTCCCTTCCGAATGCACCACTACCATCGATTCCCGCTCCGGAAGCGCGTTAACGCTGCATAAACGTGTTGCACTCGAATCGCGGGAGTACCCATGGAACCCTCAGTATTCGTGGAATCGAATATTTCACGAGGCATAAATCGAACTCGATATGCAATCAATGGCTGATAGAATCGAACCGCGGCTTTCGGAGTTCACGGGGCGGGGAGGGCGGAAGGGGGAGACCGGAAATTAATTCTCTGAAATTAGGTTCCTGAAGAGAGGCAGCAGCCAACGGGGCTACCGCGCTACGGAGCGATATATGTGGAACGCATGCACCCAGGAAAATAATTTATTTGACAACCACCGTTTATTTGGTTTAAGTAAAATATTTATTTGATTTAAATAAATATGTATTTCATTTAAATAAATATTTATTTCATTTAAATAAATATTTATTTCATTTAAATAAATATTTATTTCATTTAAATAAATATTTATTTCATTTAAATAAATATTTATTTCATTTAAATAAATATTTATTTCATTTAAATAAATATTTATTTCATTTAAATAAATATTTATTTCATTTAAATAAATATTTATTTCATTTAAATAAATATTTATTTCATTTAAATAAATATTTATTTAAATCAAATAAATATTTATTTAAATCAAATAAATATTTTACTTAAACCAAATAAACGGTGTCCGACAAATAAATTTTTTTCCTGGGTGTGGGCCTGAACAGGCGTTAAACGTCCTTCTCAGGCTCGTAGCCAAATACGTTTTTTTCAACTCTTAGCGATATATGTGGAACGCATGCACCCAGAAAAATAATTTATTTGATAATCACCGTTTATTTGGTTTAAGTAAAATATCTATTTGATTTAAATAAATATTTATTTCATTGAAGTAACTATTTGCTTAATTGAAATAAATATTTATGTAAATCAAATAAATATTTTACTTAAACCAAATAATTTTTTTTTCTGGGTGTGGACCCGAAAAGGCGTTAAACGTCCTCAGGCTCGTAGCCAAATACGTTTTTTTCAACTCTTATTTATTTAGTTTTTAATTTTTTTTTCTTTTGTAAATTTTTTTTTTTCGTTTTTTCATCGGTTACGTTTAAGCGTCCGATACTTTGCGGTTATTCGGTCAATATAATGCGCACCCGTGCAGCCCCAGGTGTGTTCCAGCCAGATATTTCGAGGGAAAGCGCTCCTCCCGGTGATTTATCGTCGCCGCGACCCGATACGAAAACGATTCGCGCGATTCAGTTATATACGCACGCAGTTCCGCGCCTTGGCGCGAAGCAGATGTACGATCGAGATTGCGATATAATTTTTCTTGTACTTACGGCGTGTCCGATGCCCTTCTTTTCGTCGCGAGATTCGTCGGCGTGCTCGGGTAATGCTGATGGAGCGATCCGGTTCCGCTGTTCGTGTGCTGAATGGCTCCGACCCCTGACGTGGAACTCGTACGCATTATCCCGTAATTCGTCGTTCCGGCGGCGCCGTTGCTCGTGTTATGATCGCCGAAGAGATCGACCGTCTCGGCCGAAGGCGCAAGACTCACGCTCTCCAGAACCGCGGACTCGTTCGAGCGCAAGTATTGCACGCATGTCTGAATTAAAAATTCAAATTCATTGCATCGCATGAGATTTACAATTCACAAAAAGGGCATTTCTGAAAAACAAACGTTAACATAGTTTAAATCGTTTATTACTTCATCTCTTCATTGGGGATTTTTGAGGCAGTCGCACAAGTCCGATGAAGCTCATTCGCGACGGCAATCCTTAAATTACCTTAACTGTACGCGCTATATACTATATTATATAAAGTATTTGTATTCGAAAGGGGAGGTTATTTTTTTTAACGATAATTAATGAGACTCACTGTGTAGGAACGGATAATTTGTTGGCAACCGCTCGCATTAAAAACATGTTAAATACAGCGGTTAGTAATGAAAACAGTAATCAATTTTTTTCAACAATGCTGACCCGGACGGTCAAAGGCAAATTCTTATACTAAGTGGAATTGATATCCGTCGAATTGTAAGAATTGGTTTTTGACCGGAAGTGTTTAGCGCCAAAAAATACAAATAAATTTAATAAAACACAAAAAGGGTATTTTTTGAGAAAGAAAATTACAAAGTTTTAAACCGTTAATTACTTCATCTCGTCATTGCGGATCTTTGAGGCGATCGCACAAGTCCGATGGAGCTTGTTCGTGACGCCGATCCATAAAGTACCTTAAATGTACGTACGGTATACGATATCATATAAAATATTTATATCCGAAAGGGGATGTTATTTTTTTACGATAATTAATAAGACTCACGCTGTAGGAACGAATAATTTGTTAGCAACTGCTCGCATTAAGAACATGTTACATACCGCAATTATTAATGAAAACGATAATGAATTTTTTTTCAACCATGCAGACTCGGAAGGCCGAAGGCAAATTCTTGCACTAAGCGGAATTGATATCCGTCAGATGTACGAATTAGCTTTTGACCGGAAGCGGCCAGCGCCAGTGAACAAAAATAAATTATAGTTTTTAATACCGGCCGGGCCGGAGGAAGGCTTACTAGATCGTCTTAATTGTTCTTTTGGAGGACAATTTTAGGACACGGCTATTTTTTCGTGAGCAAAAATTTAATGAATTATGGGAATAATCAGTAGAACCGACCTCGGAGTGATTGAATTCTTCTAACTGATTATTCGCTGAAGTTCGCTGACTCTGTACTACTCCTGTTTTAGTTTTAATTACAATCTACAATACATTGCTACCTTTCGTAACGCAATTGTACTTAGGAGATTTATCCCAGTTCGAAATAAAATGCTATCGATTGTATCTACTCTATCAAAGGTAAACGGCCCAGGGGGGTTATTTTTGAGTCACTCGTTTGCAGAACGCATACGCTCTATCACTGTATATGTGTATATAGGGTAAAAGTGGGGAATATGGCACGGTCCATATATCATTGATTTACGTGTTAATCGAGGTGGGCCATATTCACCACTTTTACCCTATATGCATGAAATGCATACGCATGAATATATTTATACGCAAACACTGTATGCGTATAAACATATGAATTAATACAGCGACAGAAAGTATACGTTTTACACACGCGTGAATAAAAAATAACCCCCCAGTTTGTTACACTGATAGCCCGTGTTGCACTGAGAAAAAGGATAGTATTTTCTACTATGCCAATAGTTCCCAGGGAGAATGTCTATATAGATAGTTTTTGACAGTATATATTCAATTGGTTACATCATAATTATTGTTGCAAACATGACTTTTTGTCACTGTCGTAACTATAAAATGTAAACGTTCCCCCTGGGAACTATTTTTTATGGTATAAAGTCAGTTTTGTTAATTTTACTATGTTATTTTTTCTCAGTGTGGGGGGAGGGGGGGGGGGGTCACAAATTGCGACACGTGGTGCTCCTTGTTTATCCCTATGACTTTACACGCTTAAAGTCAGAGAGCTGCGTAGAAGTGTCATAAACCGGGATTTTTACCTTATTCTATCTATCCTATCTATTCTACCCATTCTAGCCGTGCCTTCGTTATAAAAAATACTACCGAGTACCGCGTCGCTGTAACTCCCATAAAAAGCGAAATAATATTTTGATGGGCGTCGCCAATCGGCTGCGGCAATCACGCGCCGGATATAAAATATCGGTAACTTGGATCGAACGAGAATTAAGCGTATATGCAAAATTCAGAACACACGGAGACGAGGGAATCGCGTCGTTTCCCTGGTATGATTAATGTATCGCAATTAATCAACGGGGGTTCCTTCGCGCGGGTATGAAAACGCGACCAGTGTACCCCGTGTGTGTCTGTATGTGTGCACAAGTAGCCAGTGAATTCGCTGGAAAAGAGAGAGAGAGTATAAAAAAAAGTAAGGAAGGCTATAGCAGCAATCAGTTTCATTTTTAATATTCGTCCCCGGGCTTCTTTATCGCCGGCTTTTCCCTCGCTACTTCGCGCGTTTTACTTCTCCTTCTCTCGCCTCCGATCAACATCTTTCCACTCTCTGTCGGCACAGGCCGCCGCGCACAGTTCTTGGCTTTCTTCTTATTCTTCCTCTTCCTCTCCCTCTTCTTCCGCATTTCTCTACTTCTCCCCTTAATACCGAAGTCACCTTCTGGCAGGCTACGATTTATCGTTACTAATTCAATATTGGAACAGTCGTCACCTGATACCTAATTAACGATTAGCGATCGATACTCGGCGCCAAGCGGTGCCGGGACTTTTCCGCGATCACCGGGCGCCCGGCAATAGGATATCAAAACTCCGACCTTAATTTCCATCTGCGCACACAAAAAAAAAAAATGTCCCTTACTGCAAAATGTCGTAATTATAAAAACAAGAAAATCGTTTCGTCGGGAGACTCTAATTTTCCCGCCGGTTGGATAAATTATTATTTTAATTTGTTCTTAGAGCCGTAAACCGATTCTCGAGTGTAGTGACGCCTGGAAAATGTAAATGCTAACTATTAATTTGCAATTCGTTATCTCCACGGTTGCCGTCGTCTCCGTGGCTGGTTTCCGGCTGTGCGCGCCTCGCGGTGGGCGACAGCTGGCGACCGTTCTTAGCCAACGTCACAGTCTACCTATTATACTCCACGTTTATAATATAAAATAACAAGACAAAAAAAAAGAAGATTTTTCTCCATTATACTCCGAACGAATTGAATGGGTGCATCGCGGCAGCTCTGTGTCTACGTGCTGGAATTTTGCCGTGGCGTCTCGATGCCTGCGCGTAATACACGGTAGAGCTCTGTGCTAAGTGACGGCCTGTTTCACGCACATGTTCCGACGTTGAACGGAACAGCTCCGGCGGATTTCATAGCCCGTAATGAGAGTCGACTTTTGGATGATTTTTGCGCGCCTGTCGATTTCCAAGTCGAATCGCCGTCAACATTTTTTCACGACTCGATTGCACTGAAAAAAAATTTGGATGGCCCAGCTGAGTTCTAATAAATTGGTTGTGCCAAAAAATTTGTTGGCTGCGGATCGTATTAATTAGTTTTACTAATCAACTAATTAGTGTCACTAATCCAGGTACTTAGTTTCACTAATCCAGGTCCTTAGTTTCACTAATTCAAGTACTTAGTTTCACTAATCCGGATACTTAGTTTCACTAATCCAGGTACTTACTTTCACTAATCCGGATACTTAGTTTCATTAATCCAGGTACTTAGTTTCACTAATCCGGATACTTAGTTTCACTAATCCGGGTACTTAGTTTCACTAATCCGGGTACTTAGTTTCACTAATCCAGGTACTTAGTTTCACTAAACCAACTAAGTAGGTTTACTTATCAAACTAAGTAGTTTTACTTATCCAACTAAGTAGTTTTATGAATCCAAGAAATTGGTTATACGAGCCAATAAAATAGTTGGGTCGACCGATTTCTTGTCTGGCGTACAAATTGTCTGTGGCAACTGAGCCTTTTCCGTGAGCAGTTACCACGCAAGAATGGACGTTCGATGAATCTTCTTTCATTGTTCCTCGTCAGACTTGATTCGGCTGTTTTAAACTTCGTCATATTTTTGTAGAGTTCTCCAGAGAACCCGCACTCTGGCGTCCCACAGTCTCGGAAGGCGAAGGCCTTGTTTCATTCAAACACCACTGGCAGCACCAACAATATACCCCCCTTTTGTACATTCATCCGTCTTGCAGACACGCAGGCGGCTGCGCGCAGCTTCCAGCAGGAGAGGCAAAGCAGAAATAGAAGCACGAAGCAGCACCGCGATATACTTGGTAGTCTGGGAAATTAAAACAAGCCGCCAGCCGGCTCGGCCTTACTCTGTTGATTTTCCAACGTTCTCCCTTGCAACACTATATGCCGTTCGCTGCTTCGTCCCTTTCCCCCCTATCGAGCTTTCTGTGTATCTACGTATCGTACCTAACGCGAGTCCCCTCCGATTCGGTGGGGCGATACACCATCGCTCCCCCAACCCCCTTCGTCTCATCAAAAACTTATAACGGAAATACAATCTAACGAGAATTCACCGAATTTTGCTTTATTGATGTATCATTTGCGATGTAAAATATCAGTGGCCAATTACTTGATAGCATACTGTTTTAAACAACTATTATATAGTAACTATTTTTTTTGCTTATGTAATACTACTCAAAATATTGTTTAAAGACACTAAAACCACAAAATTGCAAAGTTATCGCAGGCCATCCAAGTTACTTTAAATCGACCCCATTCGGCTGCTAACACACATCGCTGATATATCATCCACGAGGCTCCGAATGAAATTGTTACGAGGAGACCAGCGAGGATGGTTGACACGAGGCGGAAAAAAATCACCAACCCTTCGCAGACATGACGCGATGTAACGAGAATTCGTCGAATTTTGCTATTACTGATGTACCATTCGCGATTTAAATGACAGTGGCAAATACCCTGTAACTGAACATTTTTGTTTATGTAATACTGCTCAAAGAATTGTTTAAAGTCTGAATTCACAAAACTGCGAGTTTCTCGCATGCCATTCAAGTTACTTTAAATTCGGCCTCATTTGGCTGCTAACAAGCGTTCTGAAGTAAGGTAAATGGCCCAGTTTCCGCCGCTGTCCCAGTTACCGCCATTAATAGCAATTTATACTAATAATAAATACAGTATACGTTAAATACAAACGAAATTGACGGCATGTTGAAGAGTGGTTTACTCTTGATTAATGCCGCGATACGTATATTTTTTATAAAATATTCCCTTTAACAATTGAAGATGGCGGAAACTGGACCTAAAGGTGGAGGAAACTAGGCCGCTTACCTTATCATTCACGAAGCTCCGAATAAAGTTGTTACGAAGGGACGAGCGAGGATTGTTGACGCGAGGCGGAAAAAGGAATCATCAACCCCTCGCAGACACGACGCGGATAGGCCAATCGGCCTCTGAATACAAATATACGCGCGAGTCGTAATCCTCGATGGTGGTGTGCCCGGCATACCGAGCGATATTTGGCCACTTCGGTCGGTATGAGAATCCCGATGAGGATTCGATATTACGTAGCATTTGCGTCCGTGTTCTCCGGCGCTCTTCTCATCCGGGATCCGTGCGAGTCCCTTCGAACCTACCGCGTCTCTTTTTCCCTCGATCGTCGTGTAGCCTCGACGACGGGAATGCCGCTGCGAGGAGATATCCCCGTGCACACAGCCGTGAGCGAGGACGCAGATGTTCGAGGATTGGCGCTCGTTTAAAACCGCTAGTCGAATTCGAATAACGCCCGGCCATCACTCTACCTATCTATATCTCTCCCTATCTCCCGTTTTCGGGCACAAGCACACTAGCGGGGTACACGTTTAAAAGTTGGTGTTGGTGTACAGGAAGCTCCCGGTATAAAGCTTATATTTATGCGTCGTTTTCACGCTACCGCACACGTTGCGCTTGCCTGTAACGTACCCTGCACTCGTGGCGCGGATTCCGCGCACCAGCGTGCAGTGATTTATTATCGTGCCTCGTCGGTCTAATAAAGCAAACGGTCCCTTGCGGCTTCCCACGACTCTGACATTCTCGTCGGGGCCACCAGGTGAGCCCCGCGAGGACACGAACGCTTTCCGGCCCGCGCAGATCTTTAACGTAGTTTACGATGCTTTTTATTTGTTCTCTCATAGATGAAACTATGTTCAGGTAAAAAAAAAAAACTAAAGAGGAAAATTGAGATTTTCGAGTACCTGGGACAGAATTAGGACGTCGCTGTATACGAGGTGGAGATGGCTACTGGTCTTGCGTGCGTGACGGATTTGTAAATTTTGAAACCTTTATGGGTCAGGGAAGACAATCGAGCGAGAGCAAATTTTATGAGAATTTTAATTTTTGAATTTTACAAACAAAAACTTGCCATTACTTGCCATTACTTTCCATTACTTCCCATTAATACCCATTAATACCCATTACTTTCCATTACTTCCCATTACTCCCCATTACTTCCCATTAATACCCATTACTTCCCATTACTTCCCATTGCTTCCCATTGCTTCCCATTGCTTCCCATTGCTTCCCACTGCTTCCCATTGCTTCCCATTGCTTCCCATTGCTTCCCATTGCTTCCCATTGCTTCCCATTGCTTCCCATTGCCTCCCATTACTTCCCATTATTTTCCATTACTTCCCATTACTTCCCATTACTTCCCATTACTTCCCATTGCCTCCCATTGCTTTCCATTGCTTCCCATTGCTTCCCATTACTTCCAATTACTTCCCATTACTTCCCATTGCTTCCCATTGCTTCCCATTGCTTCCCATTGCTTCCCATTGCTTCCCATTGCTTCCCATTGCTTCCCATTGCCTCCCATTACTTCCCATTATTTTCCATTACTTCCCATTACTTCCCATTACTTCCCATTGCCTCCCATTGCTTTCCATTGCTTCCCATTGCTTCCCATTACTTCCAATTACTTCCCATTACTTCCCATTACTTCCCATTACTTCCCATTACTTCCCATTACTTACCATTGCTTTCCATTGCTTCCCATTGCCTCCCATTGCTTCCCATTACTTCCAATTACTTCCCATTGCTTCCCATTGCTTCCCATTACTTCCAATTACTTCCCATTACTTCCAATTACTTCCCATTGCTTCCCATTGCTTCCCATTACTTCCAATTACTTCCCATTACTTCTCATTACTTCCCATTACTTGCACCTAATATTATTATTATTGTCATTGAAATATCAACGAAAATAGGCGCAAATTATGTGCACGCAGTGCGGTTGTGCGAAGTTGCCGACGAAGTTTCTTACAGAGGTGGTTTTGTGAGTAGCGATCAAAAAATTCGGGAGCAACGTTGAAACTTCGCACCTATTTCTACTTCTTTTTTTTATATTTCTTGTTCTTTTTCCACCGCATACACTGTCGGGTTATTACGGAACCCCATCCCGATTCCCCCCTAGCACTCCCCACTCGCACTCAGCTAAGCTACCTAACTTACCTACACTGTACCGCATTTGTCGAGGACCCGGGGAAGCTACGGAAAACCCGTGCCGGTACAGACGGCCATATTCTACTGATCTACCGGTATTTTTGCACTTAAAGTGCAGAAACACCAAAGTCTCAGAAGAAAGCGCCTCCCGCTAAACGGTCGATGCCCCAGCTAGCGCACGGCTAAGCGGTCACCTATCCAAGTACTGACCGCGAACGATCAGTACTTGGTACGAATCAGCTCGACTTGGGGGATCACCAGAGCCGTGCGCCAACCGCGCATCCACCGCTGTCGGGCACGTATTTCTACTTTTTTTTGCGATTGATTAAACAAGGTTGCAGGGCAGGTAAACAGTGTAACAGTTCCGCCGGATAAACCCCGAGCAGACACCAGCGATTTTGGCTTATGGCCCCACGCACGTGCAGATTTATGGCCCTGCTGGTCGTTCTAATAAACCATCCGCAAGTCCCTTGCCTCGGTCAACCTCTGCAGTGTAATTATTCTCGTTGCACGCGCGAGAGCCAACGGACAAGCGGACGTTCGACACCGCGTGTTCGAATAGTTTTCTCACGGTCAACCAATAAAATCATAGACGTTGGCGGATGCGACGCATGATCTCAAATCATCTAAAAAATTATTCCGTAATTCGATTATTCGGGTCAGAAATTTTGAATCATTGTTTACCCTGTGACATGATATGACCGCATACTTGTCCACTGAATGGGGGGACGGACAAAACGGACTATTTTTACCAATTTTTTTGCGGGACATACAAAGAACTCTCCTCTCCAACAGAGAAGATCCATTTCGCCCCGAGCTTCAGTTTTGATGCTTTTTCGCCCATAGACGAAACCGGGGCAAAACGGGGATATGGGGCAAAATGGGAACATGAAATGTCATATCGACGTGGGGCAAAATGGGGCACCCGAAATTATCGAATAATTCGATTCATGATAGCCAACAAACTACGGAAACCGGGGCAAAATGGGGTACCCAAAATTATCGAATGAATCGATTCATGATAGCCAACAAACAACGGAAACCGGGGCAAAATGGGGACATGAGATGTCATGTCGACGTGCGGCAAAATAGGGTAACAATGAAGCTAACAAAAGTTGTCGCAAGTCAAATCGAAGGGTACCCCGTCTTGCCCAAGATGGTTTTTTAAAATATCCTTTCAAAACCCGAGCCAATACAATTTTGGTGTGAAAAACAATGGATGTATGCTTTCGGTATCGCTGTAGCAGGCTTTATTGTTTAGTCCCCGTTTTGCCCCAGTCTACCCTATGTTCATCTCTTCGTTCGTGTCCTACACGAAACAGCGGCCAATATCTCAAGAGCAAGTGCAACGATAAAAATCGGAAGCAATAACGAGAATCATAAAAAAAAAGTTTAAGCTCACCTGATTATTGGCCCTGGCAGCACCGACGAGGTCCCTCCGAAGGGACGGCAGCGTGTGTCTCAGATACGGCAGCACGAAACCTCTCAGTGGAAAATTCGTTGCTTCCTGAAGAGCCGAGTGAAACTCTTCGGCGGTCATTGCGCCACTCTGCTCGATATAAAAATAAATTCGACCATGTTCCGAAAGCCCGCTTGGCGGTATCGACGCCGATGTTTCCAGAAACTTTAAAAGGAAGTCTTACCAGGAGTCCGAGGACCAGGCTCCGTACGGAGTCCCCGGTATCCTGCGATATGTTCGTAGCGAATTGGACGAGAGTGCCGAGGAGCCTCTTAAGTTTTCCGTGACCTGCGAAAACGCCGGAAACGCACCTGGCGCCGTTCGATATCGGTGGACCGTTCGTCTCGCCGTTGTTGCCACCGGCGACGCCGGTGTTTTGACTCTCGTCCTGCTGTCTCGAGCCCGGTGAATCCTCATTCTCGGGCTTGATGGAATGAGAGGACAGCGGACTCTCCGTGCCAGATGAGCCCGCGGAACCGTACGGTCCTCCACCGCCGCCCCTCGAGTACTCAGCCTGAGTGGAACCATTGACTTGCTGCTGATGGGCCTTCGTCTTGTTAATCGCGCACGGTGACAAACGATTGTCCCTCGACACGGTTTGACCCTCGTTGCTATCCTCCCTCGACGATCTCTCGCGCGACGGGCACGGCCCGTTCGGCAATACTGCAACGAGAGTCTTTTTTCCGTTCTCAAGAAACGCCTGTCGCTACCACGCGCAATCGACAATCGAGGGTGTATCGAGTTGCTCGTGATATTAATAAATTTAAAAAAAATATACAAATGAAATAAATCAACGGCATACGAAACGTTGCGGTGCAGTTCGGCGGACTCGGAATTACAAATATCGACGATTATCGTCCGTTTTTTCTATTTAATTTTTCGGCCTTTGGCACCGGAAAGGGGGAGGACCGCGGGGCAAGACGGAACTCCGAGTAAGAACGGCAAAAATTCATAATTTGTTTTTTTTTCGCAACTGCACAACGCAATATTTTTATTTCATATACTGTCATAGCCAAATGCGATGCGAAACGACCGAGACACGTAGACCGCGAGCCCGCTGGCATTTCCGAACCGGAGGAGCTGGGTTATTATTATTGTTGTGATTATTATTATTTTTATCGAGCAAAGAACGTAATTAACAGTTGAAAAGTTCAGTGGATTATTTCGTCGAGTTCCCTTTGAAATTTCAATCCATCCAGTGTGTGTGTGTGTGTGTGTGTGTGCACGCGCGCGACTCTCGAGCGGGCGGTACAGAAACGAGGTGTCTAGATTTGTCGGGGTTCGGTTGAAGCTCCCCGGATAGATGATACACGGACTGCCGGAGGATGATATTTCGACGCGGGTACAGGCGATTCCACACGCAAGTATGCTTTCCTATGGGCAATAGTGTACGGTCTCGTAGTTACACAGCCGTCTCTCTACTAACACGGTAACGCGCCTGCCCGCGGATAACATGCAATTACGGGTCGTGTCATCCACCTTGGCTCGTTCCCATTCTCTCTCTACTCTGCGTTATCGCGTGGAATACCTCTCCGCCTGCCTGCCAGCCAGACTCTGCCTGCTTGCTGGCCCGGTATGCACCGAAGCGACCGAACGAGAACCGCACACACACGCGCGCACCCTCGCAGAGCGGACGGGGGGCTGGGAGAAACGCCGATGAGAAAGGAACAATATTTTGACTCGGACAACCGAATCAAGTAAATACCATTGTATATTCCTATCACCGTCAGATGAGGATATGCAAATTTGAACGGGTCGAGATATATCCCGAAGCCTCCGGGGCAAATTTCAACCTGCCGATATTCGTCTGTTTTTTAAACTTTCCCCGAGTTTCCCGAACTTCGATAATTTCGACTTCGAAGAATCGTGATTGATTGAAACCCCCTGAAAGTTCGGCAGTGACTGAGGGACTTTGAAATTCAGCGGGGGTTTCGGCATCGTTACGGATTTACAGCTTTTCCTCCGAATCGGAGCTGTCGATTTCTCCTTTTTTTTATCCGGAATACCAGATTTTTCATTTTTCGTCGCTTCGCCCCCAGACGGTCAGCACTTGCCATGGCGGAAGTGGAAGCCAGGGATTATCATCGAGGGGTCCGGTGACGGTCGTTTGGAATCGGACGCGGTTGCAATCTTTCCATTCTCTACCTACATCGTTCGCTTCCTCGCCGTTGCGCTCACCGCGCTGGGATATACGTCTTTCGGGCCGTACGTATATGAATTTCTGGGAGAGGTGTCCCCAGCGGGAAGAAGTGAGAGGCGCACAGATAGGAACGTTGCGAGGATGAAGGGAGAACGGGGACGATGGTAATGGTACAGCTCTCGGCTGCTACCGTCGGTGCCGCCGCTGCTGCTGATGTTACTGTCCCTTCGGCCAGCTGTTACTTCCTCCGGCGACTCTCAACCCCTTCACCCCACCGGCTTCACCTCCCACCTCCCCAACCCTTTCTTCTCCCCCTCCTCCCTCAACACCCCTTCGCACTCAGCATCCGCTTCAATTCTCTTTCCCCGTTCCATCGATATCGTTTTACTCTTTTACCCCCCCCCCCCCCCCCCCCTAAGCCTCGAAGGCAGCCGCGCATGCGCCCGGACGATTCCTCGTCATCCCTGTGATCCATAGATAACGTTTCGTTGGATTTGTAAGAAAAAAAAAGGAAAAAAAGAAGTGTTGAATGGACAGTTGTGCGGGCGCGGAGAGCCCGCGCGCGAGGGAGGCCAAAGGGGTTTCCGGAGCTCCGCGTGAAACCTGGCGGACGTTGCCGACGGCTATCGTCTTCTTCCTTTTCGTCTTCGTCGTCGTATTTCCTATTCTCCCGACGAGTTTGAAGGATCGATAAGCCGCACGTGCTCCAGGCGCAGCATTGAGAATCGCTGGAGGAAGTAAGTACGGTGGGACTCAGCTGTCGCCTCCTAATTGCCGGGACAATGCAACAGATGGCTTTGATCGCAATCCCTCCCTATCCTACACGTTTGTACTCGTTGCCGCCTCTCTCACTCCCGCGCGCGCGCCGACTCATCGAGCCTATGTCTGCCCCTCTCCGTCTTCACTCTTTCCCTCCGTCTTCCGCTTCGCCTCTTATTTCCGAACTCTCCGCTTCCTCTTCCTCAAACTGCATCCTGTACCGGATTTCTAGCCTCGCTCGCTGCATAACCTCTCCGCAACAGAATGCGGCAATGCGTCGACACCCCGCGGTCATTGCCGACCCCCACCCCCGCGGATCACTTCCGGTTTCTGCTAGTTTTTTCGTTAGCGTCGTTAGCGTCGCAAGGCTTTTTTGGTACGTAGTTTTCAACTACACCGAGAAAAAAAATTGATTGGATTAATCAAAAGTCTGGGTGACATACGTTCAAAGTTGTTATTTGTTTGGCACAAATAAAACATGGTTTTGTTAAACGATTATTTGCTTCAATTCATTCAAAATTTGTCGTTTGAAACAAACATATTTGTTGGACCAACAAAATACACCTTCGAACGTATGTCACCGCGCATTTGCTTAATCCAACAATTTCTTTTTCTCAGTGTAGGACAATGTGTCTCGACACATAATCTACTACACACGCGTTAAAAGTGTTGCCAGTTTTTTGCAATCGTTCTTTTTTTTTTGCTTCCTCGGAGGAATGTTTGTTTAAGTGAAAAAAAAAATCGAGATTTTGATGAAAATGTGTTCAGAATGTTCCAAAACAGAAACAATTTTCGGATGTATAGGTAGGTGTGTGTGTGAATCGGACGCGGCAAATTCAACCCGCTATAACTCGGGAAGGCCGCAATCGATCACGCAAAAATTTCACACATGGTATGTATACATGGCTAATTGTCAATGTTTCTTAAACATTACATTACAAAATTTGTTGCTGTTTTTTTGTACGCAATTTTTAATTTCTTGAAAAAAATGTATGTTCGCTCTCTAGCTCTTACAATGTTTGAGCTATCTGGCTAAAAACGTGTGTATACAGATGGAATATGATTGCCGAATGTTCCCTATTCAATTTGAGGAGAATCGATGGAACTGTTTAAATTTTATGTCCTTTTGAATCTTTTAATTTCATGAAAAATTCAAACGTCACATTCTATGTATGTTTTCGGATTAAATATTCATCTATAAATAGAATAAGTGGTAGACTCGTGATTATCGTGAAAAAGTATACTAAAAATAGTCCTCGAATTTTTTTTTTACTAAAATTATCGAGAATTTTTATATCTAATATTGCTAATTTTGCCAATTTTACAAATTGTCAATTTAACCAATTGTCAATTTTATAGCCAATATTGCAGGCGAGCGATTTTCTACAGCACGAAATATACAAGATGATGGATGTGACGGGATTGAAAAAGCTAGATAAAACGGTATTATTTGGATTTCTCGAGTAAAAATCATAACTCAACTCCATGTATTTTTTCACGCCGGATACCGATTCGATGTCAGTTTTAATCAAAAGTCAAGATTGACATTGCGCTATTTTTTCCATGTATTGTTTCGCAGAATCAGAAAGCCGTTTTGCCTAAAAATCAAGCATGACGTTGACGTTAAAAAAAAGTTGAAACATCATATTTCCACATAGCTTCCTCATAATAGCAGTTTATTCGCACAGCTTCCTCTACGCGGAAGCCAAAAATACAGAAAATGCATTCGCATAGTACAAGCTTTGCGAACAAAGTGATATTATGAGAAAGCAACATGAAAATTTCAATCTTCAACTTTTTTTTTTACTGATTATAGGATCTGTTTATTTGGATATTGAAAAAATTAGCTTTCTACCAAATTTTCGTTTGTTTTGGTACGTAAGGCATTGGAAAGAAAAATCTTTGGACGCGTTTCAGAGAGATGAGTCTGATAAGTCCCACAGGATTTGTTGCACGGTAAAATGATTTGTACATTTAACAAACAGTTTTTTTCACAAATGTATACTAGCCGACGTTTGGCTTGTTAATTAAAAAAAATAATTAATCAAAATACGTTTCGTTGTCCGCAAACAATTATAAAATTAACAAGAAAAAAAGATGGACCCTCGGAGAGGAAAGTGCGGAGGAGTGTTTGTTGCATGTAGAAACCTTTCTCAACGTGCAGATAAATCAGTACGACAGTACAGTCCCGAATCGCGCATTTCCATGTGATAATCGAATAACCCGTAGTACCAACTTCCGGTCTTTACACCGGAAGTGAATTCTGCCGACAGATCTAGGGAGCCTCTCAACTGGTCTGCTCTCCGTCGTTTTCTCATTTGTTTATTAACTCCCGACTGCCCTCTGGGCAAAATGGGAGTTATGCGGAGACGTCTTCCCTCACAACGTATTACAGCCAATCTTCGCGGTCATGGAGTGGATCAAACTTGGAGACGTCTCTCGGCTGTCGCAAAAATTATTAATGACTTAATATAATTACGATTAATTGATTCTGTTATTATTCTTGATTGTTAATTATTACTATTATTGTTTACTGACAATATTAATTATTGTTACATACATGACTTATTTCATCCTTTTTGAAGTTACTTTTTATTAATCATTTTTTTTACTTTTTTTGTAAAATTTTATTTTTTTCGTTTTCATTTTTATTTGTTACTTTTTTTTATGAATATTAAAAAAAATAATAACGACTAATATGCAACCGGGAGTTTTTCAAAAATTGTAATTTCGTATTTTTTTATTTTTGCTTTACTGGGAACCGTATCACTTTGGGTGTTACTCAATATGAGTGAACTTTAACTGTACTTTTGGATGTCAGTAACAGTCGCCCTTCTAGGTTTGCTTCACAGCGCCGGAGCTACGTCACGTCGATTACTCGCTGTAAACGTTGGACGTCTACTGACACATATATCGGCTATCGCGCGATAGATGCCAGGAGCTACGTCGCGTCACAATATTTTTCTGACAGAAAGACTACGGCACCGGGATTCGAACCTGAGACCTCCCGATACTTTGTTCTCGAGGGTAGTATTCTAATCACGGGACTAAAGTGATCGGTTCTATACTGCAATGTTTCGAGAATATTACAACTTATCAGTTCACTTGTACTTTATATCTCTGTGGTTTAGATTAATTCCGAAGACCTCCCGGTTCGCGGCTCTTCGTATCATCATCGAAATTCTCGATTTACCTCTTATACATTTGTATTGAAACAGCGAACGTACTATAATATCACCAATTAACTTATAGTCTCGAGTTCACGTAGATGCGTTTTGCTGAAATCGCGTGTGACGCCACGAATTTCACCCCTATCTGCTGTTTAATTATTCTGCAACCAGTAGCAGGCTGTTTCTTTCCCGTGGACTTCATGCGAATGGATATAGTACGGCTAAAATAGCAAGGGCTTACTTTGTATGCTTATACACAGAAAATACACGGTTCTGATGCGAGTTACGCGATATTGTAAGGATAATACTTGGGTCTGATACGAGTTACGCGATATTGTAATGATAATACTCGGTAGCAATTCGAAGAAACTTCCGTACTACTATCTGTACACTATATTGTGACTTATTGATTTGTCTTGTCTGCGATACTGAGGAGTAATCTCACTAAAACACATACTATTCCTTACATATGCGGGACTGTAACAGGTTGGGGGAACATTTTCTCGCATTCGACGATATCGGTCGTCAATGAGTCGTTGCGTAATCCACATGCACTATCTCTATTGTTATGAAACACGAAGTCAGTATTGAGGGTGCTCTTAGCTTCACCAAGTTGAGTGTATATCTGATATATCCGTGGCCACCGTCGATTAATGCCACCAAGTGGGAAATCGTGAATCACGATATCGCCAGTTTATTATACATTTTGAGCATTCTGTTTTTTAACTCCCGACTTTTTGTTTGTCTTTTTGCCTTTTTTGTCTTTTGGCAAAAAGACGGGAGTTATGCGTTTCACGGCGATCACGGGACTTTGCGCGTTTTCTTGGTATCCAGTGTTCTCCGAATCGACAAAAAATCTCTTGACACAATTTTGCAAGCAGTTTCTTTGAACCGTGACAAATTTTTTGCAGCATATATCGGTGGACAAAAAAAAATTAAGGTAGCTTCCGTGAAAATTAATATTTTATCGTTCATTATTTCAATCTTTTTGTAAGATTTTTTTTATCATTTTATTTTTCCTACCTTTTTTATACGATTTTTTTGTAAGTCGTTAAAATTGTTTAATGTACTTTTTTCATTCGATCATTTTTTAGTCGGGAGTTTTTTTTTATTTTTATTTTTTTTTTCATGCTTTTTGGAGTTCAGTGCATATTTTTTTTAAGCACGCACTTTTCCACTTCTATTACTTCTCTCTCAGAGATTTCCATATCCAGCAGCATTTTCGGTTTTCCCACAGCCTCACCAACAATTTACTTCCTACCCTTCTTTCTACCATTTTTACCGTTATTTTCCCTTTTCACCGTAACTTTTCCCCCTAATTCGTCGATCGTCATCAAGCCTCGCAATTTTCGTGCCGATCTGATTGAATTCTCGGTCTTTTAATTAACAATTTTTAAAAATATAATTCGCTGCCTCCCTTAATTAAGATGGTAATAAGCTACGTACACAAAAGTTCCGCGCACCGCCGGGACAAAGAGTGCACGAGCATTCGTCCCCGTTGTATCGCGGTCTGTGCAGAGCTATGCATAAATGTATGTGTGTGCGTGACTCTGTGTACATTGGGCAAGGGTGGTTGTAGCGGGAAGCACGGAATTTCGTCGTAAGCACATCCGAGCGTTAGCGATAGAGCTCGCGAGAGATAGAAAGAGGAGGAGGGAGAGAGCGAGCAAGCTACGAGAGCTGCGGAGGCCGGGCTATCGTGAAATACCTACGTCGCACCGGGGGAGCCAGAGGGGGCGGAGGGGGGGGGGGGGGGCTGCTCCGGGCCGCGAGGATACCGGATATGATATCAGCCGAGAGCAGAATCCCGGTGGAAGTGTTGGACGTGCCTTATCGCGTCTGGACCAGGCAGTCAGGCAGCACACGACCGAGCCATCCGACCCAACCGCCCAACGGCGGAGCCCCCGAATCAGCCAGCTTGACTGACTGCTTGCAGGGAGTTCTCCTGTTCGCCCTCGGATCGCGGGGACGACCGCGAATCTCAACACACTCGCGCGCTACCAAAATTGCCGCAACGTTTCTGAACTGGCCTGATGCATCCTTATGGCAAATGCGAGCAAGAGATCCGCTTTTTCTTCAGGGTTAACGTGAGGCGGTTTACCCTTCTGCCCACCTGCCTAATGCCTGGTCGGTAACCAAAACTGCAATGAATACCGGTTTGAGACCGCAGACCGCAGAGAAAAAAGAAAATTGTCTTTCCCTGCGTCTGCCTATTCCTTAGTGAAAGACAATTTGCTTTTTCGTTGGTGGACCGCGGTCTTAAAACGGCATGCGGTACAGTTTTTGTTGACATGTGAGGCGGTTTACCCTCCCGCGCACCTGACCCGCGCCCGGTCGATAAGGAAAACTGTAATGAATACCGGTTCGAGACCGTTCATAGCTTTGGAAAAAGAAAATTGTCTTTAGCCGCTTCTGCGCATTAACCAGGAAAATACTATTTTCTTTTAACGTAGCTGTTTGCGGTCTCAAAACGGCATTCGTAACATGTACTTTTTAGAACAACTTGTTGTCCACAAACGTCCACGATTTTTTATTTCGTAATTTTTCGATCCGACCATCCGGGTCTAGTTTTACAAACAAAAGTATAACCTTAAATTGTTAATGACACGGGAAATAAAAGGACAAGTTTATATATTCAAACCTTGACAAACGAGTTTGTCACTTATTTAACAAAATTATTTTTACGAAATTTCGTGTTCCGGTTTTACGAAATTATTTTTTACCGTGCAGCTTCTGTTACCGACCACGGTATTTCACAGAACCTTAAGATGATTTGAAATACCGCCGTCGGTAGAAGAAACTGTACTCAATGTTGTTTTGAGACCGCAGTCCGCCGACGAAAAAGAAAATTGGCTTTTCCTGGGGAATCAGCAGATCCAGGAATGAGAATTGTCTTTTTCTCGGCGGCTTGCGGACTCAAAACGGCATTCAGTACAGTTTTTGTTACCAATTGGGTGTGGGGCAGATGGGCGGGAGGTTATATCACATCACTCTAAACCATAAATATGAGCGTGTTCATTTTTATTCGTGTTAGCTGGGACGGCGCAAAATACACATCAGCTATACGCTTATGCATTATGGGATTTTTTTAAAGCTTATACTACATAGTAAAAAAAATTCGTACATCCAAAAGACATTTACTGTCCTATCGCGTCTCCAATTACTTTTCTTGTAAAATTAACGTGAAAAAAAGAATTGTTATTATTTTAAATAAGAATGTTTGTAAACCTCCGATTTTACTCCGAAAATGGTCGTATTAGAGAGGTATTGAAGAAACGTTTAATAGCCCGCTATTCGGTATCGTAAAACGTGGAAAATATTAGTGAATTAAAAAAAAAAATTCTCACGAATGAATCGATATTTCTTCCGCACATTGAAAGCATTATCTGGAAGCGTTCAAAGTTTGCCGATGGGTCATTCGGGATTCTCGTGATCCGAGGCGCGTGTTGCAGCCTCGACCCGCCGGATCACTGTCGAACCCGGGATTAAAAGAGCAAAATCGTTGATAATTCTGTTTATTTATCTTCGCGTTTTTATGCGCGAAGCTACGACGTGTGAAATACTCAATTTTTATAGTTAAAAAAATGAAAAAAAAAAATTATCCCCCTTCCGAGGGATGCTACATGAAGTTTCGTAGATAGGTACGAAATGCGAGAGTTTAAACTTTCGTTTATCCAGAGTTACGACGGTGGATAGAACGAGATAAAGAGGAGAGGAGTGTGTTGGTTTTGTGCGGTAGATAGCGGTTGTGCAAAACGGAAAGAAGAAAGAGTACGAAAGACTGAACGCCCCTCAGGCACGACGGTGGGCGAGGAGGGTTTCGCGAATCGAGCGCGAGGGAAGGGTTTTGTCTGGTTAGCTCTCTCGAAGCGGGCCCGTTTCTCTCCCCCATTCGCGCGGGCCAAAGGTAGCTGCGGGCTCTCGGTTGCGTCCAGAGATAACCAGATCGGTGCTCTCTGAATGTACGATTCGAGAGCGAGTATATACCCGGCTGTGCGAGAAACTCGTGGATTCGTTGATACGGGTACCCCCATACAATATTCCAAACTAACGTACGATTTGTCCAAGCCCGAGCCCGGGGTATCCTCGTATGCCTATATGTGCAAACGTGTGTGGAACACCCAGCATAACTACCGGACGCGAGTGAGCGTTTTTTAGATTGGAAGACAGGTGTCTAAATTTGTCAAATTTTTAATTAATCGTCGATTTCGTCTGTGCACGACCTTTCGCTAGATTCAGAGACAATCGATCAATTATATTGTTTAAAAAATATATATATCTCTGTGATATACGAAACATATCTTCACGAGAAATAGTCGTATATTTTGGAACATATGCATCCAAATATATAGCAATTTATATGTTTAAAATATTTATTCATTTATATAATTAAAAACACTAAATTTAATTTATTTTTATTATCTTCTTTACTATATATATTTACGCGGAGAATTGTTCGAAACTTCTATCAATTGTTGCAATGTATGTGTACTTGCAATAATTTTTTGTATTACTCCGTAATTTGTTGGGGTAATTGCCATATTTTCGCCAGAAATCGTCGTATATTTTGAAACGTATGTATCCAAATATATAGCAATTTGTACGTTTAAAATATTGATTTATTTATTTTTAACGGACGCGATTAAGCGTTTTTAGATTGGAGCACAGGTGCCTAAATTTATCAAATTTTTATTTAATCGTCGATTTCGTCTGTGCACGACCTTTCGCTAGATTCCGAGAGAAAATTCAATTATTTTTTTTTTTTGATATATATATCTGCGACATACGAAATATATCTTCGCCAGAAATAGTCGTATATTTTGGAATGTATATATCCAAATATATAGCAATTTATATGTTTAAAATATTCTTTTATTTTATGATTAAAAAACGCAAAATTGAATATATTTTTATTCAATTTTTTACTATATATATTTACGCGGGGAATTATTCGAAACTTCAATCATAATTGTTCACAGTATTACTTAATTACTTGCAATAATTTGTCATATCTCTCCGTATTTTTTGGGGTAAATGCCGACCCGTTTACCGAGAAACTGCACGGCAACGTTCGTACGAATTATTGTATCTATTTTAAAAAACGCGATATCGTGCAAAACGTTTATAAAACAAGACATACCTTGGGGTACCTTCGTCTTGAGGTCGAGATCGACGGGAAAGGGTTCGGAACTTTTGTTAACCATCGTAGCGAGGGAGGAGGGTGCGGAGGCTTGACAAATGAAGCTCGAGGGTTGAGGAACGGGACCGGAAGAGGGTGAGACGACGAGGACTGTGCTGGTGATGTCGCCGCTGGGGGTGGGAGAAACGGGCTTTTTCGGGGTGGTCGGATTTACGGTAGTGGCGATGATGCTGGTCTCGCTCGGCTCGATTGTAGGGTTGACGGTGGTTGAGGCCGTTCCGCCGCTGCTGGTAGTAGAAACGACACTTATCGATGTTACGCTCGTTGTCGAGGTCGCAGTCGTCGTTGGTGCCGGGACGGAGGACGTTGAGGAAGTCGAACTCTGCTGAAATCCGGAGCATACCTTCGGCTCTTCCTTGACCTTGATCTTGTGCAGGACGGCAATCGGCGCCACCGCTCCCTCCACTTTCATAATCGACGCGAACCCCGTTGTACACCTACGCATATTAAATATTTTTCCGATTAAAAAATATGAAGGAAAGGATTTTTTTTTTAACAATTAGGGAAATACGAGCCAGATTGATGTCTACGACGTGGGCAATATTAGAATGTAATCGTTCTCAACCCCACCCCCGGAACAATCAAATATTACTTTTACGTGCTTCGCATAACTCGTAACAATTTTGCATTCAATCGATTTGTGGAAACGATTGCCCACAAACGATGATTAGCGAATAAGAAAGAAAAAAAAATCGTATAGAATTGTTCAGAATTCGTAGACAGATTTGGTGATGTGCGCGGGGAAAAACGGACTATTTTTTACCAATTTTTTGTGGGACATAAATAAAGTGTTGACTCAAATCACCCTGAAGATATCCGCAAGAGACAAAACTTCATCGGGTTACAACGGCTTTATTTTGCATCTCGCAAAGTTTACATAGAGAAAAAAATTTTACAAGTGAACAATTTTTTTGTCTTTCTGAAGCAGTGCATTGACACAGACTTGCCAAAGATAACATTTTATGTCGTGCAGATGTCTTCAGGGTTACCGACTCGAATGGAGGACACCGGTCCATTTTGCCCCGGAGCTCCGTTTTTGCCCGATCTCTCATGCAAATTGCATATAATTTTTTTTTTAGCACGCATGTTGGACGAGGTTTGAGAAATACTTGTTGAAAAATAGATTTCGCAAACTTTCGGTCGAACAAAAAGTTCCGAGTGATAAGAGACTCGGATGGGAAAACAGGGCGGTTTTTCCCGCGCCTTCGGTGCTGCTGGCGCACCCGGCCCTTCGTTAAAACGCTTTGGTAGATAAACAAGAGGGAGCATCATTTCTCGTGAAAGTGATATTTGTACGTGCTCCGGCAGAGAAGCCGTAGCTTTCGTATTCTCTCGAGCAAACACGGGCAGCTCAAATTTCTCGAAGTGTTTGCAAAAAAGCGTCAGGCAATCGATCGCAAAGATTCGCACGGCTTACATTTTTTTCTCCTTAAATTTTTTCTCCTGTAATTGAAATGCGTATGAAAATAGTTGCTTTTAATACACTCGAGAAACGTAACATTTGTTTAAGTTAAATTTATCGAATGCGGCGCGAGCTTTAGAGGGATTTTCCTCGGATTTTATTGCGAGCGCTCGAGTAATTAATTTCACTTAAATCCGCTTCATTATCGTAGGGTAATTATCTTTATTACCCGGCAATATTCGCAAACTACTAATCACCGAGCCAGTGTACAAAAAAAAAGTTAAATACAGGGCGAATAGTCAATTCGCAGAAAAAGTTAAACACAAAAATTATCTTTATTACCCGGCGATATTCCAAAACTGCTATTCACGTTCTCGGCCTGAGAAAGATAAAAGTTAAATGCGAAACAGCGAATGAATCGCCAATTCGCAAGAAAAGCTTGAATACCACACAAATTATTGAAAAAAAAAAAAAAAAAAATGTTGAAACAGCAAACGAATCATCGATCCGAGGAAAAAGTGAAACAATAGCAGCACGATGTGAAAAAAAAATCGTCAGCAACTCCTCGAGAAGAAACTCTTTCGTATTTATCCGCCGAGTCAGTATTTCCATTTATTTTTCCCGTGCCATTCCCCGGTCTCGTCGTGGGGATTTAAATCTTCGGGCTGAAAGTCCCGCGATAGAGAAACGCGGCGGTGAAGGCGGCGAGCCTCTCTGGCCCTGCCGTACTTTAAATCACCTTTTCCCGTATAATTAGAAAAGTAAGACGGGCGAACGTCGAGGGAAGAGAAAAAAAAGAAAAGTAAAAAATAAACATAGTCAACGATGCAATCTCGTTCTCTTAGTTTCAAGGGTTCGGACTGGAAAGGGCTTTTAAAGAAAACACTCCGCTGTACCGTTCTCTGCGCTGTTGGTTTCCAACGCTCTTTCGCTTCTCGCAACTTTGCAACGCCCGCGCTTCTCGTACCGTAATTCCACTAAGGCGGCGATACACTCGGCGGGAGGGTCTGCTGACGACGACAACACACCGAGGCTCCGAGCGAATATTGTTAACGGCGTGGGATTAATTAATTTTCACGCTTCAACGTCCGCTGTATCGTTCCCGGAAGGTTTCTTGGAAGGTCGCGATAATACGGCTCGGCGAGAAACAAATTAAGTGACACAGCGCACACACCGAACAGCGGTCGATGAGTGTAACGCCGAAACGACCCAGTTATCAACGTGGCAAACAACTTCGAGGCGCAACGGCAGCGACAAAAATTTTAGGCGCCTTCGATCGTACACCGTTCAATCGTAAACTCGTTCATTGTTACGGAAAATAAATCGTAAAACGCAAAAAATGTTACATAAGTTCACAACTTCGTTAAACTGTACACCGCAAATATCTTACACTTGCCCAACCCTCGGATCAAAAACTGTTCACCGACATTTCCTTACACGACAAAAAGTTTACGTATTCAATATGTTACACATTAGAAAGTTTACACCATTTCGTTGCAACACTTGCCAAACCTTACTACTTTAAAACGTTGCACATTCAATATACTTCATATGCGTAAGTTTACACATTTGCGGTGTACACTTGAACGAAGTTGTGAACTTATGAAAAATTTTTTGCGGTATACGATTTATTTCTGTACGATTGAAGGAATGTACGATTGAACGGTGTACACTGAGAAAAACTTACATAGTAAATTGTTCCCAGGGGGGACGTCTACATTTTATAGTTACGACAATGACCAAAAATTATAGTTGTAACTATAATTATAGTTTAATCAATTGAGTATATACTATCACAAACTATCTATATAGACGTCCCTCCTGGGAACTTTTCGTTATAGTAGGACATGCCATTCTTTTTCTCAGTGTACAATTGAAGGCGCCTAAAAAAATTGACTTCTCTTCCCCCCCCCCCCCCCATAAAATCTAATTTTGCTAATGCCAAAAGAAATGGAATAAAAAATGAAAAGCGTAATTAAAAAATAAATACAAAAGATACATAAAACAATTTCAATTTACGTTATTTACTAAAAAATAAAAACAATAGTCCATAAATAAATTCTTAAATTTATTTATTTAAATGAAATCAGAAATTTATTAAATTTTTGAAAATAAAAAAATATATATGTAGATGGGTTTTAAAAAAGAATTTTCGTGTCCCATTAATCGAGGGCCAACATCAACCGGTCGCTCGAGCGGTTGGACGCGATGCCGTTCGAGCGATTTTCTCGCTGACAAATTCGTCACGGAAAAATAGAATAGGACGAGCGTTGGTCGGAGCCGCGAATAATGACCGCGTGCTGGATCGATCGTCCGTCGTGTGTGTCATGCTGTCGGCGGTACTGGACGTCTCGGACATTTTAGAGGAAACGAGCAATGGGGCTTCAACGCCGCAAAAGCTTATGTTTATACATATGTTCTGCACATGGCACCGTATAGAGGTACATTTATATATATGTATACAAGCGACGGTGCCGTTTGTCCGTGGAATGCGGAGAGTGGAGCTCGGCTCGTTGAGGAACCTCTCCTCATCCTCGTAGTCCTATTCGTTCAGTCGCGTTGTGCGATGAGAGAATCGTATGCATGTACTGAAAATTTTCAATATTAGAACGTCCAGACGAGAGAGACACGCCAGATGTCTAGCGTCGTGAACCGACCAGCGCCGGGGGTGAAAGAGAGGCAGAGAGAGAAAGAGACGAACTAACGTTTAACTCGCTTTTCATTACAAAAATGTCACGCACAGAGCCCCGGTGCACGTTGCATGTAGTACACAGAATCCAGTGCGGCCATCAGCATGAAGCATATTCGATGCCACACAAGGACCTCACGAATATACATTCCCATTTTTGGCGTTCGTTCGAATTTCTCTGTGCGCCGCGTCTCGCCGCATACACCAATTACTAAAAAAAAGTATAGCTTGTTAAAGAACCGAAAAAAAATCAGTGCTCTGACATTTGACACTCGCTAAGTTTTTTTCCGGTAGTACGTTTGTTTCACTTTTTAAAAAATTCCTATGAAATTTAATGTACTGAAAGATTTTATGATTAAACTAGTTTATTAAATTTCATGTACGAATGTGATGAAAAAATTAACGTACAGCGTATTAAAAACATTAGTAATAATTTACTTTAATTTCACTGTAAGAGTACCTTAAATCCAATAATTTACTTCTATTTAACTGTAAAAGTCCATTAATTTTTCACCACAATTGTACATTCACTTTCAGTTAGCAATTTTTGCATAAAAACTTCCAGTCCGGTGCATTAAATTTACAATTTTTTTAACAGTGACCCTTCGAGGGTGAAATTTCATGCATTTTCATTGGCTCAGTTAAAAGTATTGAAATATCGAAATATATTGCCGTAGGCAAATTAACATTACATGTTCGACGAGCTCGATGAGAGACGGCCTCGACGACCGTACTTTGGTGTTTGAGCCCAATAATGAATGTGCCAATCAATATTCTAAATATTTATTCTAACGACGATAATAACGTTCGTTCAGCGACGTTGTAATTAATCGCGCAATTTATTTATTTTCACCCTAACGAGTCAATGGAAATACAGCGTATTGGCGTGAGTGAATGTCCAGATTCCTGAGAATTCAGAGACGGCATAAATTCGGTAAAATATATTAATTTCCGTCGATACAGAATTAATAGAATTCGTTGGCGCTAACGCTGTGGAACGGCGGCAAGTTGTTTTTGATCCCGTCAACGTCATATCGGCTAGGGTCGGTATGCCCGGCCGCGATGTGAATATGCGGTCGTGTTTCCCGCTTCCTCGTTCGCCGCTGAACGATCAGTCTACACGCGCGCAGACATATCCGCACACCACCGTTTATAATTAATAATGCAACGTGGAAATGACGAGACCGAAAAATAACAATAACACCGACGTGAATAATATAATTCGTGAAATTTAACCTATCCCGAAAGCGATTGCGTGCGGCATTGGGTGAAGGGAAATCGCGGGTCGGGAGGGCGAAATTTCAAAGATTTATATTTCAAAATTACATCAATCATGTCCCACCGGTCGACTAGCGGCGGTAGCAGCAGCACCAGCAGCAGCCGACTCTCCGGCGCGATCCACAGAAATATTAAACGGCGTTCCCAGGTGCGCTTCCGGTCGAGCGCGCGGCAGTTGGTCCACCATTATCGGAGAAAATGGTCAGTCACGTAGTCATACACGCGTGTTACACTTACACGCTCTTGCGGCATGCATGCAGCTACATACCTTGACGACCCACCGCAACTTGCGCTCACTATCGTACGTGTGTGTTTTCTCGACTGGCGGGAAAAACCTATGCGGCGCTGATACCAGCGCGTTATACATAAAACTAAAATACCGCGAAAATTCCGGGAGGAGAAAAACTTTGAGAATTTCAATCAACGCTATTGGCGAATTGAATTATGGATGGGGAACGCCGCACTGAGAAAACATGGTATCGGTATAGAAAATATGGTCCCGGTATATTTCCCGGAGGGAACGTCAATATTTTATGGTTCCCTTGTAACCACATTTTTCCTACCTAAAGAAAATCAACGCTGAGAAAAGAAGAAAAAAACTACGAAAATATTGAAGGGCATCGCCCATCGATATTTTTTATTTTGATTTTTCTTCATGCAGACGCATAAGGCTTGAAGACCAGTTGTAACGCAGTATAATTTGCCGAGGAAACGTCAATATTTTATGGTTCGCGTGCAACCGCAATTTCCGACCTAAAAAAAATCACCCTTGCGAAAAGAAGAAAAGGTCAGAAAATATTGAAATGCAGCGCCCTTCGATATTTTTTATTTTGTTTTTCTTCATGCACAGGCACGATGGAAGCCCAGTTGAAGTTCAGTATAGTTTCCCACGGGAACGTCAATATTTTATGGTTCGCGTGCAACCGCAATTTCCTACCTAAAAAAAAATCATCGTTGCGAAAAGAAGAAAAGCACCGAAAATATTTAAACGCAGCGCCCTTCAATATTTTTTTGTATTGATTTTTCTTTATGCACAGGCATGAGACTTGAAGCCCGTTTAAAGCTCAGTATAGTTCCTCGAGGAAACGTCAATATTTGGTGGTTCCCGTGCAACCGCAATTTTCTACCTAAAAAAAATCAACGCTGAGAAAAGAAGAAAAACTCCGAAAATATTGAAGGCCAGCGCCCATCGATATTTTTTATTTTGATTTTTCGTCGTGCACAGGCACGAGGCTGCAAGCCTATATGAAACTGAGTATAGTTTCTCGAGGGAACGACAATATTTTATGGTTCCCGTGCAACCGCAATTTTCTACCTAAAAAAATTAATTCTGCGAAAAGAAGAAAAACACCGAAAAAATGTATTCGCAGCGCTTTTCGATATTTTTCAGTTTTATCGTTATTCGTGCACATACACGAAGCTGAAACTGGGCGCTACTGACGAGGAGCTTATACGGCGCCGTAAACGGAAAAACAAACGAAAAAATGTGTATCCAATACGGACATAATTACCAATGTCCAGCTTGACTGTAGACCGAAACTTATTCCGAATTCGTATCAGACCGGAAATAATACATTGAATAAAATGGACCACATTTTGGGAACATTTTAATCGGCGTTTTAAGCAGACACCCGATGTATTTCACTGCCGATTGTCGTTAAAACTGTCGCTTACTCTACTCGCAACTGAATATTATAAAATGAAAAATCCACTCCATAAGCGAAAAGAACGACGTACAAAACATTCTAAAGCGCTCGAGGCGCGCCAATGCTGGTATAATTAAATCGACTATAATTGTGTATACCGCTATTTTTTTTTTGTCCGTACGCGAGGTATAAAATATTAACGTTCCTTCAGGAAAAATGCACTGCAGAAGGCATCCCATGTTGACCAACCCTCCTACGTTATCATCGCTCACTATCCGATGAATCTAAATTACATCGCTCCGAGCTTTCACGATACGCCCCACACAATTTCATCCAATAAACTACGTAAATATTTATAATGCCTCCAGTGGTGTCAGGAACTCGAAAAAAAACCTTTTTCTCCAACTTGTTCCATTAAAATCGAATAAAGAAATTCTGAAATTAAAAAAAGCCCAACATGCGCATCGCTTGAACCTCTCGACGCGATATCGGCCACATAATTAGCCGCTCGGTTGTCCTGAGGAGGGGGTCGAATTAATTCTTGTGAAATCTCGCAAGCTCCGCTGCCCCGCGTAATTATTAAACACGGTATTTCCGGCTGTTGGTTAAACGCTGCCGGGTTTTGGTTAAAAGATATATTCTCCTGCCGTGCAGCTTTCGTCGCGCTCTCCTCTTCAGGTGAAAACGCGTGGCAGGTGCGTAGAAGTTTAGAGTTAGATCCTCGGGCCTGTGTGTATAATCGGTATAAAGGGAGCGAGCGTTTGTAGTAATCGGGGGGGTGCGCGCGCACGCGTGTGTGTGCGCGCCTGTACGCGAAGAAGGGTGAGTCCCTGCCACAACTCTTGATTCTCTTTGACCGACGGAAGCTGCCTGCAACACCTGACTGACTCGACAGACCCATGTATGGCAGGTTCACGAGCAGCGGTGGAAGCAGCGTCAGAGAAGCCCCGGTTCTCTCGCAAGCTCACCGGTGGCATAGCAGCAGCAGCGGCAGGAGCTGGAGGGGCCGAGCGCGCGAGAGGGAAAGATTAATAATATAGGGAAGCCAAAGCCACGCTGCCGACCTCCTCGCGCACCCCGACAAGCTTTACTCTGCCTCTCTTCTGTTGCCAACAGTTAATCGATATAATACTTCGGTATAACACGCGCGCACACCACCGCACCGGCATCTGCCTTCGAGGCGAGCAAGCGGTACCTCTCGCTTTTGTACTAACATAGGTACAAGTATTAAGGCGGTCTTAACGCACCAACACGCATCGATGGCGTTCCCGAGAGTCTCCCGAAAGATGACGATCATCCTCGCTGCATTGCACTTGATCACAAAACCCAGACCCCCAGACCCCGAGACCCCCCCCCCCCCCCTCCCACCGCCTGTGATTGTGTTTACTTGTGCGCAATAGTTTGAGCCGAACTTAGATAGCAATCGGTCGGAGATCGACAACTCGCGGGAGATCGAGAGGGTCGATGTAATTCACTCATATAGCACGAAATATTTTTTAAACGTTTCAGAAATATTTTCAATCTCTCAAATATTCCGGAATAGTTCTGAAATAATATGGACATAATATTTTGATATATTCTCCCGAAGTATTGGAATGGAAGATTTTTTAAATGTTTCAGAAATGTACTTATTTCTGAATATTTCTCATATACTTTCATATATGTGAAATGTTTCTGAAATGGTGAAAAAATGTTTTGAAAGGGAATATTAGCAGATGTGTACTGAATTATGTTCTGAAGCAACGAAAAATACCAAATGTTATGGTTCGTGGATATATTTTAACACAGTTCGACTATTTAGTGTATCCCAATAACACTATATATTATTGGGACTCTTGAAGGGGCTCACAGGAATCCCATAGCTGAAGTGCTGGAGGCAATACGTTTGTTTGAAATAATGAACAATATCTGCACCATTAAAATATTGATAATTTTTTGAATATTTCAGAAAGATATCTAAATTTTTTACCAACATTTTAAAAATATTTCTGAAATATTTTGTAATACCCTGGCAGATCCTGCGACCATTAAAACCACCGAGAAAACGACCGGTCGTTTTTGGACAAAAATACGTCCGGTAAAACGGCTGTTAAAACGACTTCATCCGTGGTAGAGAGCTTTCAGTCAGGTCGTTTTACATTTCCAGACTGGACGAACAACCACGGAAACGACCGTTCAAAAGACCTTTCAGTCCGGTTGTCGTTATGGGGTCGTTTCTTCAGATGAAAATAAAAAAACGACCGGACTGAAAGGTGTTTTGAACAGTCGTTTTCGCCGCAGTTCATTCGCTAATTAATTGTAAAACCACCTGACTGAAAGCCCCCCCCCTGGAAGCTCCTCGTATGCGGCTGGTACGGACACGGATAAGGTCGTTTTGACAGTCGTTTTCGCGGACGTATGTTTGTCCGAAAACGACCGGTCGTTTACTCGGTCGCTTTGAAGGTAGTTTGATGGTGGTTTTTCAAGTCGCAGAACTTGCCAAGATATTGGTAGTATATTTTCAATATTAAAAAAAAAAATCGCACCCTTCAGAAATATTTCCGTGCTATGTGGGTATAGACGGAAAAATGTGGATGGTGAGATTTCGGCAATCTTCGTATTGAAAGTGTGGGAAACTTTTTTGAATCTCGATAATTCGGCGTGTACGAGACGCACGGGGGTTGGATACCAATCGTTTTAAGGCGAAGTGAAACCGCTGCGAGTGTGAGATAGCTGTAATTTCCTAAAATGCACTTTGTTCGATGGTGATAATTTTTTTTTAGGGAGCATGTTCTTACCGTTACAACATTATACATTACAGCTTCTTGATTGTCAATGGATCGCACCGCTGGAGCGACGGTGCAAAATCTTGTATGATGAATATGTAAGAGATTCTGCATCGCTATTCCGAGGGTGCGAAATACTATATACTCTCCGTCTCCAACTACAATTGGCGGGAAACCGGAAGCCCATCGTTACTGCTGCATTACGCTTGTTTTACTAAACAGCCCCCCCTCCCCTCGCTGGATTATATACATGTATAATAATTTAATAACATAGTACTATCGAGTACAAATGAATTACAAAAAATAATAAACAACCACATATCGCGTTCCGAACGGGAAGAGGAAAAAAAATGTCCAGAAACTTTCTCCGTCCGGCTTTGTACGGACACTCATTCGGCCGGATACACTTGGAAAAAATATAAGGCGGAAAGAATGTTAAATTACTGGATTGTAGCGTTCTAACGATTTCGAGCAACCGAATTATGGGAAGTTCGGTTTTCGGCTATCCTCTCCCCCCCCCCCCTCCGCCCCACGCGGCGCTATTGTGTGGTTGCGTCGATTCGCAACGCAAGAACAGAACTTTGAATGACGGATGACTGAAAGATTATTACGGTGGATTTAGTCGATGCTCGAATGTACAGAACATATGTAATCATCCTTGAGGACTGACGTGTTGTATCAGACTGCCTCCAGGGCTTCAATTCGGAGGGAAAACCACGGCAAAATTCCAGATCAGCATTGTGGACCGTGGAGTTGTAAAGCAAATTTTTTAAAGCAACAAATTATGCATTTGATTTTGAAAGACCTCGCGCTCGTACAAAGCTGTTTCATCGTGTTTGAATCGATTTCTTTTAACTGTTATCCGGACAACTTATACAATATATATTTTTAACTCAGAGATTTAATTTCTCAATAGAATTTTACAAATATCCGCAGATTTCTGGAAACGAAAAATTGTCCACTCCGACCTTGAAAGACCTCGCGCTCGTATAAAAATGCTTCACTATCAGTGAATCGATTTCTTTTGCCTGTGATCCGGACGACTTATATAATAGTTATTTTTAACCCAAAGATTTGATAACTCAATAGAATTATTACAAATATCCGCAGATTTCTGGAAACAAAAAATTATGAAATCCGACCTTGAAAGACTTCGCGCCCGTATAAAAATGGTTCACCGTCAGTGAATCGATTTCTTTTCCCTGTGATCCGAACGAACTTATATAATAGTCATTTTTAACCCAAAGATTTGATAACTCAATAGAATTATTACAAATATCCGCCGATTTCTGGAAACAAAAAATTGTGAAATCCGACCTTGAAAGACCTCGCGCTCGTATAAAAATGGTTCACCGTCAGTGAATCGATTTCTTTTCGCTGTGATCCGGACGACTTATACAATATTCATTTTTAACTCAGAGATTTGATAACTCAATCGAATTTTTACAAATATCCGCAGATTTCTGGAAACGAAAAATTGTCCAATCCGACCTTGAAACACCTCGCGCCCGTATAAAAATGCTTCACCGTCAGCGAATCGATTTCTTTTCGCTGTTATCCGGACAACTTATACAACAGTTATTTTTAACCCAATGATTTAATAACTCAATAGAATTGTTACAAACATCAGCAGATTTCTGGAAACAAAAAATTGTCCAATCCGACCTTGTAATACCTCGCGCCAGTATAAAAATGTTTCACCGTCAGTGAATCGATTTCTTTTCACTGATAACCGGATGCCTAGTACAATATTTATGATTAACCCGAAGATTGAATAACTCGATATATATTTTTACAAACATCGGCACATTTCTGTAAACAAAAAAAAATTGTCCAATCTGAACTTCAAAGACCTCGCTCCCGTACAGAGAGATCCTTCGCCGTCATTTAATAAATTTCTTTAAACTGTAAGCCGGACGAGTTATGCAATATATCTTTTCAACCCAAAGATTTGATAACCCGATCCCATTATGCCAATAAGTTTCACACTTGTCGTTTCCCAACACCCTCCTTTCAATTGTCAATAAACTCACGAGGAAGCTTCAGGTTTTCGTTGTTCTCGTTCAAAAGCGAGTACGATCGACTCAATCTCTCGGCGTATCTCGATTACGTGCGAGATACATTCCGTTAATTGTACGACATTTCAAATCGGCCGGCGTATTTCCGAGCTCCAAACTTCTTCGTCATTGTTCCTCGTGCCTGACGACGACAGAATAATTCCTTCGCCGACATTGTCCCCCGGTTACGAGACGGTTCTTAATAATGAACAGGATTTTGCTAAGTCCCCTCCGGAGTGGAAGATGTTCGAGGCTGTAACGAGCGAACGAAACGAGACGGGAGGCAGCGTTTCCGGTAAGGAACCCGCCGCCGCTGTTGCCGGTCCCGATTATCGGTGAATATCGTGCGAAAGCATGCAGCTGACGGTTTTCCACGAGCCGCGCATCCCCGCGGCTCTTCTTAACCCGCCTCCCTTTTCCACTCTCTTCGAAAGAAAATTCAGAACTTCTTACCCCGTCTCTCCCAACATTTCTCCCGCCCACTGATGCTGACTGACGTGCCTATCGCGTGGCGATTTAATTTAATTTTCTCGTTAACATTTTTTTTTCTTTTTTTTTCTCGATCTATGTTCCTCGACTCGCCGAACAGAGTGTGACGAGAGCGCGCAAGTGTTCGCGTCTCTCGAGGCCGTCAGTGTGCGAGATTAATGCGACGCGTCGGCGCCACGTGGAGCGCGACGAGTGCCGATTTTTTTTCCATAGACCATTTTCCATAAAATCAAAATTGAATCAGTGCAAAAAAAAAATATGAGAAACTCACCTTTGCCGTTGACTCTTCGAGTTGATCTTCGGTTTGGAGCACGATCGAGAGACTCGTCGTAGATTTTTTTTTTTAGATACAAGAAAAATTGTTCCTCTTCGTAACAGCGTTGAGCAAAATTGATATTCACAGGGCGGTTGGAGCCGGAGGTATAGCGGAAGGAGAAAAACAACAACAAAAAATCGTCGGTTGCATTTTTCGGGGTCCGGTCTCGGGCGACGAACGAACGAACGAGCGTGTCACTAATTGGCGCATCACGCACGCCGCACGGCCCACATGGTGCACGCTTATTATTCCGAACGATTAGTCGCCTCGATTATGATTCCGGACGAACGAGCGCGCCATCACCTATCACTGTGACGAGCCGTCACGTGCGCGAGCCGTTTACACAGTCTGCTTCCCCCTCTCCCCGACCCCCTCTTTTACTATCGGCGAAATTTCGATTTTTATCGTCGTTGCGATCGACGACTCTCGTTTCACGAGAAAAGTAAAAATTTGATTATTTAATTTTTATGAAAAAAAAAAAAAAAAATTTGCGATCTACGAATACTTTTGCTTTTGGATAATTTTATTATTTTTTTATAAAAAAAAAAAAATTTCTTCACTATTACCGAGCAAGTTTACTTTGAAAGTGTCGAGGCTGCGGCGCTTTACGCGAGCGCGTTACGCTCGAACGGCTGCTGGCGGCCGACTGAGCGTCTGCTGGGCTGGAGAACACAGATACGGAAGCCGCGCCAACGGCGGAGGGAGGTTTGCCGACACACTCCGATTTCGCCCCCGCCGCCAAACCTCGCTGTCGCTGTTTCTCGCTCCCCTTTCCTCCCTGCGTCTCTCTCGGTTTCTTCGTACACACGTCGTATAACGCTGCCTCTGCCTTCCACCTTCGCGTCGTTATCTCAAACCAAAGGTGTTCAGCTTAGTATCCAAATTTAACGGATTAATACACTGTCGTGCTCAACTCGCGCATTGTTGTAATATAATATAATATAATATAATATAATATAATATAATATAATATAATATAATATAATATAATATAATATAATATAATATAATATAATATAATATAATATAATATAATATAATATAATATAATATAATATAATATAATATAATATAATATACACTGTAAAAAAAATTAGTTTGAAAATTAATTAATGGTATTGGAGGCTTTTTTACATCTGAAATTTCAAGTACATATGCGTTTCAATTTCACAGTAAAATTTTTATTGCCCATCAAATTTCAGGCAAGAGATTTGTAATTTTAATGTCTAATATTTTCACTCTACGCTACAGTACATTACTGTTCAATTAATTTCAGTAATGTAAGCAAACTTCCAATACGTTAAATTTACAATTTGTTTTTACAGTGTATGGTATAATGTAATATAATATAGTACAATAATATAATATTCTCAATGTTTCTCTGCCACGCCGCCGTGAGTGACATTAGTTATATGTCTATCTCACCCAAACATGTTTCGAATCGTTTTCAAATGAAACTCTATCCAATGCGAGAAACACAGACTTAACTTGCCGATACAAAAATTCTCGACCACGGTTGATCTTACGGATAAAGGACGAGAATGTGTCCCTGCCGAGTTGCTTTACGGAGTTCAATGTTCTCTTCTTTTATTCGTAAAAAACCTGAAAAAAGACACTGGCCACGATTTAAAGAAACTGCTTGCCAAATTTCGTCAAGAGATTTTTTGTCGATTTGGAGAACACTGGATACCAAGGAAACGCGTGATCGCCGTGAAACGCATAACTCCCGTCTTTTTGCCCTAGCGGGCAGTCGGGAGTTAAAAACGATCGTGAAAGAGATTTATTATTGCAATTTTTGTTACCGACCGAGTAGTATCACGATTCCTGAAGGACTATTTTTTCTCCCATTAGATTTCGTTTTATTCGCATGTGCATAATTTTTTCTTATTTCATCTACATTCGTTCCAGAAAATTGTTCGAATCTCCGATCCGCAAGAAGAAATTCTTAAGGTGGTTTTTTAGGATCCGCGACATTGCCAATCGATTCTCACACGTGTTAAGTCCCCCCCCCCCCTCTTTTTCGCATGAAACTTGACGACCCGACGCGCACGATGTACAATCCGACTGTACGTGTATAGTTTGGCAAGTGCGAGAAGCTGGAATAGAGGCACACACTGCAGCATCCCGTTTACCTATATACGCGCGGTTATTGTAAACGGGACTGTGTGTTCCTGACGTGTCGATATATTCCCGGGAAGAAAAGCTCTGCCGTTGAAGCTGAGAAATAGCACGATTCCCGCACTGGCCCAACAGCCCTCCGCGACCCTACGCTCTGTCCTCCGCCGCGCACCTCTTCCTTCTCCTACAACTCCTTCCGCTGCTAATACCGCTTCCTGTCCTCAGCGTCTGCTGGCCGGATTCCGCTCCTGCTGCTGCCGCTTCCACTGCCGCTGCTGTTGCAACACCCTGCGGCCAGGAATACTGGCTTAACGTACAACCACGACGGTGCAAGACGTCTTCTCGCATCTTCGGATATAAATCGCCAGACGCGTGTCTCCCGTCGCTCGATCATTTTGCCGAGTAATTCGCAAAACTTTTTCACCCGAGTAATTCGCAAAACTATTCAGCCCGTTGCCCGACAAATCTCCCTCGTCGCGGTAAACTTTGAATTGATCTATTAGAAACACTTGTAAATCGCCGTTTCGAGATTTGGTATTGAAACAAGTAAGCGCCGCTGATAAATATGCGCTTTGCCATTTACGAAGTTAAGTAATGTATTCGCGGATTTTACTTTTAGTTGCAGAAATATGTATTTTAGAATCACTCGCTCTCTCGGCAAATCAATTTATCGTAAAAGAAGAATTCAGTTTAATTATCGCAAACGCGTTATAAAGATAACGGGACTCCGAAAAAATGTATTTAAATTTTATTCAGAAAGTTCCTGATAACGAAGCTTCATCTGCAAGAAAGAAAAAAAAGCCCACCCTATCTTGGCCGCGGCTAACTCACAGAATTGGTATCGGTGATCCATTCGAAACACTCGTAAGTGGCCGGTCCGAAATTTCATATTCGAATACATAAACGCCGTTGATAAATATGCGCTTTGCCATTTGCCAAGTTTTTAAGTAATGAATTCACGGACTTAACTTTTAGTTGCAAAAGTATTGTATTATATTGTATTGTGGATTTATTTTTTTCCAGAACAAGTCCCCTACGAACAAGTTGCTTTTTTGTACAATGCGGTAATAACAACAACAGTATCGGGTTATATTTTGTACAGAGTAATAAATATGTGAATGTAAGAGTAATCCCTCCAACTATTGTCCCATTACTTGACCCTCTCCATCCGTGTTTATACATATATTAATCGCAACATTTTTTAATAGCTCGAAGGATGTTGCACGAGTTACATTTATGGGTAGCGAGTGATACAAGGTAGCACCGGCGACGGCGAATGACGCGCTATATATGCTCGATCTAGCAAACGGCACTTGCAGCAGTTCCGTACGATGGATCGAAGTTCTCGCCGCGACGGTCGCTCGTAACGTAAACAATTCGCGCAAAAAGAAATAGGGCTCACCGTTAGCGAGAAGCTGAACGATGAGGCACGCAACAAAGTAGGGGAGAGCGGGATAAAATGGGGCAGTGGGGCAAAACGGGACAATAGGCCAAAACGCAATTTTTCTAAAAAATGTTGGACGCTCCATTTTTCCCCATCGATACATCTGGATTTTCTGCCCCATTTTGTCCCACTGTACCATCCAAAAATTATTGGAAAATTGCTTTTTGTCCCACCGTCCCGTTTTGCCCCACTGTCCCATTTCGCCCCGCTCTTCCCTATTTCCTACCGTGAAATAATGACAAGAATTCCGCTTCATCCCTATACGCCGAAACTCGCTCTTCCACCGCAATAATAAGTAAAATTTTACTTATCACTCGCTCTCTCGTCAAATCGATTTATCGTAAAAGAACAATTCACTTTAATTGTCGAAAATGCGTTATACAGATAACAGCACTCTGAAAAATAAATAAAAATTATATTCAGAAAGTTCCTGATTGTGAGGCTTCATGTGTGAGAAATTAAAAAAGGCCCACCCTATCTTGGCCGCGGCCACCTCACAAAATTGGAATCGGGTGCGATGTCCCCCGCGTCGTATATTCCACGTGCGAAATACACCATTCCAGGATGTCAAGGGTTTACGTGTGGAACTGACGGAAACTTGACGGAGTGCTAATAATAGAATATAATACTCAGTCGAAAAGGGGGGGGGGGGGGGCTAGCTGAAAATCGAATTTCCCATAACTCGACCGTTCGACATCGTCGGAACTGTCGAGTCGAACGGTCGAATCGATTACAATCCGGTAATTCCAAATTGTACCCGCGTTACATTTCCTCCAAGTGCAACCGGCTGAACGACTGTCTGCACAAAGCCGGACGGAGAAAGTTTCTCGCCGTTTGTGGATCTTTTTTCTTCTTCCCCCGTCCGGAACGCGCCTTGCGCGACTCTCATAATTGTTAATGTCATAATGCCTCGTTCGAAAACACCGAATACACCGATCGGTCAGTTAAATAGTTTGCGGAAGATAAGTATCGACATTTGCGTAAAGCGAAAACTTCGTCACCACCGGAACACCTGCTGGCACCTGCAAGGTAAAATGGGCGTGTGCGCGCGCAGGGCTCATGCACCGGTCACGAAAAAAAAATTATATATATATACATACAATGAAAATTGCGAATTACACATAAAGATACATTTCACCGCGCGTCGCTTGCGCTCGACTCCCCGAGGGTGATCTGTATCGTTTTATTAATGACAACGATCGCGACAATTTATCTTCGCGCCTCCCGATGAAACACATTCGTATCAGGGCGCCTCAAGGATCGATAAAAATATTTGGTAATACGATCATACAAAATCGCCGAATTACACGCATGATTACTGATCCGATTATCAGAATCGGACGAGAAAGCTCATTTCGTTGCGGCTTCGGTAAATCGAGGTGAGCCGCAAGCAGTGCTGGCAAACTTTGATCGCACTCCGGAAGAGAACTTAGAGTGTTATACGAAATATTAATATATATAGATATATTTACATACATATATTTACATACAAAAATATAATAACGATGGCGACAATTTATCCTCACTCCTCCTAATAAATCACACTCGTATCAGAGCACCTTCAAGGGTCGATCAAAATATTTGGTAATATGATCATACAAAATCACCGAATTACACGCATGATTACCGGTCCGATGAACAAAATCGGACGAGAAAGCTCATTTCGATGTGACGTCGGTAAATCGAGGTGGGCCGCAAGCAATGCCGTCAAATCTCTCTTTGGCAAACTTTGATCGCACGAATTTTTATGGTCATCACTTCGGAAGGGAACATTGGCGTTATACGAAATATTAATATATCTACCATACATAAATACATTACCATACATAAATATAATAACGATGGCAACAATTTATTCTCACCCCTCTCGATAAACCCCACGCGTATCAGAGCGCCTCCAAGGATCGATGGAAATATTTCGAAATACGATCATACGAAACCGCCGAATTACACGCATGATTACCGGTCCGATTAACAGAATCGGGCGAGAAAGCTCATTTCGATGTGGCTTCGGTAAATCGAGGTAGGCCGCAACCAGTGCCGGCAAACTTTGATCGCACTCCGAAAGGGAACTTCGAGCGTTATACGAAATATTAATATATAGATATATATATAAATATATATATATGCATATACAGAAGTACACTAGAATATGCAGCGCGGGCGGGGGTATAACGAACGTCAATTGCACGACAATCGATTATATTTCGCGGTGTTCGACGTGCAGCCCCGTGTAATTTACGAGTTATCTGGGAGGGATCGAGCTGCGGCAGCTTCGTTTCCTCGCGCCGCATTCCCTAGCTATAGGCGAGCATGGATATATTCCGGTATATATATACATAATACATATCTAGGCTCGCATAGCACTGGGAGCTCGGTATCCGCTATCAGCGGCCGAATAGGAGAGGCATACACAGTTCGATGTAATTTTGGACGAGTGCGAAAATTACACCGTCGGTGCCGGATCGGAGGGATTGCAAGTGACGCCGACGCTCAGCGTTCCCCCGACCGGGAGGGTGGGTGGGTGTGGAAAACAGATTCAGGAAACCCGGGGCCACCGCGTGGTGTATTACTCCCACGTACACGTGCTTCGTACGTACGTATCTAATACGACTGGCACAGCGCGGCTTGTCAATAACAGGAAGTGGTGAATGCCAATAGCACGGAATCACTTTAATAAGAGCCCAGCGCGAGGGGGAAAACGAGGGCGCGTTGTCCGCGTATTTACAACTGGATGTCGACCGGCGTGAAGACCAGTCTATTGCTCTATTTATCGCTCTTACGCTTGTATTAATTGTTCGTGGTAGCGTGGGTTGGGGTGGTGCCCGGTTCGGTGGCCATGGTGTTTTATTTTAGAGAATGTAGATTAGAGGTACTTTTCATTGGAAAAGGATTTAATATCGATGATGACAAAGTTCTTCGATGACCTGAACGGAAAATGGGGTATGAAGCGTGTACAAGCTATGTTTACACACCCTTCTGGCATTAAGGTAGTACTTGCGGTACAGTCCCGCCAAACGTGAGTTTCAGAGAAAATTTCTAACATTTCTCGATGAGAGAAAGATCTGAAAAAAATCAAGTGTATGGATGGAGCTGCAAAGATCACAGCTTGAACATGGAAAAAACGCGATTTTCAAAGATTATAAAAAATTCTATAAAATTGCACACGTATTCATTTTTATCTTCAATTTGTTAATGACAAATTGGAATTATTATTTCACAAAAACAAACTTTGCAGCACTTCCCATACAGTCGATTTTTTCAGATTTTTATCGCATCGAGAAGTGTTCGAAATTTTCTCTGAACCTCACGTTTGGCGGGACTGTACCGCAAGTACTCCCTTAAGACCATGCGAAATACTCTCCCGCCTACCGAGCGAAAAAAAATTACATTTTCGTAGGCGTGAAAATTTAATTCGCTTTTACTCGAAATGTTGACGGTCTCGCGGAAAATATTTGTTTTTTGTTATTATTTAACGTCGCATCAACTGCCATGGTTATTAGCGACGGACCTATTTTTCCTTTAGAGGGAACCGTACCACTTTGGGGGTCACTCAATATGAGTGAACGTTAACTGTACTTTTGGTCGTCAGTAACAGTCGGCCTTTTAAGTTTGCTTCACGGCGCCGGAGCTATGTCACTTCGATTACTGGCTGTAAACATTGGACGTCTACTGACACATATATCGGCTATGGCACGATAGATGCCAGAAGCTACGTCGCGTCACAATATTTTTCTACCACCCTAGCGGAACTGGTGCAACCACGGATTCGGAGTTGCATCGCAGTCGCAGTCGCACTAGGGTTGGCTAGACATGCATCCGCGAGTTGCAATGACTATGACGAGACTCCGGGTATATTGGATTGAGACCTATCGCTTTGTTCAAACTTTTAACCTTTATGCAACTCTGTTCTGATGGACTCGAGTGATCCCCATGCAACTGCAAGTCCAATAAATAAGACTATACAACGATGGTTGCAAGGGTTACAGAAAAACGACGTTTTTCTGTGACCCTTACACTGTACAGAAAAACGACGTTAAAATAAAGGTTATACACAAGTCTAGAGCAAGTCACAATTTTGAACATTGTGCATTAGTCTATTGAAGTCTGCCGATGGTCACCTCAATTCCGTTAGGGCATCAAGACTACAGCACCGGGATTCAACAAAGTATCGAGACCTCCCGATACTTTGTTCTCGAAGCTAGTATTCTAATCACGGGACCAAAGTGATCGGTTCCGGGAAAATAGTAAACAGTAAAAATAGTGAAAACAGTAAAAATAGAATTAAAAAATCGTAAAAATAGTGAAAGTTGTAAAAATACGTTTAAAAAAATAGTAAAAATGGTTTTAAAATCAGTGAAAATAGTAAAAAGATTCATATTGTTAGAAATATTCTTGCGGAATGTACATTTGACAGAAATCTCAGTACATCTGGTTCAATATGTTTTATAATATTCGATGTGTGGAGGTATGACTGCACAAGTCGAGGCCTCGATCCAGAATGCCCATCGATCGCCCGATCGATGACGACGAAGTCCTCCGAGTCACATCAGCTGGCCTTTGTATAGACAAAGCTCCCTTGTCTCGATCAGGAACCTTCGTGAGCCTCTCGTGTGACTAACGCGGAGTTTGTATATTTGGTAGTTCCGAGAAGAGTGTGCCTAGAAAGCTCGGCGCTCGTTGCGTCGCTTTCACTACTCTAAAATGAAGATAAGGTAAACGTACCAACGGCCGGACAAGGCGTGCGTGCAAGAGAGACGGCAACACGATTTTTCATGCATGTCCATGAACTGGGACTGTTTCCTTAAGTGTCCGGCCATTGGTACGTTTACCTTATGTCCACAATATTTTTGAGCCATCATTAAGCAATTTTCAAGGGACATTTGACCCAAGATTGATCCTTTGCGTTTCCACCTACGCGCAGTGCCTACAACACCAATCGACAGCCAAGTAAAGTTGTTTTTTCGACAAACAACTTTTAATTCGAACGAGGCAATAGTTGAAAATTCGTCGGTACAGTACGTACATTTTTTTTCTTTAGTTTCTCACGCTACCCAAACTTCCGTAACGAGTGCACCGGATTTGCGGAAAAATCTTCGAAGTTCCAGCCGTGCCGTTGCGTTTCCCTCGATTTTCTCGCTCGCCGTTCGAGGCTCATTCGAATAGCGTGTCAACGCCAGCAAGTGGTTGATGCCAATAGCAGGACCTCCGCAGCACTCTCTGTGCGTTCCACGATATATATACTGTCGTTGACGACGACGCTCGCACTCGTAGCTTTTTTTTTTGTTCCGCTGGTCTCGTCGACTCCGTACTTTTCGAGCGAAAACTAAAAAAAAAAAATGTCTTTCTTTGTCGAAAATTATTACATTGTACGTAGCGTTAATAGAAAAAAAGAGTTCGCCAAAAAATGTTCGTTCGCTGTTACCGCCCAGGCTGGATTGCGCGAGACTCTTTAATTTCCGTCATATTTGAAATCGTTAAAAACCGCAACCGTCCACGAGAGAACAAATTTTTTTTCCCTGACGTCATGGAAAATGCGCGCCGCAACGCTTTTCAACGATTTTCTCTTAAGCTTTGCCGGGGTGCTGGTTATCGTTCTCGTACGTGGAATAACGCGTCAAGCTCAGGGGATGCGGAATGCCAATAGCAGTGTACAGCTTCATCGAGGCAGTCTCTCTCTACCGCGTTCTCTCGGGGGGCCAAAGAGCGACGGATCTTTCCGCCTCTGCAAAGTTTTACCGTGCGTTTCTGTGTCGGGCTCTACGTAGTTCTATGCCGTACTCTGTTCCCTGGAATTCCTCTATGGACGATAGAAATTTTGTGCTTTATATTTAACAATGTCGAACAAAGTTTCCGTTCGACGTTCAACTTCGCAGGCGAAACAGGACGGAGTTTTCATTGCGGTCGCTTGTCGGACGCAGCTGTGAAACGCTATCGAAGCTATTTTAGATAAAAGCTCGAAAACGAATGGCAGCTTTGTACTACGTCGCTGAGGGGTTTGAGGAAAACGAGGGGGAGGGGTGGGGGTGGGGTTTGGGGGGGGACCTCTCCGCGGCGCCGGCAGTTCCTCCGGCCAGTGTCAACACAGAAGGAGCGCGAGGTACGCGGGCACGACGTGCGCCGGCTTGCTGCCGCTACTACTGGCGCATGCTGCCGTTGGCATATGTGCACGCACGGGGCGAGAGACCGAAAGTATCGAATGGTTGAACAGGTGAGCTCGATAAGCTCGAACAGCTGTTTCCGCGTTTTACCGACTCCAGTTTGTCTGCCTACTGCACTCGGGCGCGCTCGCGCGTTCACCGACATGTGCATTCATATAGGTGTATGTATATTGTTGAGCGTAGATATCCACATCTATACATGCCTAGATTGGGTCACGAATTGTTTTCGCTTTTTTGTTTCAACTTCAAGCATGAATAAATGTCTTGGCAGGATTGCGCTAGAAATCACGTAGGTGGGATGCAGAGATTAATATATAATATATAATATATAATATATAATATATAATATATAATATATAATATATAATATATAATATATAATATATAATATATAATATATAATATATAATATATAATATATAATATATAATATATAATATATAATATATAATATATAATATATAATATATAATATATAATATATAATATATAATATATAATATATAATATATAATATATAATATATAGATTGAGTCAGCGAATTGTTTTCGCTTTTTTGTTTCAACTTCAAGCATGTATAAACGTCTGTACAGGACTGCGCTACGGATCACATAGGTGAAATGCAGAGACTTGACGCATAACGCCGACGCGAAAATCGATTGTGCTTTTTGATACGAGAATTATTATTATTGATAATTATAAACAGTCTCGTATTTAAATTGACAACTTATGTCGGCAAAAATTCGTTAGCTAACGCGTAATTAAACCACCGGCACGGGGGCGCATGTTTTCCTATTTTGCGGTATTTTCGTAGATAGTTTCCTAGGAAAAGGATATTTTTTACAAATGTATACTGAATACATTATGTTGAATCGAACTGTGCGAAATAATACATTCGGTATTATTTAATACTTTTTCATAAAATATAGTTTTCTTGGTCGATAGTCGAGTGAAGTCGAAAATAGACTAGTGTACAAAGTCACGGATATTTTGCTGAAGAGTAAAAAAAATCATATTCAACCCTCTCGCGAGATGCCTGAAAGGTGTGCATCAGAACACTGTTTCATGATATTTTTTTTTTTTATTTATTCTTCAACGAATTTTCCTTATCCTTATTCGTTCTTTCCATCGGGTTTTCACGTTTTATCCTTCACCTACCCCTAAGGAAAATTCATTTTAACTGTTTCATGATAAAAATTATTGTGTGCAAAATGAAAAGGAACAATTTGAAAATAGTGTTATATGATAGATCTCAAACGGGTAAGAAAGAAACGTCCCTTCGTCGTCGAAAATCGTTCACGCCGATCTTTCAGCCGAGGAACCGCAAAAGCATCTGACAATTGAATTTTGCACGAAATTTGTTAAAAATATATGGCAGCTATGGGTTGGTTACCGAGCGATACGAAAGAAAGGTTGTCGCCGGTGAGACGCAAAAGCTCGTTGAAGTTTTTGGTCGAATCCAAAGCTGAAAATGTTCAGCAGCTTCCTGGACCAGACCTTCCGCTCTGTGAGAAGACACAAGCGGCTACGGGACACGCCAGCGACGTTTTTACTTCCAAATGTCCGCGAGCACGGCGGGGACGAAGAAAAAAGAAAGCGAGATGGAACGGATAGAAAACAGCTGAAGCGCAGATGGTTTCTGGCATCGCGACGGCTGCCGTTTTCCTCCCTCAGAGCATCGTACTCTTTCAATATATATAAGTCCATTGCGTACACCAAATAGTCTACATATGCCTGGCATACTATACATGTGCAATTCGCATGCTCGACACATGTCAAGATACTTAGCGAGACTCCTTTGTCCGAAACGTCTGCCGAACTGTTCTCCAGGACCATTTAAATGGCGATCGTTTAACATTGAATAACATTTCCATAATATTTTACACCGGTTCACCCCGATAAAAAATTACTATTAGTAAAAAATCGCCATAAGTAAAAAATTGCCATTAGTAAAAAATTACCATTAGTAAAAAATTGCCATTAGTAAAAAATTGCCATTAGTAAAAAATTGCCATAAGTAAAAAATTGTCATTAGTAAAAAATTGCCATTAGTAAAAAATTGCCATTAGTAAAAAATTGCCATTAGTAAAAAATTGCCATTAGTAAAAAATTGCCATTAGTAAAAAATTGCCATTAGTAAAAAATTGCCATTAGTAAAAAATTGCCATTAGTACAAAATCGCCATTGGTAAAAAATGGACATTAGTAAAAAATTGCCATTAGTAAAAAATTGCCATTAGTAAAAAATTGCCATTAGTAAAAAATCGACATTGGTAAAAAATTGCCATTAGAAAAAAATTGCCATAAGGAAAAAATTGCCGTTAGTAATAAATCTACATTGGTAAAAAATTACCAATGGCAGTTAAATTTTCGGAGACCCACCAATCTGTTTTCACTATTCTTTTGTCTCGTACCGATCGACTGCGTGTAAAAGATATTGCCGAATTAATTTCTCCTGCATTTAGATTGATTTAGCGATGAAAAAAAAAATGATTTGCCGATAGGGTACAAAGATTATATTTATTATGCTTTGAATATTTGTATAATACACCCTTGGAGGCCTTACAACTTATACAGGTACATTCAAACATCCGAACTTAGATTTCAGGAGTCGCTCGGAAGCGATCGTATTTTTCGTTCTCTTTAGTTTTTTCTCGTACGCGCCGTATCGATCGTTGTTTATTGTCATCTCTTCATTTAATTATAGCCGGTGAATGTTTTAAACTAGGCCATCGAGATAGTAGAATTAAAAAAGAAAAACAAACAACGCTTATACGCACATCCGATCCGAAAAAGTCACTTTCCTCAAGATCATAAACTTCTGACCAGGTTCGTGCAGTCTTTTTTTTTTTTGCCATTTTCATCTTTACGATTCAGCCGGTGTCCGATGTGCAGGATGAGTCCTCCGCGTTACTATGCTCGTTGTTGCTTTCCGTCGACGAACTGTCGTTGCTTTTTATCCGTCTTTTTCGCAACTTTGCGAACTGAAACTCCTCGACTGGAACTATATACATCAACAATTGAAGTTAGACGTTATTACGGACGATCTGGGGATCGCATTTCGCTGCAGGTGAATGTCCCAACCGTTGACGATATGTACCAGCTTCGATAAGATTTTATTTAGTGATTGTTTCGAGTTGAAAATATACTTAAACTGAATGGTCGATGATTCTTCAACGTCAAACTACTTGTATGATTAAATACGATTGATACATTATGAAATAATTATAAAGCAGTTGATTAATAGATAATTCGTCGGCTGCACTCTCCGCTTGCAGCAAAATTTGATACGTCGCGTGAGGTCAACGACCGGGACATCCACGTTGTCAGGAAACAAATAAAAACTAGACATCGCGTGTAAAACGAAAAGCAAACAATGTGTATTTTTTTTTCGTTCTGCTCGTTCGCTCGTAACGCTTGCGCGCACAAAAGCGCACGATTGCGATACAACGTATTAAACAATATGCTACAGTCAAAGTGCGAATTCACTGACAACGAATATCGAAGTATTGAGCGCTACTCGACCTATACCTACGGAATACTTGTACCCTCGCGAATTGTGCACTTCGACTTTAACATTCACATCGTACAGTGATAACATGGGAGCCTAAAAAGATTGTCACGTAGGATGTAGTCGATCGATTTTTCATACGAACTATGAAAATTTTGCCGAAAAGGGATATCGTAACTTCATTATGTTTACTTTTTTTTTTTTACGAGCGAGTTAATAGTAAAATAGTGTAGTGGCGCGGGATCCTACGACGGATCGCCTTTCGCCGGAAAAATATGAGACATATACATAGAATCGTCTTTGATGATTCGCTCGTCTAATGTATCCAACATCTATAAGAGAATCTCTAGAAGAATATTGTTTTAAAATGGTTGTACGCTTAAGATTTAGCACCACAGACATAGCAACATCCTATCAATTCCATCCGGTGAATAAAAACGCCTGCGCATTCTCTATACGATATGAATAGATTTCAGCCGCGCAATTACATCGGAAATTTCGAAGCTCTCGAGTCATCGTGCTCGCCGAGTACAACAGCTCTCGAAACAAATTCGAGAATTCTCAATGTGCGCGCGAAACGAAAGTCGCCGACTTCGCTTCCTCAACGAACCAAAAGTTATTACTCGGCAACTTCGAATAATTGCATAAACTCGTCGACGATGCGGGCATGCTAAATTCTCTCGTATGGCTAAATAGTTTGAACTTTTCTTTTCTATAATTCCTAAGAATAAATTTATTTTTTAAATAACCGAAGATGTATATCTAAATAGCGCTAGCAATGTGACTATCTGAGGTACTGTCGGTTACCATCTGAGTCTGGATCGGCGTCGGTTACGCCGATGGCCGGTACCGGCAGGGGCACAACCTCGGGTTCCAGGGGCTTCGGACCTTGATCGAGATCTTCCACAAGGACTTCTTCCGCCAGGCTGCTCCTCACCGCCTCTGCGATACAAAATTTGTTTTTCAGCCTCGTCGACGCCGATCAATGATTTATCAATGATTTATCAATGATTTATCAATGGTTTATCAATGATTATCAATGATTTGTCAAAGATTTATCAATGATTTATCAATGATTTATCAATGATTTATCAATGATTTATCAATGATTTATCAATGATTTATCAATGATTTATCAATGATTTATCAATGATTTATCAATGATTTATCAATGATTTATCAATGATTTATCAATGATTTATTACGCAATCCATATTTACCATTGAATGCTTGGGGATACTGTTGGTTCAATTTGTTCTTGACTATGCGAATCCTCTTGAAAATATGGTCCAAGTCACGCTTCATTTCGGCGAGCAGTGTTGTGTGTTTCTTGAACTCCACACCGGCTGATTTGAGCCTGTTCACCGACAACTGATTGCAGTTTGTCAGCATCTCATTCGTCTTCTCGAATCTTTGCAACCTGCAAAAATCAAAATTTTCTTTCCATAACATCAGTACGAAAAATAAATACATTAATTTATATATTTATTTATTTATCAACAGGAGAAAAGCATTTTATAAAAAGATAACATATAGGCTGTATGTAACTTAACAGAATATAATGCATAAAGTATATTGAGTATTAAGCATTAAGTAACATTTTTGGTATCGTTTCTACCCTGCACGCTAGGTACAGAATATCACATAACTCGCATGATAGAGAGCGTTTAATGGTAATATAGCACACTTCGACCTGTTGCCCTTTTAAACTTGCCCAGAGAGCTTCCAAAGTCCAAGTGTTCAACACTATTAGCGAGGCCGTAACATTAAGCCTGCGGACGACCGATAGATTGTGAAGAAAAAAATAATAACAGTGTCGAAGACTTGGACTTTGGAGGCTCGCTTGGAGAGTTTAAAAGTGCGACAAGACAAAGGATGCTAGTTTACCATTAAACGCGCACTACCATTGCGATTCATGTGACATTCTATACCTACTGTGCAGGACACGAACGACACCAAAATGTTACTCAATGCTAATACTTTGTACTTTATACATTGTATTATGTTAACTCATATAGACTATATTATATTTCATTGTAAAAGGGTTTTCTCCCGTTGATAAATAGATAAATAAAGCAGCTTGCGAAATTGCTCGCGAAATTGCTCGCGAACGTACATCTGCTTCTGGGCGCGTATCATCGACTCGACGTCCTGCTGATCGACGATGCCGGCGAGTCCCTGAACGAAAACTTCCGGAGCCGTGTAATTTTGAAAGCACTCGAAGCTTCCGGCGTCGGACTCGGGAGTTCCTTGTGCCGCTGCCATGGTTCTTGTTATATTTTTTTTTTCGTAATATTTTAACGGAAAATAAACTCGTCACATCGACTCAATGGAAACGACTTTCCTCAACACGGAGCCTGTCGCTGTACCTCGCCTCATCCTTCAGCAGAGCAGCCGACATTTAGGGAGAGTTTTTCTGTTGTTTTCAAGTCCGGCCTTCATCGTGTAACAACGGAGTTTCGACGCTTGCATTGTTATTAAATTATTGTATCGATTGTAACAGTGACCTACGGGGCTGTACGACCAAACTGACAGCTGGACGCTCGCAAACTGATCGGCCCAGCTGTGTGGACTAGTCAAATGAGAGACTAATATTCGAGAATCGAAATTACAGTTCTAAAAATGCTGTGTGCATCAAAAAAATATAGTGCTGTATGACAATCCTTAACTCTTCGATATTGATCAACATCCTAGAAGCAACACGTAATTATCATTACTTTATAACGACATGATTCACAAATGGATATTTAAACATTAAAATTAATTTAAACAGTAAAATATTATCGTAAATAAAATTAAGCTCTAAACATCATGTACATTACGATCATGTCAAGAAATTAATTACAAAAGCACTCAGGGATTACAAAAATCTAATACAATTTATATTACATACTAACGCAATTGTTAACATTGCCGGTAACTTTACCGGTAAAAAAGGAATCCATCACACTTTACCGACAAATCTGAACGTTTTTCGGGTCTCGAAGCTCGCATACTTCGAGACTCAGAGTGCTTTCGAACGAGCTGTTCAAGCTACAATCGTCTACGAGTTCTTTCAGAAGATAATATCGAAGCCCACCCGTGATATCGATCCGTCAGTGAAAAAGCTCGTACAAAAGAGGCGCCTTCAAACGTACACCGTTCAAACGTACACAGGTTCACCGTAACACAGGTGAATCGTACACTTCACGAAATGGCACGCGGCGTTCAAGCTTACACAACGAATTTCTAACAAACGATTTTTCTAACATCTTACAAACCGTACACCGCAAATTTATTACACATCAAAAAGCTTTCACATTTAAAATGAACACATTCAGAATTTAACAACATTATTTTGTAACAACCGCGAAATGTAACAACTTCGAAAGCTTACACGTGAAATTTGTAACAGACGTTGAATCTTACACCCGTGCATACGTACACGGGCTAATAGGGAAGGGGGCGGCTCGAGACTGCCGCTGATGAGAACCACTGCTACTATGCAGGTTAAATGGACTTCACAGGGGAGGCGCCTTCAAACGTACACCGTTTAAACGTACACAGGTTCACCGTAACACAGCTGAATCGTACACTTCACGAAATGGCACGCGGCGTTCAAGCTTGCACGACGAATTTGTAACAAACGATTTTTCTAACATCTGACAAACCGTACACCGCAAATTTATTACACATCAAAAAGCTTTCACATTTAAAATGAACACATTCAGAATTTAACAACATTATTTTGTAACAACCGCGAAATGTAACAACTTCGAAAGCTTACACGTGAAATTTGTAACAGACGTTGAATCTTACACCTGTGCATACGTACACGGGCTAACAGGGAAGGGGGCGGCTCGAGACTGCCGCTGATGAGAACCACTGCTACTATGCAGGTTAAATGGAGGCGCCTTCAAACGTACACCGTTCAAACGTACACGGGTTCACCGTAACACAGCTGAATCGTACACTTCATGAAATGGCACACGACGTTCAAGCTTACACAACGAATTTCTAACAAACGATTTTTCTAACATCTGACAAACCGTACAACGCAAATTTATTACACATCAAAAAGCTTTCACATTTAAAATGAACACATTCAGAATTTAACAACATTATTTTGTAACAACCGCGAAATGTAACAACTTCGAAAGCTTACACGTGAAATTTGTAACAGACGTTGAATCTTACACCCGTGCGTACGTACACGCGCTAACAGGGAAGGGGGCGGCTTGAGACTGCCGCTGATGAGAACCACTGCTAGTATGCGGGTTAAATGGACGTCCCAGCAGGCAATGTTCGCACGGTAACCCTGTGAGAGGCGCCTTCAAACGTACACCGTTCAAACGTACACGGGTTCACCGTAACATAGCTGAATCGTACACTTCATGAAATGGCACACGGCGTTCAAGCTTACACAACGAATTTCTAACAAACGATTTTTCTAACATCTGACAAACCGTACACCGCAAATTTATTACACATCAAAAAGCTTTCACATTTAAAATGAACACATTCAGAATTTAACAACATTATTTTGTAACAACCGCGAAATGTAACAACTTCGAAAGCTTACACGTGAAATTTGTAACAGACGTTGAATCTTACACCCGTGCGTACGTACACGGGCTAACAGGGAAGGGGGCGGCTTGAGACTGCCGCTGATGAGAACCACTGCTAGTATGCGGGTTAAATGGACGTCCCAGCAGGCAATGTTCGCACGGTAACCCTGTGAGAGGCGCCTTCAAACGTACACCGTTCAAACGTACACGGGTTCACCGTAACATAGCTGAATCGTACACTTCATGAAATGGCACACGGCGTTCAAGCTTACACAACGAATTTCTAACAAACGATTTTTCTAACATCTGACAAACCGTACACCGCAAATTTATTACACATCAAAAAGCTTTCACATTTAAAATGAACACATTCAGAATTTAACAACATTATTTTGTAACAACCGCGAAATGTAACAACTTCGAAAGCTTACACGTGAAATTTGTAACAGACGTTGAATCTTACACCCGTGCATACGTACACGGGCTAATAGGGAAGGGGGCGGCTCGAGACTGCCGCTGATGAGAACCACTGCTAGTATGCGGGTTAAATGGACTTCACAGGGGAGGCGCCTTCAAACGTACACCGTTTAAACGTACACCGTTTAAACGTACACAGGTTCACCGTAACACAGCTGAATCGTACACTTCACGAAATGGCACGCGGCGTTCAAGCTTGCACGACGAATTTCTAACAAACGATTTTTCTAACATCTGACAAACCGTACACCGCAAATTTATTACACATCAAAAAGCTTTCACATTTAAAATGAACACATTCAGAATTTAACAACATTATTTTGTAACAACCGCGAAATGTAACAACTTCGAAAGCTTACACGTGAAATTTGTAACAGACGTTGAATCTTACACCTGTGCATACGTACACGGGCTAACAGGGAAGGGGGCGGCTCGAGACTGCCGCTGATGAGAACCACTGCTACTATGCAGGTTAAATGGACTTCACAGGGTTACCGTGCGAACATTGCCTGCTGGGAAGTCCATTTAACCCGCATACTAGCAGTGGTTCTCATCAGCGGCAGTCTCAAGCCGCCCCCTTCCCTGTTAGCCCGTGTACGTACGCACGGGTGTAAGATTCAACGTCTGTTACAAATTTCACGTGTAAGCTTTCGAAGTTGTTACATTTCGCGGTTGTTACAAAATAATGTTGTTAAATTCTGAATGTGTTCATTTTAAATGTGAAAGCTTTTTGATGTGTAATAAATTTGCGGTGTACGGTTTGTCAGATGTTAGAAAAATCGTTTGTTAGAAATTCGTTGTGTAAGCTTGAACGCCGTGTGCCATTTCATGAAGTGTACGATTCAGCTATGTTACGGTGAACCCGTGTACGTTTGAACGGTGTTGTTACGTCCCAGCCTGTGCCGCTGGGGAGTTCGATGTTGATTGGCTCTTCGAGAGCCCCTGTATCTGGACCTGATTGGTGTTGCCGCGGCGAATAGAAATTCGCTCCGTGAGTCCCGGGAAGGTTTTAAAATTATATTGAGTAGACGAATGAATTGAACACACAGATAATAGAGAGGATAATTGTGGTATATATTCAAATTTAGACATTAACTGAGCTACAACTTGTTCGACATGAGCAACTAAATAATATTTGTAACGCGACAAAATACGAATCGATAAGGCTCGAGTTCGCAACTCGAAGCTCCTTACTCTGTGTTGTCTGAACTAAGACTGACTTTTTAATCATTGTCTGTCTGGAAGCGTCGTCGAAAAAGTACAAGTTTCCTAAGGGTGGAAACTTTGTATTTCTGGCGCTGATTGGTCGAGCAGGGCACCGCCCGCGCGACCGTTCACTTTTTCCCTGTTGTTCCTTACCATCTCTTTTTTACTTCCTATCGTACTATTTCTATCTCAGTTATTCGCCTTTTCGCTCGGCGTCTATGCTTCGACTGCCACTTGTGGCCTTTGTCTATGGAAAAATCCAAATGGCCTTTGTAAAACTCGACGCTCGGCTTGTCGCTCGGGACGGTACTTGAACTCGGAGAAAGTCCTTTGCTAATCTTTTTATGACTCTCGTCCGGTCGTCCGAAGGGAATTCGTGTTCGCTTATAAACCTTTTGAAAAAGAACAGACCTTCGCTCTGAAATTCTTAAACAACAGATCATATGGCTTGCCAGGCGTTTGTAGTAAATATCTCGAGTTGCTGCAGACTCGAAGTTGGTATATTTCTGAGCTTCGGGTTACTATTTATTGCTTTCGACGACGGGAACGAAGAACTGAGATAGGATCAAAAGTTATTGTATTTATAAATGTAGGCATGATTAAACGTATCGTCCCCCGGCTTTGCCGCCTATCTTGAGACTTGTCCATTTTCGTTGAATCTACTTTACCCATCGTGTGTTATCTAATTAGTTCGCGGTCTAGAACCACTGCGTCGGGTGAGTAGCGGAACCGCGGACGTCACACCTTCCCCCTTATTTAAAAAGACGTTTCATACTGAAACGGCTTTTTCTTTGTTTTATTGATTATCTCAATCACTAAACACAAATTACACAGGCTTAAATGTACATATATTTAAAGTGGATACAATATGTAAGCATATATTTAAAGTAGACACAATATGTAAGTATATATTTAAGGCACAACAATGGTTACGTGTATTAATTATGTCGGATTATCGACTGTCGTTTCATCGTCTGGCTCGACGTTCTCTTCGATATTACTTGGAGGATCATATGGTAGTGCTGCGCGTTTCAGTTTGTTCAGGTGAACGATTCGCGTGCGGTTTGCGTGGATTTTAATTTCGGCATTATAATCTCCTAATAATCGAGTAATTTCATAAGGGCCCACGTATTGAGGTTCGAATTTAGAGACTTGAGGTTCCCGTAAGAGATAAACTTGATCTCCTACCTGGAATTTCTGGGGATTCAGCTTTTCGTCGTAGTACCGTTTTGATCTCCATTTCGCGACATTTAGTCGATCGACTACGGTGGAGTGTGTCTCCGTGAGCTTTTTTAGGAAGTTGTCGAGATGTTCGATGTATGTGGTCGGGCAATCTCCGCGATTGAAGCTACTTGGTATGTTTGCCTCTCTCCCGAATACTAACGAGTGGGGCGCGAGACCGGTCGCTTCGTGAGTCGATGTATTATAGCTGAATATTGCGTATTTCAGCCAAGTATCCCAGTCCTGTTTGCTACCGAATTGTTTAAGATATTCTACTAGCGAATGGTGACTACGCTCGAGAGAGCCAAGGGACTGCGGATGAAATGCCGTGGATTCTAACTTCTGGATTTTGAATATTTTGCATATTGTTTGTATGATTCTGCTAATGAAGTTACTTCCTTGGTCGGTATGGAGTATCCTGGGGCATCCGAAACGAGTGATAAATTGATCCGCCAGAGCACAAGCTATTGAGACGGAGTCGATCGTTTTTAGAGCCACGGCTTCGCTGTACTTTGAAAAATTATCCTGGAATGTTAAAATGTACTTGTTGCCTCTTTCAGTCACGGGTAAAGGTCCTACAATATCCATTTGTACCCTCTCAAAAGGTTCGCTCGGCGTATCTGTAATTTTCATTGGTATTCGCGTTTTGTTCCGGACTAGCTTGTATTCCTGGCAGCTCCTACACGATTTGACGAACGCTACTATGTTTTCTTTCATCCCCTTCCAATAATAATCTGCTCTAATACGCCAATATGTTTTTGACGCTCCTTTATGCCCGCCTACTGCAGATTCGTGATATTCTTTTATTATCGCTACTCGATCTGTTTCAGAGGGCGTTTTTATCTCACCCGAACATATTCGAATCTGAATGTCTGAGCCCTGGAAAATTTGTCTAATACTTTGTTCTATTGTCCCCCATGACAACTGATCTAATCCGTTTCCCTTTTTCATAACGTTTGCCCTTTTTATTCCCAATGTTTCCATGGCATGCTTGCTGGCTTCAAATGCATCGGTAATTGCAGACATGTATGGTCTGTCGTAAAATTTATTTCTCACAACCAGACTGAGTACGTAGCGGCTCTCAAAGGCAGATGCTATTACTTGTCCGAGCTGTCGTTCTTCCGATTTTAACCCTTTTAGATCGATCAAGCCAAGACCTTTCAACTCTCGACTATTTGCCGTGGTTAGAACGCAATCAGCGGACACAAAATTTAATATATTACCTTTTCCGATAGAGAGCGTATCTTTACTATAAATGATGCAAGAATTTTCCAAGCGATAAACAGGGCTCGAGTTGGCAACAGTCATATGAAAGGAATTGGTTTCTGTGTCTACTTCTTCGAGGACGCAATCTTTTTCAGGTCTTACACCTGGATTCCGCCGATTCACTACAGCTTCTACTTCAGACATGACAACCTCTGCATCTCCCTTCCGCTTCCCTTGTATCTGGGATTCCTGGTCTACCGCAATTTCATTAAAGGCGGTGCTGATTCCGCCACTAGGGGCCTTGGAATGAGCACACGTTTCAGAGACAAGTCTCTCTCCACGTGGGCACACCGCCCCACCTTCCTTATTGCTATTCATATTGACCCCTTCGGAAGGTCGATGTTTCTCAACCCTCAACCGTGCGTCCTTTTGGTCAAGGAGGCATTGGCGATTACTGGGTTTTTGGTGTTCCCCTCCAGCAGCTAGTGGCAAGTGTGGTACTCGGCACTGCTGTAACCGGCTAAGGGTTTCTGTACCATCGGACTCCGAGGTTGTTTCATATACCTCATCCATCGAGTCTATTTCTATGTCTAAGTTATTTCCCTTCAGATGCCCGAATACTAGAAAGATTCTCCCCAGAAGTTCTTCGACAACGAAATCATGTGCTGTTTGACACTCCGAGTCCAGGTCCACCTCCTCCCGTTCGTCATCTTCGTTATTTTCGTCCCGTCTTAATGCCGGCGAACCCGGTGTGTGAACATCGATGTTCAACACCTGTTTTGCCGTCATTTCGTCAACTGTAGTGTTGTCGTCATTGACCGTTTCTATTTCATTGAGATTCGGTGGATTTCTGGACAGGGCGTCTGCGTTGGAATTGGCTGTGCCCTTTTTATAAACAATGTCATACTCGTATTCACTAAGCTTGATCCGCCAGCGAGCTAGCCTGGAAACAGGGTCTTTTAATCCGTTCAACCACAGTAGAGGGCGATGGTCGGTAACCAGGGTGAAACGATGACCGTACAGATATGGTCGGAAGTGTTTGACCGCAAACACTATTGCCAACAACTCTTTTTCCGTGGTTGAATAATTAGTCTCGGCTTTGTTTAAACTCCTCGATGCATACGCTATTGGTAAATCACTGCCTATTGGTCCCTGGCTTAGTACGGCTCCTAAAGCGAAATCTGATGCGTCTGTAGTCAGCACGAACGGTTTCGTAAAGTCCGGGTATTGGAGCAATGGTTCAGAACAGAGTTTATCGCGTAAAGTTTCGAAGGCTTTTTGTTGTGTCGGAGTCCAAAGGAAACGGGCATGCTTTTTGAGCAACACGGTCAGGCTTTTGGCGATTTTTGCGAAGTCCGGTATAAATCTACGATAATATCCGATTAATCCTAAAAATTGTCGGATATTTTTCTTTCCTTGGGGTACCGGAAAATTTGTCACCGCTTCGATTTTCTGAGGGTCAGGTTTTACTCCGGCTTGGGTTATGATGTGACCAAGATACACGATCTCTTTACGCAGGAATTGACATTTATCGGGTTGAAGAGCCAGACCGGCTACCTTCAGACGTGCCAGAAGTTTTTTCAATTTTGCTCCATGTTCTTCAAGGGTTGTTGCGTATATAACAATATCGTCCATATACACAAACAATTCTATGCCTTGGAGGCCTGTGAGGACTCTGTCCATGAGTCGCTGGAAAGTTGCAGGTGCATTTCTCAAGCCAAAAGGCATGCGCGTGAATTCAAGGTGAGCGTATGGCGTTGAAAAAGCAGTTTTTGCGCTTGATTGTGGGTCCATAGGGATCTGGTGAAAACCAGATGCAAGGTCGAGAATGGAAAAATACTTAGCCCCACCGAGTTGATCTAGTATCTCGGTGATATTGGGGAGCGGGTACGCGTCTCCGACGGTTTTTTCATTCAACGCACGATAGTCTATGACCATTCGCCAACGCTTTTTACCTTCTGAGTCGGCCTTTTTGGGGACGATCCAGAGGGGAGAATTGTAGGGTGATTCTGAGGGTTGCACGATTCCCTTCGCGAGCAAGTCATCGACCTGCTTACGAATTTCGTCCCTCTGGAAAGGCGGATACCGATATTGTTTGGTATTTATCGGGTTTTCGTCGATTGTAATAATTTTGTGCTGCAGCACTGTGGTTGATCCTAATGGGTCATCAGGTAAGTGAAATTGCGGAAGAAAGTCTGTTAAAACCGGGAGAATAATATTTTTCTCTTCTTCGTTTAGATGTTTAAGGTTTAGAAGGGTTAATAATTTCGTCAGGCGTTTAGCAGTTGCCTTGTCGGCTTCCCTAGGCGAATGTGGCGATGGTTCAGACCGTGCGCGTGGGGGGATGGCATGGTATTCTTCGAGGTTTACCGGAGCCAATGACAGGTTAATTGGGTAGTTATTCGAATTGATCGCGTAGACCTTTGCAAACCCTTTTTCTTGCGTAACAAGAGATTCGCCCAGAAAAACTCCTGTGCCTGCGTTAACTCGTCGCATGTAGCCGTCGCGGATGTCCGAGTTAGAAATGGGGATATCTACTAGCTGTTTGGTACGCGGTGGTAACGTTACTGTATGATAGTTCACAAGAGGCAGGTGTTCGCGTGTCATTCGAATTTCGTTTAGAGTAAAATCGAGTACAGCACGGTGGCTTTTCAAGAATTGAATACCTATAATTCCTTGTTCTCTAATGGGGAAAGATTCGTTAACCAGTTGGAAGAATGTCTCTACCCCTTTTATGCAAATTTTTACTTCTCCTATCGTTTTATAAATACCAGATCCGATCTCGGTTAGGTGGTATCTCTTTTGTTTATTTATCCACATTTGTGGATTTAAAGCGTTCTCTTTTAAGATGTTTAGTTCCGACCCTGTATCTACCATTAACACGGCGATGCCTCCCTTGAATATAATGTTAGTTAGTCGGATTATTGGGACCTCTACATCGCGCTGGCTTCGGATTGTGAGGACATACCTGAGTCGCGGGGCTTTTCGAAGGTTAAGGTCGTCGACGCACCCTCTCGACGATTCCCCTTGAATAAAAAAGGTTTATCTTTACGGGCGCGTTTAGCTTCCCTTTCATTCTCGTGTTTCTTCTTTAGGAAACAGTCCTTTTCCACGTGATTGTTTAGGTAACAATAACCGCAACTCGGCGCGCTACTTATACTATCCCGCTTAGGCTTAGCATTTTCATTTGCGAACTCTGGGCATTGGTTTCGTTTATGACCCATTTCCTTGCAATTGTAGCACTGAATAGCAGTGAGCGGACGACCGTACGTTGACTTCACGTGGTTTATACGTTTCCGCGAGTTTGAATTTGAATTAAACTGAACGTCAGTCTCCGAAGCAGTTATTTTATTGGCCGGATTATTTTTATGGATTTCCGACCAGATTTTACGATCCGTGTCGACCCGCGTGGCTGCGTCGATAGCCTCTTCGAGAGAGGAATATTCTTTTTCGCGAAGGGAGTAGAAAGTCTCCTTATCAAGGCCTCTGATAAAATGTTTAATCGCGGTGTTTCGCATTCCGGTACTCCATGTCTCGACCGCATCCCCGCTGTTTTCGCGCTCGATACTATTTGTGATGTCAGTGAGGATATCAAGGATACGCGATCCATACTCGGGGATTGTCTCGTCGTCTTTTCGAAACACGGTGGTCAAAGTGACGAGTGATTGACTAAAATCGGTTTTCTTCGCTAAAGATCGTTCTAAAGTGTCCAGTATTTCGTCGAGAGTATTAAACATTTTCCCCTGAACATAACGTCGAGCTTTCTTTGTAACTCTACCCCGGACGAGCAGGACGAAAAACTTCATTTCGTGTTCCTCGATAGCTTCTGCGGCAACGCGGCAGTGATCTATAAACATTGATACGGGCATATTATCACCATCAAACTCGGGAATTATTGTGGATGCCATTCTGAATCCCGCACTAGTACCCTTATGCGAAATTGACGGTTGACTGCCTTTTGCCGAACCGCTTGTCGATATAATTTCCGTAACGTCATTGTTAACCGGTTGGTTCCGCGGCCATAGATCGCGCGGTGGGGTCGGAGCCGTCATTCTGTTAATATTATTATTGGAAGATCTATTTGTCGCGGGGATGTCTAAACTATCTACACTGCTTCCTGCTTGAGGAAGGCTCAGTGTCGACTGTGCTCGTTCTGCCCGGCCCAGTGCACCGAGAGATTCTCCTCTGGTTAATGCTCGAGAACGACCTCGACGAGCGGGTGTTGCAATTCTCGATGCACCTCTTGCCGAGAGTCTCGTAGATCTCGGTCTACCCGGCATTGTCTTGAGAGTGCTGGCTCACTAACTTTTTACTTTATAGTCAAATAATAATCTGGTGAAGTGATGAAAAAAAAAAAATCGCAATTTGTTAATGAGAATAATAATTGGGCTTCGGTTGACTTGATTCGAACTAGATTTTATTTTTATTTATTTTTGTTTTTATTTTATTTGATTTATTTATTTTTGTAAATTGAGTAGAATTATTTACCAGATTGATTTTATTAAATTAGTTGAAATTACTAAAATAAATGGCGATCCAGCATGCTCAAGAAATTTAGGGTAGCTTAATGAGTAATCTACAATATTCTTTCTACTTACAGTTTGATGAGCCAGACGATGTACCTGATAGACTATTATCTATTCTGTATAAGTATATATCTTAAAGTGGTTTCACACTGTCTTTTGTCGTTTTCAAAATGTTTTCTAAAAAAAAAAAAAAAACACACAATATCGCTCTGTCTTCTAAGTGCCAATCCCTCGGTGGTCGATGATTCCGCGGGGTTCAGCGATGCTTCTTCGAGTCCGTCGTCGCTCGTGATCCGTCAATCCCCCGTTGGGCTCACCCCGTGAGCTGGTTGGCAGGTACCAGAAGGGTCTTCGATTCAACACCTTTTCTTAGCAATACTTTCCCCTACACGGTTCAGTCAAGCTACTCAGTTCACCCAACTGAGGTCCGGCAGAAATAAAGCACGCCTGAAAAAGGTGCGAACCACGTCGTAATTTGTGCAATTTGTGCGTGTTCTCTTTTCATTTATTTTGTATGAGTCCGCTTCATATTCATGGTGCCCGTGATTTCAAGGAACTTGCACGGCCGTTGATAATCACTTATGTTTTCCTCTGGCATTCGCCCGTCGCTCTCTGGGGAAACCGTGCAAAACCCAGGAGAGAGGATCGGCACACACACTAATATAGGTATACGCGTGCTTTCCGAAGTCCAAATAAACGTCACTTTTTACGCAAACACTGAGAACTACACACACTTGGCCACTGCACAAAACTCCGAATTTCAATGTCTATTTTCCCGGTAACTCAGGTGCAACAAAATTGTCCTACCGACTGCGCCAATTATGTTACGTCCCAGCCTGTGCCGCTGGGGAGTTCGATGTTGATTGGCTCTTCGAGAGCCCCTGTATCTGGACCTGATTGGTGTTGCCGCGGCGAATAGAAATTCGCTCCGTGAGTCCCGGGAAGGTTTTAAAATTATATTGAGTAGACGAATGAATTGAACACACAGATAATAGAGAGGATAATTGTGGTATATATTCAAATTTAGACATTAACTGAGCTACAACTTGTTCGACATGAGCAACTAAATAATATTTGTAACGCGACAAAATACGAATCGATAAGGCTCGAGTTCGCAACTCGAAGCTCCTTACTCTGTGTTGTCTGAACTAAGACTGACTTTTTAATCATTGTCTGTCTGGAAGCGTCGTCGAAAAAGTACAAGTTTCCTAAGGGTGGAAACTTTGTATTTCTGGCGCTGATTGGTCGAGCAGGGCACCGCCCGCGCGACCGTTCACTTTTTCCCTGTTGTTCCTTACCATCTCTTTTTTACTTCCTATCGTACTATTTCTATCTCAGTTATTCGCCTTTTCGCTCGGCGTCTATGCTTCGACTGCCACTTGTGGCCTTTGTCTATGGAAAAATCCAAATGGCCTTTGTAAAACTCGACGCTCGGCTTGTCGCTCGGGACGGTACTTGAACTCGGAGAAAGTCCTTTGCTAATCTTTTTATGACTCTCGTCCGGTCGTCCGAAGGGAATTCGTGTTCGCTTATAAACCTTTTGAAAAAGAACAGACCTTCGCTCTGAAATTCTTAAACAACAGATCATATGGCTTGCCAGGCGTTTGTAGTAAATATCTCGAGTTGCTGCAGACTCGAAGTTGGTATATTTCTGAGCTTCGGGTTACTATTTATTGCTTTCGACGACGGGAACGAAGAACTGAGATAGGATCAAAAGTTATTGTATTTATAAATGTAGGCATGATTAAACGTATCGTCCCCCGGCTTTGCCGCCTATCTTGAGACTTGTCCATTTTCGTTGAATCTACTTTACCCATCGTGTGTTATCTAATTAGTTCGCGGTCTAGAACCACTGCGTCGGGTGAGTAGCGGAACCGCGGACGTCACAGTGTACGTTTGAAGGCGCCTCTCACAGGGTTACCGTGCGAACATTGCCTGCTGGGACGTCCATTTAACCCGCATACTAGCAGTGGTTCTCATCAGCGGCAGTCTCAAGCCGCCCCCTTCCCTGTTAGCGCGTGTACGTACGCACGGGTGTAAGATTCAACGTCTGTTACACATTTCACGTGTAAGCTTTCGAAGTTGTTACATTTCGCGGTTGTTACAAAATAATGTTGTTAAATTCTGAATGTGTTCATTTTAAATGTGAAAGCTTTTTGATGTGTAATAAATTTGCGTTGTACGGTTTGTCAGATGTTAGAAAAATCGTTTGTTAGAAATTCGTTGTGTAAGCTTGAACGTCGTGTGCCATTTCATGAAGTGTACGATTCAGCTGTGTTACGGTGAACCCGTGTACGTTTGAACGGTGTACGTTTGAAGGCGCCTCGTACAAAACCTCTTTTAATTTCAGCCCGCTTTTGACTAGCGCGTTCTACCGTGGTCGGTAACAAAAACTGTAATTAACTTTTGACAACAATGCCGGCACGAGCGGTGAAACGAAGAGTCTCAGAGGAAGCGGATACCGCGTCAGCTCTCGATGAGACTTTTCTTTCGACCGGACGTTCTAGCGGCCGTGAAAGAAGTTGATTATAGTTTTCGATACCGACTGAACCTGGGATGGGCGGGATCGAAGTGATGGAAGGAGATACCTCGTCGCCATTTATCCGTGCGATAATACTAAAAAAAGCATGTGACAGATTCGAATGAATACACATCGCCTCGCTCTTTAGACTTCGTTCCGAAGCTTATGGGACAGCGAATCGATACTATTTAAATTTTTTTTTGTTAATTATTCGCTTCGACGCATCGTGCCACTTTACACGTATAGACAAAAAACAAAAAAACCAGGCGTTTAGTATCGAATCGCAAAACGTTGGAAATAAATCACCTTGGATGAAAAATGTTTGCACGCGTTTTTCCTTGAGCCGACTGTTTGCAGGCGCGCGATACGCTCAGGTAAGCCCGACACTTATTTGACGCAAGATTCGCAAGATTTTTTTTCTTCCTTTTTTCACAACGTTCGAAATATTAATTCACAAAAACGCTTCCGACGTGAGATGGAGCAATCGCGAGGTTAAAGAGCACATACCAGCCACTCAAAAATCGATAATAACGACGAAAAAATAAAAATTTCGAAACGATGTCCTCGAAAGGTTAATGAATAACTTATGTAATGATAAAGGCAGGATACTACGCTAAGTCTATTCAACAAATTTGGGAACTTCGCAATCCATCAATCTTTACGTCGATGCGTCGATTCTAATGTGTATTTCTATGGTATGTTTATCTTATATTGTAAAAACTATTTATATGTGTAAAAGGGAATTGGCCATTGATTTAAAAAAAACATTAATTAAAAGAAAAATGTTCATAAAAAAATCTAACGGTCCACTTTTTCAGGCGATGCCACAGGCAATGGCATGCTTCATGTGCAGCAGGCCGTTAGGCCTGAATCGTCTCGCGCATTTACTCTCCCGTTCTACCCCATTGGTAATTTCGAGAGGCCTCACGGCCGGAGGCCCCATCGAAATGCTGAAAAAAAAAATATCCACGGGCGACCTTGTGGCGGACGAGTATCAGATGCAGGTGGCCGAGAGGCTGCAAACAGTGTACGAAGACGTGCAAGGCTACGAGCCAGAGAAGCCTGGCTTACTGAGCCGGTGGCTCGGAAAAGGCAAGAAAAAGAAAAAGCCACCGAAAGGACTCTACCTTTACGGAGCAGTGGGTGGAGGTAAAACAATGTTGATGGACCTATTCTATAATTGCTGTCAGGTATCTCGGTTCTTGTATCTTCTTTATTGCACATGGGGAGCCAGAAATTAGATGATAAAAGCCAATTTTACGCGACCTTATGCACCTCTCAAGTAATGAACGAAAAATATTTTTTACACAGATCTTTAGGGAATCTTTTAAGGAAATAGCAATTTTTTTTTTTCTTTTTTTGTGATCAAGAATAGTTTTGAGACATACATATAGGCGGGCTACACCCTGTAGAGGTATTGTTAGATTGTGGCTTTCCATATGCAGTGCGAATTGCCTAGCCAATGAGCTTGTGGATTTAACTGTGAATTTGTTTTCTCTTTTTCTTTTCCTTCCTGCTTCACCTAGACCGAGAATAAGAAACGTGTACACTTCAACAAATTTATGCTGGATGTACATAGTAGAATACACGAGGTGAAGAAAGGCGTTACACGCGATCCTCACAGCACTAAGCTTCAGCCGTTTGATCCTATTCCACCGGTGGCCGCGGTGATAATCGAAAAAGCGTGGCTGCTCTGCTTCGATGAATTCCAGGTATTTAAGGATACTTTACACGTACATTCCTAGCCAAAAATGAGTCTCAGTGACAATTTGAACACTTCCCAAGGGGATAAAAATCTGAAAAAAATGAACTCTAGTAAAGGTGTCAAAAACATTAATTTTGCATCATAATAATGTCAAAAAGTTAGTAACAAATTGCTAAAAAAAATGGTTCAACAAATTATCCGCGAACCTTTTTTTCCTCTTTTCAAATAAATTCGTTGATTTTCCAGAAGCCACATGAATTTTTTCAGAATTTTTCGATATTTTTGAATTTTCCATAAAAATTTATTTTTCAAGGTCATAACTACGGAGAACTGAACTGTTGGCGCATTCGCCTCGTAACTTTTTGTGTGTAGTGTGGAATCGTGACACGGAAACATGTCCGAAATTCGTGACTCTACATCGATTTTTCAAATTTTCGAAAAAAAGAAAAAATTTGAAATGTAAGATAATTTTAATAAAATTCATATGAATTCTGAAAAAACAAAGTGTTCATTGAAAACAAGAAAATAAAGGTATTTCTAATTTTTTTAACAACAATTTTCTTTTTTAACATTTGTTGATAACTTTTTGGTATTGTTATTATGCAAAATCAAAGTTCTTGATATCATTAATATTGCTGATTTTTTTTAGATTTTTGGCATTCGCGAAGTACTGAAATTTTGATCGAATTAAACTGTTGGTTGGAAATGTATGTGTGATGCATCCTTAATTCAAACGGGAAACTGAATTTCCATTGCGATTTGATTAATGAAGATTTGTAACCATTTTTTTTTTTTTTTGCAGGTAACCGACGTCGCGGATGCTATGATACTGAAGCGTCTCTTTACGGAGCTCTTCAACAACGGTGTAATTGTCGTCGCGACGAGTAACAGGTCGCCCGACGATTTGTACAAGAATGGCCTGCAGAGAGGGAACTTCGTTCCGTTCATTCAAGTATTGAAAGATCACTGTGCAACTGAAACTCTGGATTCCGGGGTTGATTATAGATTGAAAGGAAGTAGCGGCAAAAATCGGACTTACTTCGTGTACGTTAAAATCATCGCCGAGTAGACATTAAAATCTGTGACCCGTCGATAATATTGCGTTAATCATATTTAGGAAGGGACAAGATGCGGACGATGCCGTTGACAAACTTTTCAAATATTTATGCTCGATGGAAAACGACATCGTAAGGCCGAAGACGCTGTCGATAAAAGGCCGCAATGTTTCGTTCAAGAAGACTTGCGGGCAAGTCATCGACTCGACGTTCGACGAGCTATGTGACCGGGTAAGAAAAAAAAATGTCTACATACTCGCAGCGTTGCGAGTCTTCTTAAGAGGGTGTAAACATTTTTTTCATCCACAGCCAATGGGTGCGAGCGACTATCTCGAAATGTCCCAAGCCTTTCACACAATCATTATAAGAGACGTACCGCAATTAAACTTGAAACTGAAGTCTCAGGCGAGGCGATTTATTACGCTAATCGACACGCTTTACGACAATAGGGTGAGCCGATATTTTATTGCCTAACGATGTGGAACATTCAGATTGGAATTTATCGACGATAAAATTATCTTTATTCCTGCAGGTAAGAGTGGTCGTCTCCGCTGCAGCCCCGCACACTAGATTATTCGTCGCCGAAGGCGACGTCGAATATAGCGATGAGAAACGAATGCTGATGGATGATTTGAAAATTTCTGTGGGCTCGGTGAGTCCACATATCGCCACAGAGTCACAGATCGCTGCGCGATCAAAGAACGTATAGCAATATTCGTTGCGCGATCAAAGAACGTATTGCAATATTCGCTGCGCGATCGAAGAACGTATTGCAATATTCGCTGCGCGATCGAAGAACGTATTGCAATATTCATTTCAATTTTAGGAGGATCACAAATCGAATATCTTCACTGGCGAGGAGGAACTCTTCGCGTTCGATCGTACGGTCTCTCGGCTCTCGGAAATGCAGTCAAAAGAGTATTGGGATCAGTGGGAGCAGCAAAGATAACGTTAATGCGCCATAGGATCAAAACTTTCGAAGTTCGTTGTTATAAGTAGTTTCAAAGTAATTCGAGCTCAAAAATGGTATTATTATAATTTTGACGTCCCTCAGCGTACTATTCATCAATGAACACTACATATATCTAACTCATTCGGATCTTCAGCGAGCTATTTATTTGTGACGTAAGACAGTTACGTCTGTAAATATGTAATAAAAATTACCAACGACCTTGGAACACTTGAATATATTTTGAGGCGAAACTTCACTAATCCTTTGTGTGTTAAGCACTGAGGTGATGTTCTTCTCGACTTAGCGACGTAGCATCGACTGCACAAGAGTGAATTGATTGCCCGCGTCGGGCAACTTAATTGACCAATTATTCTCGACGTACCGCTCAGCATTTCAATTTCGTTTTGCCTAATGCATTCCATTCTGTTCATCACAGTGCACTCGAGAACCATTTCTAAGCGACAAAACATATCGCGCGATTTTTTAATTACCAATAAAACAATAAAGTAAAATTTCATGATTTCTCGAAAAAATTTGAATTTCGCGGTTTTGATGACTGCATATCGAATAACCGTTAATACAGTCTACAACCTTATCGGTAAAAATTTAATTTAGCAAAATTTACAAAAATCGGACCCGGAAGTCACGTCATAACTGAAAATGACATACAGCGCCGGTCGAAAAGTGAGATTTTGAAACCGGAAGTGAGGTCATACTCGGAATACGTCACTTCCAGTCTCAAAAATCTCATTTGTAACCAGAAGTGATGAACTAATGAAATTACGTAAACAACAAAAAATTAAGTAATAAAGTTCCTTTTTTTTAAATATTGTGCAAACCAACTACGCTAATTTGTGTTTCACCGACAGGCACGTTTTCGACACTTTTTCCGAAGTCACAAGCGACTGCGAGCTCTTGCAGTTAATATTGAAACTCGCCCATCGAGACGCACCCCTTATCAGCTGGGTCAGCTGACAGATAGGCAGATAGTAAACTAAAGGCATCTGTACTTTCGGCGCTCAACGAGTCGCGCTCGATCAAAGAACTTTAAAGTGTAACAGTAAATTGCAATAGAGAAAAATATAATTATCCCGAAATGGTACAGTTGATGGATATTCCAGAGTCACGTTGGAAAAATGTGTGCGTGAGCGAACCTGCAGTAAACGATAAAGTGAAGCAGATCGTTTACAAAGCAAGCACCTTACAGGGAGATAACAGAGTTGCTTGGCTTTTGAGAGCAATCACTTGTATAGATTTAACGACGTTGAGCGGAGATGACACGGAAACCAATGTCGAAGCATTGTGCGAAAAGGTGGCAAAATTACGATAATATCTGCATTCATATCTGTTAACATAAATCAACTAACTTGAGTTAACGTAACTGAACTTAAATTAATTTAACTTAAATTCATTAAGTTAGTTTAATATAACTTACATTATATTAACTTGCATTAAGTAAGTTAAGCGAATTTCACTTTAGATTTAACTTGTCTTAACTTAAATTATGCCGACTCGTGTTAAGTACAAACAATTGTCTGTGCTTAACGTGTAATGTATATGTGTGTACGTGTCTATATGAAGTAATTGGGCATCAAATAAGAGAATAGATATTTTTCACAGGCGGTAAATCCGATCGAGCTGAACTTCCAGTGGCCAGAACCCCTGCACACTGCAGCGGTCTGCGTATATCCAGCAAAGGCAAAGGCAGCAATCAATGCTCTGAAGAACATACCAGCTGATGACTCAGAAAACATGCACTGTGTTAAAGTAGCTACCGGTATAGATACAGAAATTTATTTGGGCAAACCAGCCAATGAATGGACAGGACCAATGAATGGACACTTTCCATTCATTGGTCGGTTTACCCTATTTAATATTATTATTGTTACTATCATTTTGTAATTTTGTAATGCCAATTTAAAAAATATTTTCTCTGAGCAGTAGCTGCAGGATTCCCAACCGGACAGTATCCTCTGGCTTCGCGCCTCGCCGAAATAGAATACGCCGTTTCCCTGGGAGTCAACGAAATAGATGTGGTCATCGACAGATCTCTGGCTTTGACTCACAGATGGACGGATCTCTACAACGAGCTCGTCGCTATGCGAGAAGCGTGCGGTCAAGCGCGCATGAAGACTATTTTGGCGGTTGGAGAATTGCCGAGTTTGACGGATATTTATGCGGCATCCATGATAGCGATGCACGCCGGCTCGGATTTTATAAAGACTTCTACCGGAAAAGAGACCGTAAACGCCACTCTGCCTGTCGGCATAGTAATGTGCAGAGCTATTCGAGATTTCTACAGGCAAACGAATAAAATGGTATAAGTCGTCAAAAAAATGCTCACCGCTGTCGACTCACTGGTGATGGAACAGGGTAATTTTTGATAAATTTGATTACAGGTCGGATTCAAGCCCGCGGGCGGTATAAAGTCTTCCGTTGAGGCTCTGCAGTGGCTGGTGTTGGTCAAGGAAGAATTGGGAAATCAATGGTTGAACAAAAACTTATTTCGCATAGGAGCCTCCAGTCTGCTCGACGATATCGTTAAAGCGATCAAATGATGATTCACTGAAGTGTCGCGAAATTTGGCGGTATGCACTCGTTAATACCTCGTATTGTTTATATAATGCGTACTTTTTTATGTTGAATAAAAAACAGGCAATTATCTATTGGTCGTAAATTTCATCGTCGATCGATGCTTCCTAACTTTTCGGTTTGAATTTGGCGCGCTTTCGCCGACCATTTACGGCAGCCCACCATGCCTCTATAAATCGATTTTACACATGCTTGCCTCCACCAATGGCGAGGTCTATAACCGAGCTTCCATCAATCAATGGAGCGTGTGTAGAAATGGTTTGTGGAGGAATGGTGCTGTCATCTTTACACTGCGGGTAACATATAGGTGGCCGAAAGGGAAACCTCTATTATGACCAACCTCGCCGTACGCAAAGAAAATTGTAATGGTAAAATTTTTTTCTTCAAATTTTTGTTTTTCGAACAAAAAGGAATTTCGTTAAAAAAATGGTAAGGATACTCGTTGATATATATTCACGTCCCACACACTTCAATGTCGCGTGCTGCGGGCTGGGCGTTTCGATCGCGGCAGTATCGTTGCAGCGTTTACACTTAGCGGCATCCTTCGGGGAAAATCTCTACCTTTGTGACATGCAGACATCTGTATTGCCGACCGCTCTTACTTTCGAGCGTCGGTAAATCACCCCATCATTTGGGTCAGTATCGTTTGAAATCCCTTTAGATTCATGTCGACTCCTTGGCGGGAGATTTAAAGATTGTTATACCATTCAGCCAGGACGGGTTACTAGGTGGTAAGTGTAGAATACTTATCCGTCGGGTTTTATGTATTATTGCCAATAAACATCATACTATTTTATTTTTTGACGATAATATGCATTCGACTCCGTGGATGTCAGACGGAAATTGCATTCAAGCCTATATATCGTGTCTCTTGTACGGAAACGATTTGGGAGTCGTAGTGTACTAGAAACTTTGTATTGGGCGAGGTTGGTCATAATATAGGTTCCGTTTTCGGCTACCTATACGTTACCCTACACTACCGCATGCATTCGGGATACATTCCAGAGCAAAATTAAAAATATTTTCTGTAACGTCACTTCTGGTTTGAAAATCTCATTTTTCGGCTGGAAGTGACGTCATACCACCCTCATGAAAATGAACCATTGGTCACCATTAAGAAAAAACCATTGAGATAACGATTGGAATATGTCTAATCGTAAATTGGCGCACCATTCGGACAACCATTCAATTTCTGAATGGTAACCATTTAATTTCTGAATGGTAACCATTCATTTTCTGAATGGTAACCATTCAATTTTTGAATGGCAACCCCATTCAATTTCCCAAAATTGTATGGCTACCAAGCCATACAATTTTTTAATGGTGACCCATTGGTTATTATTTTAAAGCATCTAATATGAAGAAAAAATATCCATATTTTATTCTTGCATCAGAGTGTTTCTACCTTGTTACTATTGCTTGTAAGGCAAATCTCGATCTAATTACGTTGTGAAAAACTGTCGACTGTTGTTGGGATCGAACCGACGAACTTCGCCGTACCAGGCAAGAGCTCTGCCACTGCGCTGCCGATCAATGTTGTATTGTTCTGACATGGATGACGTAACAGTTGATTTGATATTTTAATTGCTGAGTCGCCAGTAACATATGATAATGCGTAGTCATTTGTAATTCGTGGGTGATTATAATCGTAGGAAATACCAGAAAATTGACGAAATTTCTAAAGCGTTCTTTGGTCCGTGCAAAGGTCGTTCTGATGTTCATACACTGAGAGAAGGATCTAATAGAAATTACCATAAACCTGGTAAAAACCGGCAGAACTTTCAGGTATACGGGCGCTACAGCGACATTGTGGTAAACATTCGTATTAAACTTGACACATTCTGCTAGAAAATATGGTAATTTTCACTATCGCAGATATTACCCGAATATCTCGTAATTTATGCTAGCCTATAAGTTCTTTTTACTAGAAAATATAGTAATCGGTGGCGTCGAATCGCGAATTGTGTCGGAACGTGGGGAAAAAAAATTTTAATGAACGTAAGTATTAACAATTATATAATATTATAAAAAAATATAATCAATAACAGCATATAATATGATAATTAAAATGTTTGCGGATCGGTGCCCCGAGTAGTCGGTAAACCGATTATAGGTTATCAAGAGACTCGGTAGCGTCTCGACGCCAAGTACTTAAATAAAAAGTTTTTAAGCGAGTTGAGCGAGACGCTACCAAGTATAGATACTTCAAAATGCCGGAAGTGGATTCTGGCTTCTCGATTTTCTCGAAAACGAAGCATCGGATCGGAATTCCGACGACACTTTTATGATATATATAGAACACGAGCTTTCCAACGCGCCTAGTTACGATCATAACTGTTAGGTAGATGCTGAGATACGGTAATCGTATCCCTCACGAGGTCCGAAAAAATTACAAAAGTGTCCTGTGATGCGAGTCCTCGCGTCTACTGCGCATGCGTCCGCCAGCTGACTCATCCTCCATCTCTCTCGGATTCGCATCAGCGTAGCACTTTCTCTCTACCCATCTCTCTTGTTTCGTATATATCAGCGCAGCACTTTCCGCGCTTCGGTTAATCGCTCGGGAAATCAAGTTTTTTTTTTTTATTAATTGAAGAAACCAAAAAAATGTGAACGTGTCCACCCCTATAGTGAACCTATAGTGAATGAAAAATGAAAAATTGTGCGTTATGACGAAGCTTCCCGACCGGGGCTTGCGAATCGACTGCTTCAACGACATTTATACATATACGTACAGTACACAGTGACGGAATCCACAAACAAAAATAACAAAAATGAAAATAAAGCTGCTGTAAATAGTTCGTACTTTCCAAATACGATACAAAACTTATGTTTCAATTGTAAACCATATACAAAAGCTGTATCAGATACATACATAATTGGGAGTAAAAGTTTTGTATATTTGAAAAAAATTAGCGTAAAAGAGAAGTTTGCGTTTTAAGGTGATATGGAACACCTTCCCAATAACAAAACTGTAATGAACGCCGTTTTGAGACCGCAGACCCCGAGCAAAATAAAATTCTTTCCCTGCGTCTGCCGATTCTCCAGCGAAAGACAATTTTCTTTTTCTTCGGCGGACTGCGGTCTTAAAATGGCATTCAGTATAATTTTTATTACCAAATGGGCATGGGGTGAGCCGGAGGTTATACCACACCATCTTAAGAGCAGGTGAAACACCATGGTCGGTAATAAAAATTGTAATAAACTTTTTCACGAACGGTGATATCTAAGGTCAGAAGAAAAGTGTCATCGAAGACAGATTACATTACAGCTTTCGATGACACTATCCTGTTGACCGCAGATGCTAGCATCTGTGACAAAAGTTAATTACCGTTTTTATTAATGACCGCGGTATTTCACATGTCTTAAGGAACAGCGATGGATAACAGGTTAAAAAAATACTTCGTAATTTAGAATTATATTTTTAAAAATTATTGTTATTATTGTAATATATAATTTTTAGTGAATCGTTTAGTTTTCAAGATCTTTTATAATATACGTGTATAACTCTTACTAGAGCTTAGCAGGATTATTGTGCTCGAAAGACGCCTGAATTATTACTGAGAGATTAAGGAGGTAGGGCATTGCAAATTTTGACAATACGTTTCGGCCCTGCGGCGCATTAGAATATTGACCGAGGGTCGGGTAACGAAGAAAAACAAAAAGTTAACGAAACGGTATACGATTTCGCAAAACCTCGAAACGTCAGTCGAATTACTTTAGCGAATCATGGAAAAAAACAAAAACAAAAAACATAACGATGAGAGAACAAAACAAACGAAGGTGTAAATAATTAGTTCGTCTAGACAACAAAAAAAAGTCTTGAAAACTTGAGTATCTTTTATTACGAAAATAATTTAGCTAGTTGTGAATGTAAATGTGTCCTATGTGTCTCACGTTCTCTGAACCCTGTCTCTGTAAACTATATATATATACATATATACATACGATAAATATATAACGAGTCGCGTGTATGATATTAAGGGGGAGGATGGAGATGAGAAACTCAGTGCCGTTCGAGAACTAAGTGTTAGAAGAAAACAGACAAAAAAGGAAATAACGTGTACTCAAAGTTTGACGCGTATACGTATTAGTCGTCAGATGAGGATTCTTGTCGAGTAGTTGAAGTTGAAGCATTGGGTGTCACTGGGAAGGCAGAACCTCGTTTCTCCGCAAATCGATCCTGAAAAAAGCTGCCTGTAAAAAAAATACCGTACGGGCGACATAAGATTGTTTTTTTTCGGAATCAGATTTGTGAAAAAAATGAACTGTTCGCCACTGGGGAACGTTTTGAAATGCCAAAATGTTGTTCAACTATACAAATGTATAAAAGTACACATACACATATGTGTACATAAATATTGTTAAAATAACAACGCTTATGGCCGTAATAGCGGGATATAGCAAAACCAGCTTTTTTGCTTGGTATTTTGCATGGCAAAAAAAAGACAGATCTGACATTTATTTTGGGAGGAAATCGATTTTTAAAATTTTTATTTCAATTATTGCGGCAGTACTTATAGACGCATTTTGTTTTCTTTTCTCCGGACGATGAGAGGCAGAGTCACGCAGTGATCGCAGGTCCAAAAAAGTCTATGCGACGGATCTTTGGGCTCTGACAATCGTCTCGTTCGACGATCATTGTATTATCGATTAATGTCGATCTCGTGTTAACACTGGCATGAATCCTTTCCCCGAATAATTCCGAGGGTTTCTTTCTATTGTTGTCCACTGTCTCGCGTTTTAATCGGTTTGCTCCCCTTCGTCCGATCTGGATGCGTGCCGTTCGAGTTAATTAACAAGTGATATTAACGAACACCTCTTCTGAATTGGTATCTTTACGAACGTAAAAAAAAAACTAATACAGCGTCGCGGAAGCTATGGATTGGCGGATCGGATGGACCGGAGAGTAACGGTGCTTGCTCGTCGTCAGATCGAGAATGGTGTAACGACGGAAAGGACCTCGGATCACGTAGCTATAACGAGAAGCGCTCGAAAAATGCTCAGAATACGTTTTCTCGAATCCTGATCGATCTTCAGGTGATCTATCGACTCGTCGATCTGGGAAAGGATTCATGAGCGTTTTGTAACGAAAAATTTCGCTTGTAATGAAAATTGTAAAAAGTTATGTTTCCAGTAGGTGGAGGATGAACGGTGATTAGTACGATAAATAATGAACGATGCATAGACACGTATGTCTTCGGACTCGAACATATCTGAAAACTTCGAAGTTAAATCGTTCTAATTGTTTGTCAATCAATTTACGGAAGGAATTGATAGCGACGGTAAACGTTTCGTCTATTTTTTACTAACAGAAACAAACGAACAATATGAAATCCTTAACTAACGGTCTTTTGTAACCGTGCGCGACAAAACTTCAAGCAAAAAACGTGCGTAGTTGTCAAACTTAAATTATTATTGATTTTTATTATTCGAAACGCTTCTATGATGTTAAAAGACCTGAATTTACGCTTAAAATAACTATTTATTTGTACGTACTAGCTTAGACAGTGAAAAAAAAGAACGCGCGATAATTGAACAAACTTAACATTTCCGAGCGGCCTAATTATTTTAAGCCGGAAGCGATTATAGTCGAAGACTCTTTATTTAACCGCTCGATTTCTTTTATCGAATGCAATACAATCACCTGTGGTGAAGGCGATGTACTTATATATATAAAGCTCGCGAATGACCGCGAACCTTGCTTGCAATATCCGTCGAGGCGCTTGCATTTATTGAACCGACGAGGTAGCATCGAACAAAAAAAAAACGTTTTGAGGAGGAAAAGACGGACCTTGCGTTGGGAAAACCGTGACAAGAATTTCGCGAGGTTTGTCGACCTTGGCTTTTTGACCGGCATTATCGCATAATGATGTTTATCAACTGTTTTAATTAAGTGATCGATCGAATGAATCATTTGTGTCACCGATGAGTTGTCGCTTGAGCGAAAAGAAAAAAAAACAATACATATTTGGCAATACAAGTACTGATATTATTTAAATAAAGCATTATTATTATTAGAAACGGTGACTGTTGTTTTGTGTCATTGGCGTTACCGAGTTTCGTGTACCGAGTTGGTGGTACCGAGTTTCGTGTAATATATCTACTGCTTAGAAACAAAAGGGCGTATCCCAAACCATTTAACATGTAAACGAATGTGGGTTACGTCGTTCTGTTTCCCAACAGTCGATATATATATTTTTTGTTTGTTATTGTTTCAACCCCCGAGACGTTGATCCGTCGATTATCCTCTCCAAATAAGTATTTTATACGTCACGCAGAACGCACGTAGAATACTTTTGTTTTACGAACGACGATGTTTTACGAGCGGCTCACTTTTTTGTTTTAAGTACCCACCGGCTTACCGTTTATTTTTGTCTATTATTTATCGAAACGTTTTTTCTTACCCTGATTTTTTAAAATTTATACCCTTTCAGACCCACCTCTAGGAAATCGAGAGAGGTAGAGAGCGGAGAGCGTTGACGTCTTTGCGATAGGTAAAGCGCGATTCGAGAATAAGACAAACCGGAGATGCGAGCAAATGCGTTTTGCGCCAGTCATTAGAGTCGGGAGACCACAAGATTTATGAACTTGTATCACCGTGCATCACGGTGTTGAGTGAGCTCGACGTGGGAAACTCCTCCGCTACAATTTATACGAAAAAAAATAGTGTAAGTGCAGCAAAGGTATCGTGACTTTTCATATGCGTAAGAAAACATAGAGCATAAACTAATGTTCCTGTAAAAAAAAAAAGAATCATTGTGGTAAACGAGATCACGGAGTGGCTCGTCGGCGTTTCGTCGTAGATTATTTTATTTATTTGTTGGTCGCCTTACGGAGCGTCGAGGGACGAATTATGAAATTCTTTTGAATTTAATTTTTATAATCGTCGTTTGATGTAATTTTGTCGGCTTCGCGTCGGTCTTTCTTCTTTCTGGATGCATAGCAGAAAGTAGAGCAAGACAAAACTATTGTGTTTATCGTCACGCTGGGTGGTCTACGTATCGATTGGTTCGATAGTTGCAAACTATTATCAGCTTAATCGTTATTCGAAGCGTAAGAATCGATGTCTCGAATTATTGCATTTTTTTTTCTCCTTTTTGACGCTTCCACCGTTAATCTACGTATCGGCTCAATAATCATGAAAAAAAAATGTATACCTAAAAAAAAGCTCATACGCTCGATTCGGTGAAGCGTCAAAGAACTTCGTCGTGCAGCTTAATTGTCCATACGAAAAAAATATCATTGCCAGCATAAGAAAAGATTACGCTTTTCGATTTTGTTTATACCACGTGTAAATGTTTATACGCGTACTGTATATTATTTCGCATTTATGGATGTAAAAAAAAAGAAAAAACCGGTGGAAATAGTAACGTATACCTCATTCTAAACGTTACGCAAGAATATATTCATGCTGTACGTGTAAAGTCGGTTGTAAGAATAAATTATTGTTGCGTCCTATTTATGAACACAATGAGAGAGACGTGAGTTGTATTAAAATTACCTAATTTTTAATGACAGTGTAATTGGTAATTAATATGATTTTGTGGATCCATGGAACGAAGGCGGATACTCGGGTATAGACGGACGGAGCGTTTCTGCCGCCGCATGGAAACAGTCCCCAGGACACGATGCCGATTACTTCGGCTTGCTCGAAGGAATTCATCATCACTAGTGGTCCACCAGAGTCACCCTGGTCAGGAAAAAATAAAAAAATATGGCACATATAATTGTTTCGATACATTGAGCCAAACAAAAATAACTAAAAATTCGATTGTACAGTATTCTCAGCCGGAAGCTCTTTTATTTCACAGTTCCCACCACAGTGTTAATGGCAATTAGGAAAAATGAAGTTGCATCACGTTTTTTTTTTGCTTTTGTTAAATTTGTTAATTTTTTTTTATTCTCATATAATAAAAATATAAATTTTTCTTATTCTCATATAATAAAAATATAAATTTTTCTTATTCTCATATAATTATAAAAATAAAATTCTATATAAGGTGAACTGTTTAAAATAAAAAAGTTTCTTCGGGGAAAATATGCAACTCAATAGAAGCTATTGAATGTATTTTTTTTTGTGTACAGTTGTGAGTGCAGTTGACCGCGAGCGAACCTCGCAGGCCGATAGTGTGCCGTTCAGCGGTCCCGTACAAAGTTCGTGGGATGCAGAGGATTGCGTCCCTCGTGACGAAGAGCCTTGTCAAGAGCGAGCCTGCAAATATCGTAATCCAAAATCGGCAGAATAGCCGACTGAAGATTTTCCGGATTTAAAGGCGCCCGAGTCCTTCCGATACTTCCCCAGCCGGTAAGCATGGCCCTTCCCTCGGGAATCGTTTCCGGATACGGCAAAACTAACGTCGAGACGAATGGATTGAGATCGAAGGGTTTGTCGACCTTCATCAGTGTGATTTCGTAAGGCGCTACGGTTCTGAAAAAAATAATAATAATAATTTTCAGAAACGTATGAAGTATGTAAGTGAAGAAAAAAAAATTAGTAAATTGTCACACTAAAAGAATTGCCAAAAAATTATTTGTTTTGTCAATAAATGATTTAGCCGTAAACCAATAAATTAGTCGGGCTAACCGATAAAATGGTCGACACGACAAATTTCTCGTCTCGCCCGGAAATTTGTTGCGGCAACTAAGTACTTCTTCCGTGCAATGTAACGACCGACCGGTTTGATCGTTGTTTAATTTCGTAAATTAAAATTAACGAATTAATTAATCATTGATGATTAAATAAACTTAATAATCAATTATTAAATAAACGTAATACTCAATTATTAAATAAACTTACTAATTAATTATTAAATAAACTTACTAATTAATTATTAAATAAACTTACTAATTAATTATTAAATAAACTTACTAATTAATTATTAAATAAACTTACTAATTAATTATTAAATAAATTTATTTATCAAAGTATTTATAAAAATGAATTTTCCATCTATCCGAACGTGAGGGAAGAAATGCTTTTGAAAGATATTCACCCCGAGTACTCCGGATAGACGAAAGTCCCCATAACGAATCTGCTCTGTTCGGTTTCCTCTTTGGTGGCGAGTTTGTATTTTCCAGCGAGAACAACGTAGCGTCCAGGATTTTTCGTCGGCGACAGAGTTATGCAGTGGCCGGCCGTGAGAATCCATTCGGCTTGAATTAAACCACCGCCGCACACGTGTCTCGGGAGCAAGCCTTGCGAAGGATCGCCCCAGTGTATCGAAACTTGCCACGGATGGGTGCCTTTCTCCGCATCTCTACCCCCGACGATCCTCGTAGGTCTGCTGGCTAACGATTCTATATCGAATCGTGCCTCGATGACAGAGCACAGTACACCGGCAGTCACAACTTGTGTAATTAACGTATACATTTTTATTTCTTCTTTCAAGAGCGGCCGCGAAGATTGCCCCGAGAGAGTTTAATCGCTATAATCCGACGGTTCGGTGGTACCGGCGTCTCGCCAGATCGTAATGGACGATTTACCGGTCGAGTTCGATCAAGGTGAGAGTCATACCGGATACGGAATTGACGATAAAAAAATAAATACATCGGGAATAATGAAAAACCTGATCTGACTCTTGGGATCCGGTGCGATCGGTTCGGCTCGTCAATGGCCAAGTACGTTGTCGTCGAATCGTTATCTTTCTTCCGCTCGGTGAAAGTCAATGCGATTCTGGCAAACAACCATATTTAGCAAGTAGTACTATATATAAAAAAAAAAAATCACCTACGCGATAGACTCAAACGGCTTTGGCTAATAGCTCATCGGGAAGTTTATTCATAGCTAAAAAAAGGGAGGGAAGAAATTAGATGGGAGTCGTAGAAATAGTAGCTTCGATGGAAAGATCGAGGGATTTGACTAACAACCATATTTAGCAGGTAGTCCTATTAAAAAAAAAAAAATCAACTACGCGATAGACTCAAACGGCTTTGGCTAATAGCTCATCCGGAAGTTTATTCATAGCTAAAAAAAGGGAGGGAAGAAATTAGATGGGAGTCGTAGAATTCGTAGCTTTGATGAAAAGATCGAGGGACCTAGCTGTTCTTCGTAATGATCTCGATCCAGTCGATGCCACTTCCGTGTAAATAAAATGAAAAAAAAACTCTTAGTAAATATCGGTAAGATGATCGGAGCATAATTGTGACGGTGACTACTTTCTTCGTTAGTTGACGGTAACGTTATATTCAGTCCACTACACTGAGAAAAAGGATAGTATTGCTCACTATATCGAATAGTACCCAGGGGGAACGTCTACATAGATAGTTTCTGATAGTGCATATTCAATTGGTCAAATCATTATTTTGGTTGCAACGATGCTTTTTTGTCATAGTCGTAACTATAAAATATAGACGTTCCCCATGGGAACTATTTTTTATGGTAAAAAGTCGGTATTGTTGCTTTTACTATGTCATTTTTTCTCAGTGTTCGGAACCAACCAACAGATTCCCTTTTAGCGTTACGGACCATCGGCCATATATATACAGGGTAGAACTATTTTAAAAAATGCAACTACGCGATAGACTTAAACGGCGTTGACTAATAACTCAACGGGAAGTTCATTCATAGCAAAAAAGGGGAGTCGAAAAATAAGACAGAAGTTATAAAAATCGTCGTAGCTTCGACGGAAAGATCGAGGGATCTCTAGATATGCTTCATAATGAGCTCGGTCCAGTTTGAAGGACGCCACTTTCTTGTGAATAAGAGAAACCCAAAGTCCTAGTAGGCAAGATTATGGAAGCACATTTGTAGGGGTGAGTACTTTCTTCGTTAGTTGAAGGTAACGTTATATTCTGTCGACTACTAAATCAAGAGACAGATTTTCTTTTAACACTACGCACGGAGAAAAAAAATTTGTTGGGACAACAAGATTATTGTTACTGTAACAAATTTAGATTGTTAATATAGGGATAACAAAACCAGCTTGTAACCATAGCAACATTTTTCGCCTGGAGCGATTTGCTACCGCAACAAAACAGCTTTTGTTACGGTAACAAAAAAAATTGTTATATGACTGAGAGGGGCAATTAAATACAGTAATATTATATATTTCAGTTTTGTATTCCATAATAAGTACACGACTAAGTACAATTCAATAATTCAAAGAGGGAAAAACACGTTAAAATGTTTATAACAAAATAATATAGTTTTAAAGGTTGTACCGGAGCACAACATGTTTTTCCCTATTGGTCATAGAATGGGCATGCACGGGGATTGCGTCAAGGAGATCCTGTGGCTATGTAACACGCCAATTATTTGAGTGTTCCACATGATAGCCATGCACGTGTTCATTATATAGTCAACGAGGGTAAAATTTTGGCAGATAAACAAAATATCGTCGTTGTGCATAGGGTAAAAGTGGTGAATATGGACCACCTCGATTAACACGTAAATCAATGATATATGGACCGGGCCATATTCCCCATTTTTACCCTAACTGTAAGTTTAACCTGTGCGAAAACAGGATACAGTTTGTGAACGTCCACAATTACAGTCATCGCAGGGCTATATCGAGTTCCTTTAATTATGACCCAGTGCGCAGAATAATTGTTGTTCTGCTTCCTCGTGAAGGAAGCTTTGTTTACGAAAAAAAAAAAAATCGAAAATTTAATGAAAACGTGTTCAGAATGTTCTAAAACGTCGAAAAAGCACATTTAGAAAAAATGTCCGGATGTATGCATGTGTGTATGTGTGAATCAGACGCGAAAAATTCAAATCACTATAACTCAAGAATGCCTCGACCGATCAAGCTGAAATTTCACACACAGTATGTGTGGTTTATAGTTAATGTTTCTACAAAATTTTATTTAAAAAGTATGCAGTTGTTTTTTCTATGACATTTCTAATTTCTTAAAACATGTCGGTTCGCGCTCTAGCTCTCACAATTTTTTCGCTATCCAGCTAAAAACGCATACGCAGATGGAATATGATCACCCGATGATCCTATTAAAATGTCAAGAGAATCGATCTAACCGTTTAAATTTTTGTCATTTGGAATTTTTTGAATTTCATAAAAAATTAGTACTTTACTTTCGACGCAATTTTCCTCATTAAATATTTCTTTATGAATAAAATAAGTGGTAGATTCGCGATCAGCGTGGAAAAACACATGAAATACACCGCTGGAGCGACGATTAACAAACAAAGTTTAACGGGCATTATACGGGCGTTAAAATTTGGCGGGTTTATAGCCACAATTGCAAAAATGAGTAATTTTGTGCATTTCGAAACAGCAATTTCTTTGTTTCCCGATGGCATCGCGAAAAAACCTAAGTGCCTATCATGTTCTACAGTAAGAAATCCACAAGATGATAGATATCACGGAGTTTAAAAAATTAGATAAAGCGGTGTCATTTAGACTTCTCGAGTCTAAACATTGAAACATTGAAACATTGATAAGAATTGAAACATCGAAAAAAAAAAAATTGAAACACGTAATTCTAGGCATTTTTTTGCGCCGAGGACAGATCCAACATCCGTTTTGATCAAAAGCGCAAGGTTGATGTACTTTTTCGGGCTAAACCTGAGTTGGCCAGCAGTTTTGTCTAAAAGTTAAATACGAATTGATGATGAAAAAAGTTGAAAATTCAAATTTTCATAACGCTTCCTCATAAAAGTTGAAACTTGAAAGTTGAAAGTTGAAATTTTTATATCACTTTCTCATAAAGTCTCGTCATTCGCAAAGCGTCCTCTATGAAGAAGCCAAAAATATAATAAATGCTTTCTCATCGAAGAAGCTTTGCGAATAAAGAGACGTTATGAGAAAGTGATATAAAAATGTCAATTTTCAACTTTTAACTTTTACGAGGAAGCGTTATGAAAATTTCAATTTGCAACTTTTTGGTAAATGATGTGTGCAGCAACTTGCAAAAACTTTTGTACGCGCCATAATCGGTGAGAACCAGAGCTGGGCAAAGTACTTGAAGTACAATGTACTTCAAGTACAAATATATAAAAAGTACTTGCAGTACATGTACTTCAAGTACAAATATATAAAAAGTACTTGCAGTACATGTACTTCAAGTACAAATATATAAAAAGTACTTGCAGTACATGTACTTCAAGTACCTAGTACTTACAGTACTTGTACTCCAAGTACTTTATGCAAGTACAAGTACTTGAAGTACATTTTCGGACGATGGACGCTGGACGCTGGACCGATGGACCGATGGACCGATGGACCGATGGACCCATGAACCCATGAACCCGTAGACCCATGGACCCATAGACCCGTAGACCCATAGACCCATAGACCCATGGACCCATGGAATACAAAATAAATTTTAAAAAATCCAAAAAAATTTGAACAAATCGAAAAAAATATTTTTAAATAAAAATAAAAATCCAAAAAAGTTAAATTTTTTTTAATATAAAAAAAGTCAACAAATATTTTTAAAAAATCCAAAAAATTCAAAAATTAAAGAAAAAAACCAAAAAAATGCAAAAAAAGTTTTAAAAAACCCAAAAAAATTCAAAAAAAGTTCAAAAAGATTTCTAAAAATAAAAAAAAAACCAAAAAAATTGCAAAAAATAAAAAAACGACCAAAATCCAAAAAAAACGTTGTGATGTAAGAACATATTTTTTTTTGTAATTGTTTATTTCTTTTCTAAAGTTTTTTTGTAATTTTTTTGGTGCTCCCCCCTACACCCCCTGGCCGGGACCCCACCGGGTTTCGCCCTTGGACTCCAAATGGTCATGAGTGCACTTTTTCTGCATTTGTTACAAAAAATAGTATGCGATACTCGTGCCATATAGCGAATTATGTACGCACGCTGTGAAGTGAGGCGAACTTCACAGCGTGCGTACATAGTTCACTTTACGGCACGAGTATCGCAATGTACTATTTTATAGCTTCCTCACAAAAAAAGCTCTACATTTTTTTTTCAATTTTCTAGATTTTTTTTCACCTTCTTTGAATTTTTTGGATTTTTTTTGGATATAAAAAAATTTAGATTTAAAAAAATTTGGATTTTTTAAGATAAAAAAAAATTCGGATTTTTTAAATATTGTTTTTGATTTTAAAGAATTATTTTCCTAATTTTTTGTCGGGTTTTAAATTGTATTCAAATTTTTTTTGGGTTTTTTAAACTTTTAAAAAAATTTTTTAGTTTTTTTTAGGAATTTTTTTGGATTTAAAAAAAAAAATTTTGACTTTTTTGGCGCATTTATATCTCTACCACTCACAACTCTACCAGCAAACATCTCTCCCCAAACATCTCTACCAGAAAAAAAGTCTCCCGGATAATAACTCTAGCTTAAACGATAGCTCTAACAACTCTACCGCATAACAACTTTACCAGAAAACATCTCTCCCTGGCAGATCCTGCAACCAACAAAACCGCCGAGAAAACGACCGGTCTTTTTCGGACAAAAATACGTCCGGTAAAACGACTGTTAAAACGACTTCATCCGCGTCAGAGAGCTTTCAGTCAGGTCGTCTTACATTTCAAGACTCGATGAACAACCGCGGAAACGACCGTTCAAAAGACCTTTCAGTCCGGTTGTCGTTATGCGGTCGTTTCTTCGGTTGAAAATAAAAAACGGCCGGACTGAAAGGTGTTTTGAACAGGCGTTTTCGCGTAGTTCATTCGTTTATGAATTGTAAAACCACCTGACTGAAAGCCCTCCCTGGAAGCTGCTCGTATGCGGCTGGTACGGACACGGATAAAGTCGTTTTGACAGTCGTTTTCGAGGACGTATTTTTGTCCGAAAACGACCGGTCGTTTACTCGGTCGCTTTGAAAATAGTTTGGTGGTGGTTTTTCAAGTCGCAGAACTTGCCAGGGCTACCGTATTACAACTCTACCGTATTAGAATTCTACCAAAATCTCTACCACTAAAGAAAAAAACTCTCCCGGAATTTAAATAAAACTCTCCCCGAATTTAAATAAAACTCTCCCCGAATTTGTATAAAATTCTACCAGAATTAAAAAAAAAATTCGGGAAGAGTTTTATTTAAATTCGGGGAGAGTTTTATTTAAATTCCGGGAGAGTTTTATTTAAATTCCGCGAGAGTTTTTAGTAGAGTTCTAATACGGTAGAGATCCGTAGGTACGGTAGTTATCCGGGAGACTTGTTTTCTGGTAGAGTTGTTATCTGGGAGAGTTGTGAGTGGTACAGATATAAATGTGCCACTTTTTTTGGATTTTTTAAAAATATTTTTTGGATTTTTCAAAAATATTTTTCGGATTTTTCAAAAATATTTTTTGACTTTTTTGGGATTTAAAAAAAAATATTTTTTGACTTTTTTTTTATTTTTTAAAAATATTTTTTGACTTTTTTTGGATTTTTTAAAAATATTTTTTGACTTTTTTTGGATTTTTTAAAAATAGTTTTTGACTTTTTTTGGATTTTTTAAAAATATTTTTTGACTTTTTTTGGATTTTTTAAAAATATTTTTTGACTTTTTTTGGATTTTTTAAAAATATTTTTTGACTTTTTTGGATTTTAAAAAAATATTTTTTGACTTTTTTTGGATTTTTTAAAAATATTTTTTGACTTTTTTTGGATTTTTTAAAAATATTTTTTGACTTTTTTTGGATTTTTTAAAAATATTTTTTGACTTTTTTGGATTTAAAAAAAATATTTTTTGACTTTTTTTGGATTTTAAAAAAATATTTTTTGACTTTTTTAAATTATTTTTTCTAATTTTTTTGCACTTTAAAAAAAAAATTTGGAATTTTTCCATGCGTGCGTAGTTAGTACTGGATTAGGCACTTGAAGTACACGAGTACTTCAAGTACCAGTACTTCAAGTACTCGAAAAAATACATGTACTTCAAGTACCAGTACTTCAAGTACCAGTACTTCAAGTACCAGTACTTCAAGTACTCGAAAAAATACATGTACTTCAAGTACTCGAAAAAATACATGTACTTCAAGTACTCGAAAAAATACATGTACTTGAAGTACACCTGTACTTGAAGTACCGTACTGCAAGTACGAAACAAGTACCGGGTACTTCCAGTACTGCCCAGCTCTGGTGAGAACGATTTCTTTGCTAGGACCAATCAAATAAAAAAATAGAGTGGAATTGCCTTTCGCAGTTCAATACATCCATATACAGCAAATTTCAAGAATTCGTAATTGCCAATACAGACATTATTTTCAATATAATAAAATGATAAAATACAAACGCAGTGAGTTAATCTTGAAATAAATGTATGTACGTATGTATAACTCTGCTATTACCTGTCATTACTCAGCCGTCAAATTACAGCAGGCGACGTATGTTCTCATAGCAAACTAAATCGTCGCAGTGACAAGAAAGTTTTGTTGCGATAGCAAAACCAATTGCTTCTACTTAGTAATTCTTTTGCTGCTTTTACTAAATGTTTTGCTGCGGGAACGAGGTCATTGTCAACAAAACTCATTTTGTTAGAGCAACTAAACCATTTTTCTCCGTGTGTGATGACACACTTTGGCGTATGTTCGAAGGCGCCAGTGTTTGTCGAAACGACAAAATATTACTTGACCAAATTTGGCATATTGATTCTTTGTATAATGATCTATGTTTGTAACAAAAAAAATGCAAGCTAAGATGTAAACGCACGTAAATTAGTCATATTTCGATAAACAAATTAATAGTTCGCGGTGTCACATTGATTAGCCAATGGATGGCCTACCTGATCTCGTCCATGGACATAGTACGATCAGCGTGTTTTGTAACGTCCAACCAACTTTATTAACGGGAGGCTAAATAAGTATGAGCGCGTAAGAGGCAGAGTAAAAACTTCGAACACGTTTTTCTCCGAAACAATTTTGTATAATGAAAAACGAATTGTGCGGCTCTGTGCGTTAATCAAAACCGACGAACCAAAATATAATAGCAAGTTCACATATAGAATGAATTAAAATTAAATCGCCTCATTTTAATTCTATAATTATTTTGTCGAGTTCTGTTTTCCATTTTGCCTTCGTTTATTCAGTAGAAACGAAGTTTTCAACGAGTGCTTCTAACCTTCACGACACGTGGGTCACGAATTGATTGTAAAATCTATTCGCTGGCTACTAAAAACTAACTTTTATGAACCCGGACATGAGGTTGTTTATATTGAAATTCGTGAGTGCTAATCTTGGTAACTTCGGCATTGCCCACGATAATAATAAATTTGCTATCGTGTTTCATACGTGGAATCTTCATATTCTTTCCACAGAGATGCCAATGTTTCGTCGAGAATTCAAATAACCTCTTTCACAGACAGGAAATTTGTCCAAGATACGATCCATCTGTGGATATGATTAATAACCGAACACGTATCAATGGCCAGACAAAGCGAGCGTGCAAGAGAGATTGATTTTATGCACACTCATACACAATATCGGGTTCTACGTTCATTTGCATTAGGACTTTTGTCTGTTCGATGATAGAACCTACCAGTTCGACGTTATGAGAAAGTGATATAAAAATTTCAATTTTCAACTTTCAACTTTTACGAGGAGGCGTTATGAAAATTTCAATTTGCAACTTTTTGGTAAATGATGTGTGCAGCAACTTGCAAAAACTTTTGTACGCGCCATAATCGGTGAGAACGATTTCTTTGCTAGGACCAATCAAATAAAAAAATAGAGTGGAATTGCCTTTCGCAGTTCAATACATCCATATACAGCAAATTTCAAGAATTCGTAATTGCCAATACAGACATTATTTTCAATATAATAAAATGATAAAATACAAACGCAGTGAGTTAATCTTGAAATAAATGTATGTATGTAGTATTGATGTTGTTATTGAAGGGAAATGAGACGAGAATATATAAAAACGAACAGTTTATTGAATGGTCAAACAGCGAAATGTTCAATGCGAAGGCCAGAGATGCGTTCTCTTTTACATTCCACGATAGACTGACTCTTGTCTCCGTCTTCTCGTTAGTCAACCCTTTCCGTTGTCTTTTGTCTCTCGCTCGCCACGGCTACTATTCCCACATTCGGCCATCCTAGCAATCTCTTCGGTCCCCGAAGAGCAATTTTCGTAACGCTTCATACAATTGGCTGCCGTTGAGGTCTTTTTAGGTCCTTCGCTGTTTCCAATTTTAATGACTTCGTAACGATCATTTCCTTTTGCCCAAGATACTTGGTAAGGTCCGAGGAATTTCGGGCTAATTTTTAATCCTGAGCCAAATTGCGTACGTTTAATCGCCACTAAATCGCCAGCTTTGTATGTAGAAGCAGTTTTACAGCTTTTATTGTGTAATTCGCGACTTTCTTCCTGAATCTTCAATATATTTTATTTCGCTGTAGCTCTCAAATGATCTCGTTCAGTTCTAGAAAAAGAAGCTCTTTTTCTAGGAGAGTAATAATTTCCGGGTCTTCGCTGACTCTCATCTTCGTTCCTATGAGAGCTTCAAATGGTGACATACCGATGCTTCGTTGAAATGTGCTGTTGAGACTACGCTGAACACGATCAATGTGCTTATACCATTTTTCAGGGTCTTCGAGTGATAATTTCGTGAGAACAGGGATTATTATTCTGTTTATTCGTTCGACTTGTCCGTTTCCGCGAGGTATTCCAGCCGTCATCATGACATGATCGATGTGTTCTGTATCACAATAGTCTTTAAAGTCAACTGATATAAAAGCACCTCCCTTATCAGATATTATCCGAGTAGGATTCTCGAAGGTCTTTTGCTGAATTGTCAGTGGATTAATAACTTCGGCCGCGTTGGTAGTTTTTGTAGGATATAGCCAAACGAATTTCGTGAAGCCATCAACTACTACGAACAGATGCTTGCACATTTTGCCAGTTGCTGTCATTGGACCGAGGTGATCTACATGGTATGTGTTCAAGGGTATCACCTTTGGGGATAGGCCTTAGGACACCTTCTTTTTTTCCTTTCTTCTTTTCCGATAAGATGCATTCGATACAGCATTGAACGAAGTTTTCCAGCTTTTCTTGAAGATTTGGAACATAATACTCTTCCTTGATACGTTCAGCCATTTTCTTCACTCCGAAGTGTCCATTGCTGTGGATTCTTCGAATCATCTCGGTTTGCATGTTGCTAGGAAGAACGATAACTTTCTTTGGTCCTAAGCGCTTTTTTAAAACACCGTCTTCAATCAAATAATCTTCGTACGATTCGTTCTTTACTAATTGTTTGATCACGTTCAATCGTTCTTCTTTATCTTGCTCTCTTCGAATCGTTGCTATACCTCGGTCTTCGATAATCATGACTGGATAGCGACTTAATGCGTCCGCATGCTTCATTCGTTCTCCAGAACGATGTTCGACTTCGTACTCAAATTCTTCTAACGCCATTGCCCATCGGCTGACTCTTGGTGGTAAAACCGCTTTCTGTAGAGTCTTCGTGTACGCAGCGCAATCCGTCACAAGTTTGAACTTTATACCGAGTAAGTAAACTCGAAATTTTTCGATAGCTTTTACAATAGCCAACACTTCGAGTTCGTATGAAGAATATGTCTTTTCGCAGTCTGAGGTTTTTCGACTCATGTAATGTACAGGGCGAAAATGTTATTCTCCTGGTTGTTTTTGGAGTAACACCGCTCCATATCCTTCTTTGCTTGCATCCGTGTGAACTTCTGTAATCGCTTCGGGTTGATATATTCGTAATACCGGCTCTTGACATAGCGCGGTTTTTAGTTCCTTGAAGGCTTTTTTTTCATTATCTCCGAAGTTAAAAGGCGCATCGTTCTTGAGAAGGTTAGTCAATGGTCGTGCTATCAACGCGTAATCTCGGATGAATTTTCGAAAATAGCCTGTGAGACCCAAAAAACTTTGAACGTGCCTTTTCGACTCCAGGGGCGGAAAATTCTTAACTGCTTTGAGTTTTGCTGGGGAAGGTGATACGCGTCCATCTTCTAATATATGCCCCAGAAATTCCACTCGTTTTTTTAAGAACTGACACTTTTTCCAGCTTATCATTAGGCCATTTTGAGCTGCAACATTCAAGGTCTCTTCTAGTTTCATCAACGCGTCTTCCTCGTTTGCTCCAGGGATTATGATATCGTCCATGTATGTCATAATAACTTTTCGTCTAATTAAGTCCTTGAACACCTCGGCGACAAATCGTAAAAAGCTGGTAGGACTGTTACATAGTCCAAACGGTGTCTTGAGGAATTCATACTGACCGTCCGGATTTACGAAGGACGTATATTTACGACTGTCTTCGGCAACGGGCACATGAAAGAAACCATTCTTCAGGTCGATAGTCGAGAATACTCGAGCATTCTTGAGCGAATCAATACAGTCTTCGATTAGCGGCATTGGAAATCTATCTCGTTCAATTCGGCGATTCAATTGTCGAAAGTCGATACAGAGTCTGTACGATCCATCCTTCTTTGGTGCGACTACAACACGGCTAGCATATTCGCTAGAGCTTGGCTTTCAATATAATAAAATGATAAAATACAAACGCAGTGAGTTAATCTTGAAATAAATGTATGTACGCATGTATAACTCTGCTATTACGTGTCATTACTCAGCCGTCAAATTACATCAGGCGACGTTTGTTCTCATAGCAAACTAAATCGTCGCAGTGACAAGAAAGTTTTGTTGCGATAGCAAAACCAATTGCTTCTACGTAGTAATTCTTTTGTTGCTTTTACTAAATGTTTTGCTGCGGGAACGAGGTCATTGTCAACAAAACTCATTTTGTTGGAGCAACTAAACTATTTTTCTCCGTGTGTGATGACACACTTTGGCGTATTTTCGAAGGCGCCAGGGTTTGTCGAAACGACAAAATATTACTTGACGAAATTTGGCATATTGATTCTTTGTATAATGATCTATGTTTGTGACCAAAAAAATGCAAGCTAAGATGTAAACGCACGTAAATTAATCATATGTCGATAAACAAATTAATAGTTCGCAGTGTCACATCGATTAGCCAATGGATGGCCTGCCTGATCTCGTCCATGGACATAGTACGATCAGCGTGTTTTGTAACGTCCAACCAACTTTATTAACAGGAGGCTAAATAAGTATGAGCGCGTAAGAGACAGACTAAAAACTTCGAACACGTTTTTCTGCGAAACAATTTTGTATAATGAAAAACGAATTGTGGGCCCTGTGCGTTAATCAAAACCGACGAACCAAAATATAATAGCAAGTTCACATATAGAATGAATTAGAATTAAATCGCCTCATTTTAATTCTATAATTATTTTGTCGAGTTCGGTTTTCCATTTTGCCTTCGTTTATTCAGTAGAAACGAAGTTTTCAACGAGTGCTTCTAACCTTCAAGACACGTGGGTCACGAATTGATTGTAAAATCTATTCGCTGGCTACTAAAAACTAACTTTTATGAACCCGGACATGACGTTTTTATTGAAATTCGTGAGTGCTAATCTTGGTAACTTCGGCATTGCCCGCGATAATAATAATTTTGCTATCGTGTTTCATACGTGGAAGCCTCATATTCTTTCCACAGAGATGCCACTGGTTCGTCGAAAATTCAAATAACCTCTTTCACAGACAGGAAATTGGTTCAAGATACGATCCATCTGTCGATATGATTAGTAACCGAACACGTATCAATGGCCGGACTAAGCGAGAGTGCAAGAGAGATTGATTTTATGCACACTCATACACAATATCGGGTTCTACGTTCATTTGCATTAGGACTTTTGTCTGTTCGATGATAGAACCTACCAGTTCGACGTTATGAGAAAGTGATATAAAAATTTCAATTTTCAACTTTCAACTTTTACGAGGAGGCGTTATGAAAATTTCAATTTGCAACTTTTTGGTAAATGATGTGTGCAGCAACTTGCAAAAACTTTTGTACGCGCCATAATCGGTGAGAACGATTTCTTTGCTAGGACCAATCAAATAAAAAAATAGAGTGGAATTGCCTTTCGCAGTTCAATACATCCATATACAGCAAATTTCAAGAATTCGTAATTGCCAATACAGACATTATTTTCAATATAATAAAATGATAAAATACAAACGCAGTGAGTTAATCTTGAAATAAATGTATGTATGTAGTATTGATGTTGTTATTGAAGGGAAATGAGACGAGAATATATAAAAACGAACAGTTTATTGAATGGTCAAACAGCGAAATGTTCAATGCGAAGGCCAGAGATGCGTTCTCTTTTACATTCCACGATAGACTGACTCTTGTCTCCGTCTTCTCGTTAGTCAACCCTTTCCGTTGTCTTTTGTCTCTCGCTCGCCACGGCTACTATTCCCACATTCGGCCATCCTAGCAATCTCTTCGGTCCCCGAAGAGCAATTTTCGTAACGCTTCATACAATTGGCTGCCGTTGAGGTCTTTTTAGGTCCTTCGCTGTTTCCAATTTTAATGACTTCGTAACGATCATTTCCTTTTGCCCAAGATACTTGGTAAGGTCCGAGGAATTTCGGGCTAATTTTTAATCCTGAGCCAAATTGCGTACGTTTAATCGCCACTAAATCGCCAGCTTTGTATGTAGAAGCAGTTTTACAGCTTTTATTGTGTAATTCGCGACTTTCTTCCTGAATCTTCAATATATTTTATTTCGCTGTAGCTCTCAAATGATCTCGTTCAGTTCTAGAAAAAGAAGCTCTTTTTCTAGGAGAGTAATAATTTCCGGGTCTTCGCTGACTCTCATCTTCGTTCCTATGAGAGCTTCAAATGGTGACATACCGATGCTTCGTTGAAATGTGCTGTTGAGACTACGCTGAACACGATCAATGTGCTTATACCATTTTTCAGGGTCTTCGAGTGATAATTTCGTGAGAACAGGGATTATTATTCTGTTTATTCGTTCGACTTGTCCGTTTCCGCGAGGTATTCCAGCCGTCATCATGACATGATCGATGTGTTCTGTATCACAATAGTCTTTAAAGTCAACTGATATAAAAGCACCTCCCTTATCAGATATTATCCGAGTAGGATTCTCGAAGGTCTTTTGCTGAATTGTCAGTGGATTAATAACTTCGGCCGCGTTGGTAGTTTTTGTAGGATATAGCCAAACGAATTTCGTGAAGCCATCAACTACTACGAACAGATGCTTGCACATTTTGCCAGTTGCTGTCATTGGACCGAGGTGATCTACATGGTATGTGTTCAAGGGTATCACCTTTGGGGATAGGCCTTAGGACACCTTCTTTTTTTCCTTTCTTCTTTTCCGATAAGATGCATTCGATACAGCATTGAACGAAGTTTTCCAGCTTTTCTTGAAGATTTGGAACATAATACTCTTCCTTGATACGTTCAGCCATTTTCTTCACTCCGAAGTGTCCATTGCTGTGGATTCTTCGAATCATCTCGGTTTGCATGTTGCTAGGAAGAACGATAACTTTCTTTGGTCCTAAGCGCTTTTTTAAAACACCGTCTTCAATCAAATAATCTTCGTACGATTCGTTCTTTACTAATTGTTTGATCACGTTCAATCGTTCTTCTTTATCTTGCTCTCTTCGAATCGTTGCTATACCTCGGTCTTCGATAATCATGACTGGATAGCGACTTAATGCGTCCGCATGCTTCATTCGTTCTCCAGAACGATGTTCGACTTCGTACTCAAATTCTTCTAACGCCATTGCCCATCGGCTGACTCTTGGTGGTAAAACCGCTTTCTGTAGAGTCTTCGTGTACGCAGCGCAATCCGTCACAAGTTTGAACTTTATACCGAGTAAGTAAACTCGAAATTTTTCGATAGCTTTTACAATAGCCAACACTTCGAGTTCGTATGAAGAATATGTCTTTTCGCAGTCTGAGGTTTTTCGACTCATGTAATGTACAGGGCGAAAATGTTATTCTCCTGGTTGTTTTTGGAGTAACACCGCTCCATATCCTTCTTTGCTTGCATCCGTGTGAACTTCTGTAATCGCTTCGGGTTGATATATTCGTAATACCGGCTCTTGACATAGCGCGGTTTTTAGTTCCTTGAAGGCTTTTTTTTCATTATCTCCGAAGTTAAAAGGCGCATCGTTCTTGAGAAGGTTAGTCAATGGTCGTGCTATCAACGCGTAATCTCGGATGAATTTTCGAAAATAGCCTGTGAGACCCAAAAAACTTTGAACGTGCCTTTTCGACTCCAGGGGCGGAAAATTCTTAACTGCTTTGAGTTTTGCTGGGGAAGGTGATACGCGTCCATCTTCTAATATATGCCCCAGAAATTCCACTCGTTTTTTTAAGAACTGACACTTTTTCCAGCTTATCATTAGGCCATTTTGAGCTGCAACATTCAAGGTCTCTTCTAGTTTCATCAACGCGTCTTCCTCGTTTGCTCCAGGGATTATGATATCGTCCATGTATGTCATAATAACTTTTCGTCTAATTAAGTCCTTGAACACCTCGGCGACAAATCGTAAAAAGCTGGTAGGACTGTTACATAGTCCAAACGGTGTCTTGAGGAATTCATACTGACCGTCCGGATTTACGAAGGACGTATATTTACGACTGTCTTCGGCAACGGGCACATGAAAGAAACCATTCTTCAGGTCGATAGTCGAGAATACTCGAGCATTCTTGAGCGAATCAATACAGTCTTCGATTAGCGGCATTGGAAATCTATCTCGTTCAATTCGGCGATTCAATTGTCGAAAGTCGATACAGAGTCTGTACGATCCATCCTTCTTTGGTGCGACTACAACACGGCTAGCATATTCGCTAGAGCTTGGCTTTCAATATAATAAAATGATAAAATACAAACGCAGTGAGTTAATCTTGAAATAAATGTATGTACGCATGTATAACTCTGCTATTACGTGTCATTACTCAGCCGTCAAATTACATCAGGCGACGTTTGTTCTCATAGCAAACTAAATCGTCGCAGTGACAAGAAAGTTTTGTTGCGATAGCAAAACCAATTGCTTCTACGTAGTAATTCTTTTGTTGCTTTTACTAAATGTTTTGCTGCGGGAACGAGGTCATTGTCAACAAAACTCATTTTGTTGGAGCAACTAAACTATTTTTCTCCGTGTGTGATGACACACTTTGGCGTATTTTCGAAGGCGCCAGGGTTTGTCGAAACGACAAAATATTACTTGACGAAATTTGGCATATTGATTCTTTGTATAATGATCTATGTTTGTGACCAAAAAAATGCAAGCTAAGATGTAAACGCACGTAAATTAATCATATGTCGATAAACAAATTAATAGTTCGCAGTGTCACATCGATTAGCCAATGGATGGCCTGCCTGATCTCGTCCATGGACATAGTACGATCAGCGTGTTTTGTAACGTCCAACCAACTTTATTAACAGGAGGCTAAATAAGTATGAGCGCGTAAGAGACAGACTAAAAACTTCGAACACGTTTTTCTGCGAAACAATTTTGTATAATGAAAAACGAATTGTGGGCCCTGTGCGTTAATCAAAACCGACGAACCAAAATATAATAGCAAGTTCACATATAGAATGAATTAGAATTAAATCGCCTCATTTTAATTCTATAATTATTTTGTCGAGTTCGGTTTTCCATTTTGCCTTCGTTTATTCAGTAGAAACGAAGTTTTCAACGAGTGCTTCTAACCTTCAAGACACGTGGGTCACGAATTGATTGTAAAATCTATTCGCTGGCTACTAAAAACTAACTTTTATGAACCCGGACATGACGTTTTTATTGAAATTCGTGAGTGCTAATCTTGGTAACTTCGGCATTGCCCGCGATAATAATAATTTTGCTATCGTGTTTCATACGTGGAAGCCTCATATTCTTTCCACAGAGATGCCACTGGTTCGTCGAAAATTCAAATAACCTCTTTCACAGACAGGAAATTGGTTCAAGATACGATCCATCTGTCGATATGATTAGTAACCGAACACGTATCAATGGCCGGACTAAGCGAGAGTGCAAGAGAGATTGATTTTTTATGCACACTCATACACGATATCGGGTTCTACGTTCATTTGCATTAGGACTTTTGTCTGTTCGATGATAGAACCTACTAATGTTATGTGTTTTTTTTTCTGCTTCTTTTCTTTTTTGTATTTATTACGATTCCGATAACAGAATGACGTTGTGATTGAACGAAAGGATAATAAGCTGTACGTATTCTGATTTATATTGTTAGATGGAAAGTTTCAATATATATTTTAAAAAACAATAAAACGATCCGTACTATCGATGGTGTCTGAATTTGGCGAATGGGGAGCGACCTGGGCGGTTTAAGTGGGATACTTAGTTCGAAATAATAATCATAAGACGGCGCCTAGGTATTGGCAGTGCTAACATATTCTAAGGGGAAAGGGGAAACCGAGAACGCGAGCGCTATTGGAAGCGTAGATTACTCAGGACTCTGTTTGTTACACTCGTGCTGTGAGGACGTGCCAAACATAAAATGGAAGAAACGCTAGGCGGCTTTCGAAAGGGGCATGATATAGTGGTGATCGCGGTTTTTGGAGTCCTTCTGTGCATTGCAAGAGCATCTGTTATAGGTGAATATATGTACCATCGGAATTTCGGCTTTTTATAAAGAGTGTTAAGTGATCGGTAACATGGTCTAACATTTGACAACCTTACCTTGTTAATGTTTGTCGCTTAAAATTTTACCCTCCATGCGAGTAGCTCCCTATGAAGAGGAATTGCAATCATCGGGACTCGTCCAAAGACGGTCGGATCTATCAGGAGTTCCGTCTTCGGACGAGTACGTATGCCGCACGAAGGGATGTCTCGATCTCGGTAAGCGAAAAATCGCTAAACACCTCATTTCAATAGATCGAAAGAATATCAATGATCGAATCGGCTAAAAAACCTACAGCGGAAACTTACCTAAAAAATATGAACCGAAGTATCGACCCTTGCGATAATTTTTACAAGTTTGCTTGCGGTAATGAATCCTCCGTGAGTCCCTTCGGTCGAATTCAATCTCAGTTAAATACGCAGCTGAGAACGAGCATCGAGCTCCCGATTCAACCAAACGAACCGAAGCCCTTTCGGCTCGTCAAGAATTTTTACAAGGCTTGCATGAACGAAGGTGAGTCACGATAATGTCCTTCAGTTGTCCCAATGATCGCATTCGTTTCACGAATAATCATTTTGCACCAGACGAGGCGCAAAGTTTGAAATCGCTTCGCGACATTTTGAACAAACTGGGTGGATGGCCTGTCCTCAGTGGCGATCGATGGAGCAATCGCAACTTCAACTGGAAAAGCTCGATTTACAATGTCCGAGATGCAGGATACGGTGTCAAGTACTTAATAAGGGTTAACATCGGGCACCATTTGAAGAACACCACGAAAACATTTATCAAAGTACGTATTAATCACGAGATGTAGTTATGTCGCTGAGGTAGAAAACTTCATTCCCCCATCACTCTTTTATCGTAGATCGATCACCCGATCTTCGACCTGTCCGAGAACTATCTCGCGAAGGGTTTCGACGACAAACACGTGCAGAAATATCACAACGACACGGTAGATATCGCTGTGATGTTGGGAGCTAACAAGAGTACAGCCATGACCGAACTCAAAGAATCCTTGCTGTTCCAGCTGAAACTTATGAATGTGAGACAAATCCGTTAAATTCAAATTACAATAATCAAACCTTACGGCCTATCCATCTCTTAAGAATGGTATTTTATCTGCTCTTAAGCTGCCCGTGAAAACTACTAACGGGGTGAATTCCAATGATGTTTCGTAGATTTCAGTGTCAATGGCGAGACGACTGAAAGACTTGAATCTCGGTTACAATACGATGACCTTAACTGAATTGAAAAATAATTATCCGAGCATTCCATGGACGGTCTTTTTCGCCAAGCTGTTTCCGTCGAGCGACGCCATTTTGGAGGACGAGGTCGTTAATGTGGAGGATCCGAATTACATAGCCAGCTTGGAGAAACTAATGGAAGTTACGTCAAAGAGGACTGTGGCAAATTACGTAATGGTTAGGATCGTACACGAATCTCTAAGGTACATGAACCTAGGCATTCACTCACGCCAACGCGGATGGTTACAATGCATAGATGCCATTTCCTCCCGTCTGCCATTAGCCGTCGGTGCATTGTACGTCAAAAATTACTTCTCCGAAGAGGCGAAAACTAACGCAGTTAAGATCTTCATGGACATAAAAAAACAGTTCGCCAAAACTTTGAGACAGGTAACGAGTATTTTCAGAAATGATTATATTGTAAGAAACCGTAGACCGTGCACGAAGAAAAATAGTTCTGTTTCTCTAACAAAATGTAGATCGTTAATAATTGATTGTTGTGGCAACACAAATATTTAGTTGCTACAGCAAAATATTTTAGTGTCCCTATGTTGAGCAGGTAAATGAGTTATGGTAAAGACATTTTTGTTGTCCCAAAAATAAAAGAAAAAAATTCTCCGTGTAGACAATTTAAAATGATATATTGGTTGACAAAAGATATTATTGGATACAAGTTCGAATATTGAGTGGAGATGTGCACGCTTTGGTGACTTCGTAGAATGCCTCGCAAGTCCGGCGACGCGAGGCGTCTCCTCCTAGGACTTGCGATTGTTGGGACCTCTGTGCGAAGCCCACAGAGGGTCTCCTATGTCCATGTTATAAACAAAGGGGTCGATAAGGCGTCCATAAGCTGTCCGCTGGCTCTGCAGCAGGCGGCGAAGCGACGATTTGCTTTCAATATTAAGATATCAGATAAAAACAAAATGAACGGGTTATCCTAAAACTACACGATTCGACTTATAGGTCGAATGGATGGATGAGACGTCACGTGAGAAGAGTCTGGAAAAATTAGCCGCAATGTCCAGCGTCGTTGGCTATTCCGATGAAATCATGAAGGTCGACATGCTCGAAAAAATTTACGAAAATCTCGAACTGTCTGGAGAAAACTATCTGGAAACTATCATAAACTGTTCCCTGTTCTCGGGCAAATTGTGGTTCGGCCAATTGCACAAACCCGTGAAGAAGATTGCTTGGATGTTTCAAAAACCCATTATGGTCGTTGCGTATAACACGCTTGAGATGAACACCATTCGTAAATAGTCCGATAGTTTATTTCAGAGGTCGTGTATCGTGGTTATTCTATAAATGTAAATATTTTTTTCGTGCAGAGATACCTGCCGGTTATGCTCGAGGTGCCTTGGCCGGTAACGATCAACCGAAATACAGAAACTACGGAACAATAGGACGTACCTTTGCGTACGTAATGAGCCACGGTTTCGATGTATGGGGCAGTCAATTCGACAAGGACGGTAATGAAGTCAATTTGTGGACCACAACAACCAACGAAAAGTTTGCCAAGCGAGGCAAGTGTCTGATTGACCAGTATGGAAATTATACCGTCGAAAAGCTTGGACTCAAGGTAATTCGACGATTTTAGGACCGAAAGATAAAAACTGTTATATCAGCTGTTATACAGACAGACAAGCGCCACGAAAGGGACCTAAGTTGGAACTATGTTTGCAATTCACTTTTAATTTTGTGACGTTTTACACATTTTTCTCATGTAAAAAAAAAGGTTGAAAATTGAAATTTTCATATCGCTTCCTCATAAAGTTGAAAATTGAAATTTTCAAATCGCTTCCTCATAAAAGGTGAAAATTGAAATTTTCATATCGCGTCTTCATAAAAGTTGAAAATTGAAATTCGCGAAGCTTCTTCTATGAGGAAGCATTGTCTGTATTTTTGGCTTCCTGTGTGTGTGTGTGTGTGTGTGTGTGTGTGTGTGTGCGTGCGTGCGTGCGTGCGTGCGTGCGTGCGTGCGTGCGTGCGTGCGCGCGTGCGTGCGTCCGTGCGTGCGTGCGTGCGTGCGTGCGTGCGTGCGTGCGTGCGTGCGTGCGTGCGTGCGTGCGTGCGTGCGTGCGTGCGTGCGTGCGTGCGTGCGTGCGTGCGTGCGTGCGTGCGTGCGTGCGTGCGTGCGTGCGTGCGTGCGTGCGTGCGTGCGTGCGTGCGTGCGTGCGTGCGTGCGTGCGTGCGTGCGTGCGTGCGTGCGTGCGTGCGTGCGTGCGTGCGTGCGTGCGTGCGTGCGTGCGTGCGTGCGTGCGTGCGTGCGTGCGTGCGTGCGTGCGTGCGTGCGTGCGTGCGTGCGTGCGTGCGTGCGTGCGTGCGTGTGTGTGTGCGTGTGTGCGTGTGTGTGTGTGTGTGTGCGTGTGTGCGTGTGTGCGTGTGTGCGTGCGTGCGTGCGTGCGTGTGTGCGCGTGTGTGCGTGCGTGCGTGCGTGTGCGTGTGTGTGTGTGTGTGTGTGTGTGTGTGTGTGTGTGTGTGTGTGTGTGTGTGTGTGTGTGTGTGTGTGTGTGTGTGTGTGTGTGTGAGACACACACACACACGCACGCTCGCACACACAATCTCGATTTTTTTTTTAACCAAAACAAAGCTTCCTCTATGGGGAAGCAAAAAAAAAATTGAAAGTGAATTTAAAAATCTGAAAAAATTCATACGTATTCAGTAAAGTGAACAAATCATTTTCATAAAAAAAAAAACGTTAGGTTTTCGGAAGATATGTTGACATTTTTTATTTTTCATCAATTTGTTAATAACATTTTGGAATTAGTAGTGGTAGTAGTAAAAGAGATTTATAGCCAGTGCTTAATAATTTTTATACAAGTGTCTCCTTATATTAGTTTTATTCCTATGTTAATTATACACCTTGGCAAAGGGCCATCGACCTGAGTCCTTCAGCCCGGGATTGTCTTTGGTATTTGGAAGGTTTTCCTAATTTTTTCCTTCCTTACATTACGATTAAAAGATTTGTCGATTTTATATCGTGATTCTTTCGTTGGCCATTAATTCCAGTTGTTGATAGATTGTGTGTGGGAAATTTGTGTCTGCGCGTAACACATTGAAGCGGTTGTGTACATAGTGGCTTAATATGATCGATCTGGTTTGCGGCACATTTTTTGTGAGCACCTTGGATCTTTGAACTATTGGGATGATTCCTGTTGTTGAGTATGGCAGTGTATTTGGCGGGTTGTGCAGAGGATTGTTCGGCTGGCGAATCACGCGTCAGGCGTCTTCCCGAGCAGAAATTGGGATCAGGCTGCCTGATACCCTATCAGGCCCTGTTAAGGTACAGCCAGGGCGTGCCTGATCAGGCGAGCCTGATGAGGGCCTGATAAGGTGCAGATCGTGAAGCATGACTGAGTAATCCTCACTTCAGATGAGGCGAGCCTGATGCCAGCCTGATCAGGGCCGGTTAACGTACAGGTAGGGGATACCTGACTGGATATCCTTCGATTTTGACGAGGCTAGCCTGATAGTACCCCGATCAGGGCCTTAGCAGGTGATGCAGGCAAGCCTGCATATTGCATGCCTGGAGAACATTGATTTTGCATAATGAAAATTTCAAAAAATGATTCTAAGGTATTTGAAAAATAAACTTTTAGAAAAGAATTAGTTAACCTTTTTTTCTAATTTCAAATAAATTCGTACATTTTTTACAGTTGATGTGAATTTTTAATAGAATTTTCTTACGTTGGAACATTTTTTTTTACTAAATCTTGCAACGAATTTTGGATAATGTAATAAGTTAATAAGTAAATAAATAATTTAAATAATTCAATCGATTTAATAAAAAAAAATTCCTTGATTGTTTGTTAAACATTTATTTTTTATTTATTGCAATTTTTTTACATTACTATTATACAAAATCAATGTTCCTAGCATCTTACATATGATTGATTTTTTCCGTTTTTTATCTCATTAGAAAGTGTTCAAAATTCTCACTGAATTTTATTTTTCGCCGGCTATGCACGTGTGAGGCACTTTTTACAAGTAGATTTAGTCGTGTATATCCTACCGGACCTTAAAAGCAAATTTGACATTATGTTTGAGTCAAGTTGAGGATAGCCGAGTTGGTTAAGGCGCCGCCATAGCGGTCCCCATTGGCAAGGTCGCTGGTTCAAGTCCGACCATGAGTTAAATTAAAATTAATTTTTCCGCGGTTTAGATTGTAGTAATTAGTTAATTTAATCCGAAGAACAAATATAAAAGGTTTACAAGTCCGATAAAATGACGCTAATAAATAAAAAATATTTATTATATTTTTCTCAGGCGGCAATCAGGCACCTTGATTAGGCCGTGATCAGGCAGCCTGATCAGGACCTTATAGGGCCATGGCGTTACATATCTGATCAGGACCTGATACAGGTGCCTTATCAGGACCTGATGAGGAGTCAGGCCGTGCCTGATAGGGACCTGACATCAGCCCGACGGTAATTTCTGCTCGCGTTCGTGCGCAAGTTTCAGCCGTTTTCATTTTTTTTAAAGCGCTCTCTTTGCAGTTGAGAAAAACCGGATGGCCATATTCGATGATTGGTCTGCATATGCTTTTATAAATTTTGGTTTTCGGAATTATTATTATGCAAAATTAATATATTTGTATGTTCCATCGTATACCCTTTTCGGGTTTATACGTAACCCATCCCTTTCCCCCCTACCGGCACTTCACTAAGCTACCTCTAACTTCCGGTGCGTCCGCAGCTGACTTAGCTACACTGTACCGCATTTGCCGAGGCCACGGGGAAATTGCGGAAAACCCGTGTCACATTCCGTACTATGAAAAATATTTTTCAAACACCTGTGGCAAAACAAAAATGATGCTTCTTTCGTTTCGCTGCTTTCAGGTGAACGGTGAAATGACATTGGATGGAAATATCGCGGACAACCGGTCAATAAAGGAAGCATACTTAGCATACAGCGATTGGGTCCTCAAAAATAAACCTGAGAAACAACTTCCCGGACTCAGTTATACGTCGAATCAAATGTTCTGGATAAGCGTCGCTAACTGGTACTGCGTGCGGCAGCCGAAGGAAATATTGAGGCAATCAATGACGAGTCCTTACAGTCCCTTTGAGTGGCGGATCGTCGGACCGCTATCCAACATACCACAGTTTTCAAAAGATTTTAACTGTCCGATCGGCTCGAAAATGAATCCTATTGATAAGTGTTCCGTATGGTAAATCTCCGTAAACGTACCTCGCAGTTTCTCTTTTATATATATATATAATATATGGGTTCCACTTGTACGGAGTCCTTCCCATTGTAGACGCCCCGCTTCCCCCGCCTCCGCCCCACAGAGAAACTGCGGGAAATCTGACCATACACAGACGGCTCTTCCCCCAGAGATTGGTGTACCTGCAGGGTATTATCGTCCCGGTTCCAGTCAGTGATGTTTTTATCACAATCATTAAGGGGAAGTGAAACAGCAGTGTGAAGCTGCTTTGAGAAAAAAAAAAACAAGTTCGAGCCGGATGCGACCGGTAATTTCGCATGCGTCGCGAATTCATGTTTTTTTCAAAAAAATTAACACCATCGAATAAAGTTAATTTGAAAATTGCAACTATCTCTCGCACGCACAGCTGTTTCACTTCCTCTTAACATCAGCACTACGCACATTATACCACTCAAGTTAACCGGCGATCGGTAAAATCGTGACACACAATTTTTTTTTTCTCGTTGCCTGTCAGTTTGTTCGCAATGACCGCTGCACTTTTTAAGACTAAATAAATAAAATCATTAATAAGTAAATAATTGCACGTAATTGCACCAGTGCACACATAATATTCGAACATTAAGCCGGTGCGGTGGTCTAGTGGTTAGCGTGCTCGCTTCTACACCAAAGCATCGGCAGGTCGACGGTTCGATTCCCGATTTCGTAGTTTCGCCGAGAATAAAAATATGGGCGGGACGAAGCTCCAGATATATACATCGGTCACTTGCACGTGGTAATTCTAAGTGTGAGTGACGGATGTATATACCTGTACTCCATGTTTACATTCTCGGTGAAACGCGACGAAGCTCCGATGCCAGGAATCGAACCCGAGACCGGCTGTATCGGCATAGGTTTTCCGCAGTTTCCCTATGCCCATGGCAGAAATGTCATGGCAAATGCGATACAGAGGGGGAAGTCGGATGCGGCCGCAACGGGGGACTGGCTACTGACCCGGGCCGACCCTGTATAGGCGCTGATGCCTGAGAACGGGGGAAAATGCAAATAAAAAAAAAATTAAAAAATAAAATAATATTCGAAGATTAAACGACCGAGTCCGTGTCAGGATAGTACCGCTTGTTTGTTTATTAAACTGACGTCAATGCAGACGGCAGAGACAAGAAACGAGAATGATTCTCGATCCACTTAACCGGCGATCGGCAAAGTCGTAACCTACTTTTCCGCCCGAAACAACCTTCGATCGACGTTTATTGTTCACTTTTATTGTTTTATAACACGAAAAACAACGCGTCGCTAAAATTTTTAAATACACTCGGATCTTGATTTTTGCGCCCTCGGATTCCTTAACCGTCCCCACCATGGAGCGAATATCGATCGACGCAGTAAGCTATTTGCTATGCTCGACAGTTAGTATGGGCAGGGCATGCGCAGCCTCGATTTTGTTGAGTGTGAGCGGGAGCCGGTCCCGCCGCTGTGAATGAAATCGAGGTCCTAGTGTACACATAGGTCTACACGTAAAGATCGTAATTATTAGTTTTTGAGCACATTTGAGGTAAAAATGTATACAAAAGTTCGGACAAAACTTCCAACAGTTCGGCCTGCTCGGATTTTTCATTATTTCTGTTTAATTTTTTTTTATTCTCCCGACGGCTCTCTGGGCAAAACGGGAGTTTGCGTTTCACTGCGATTACCCACTTTGGAGTCTTTTCGAAGGCGCCAGTGTTTGTCGAAACGACAAAATATTGCTTAACCAAATTGGGCATATTGATTCATTGTATAATGATGTATGTTTGTGACCAAAAAAATGTAAGCTAAGGTGTAAACGCACGTAAATAAACCATATTCCGATAACAAATTAATAGTTCGCGGTGTCATATCGATTAGCCAATGAAAAACAAGAATTCTTATTTTTTCTTGCCTGCTGTCCCAGATAGAAAAACGGGTCCACTTTTGTCTGTTTGATGATAAAACCTACAAATTTAATGTGTTTTTTCTGCTTTTTAAAAATATACAGGTATTGCATTCAAGATTAAATTATTAAAATTCAAATAGAATGTATATGAATTCTCATTTAATATACGAAGGTTTTAAATTTCATAACATTTTATCCCGGCTCTCATATATCTGGAAATCACAATATCAGCTCCCGTTCTAAGTCTGATCCCACCTGCGTAATCCATTCCCTAAGTTAATAGACTTAAACCCGATGACCCATGAGATTCGCGTCACGATTTTGAGATCCTATAATGTAATTTACACAAGTCAGTATATTTTGTACTTTTGTGTAATTTTATCCCGGCTCTCATTTATCTGGAAATCACAATATCAGCTCCCGTTCTAGGTCTATTTCCGCCTGCGTAATCCATTCCCTAAGTTAATAGACTCAAACTCGATGACTCATGAGATTCGCGTCACGATTTCGAGATCTTATAATTTACTATACACAAGTAAGTATGTTTTGTACTTTTGTCTCATCATCCAGAGTACTTACCAATGAAGCAACAGACGAAAATGATCGAGTACAGGGTAATGAATATCACCTTTATGTCCATTCTGTCGAATATGTTATTAAATTATGAATAAGTTATTAAATTGAAAGAAAAAATATTGTAATTATGTATGTTTATATTGTAGCGCTTTTCCCGGATGGGCAAAAGCCTACTGCACAAACTCCCGCGATCTTTCCCCTTAATTTCTCCCTCGATCAGGGATGGGCGCCAGGTACGTCGAAACGCACCGGGGAAAGATCGGCAAAAAGAACCTTCCCGGTTTCGCTGCGGTCTTCTCGAGGGCAGTGTGGCTGGATAAGCGACTGTGGTTCGGACAACACAAGAATAAATAACCCCGAAAATAAATTACACAAATACGGAAATACGGGAACCAAAGACTCGAATTTATTAATTTAATTTAATTAATTTATTAATTAAATAAAAAAATGTATTTATTAATATAAGCTAATGAGGGGAAAAACCGGAGAACCCGGAGTAAAACCCTCGTCCCGTAAATTAAATATCAAATCACCAAAATAAATCTCGCAGAACAGATCACAACAGAATATTCCCGTCCCACGGGACTCGCTCGCTTCGACGCTCACACACATACGCTCCCACACACAGACGGTCGCGCTCTCCCGAATCCCCTTATTATTTCACGCGTGATGGTTCAAATCCAAAATCCACACTCACACAGCGCGGTACAAGTTCCAGCGCTCTCATTCACCTCGCCCGATTAATCGCAGCGTTTTTTTTTAACATTCACCCGGCCCGTTCGACGCGGCAATAGTTAACTCGCACACACCCGGAATCACGCGCTCGGAGATTCGCAAACGACGACTCGATAATCAGCACACTTCCCCGTGAAAGGCTCCCAAGGCAACACAATGATTCCCGGAAATTACTCTATTTGATACCTGACTTTACTCTACTGATTTTCCCCAAAAAAACTCACTCACGACGGCTTCGAGTAAGGCCGAGTACGGTTTCCCGGTCCGTCCACGCGGCGCAAAACCAAGACAAAAATTACACGTACGCGACGTCACACACACCTGCCGAAACTCGGCGGTCCCGTTCCCTCCAGCACGGTCGAACGAAGCACGCCGTCGGTATTACAAAATCAATTTTCCCTCGCACGGGATTACAACAATCAAATACACGAGATCTCGCCGTTTTAATACAAAAGAAAGTCCCTTGGACAGAAAGCTCACCGTAACGAGAGACAGCACGTGAAAAGGAACGGTCCAGATCTTATTTGCCGTATGAATCGGTATCTTCCTTTCTTCCTTTCCAAAATCTTTTCCCCCGGTACCCGCAGCTGTCAATCGATCCGCTCGCTCGGACTCACAACGGAGAAGTGCCCCGAATATCGACGCTCGATCGCTCTCCTTACCGCCCGCCTACCCCCCTGCCTAATCGCTACGACAATTCGGACATTTCCGAGTCCATCTCGGCCCTTTTCGGCGCAGCCGAACGCTTCCCTCATCGACTCGCACATCGATTACCGCGCGCTCGGGATCTTCTTTGAGCGACTTTCGCTTAATCGTTCCCGCAATTTTAACGAAATAATCGTTAACGCCGCAAAATAGAGCTCCCCAGAGGTACTCAGTTCCCCCTGACGGGAGACTCTCGGTGAATCTTCTTTGGCACAGCCCGAGACTCCGGACGGCTGTACAAATGCGATGACTTCGATGCTGCGATGAATATGATGAAATGGGACAATCCGCATCGTCCCGTCGCCCACGATTCTGACAGCAGGGAGGTAGGACTCGCGAGCTCGATGTTCCACTCCCGATCTTCCCTCGGCGCGACGCTCCACTATGACCTTCCCGTCCATCGCTCCTCTCGCACGGCGCTCTCGTCCCGGCGATACATGAAAATATTATCAAGTAAATTACACACTATCCGGACTTAGCAATTAGGCCCTGCGGTGTCGCCTCGTGTGAGCCCGAGTGAGCCGAAAATTCCGGCCTGAAAATTAGCCGCGCTACAATATATTCTTGAGGCAGTGGGTGAAAATAGAATTTTGGAGTTGAAGATTTAATTGGAGATGGAATAATAAGGTTGGGGAGAAAGGAGGGGGTAAAATGGACCCCAAAAAATGAACGTACACTGGACGGAGCCATCTTCTTGGGCTTCGACGGACTCTCGAGATACACATATAGTCTCCGAGCTTCGACCGATCGGGGCGGGGGATATCGAAGGATGGCTGACTCGATCGAACCCCGGGAATCTCCCTCTTTCTTTTCTCTCTTTCAACTATCTCGGGTGAGAAGGAAAGACACCGACACCTCTGGGATCTCGATATCTCGAACGTCATCTCGTCTCACTGGACCGGACAGTCCGCGAGAGATAGAGAGCTGGGGAGGGGGGAGAAAGAGCTCAGAAACCCCCTCGATTCTTCGAATCGAAATGAACCTCAAAGAATCCAATCAATATACCTACCTCGTATCGTAGCAAGATTTTTTTCAACAGTTTTGCGATATTAATATATCAGATATATGTATACATACATTCCTACGATATTAATATATTAGATATATGTATACATACATTTCTACGATATTAATATCTTAGATGTATGTATACATACATTTCTACGATATTAATATATTAGATGTATGTATACATACATTTCTACGATATTAATATATTAGATGTATGTATACCGACATTTCTACGATATTAATATATACGTATGTAAGTATGTAAATATATATAGTCGAATAATAAGATTTTCAAACCAGAAATTACGTTTTTGCAGTGTAACGGTACTTCCGGTCGAAGAATGAGACTTCCAAACCAAAAGTGATGTACTTCCGGTATGACGTCGAACCCGGTCGAAAGTTGACATCGTACGCACGAATTCGTGTCTGAATTAATAAATGTTTTCCTTTTTTATATCTCACCCCGAGGGAACTCGACTGAGCATCATTAGAGTACCGCACTGTCACGCAAGTCGAGTTCCGAGCGATCCGCGCAGCAATTACCGTTATGCTTGATTTTTTTTTCTCTTATTAATAAAATACCATTTTAATTTTTTTTCTTCAATAATATTCATTGCTTGCTAAACACTCATCACTCAGTCAGTTTTTTTGCTCTCTGCTTACCTGTTTTTCCGTTGCATTCCTCCGACCGTCGGTCAATTGTCGGGAGTCGAGGAATGCCGAAGACGAGAAAAATAAATATTTCTGCCAATTAATGTATGTTTACTCGCAACGTTGCGTTACTTTTTTTTATTGATTCAATAAAATATTTATATTAACGATAGTTGGATGTAATTGCCATGGTACATCCAAGTATTAATCATTACCTAATTACACTATCCTGGTATTTACCCCAGTCCCGAGGAAAAACCATGGCTCAAAAACCTGAGAAGGATAGTGTGTACATTTGTAAAGCTATATATCTTATGAAATTATATTTTATAGATTAATGTCGGATTGAATATAATTGAATATATATATATATATATATATATATATACTAGCGGGTTATTGTGGCTAGCGCGCTTCGCGCGCTCGCACCCATTTCTGGACGTAAGCCCTTATTATTCTAAGTCTTTTACCCCCCCCCCCCCCTTATTGTTCCAAATCCCCTTTTGCTAAATGGACTTAAGCCCTTATTATTCCAAGGCCCTTTAAGGTAAATGGACTTAAGCCCTTATTACTCCAAGGCCCATTAAGGATGGACTTAAGCCCTTATTATTCTACCCCCCCCCCTCGATTCTTGACACGGCGGCGGCGGCGGCGACAGCGGCGAAATCTTTTTATATTATATATATATATATATACACAATAACAACGGAATCTTCTACTGATGATATTAATTAAAAAATTAATTGTTTAACAAATGACCCGGCAAACTAACTTTTTTTAATGAAAATGATTCGTCCATTTTTCTGAATACGTATGAATTTTTTCATATTTTTCAATTAGTTTTGATTTTTGTGTTTTTTCACACATTTTTACCATTTTTACAAAAAAAAAATCAAAGATAATTGAAAAATCTGAAAAAATTCATATGTATTCAGAAAAATAAACCAATCATTTTCATTCTCAATCCGCGCAATGAATGTCTCATCGACATGTTTGCAGTACTTATTACGACGATGGACCTTCAGACTCCACTCGATCTTAATTGGGTGAACGACCAAATTATCAACTTCTATATGAATCTTTTGATCAATCGAGGCAACGGATCGAACGTGCCATATCCGAGGGTGTACGCAATGAACACGTTTTTTAAACAAAGTTAGTATCCGGTGGTCAAACTTCACTGAAACGCTGGACACATAAGGTCGATGTGCACTGGTGCATGTCAGTAATCGACTTTCGAGTGAAGACAATTTGCTACTATGATAGCATGGGCGGTAGCAACCTGAAGTGTCTCGCGATACTGAAACAGTATCTAAAAGACGAGAGCATGGACAAAATGAACAAACAGTTTGATACTCACGATTGGAGATTATCTTCCTTGAAGAATATGCCAAAGCAGAACAACGCAAGTGACTGTGGTGTATTCTCATGTGCACGGAGAAAAAAAATTTGTTGGGACAACAAGATTTTTGTTACTGTAACAAATTTAGATTGTTAATATAGGGATAACAAAACCAGCTTGTAACCATAGCAAAATTTTTCGCTTGGAGCGATTTGCTACCGCAACAAAACAGCTTTTGTTTTGGTAACAAAAAAAATTGTTATATGACTGAGAGGGGCAATTAAATACAGTAATATTGTATATTTCAGTTTTGTATTCCATAATAAGTACACGGGGAAGTACAATTCAATAAGTCAAAGAGGGAAAAAAACGTTAAAATGTTTATAACAAAATAATATAGTTTTAAAGGTTGTACCGGGGCACAACATGTTTTTCCCTATTGGTCATAGAATGGGCATGCACGGGGATTGCGTCAAGGAGATCCTGTGGCTTAGTAACACGCTAATTATTTGATTGTTCCACATGATAACCATGCTCGTGTTCATTATAAAAAAAAAACTTGGCGTGCCAGTTTTTTTTACAATAGCTGTCGTACATGGTTCATTCAAATAATCAAGGGAGAGGGAAAGTAACTGCAATAACTGCAGTAACTGTAATTGTGAAAAAAAAACTGGCACGCCAAGTTTTTTTTTTGTCAAGATCTTGTGCATCTTGTTTTTTTTTTTAGATTTGTAGTATTACTTCAAAACATATATATCTCCGCTGAAAATAAAGATATCCACTTGACTCAAGGTGGATATTAAAAGTAAGGAATTATGTACATTACATGTGCAAAAATGTGAACCCTTCCGAATTCGATATTTGATGCACACCGACCGCACAAAAATTTGACAAAATTTTAATTGCGATGCATTTAAATTTATTTTTGTACGTAATCAGCATCGCAGCGATGTACAAGGGTTTTCTCACTCGCTGTGCATATTTGATGTTGCATTTAGTGAGTATGCTGCGAATTTGAAAACTTTCGATTCACAGAATTAAAAGTTATAACACCGTACGTAAAGATATATGATATTTTGACTCACAAAGCCGGTTTTTCAGGTAATCACAGGCATCGAAAGTTTGAAATCAGTTTCAAAATGTGCTTACTTCTCTTCCCAACATATGATTATGCTGTCAATTTAAACAACATCATGGGTCTTCGCAATGCTAAAATATCTTGGGGCACGGACGTCCGGGTGGGCATAAATCATCTCCAATCCTTGCGGTCCCATAATTAACAGCAGCCTTCAATTTTTGTGGCTACAAAATGTGTGAAATATTATTCATTGATACGATCTCGTGGAATAAATAACGTGTGTATTTGGGTATGGAGCGGATATATTAAGTACAATCGCAGGTAAATATCTCAAGCACGAACTGTTAAACGTCTGTTCTCTCTGAATGTCGGATCAAGATTGTTGTCACCTGGTCAATTGATAATCTGTACGTTTGTCATTTGTCATACCGAGCTATTCCGGTCATCTACGTCATATCGTGTGTCTTGGTCAGTCCTCATCTCTCTATTCTTTACAATATAAAATATGAAGTGCACAAAAGTAGATCCAACTGTTTCGCCTCCTCATAGAGGAAGCTGTTTTCATAAAAGATAATAATTTCGAGTTTTTCGTGTCAGAGTACTTAAAATTACCGACAATACTGTTCCGATACCAAAATTACAATGTTGACCAAGTTTGGTGCCAATCGGTTCATGTTTTGTGATTCATCGTTTAGATGATTAACGTGGCATTGCAGTCGAAAGACGAGCCAGCTGGCACGGCAAACACATGCGCAGTAGATGCGAGGACTCGCAGGACACTTTTATGATATTTTCGGACCTCGTCAGGGACACGATGCCCTAACCTGCATCTACCGAACAATTATAATCGTTACTAGGCGCGTTGGAAAGCTTGTGTCCTAATTATACAATAAGTGTCGTCGGAATTCCGATCTGATACTTCGTTTCCGAGATAATCGAGAATCAAAATTCCACTTCCGGCATACCCTAACACTTTTATTAATACGTTTGAAACGTCGGCGTTCGACGAAAAAACGTTAAGAGCGGAGAGTTAAATATTTGCGAAGATTTTTATTATCGTTTTGACGTCTACAGTTTCTACGGAAAATTAAATTAACAATCGAAAAATATTTATTATGCTTTCATTGGTTCGGCGTGTAAGGTTTCTGCAGAAAATTAGAGTGTCGATAGTCGACGCACTGTTACACTTCCGGTTTGCTTTCATTTGGCGTTTTCCGTTATTACAAAGTTATTGCGCATGCGCACGGTCGTTTTTTGGTACGAATTCTTACCAAAAAAAGACCATGCACACCCATGTAGCACAAAAAAATTAGTTATCAGAAAGTGATCTAAATGGGTTACATATGTCCGTCCGGATGGTAACTATAAGCTATCCTACGTCCAAAAGTTAACTTTTCGGATGGGAGGTAACTTTCGGATACGGTTCCGACGGACATATGTAACCCATTTAGATCACTTTCTGATAACTAATTTTGTTGTGCTACCTGGGTATGTCTGTACATATTGGTAACTGTAAGCTATCCTACGTCCAAAAGTTAACTTTTAGACATAGGATAACTTACAGTTACCATTCGGACGGACTTATATATTCCATTCGTATGACTTTTTCGTACCAGCCCAGGTAGCACAAAAAAATTAGTTATCAGAAAGTTATCTAAATGGGTTACATATGTGTGTCTGAACGGTATCCGAAAGTTACCTCCCATCCGAAAAGTTGACTTTTGGACGTAGGATAGCGTATAGTTACCATCCAGACGGACATATGTAACCCATTCAGATCACTTTCTGATAACTTATTTTTTTGTGCTACCTGGGAGATGTCCTTTTGGGGGACGCGCAAGTTTGCAACGCGTTTGCAGTCAGTCGCGATTCCATAGTTCGAACCCTGGTGAAACTAATTCTCTGAATATCTCTGAAAATATATCTGAACGACTCGGAAAGCTTCTCTGAAATTTCTCTAAAAAGTCCTCTGAATTTCTCGCACTTTGCGCACTTTTTAGAGGAAGTCAAACATTTTTCTGAATCTGAATATTTCTAATGAACATCGGAGATTTTCCCTGCCAACTTCTCTGAAACTCTGTTGATATTCTAAGCCTGTTTCTCTTCTATATTTAGAAACTATTTTCTGAAAAAGTGTAATTTTCGCTGAATTTCTCATACAACGTACACATAAATTATTGTTTACTGTTTATTGTTTGTACGAACACAAAAGTTTACTATTCGTACGAATACTTGGAGTGAACTCGTAAAAAAGCGCAGATCTTGGAGTGAACTCGTAAGTTCCTTGAAATTCTCAACACCCACATTATTCGAGAAAATCGGAGGTTTTCAAAAAATGTATCGTATTTTCTCTGAAAAAGCCACGTCCAAACTGTACCGTGTCATTCTATTTAGCACTCGCAGCCCGTCCAGAAAGTCCCATATCGTCATGTATGTCATGTCAAGTATCACCTTGTCGGTAAGGACAGCTTCTTCGGGATATATCCAATCTCCAGGACATACCGTCACATGGCCACCGAACAATGTTATTTTCACCTGATAACAAAGTAAGTCGCATAAGAAAATGTTTTCAAACCTAATTTTTTATTTTTGATCGCTATACCTCCAATGATCGCAGACGACACCAAACTCTATGGTAACCAACTCATCGCAAGGCTTGCAAGGAGAACTTTACAAAAAGAAATGGATGCCGTCCCTCAACGAGGAAAATGTACGGTGATGCATGTGGGCAGAACAAACCCACGAATGCAATACACGCTGAGCATGCAAGCCAGGCAAAAAAATATATCAAAACGTCTGAGTGCCCAGTTATCAGGATTGCGTCTCAGTTACTCGCATATTCTGTAGAACTCCAATGTGTCGTTGCAAACTTTGGCTTGTCAATTTTTCATACCCTCGACGACCATACTCTCAGCCTATTCAATCGGAGTTACTTTCTTAGCAGCTCTTCGCCACATTACCCGGATAGAATAACATGCTGAGAAGCGGGTATAGTACCATTGGTACTGTCGCCGTTCTGCTCCATGCCGTCTTTTGTCTATCCGGGTAGGAACTCAGATTCCTTGAAAGTTTTAGATATAGACCTTATTCTGAGAGATAATTCTATGGGAATACACCAATTAAATAAATAATGTTTTTTATTAATTGATAGCATTATTAGATTAATATCCGTGAGGGCGACCATTAATTTAAAAAACACAACTTCTAGAAAAAAAAAAACAGAAACGCATTCTCGTTTCAAGAGTAAAAATGATGTGCGCACTTAATATGGACTATCAAACCTCTCATGGTTATACCGCTCTTGCCCCATCGAAAGACTTCGCTTCTGTGTGTTCATGATATGCCATCGATCGCGTTTCCGTCACGTTCCGTTCGGTTGCGTCATACATGAAAGAGAACAATTTTTCGTCAAAGTCTCTCAACCCTCTCAGACCAGGATTGAAAATAATGTTCATTTCAATTGTTTAAAAAGTTTTAAAAAAAAGTTTAAACAGGAGAGTTCTAAAAGTTATGTATAAAAAGAAAAGGAGATTTCCGACAGACCAGCTGTACAATATTAGTCAGGAGCTAGACGTGAGAAGGACGTATTACTGCCTAGTACCAAAACACTATATAAAAAATAGACTATTTATTTTTGTTGAGAACAGAAGAGAGGTAAGAAGAAATGCGTTGAGCAGAGTATTAATACCAAGAAGAATGCGAGAGATTGGAAGAAAGTGTCATGATTACATAGCGCCGCGGATTTTGAATGAATTGCCACCGGAAATTAGAGAACTGGTACGCATAGGTGCAATAAGCAGCCTAAGAACAGCAATTGAATGGATACGAGGAGCTGCGGAAGAAAGCATTGCGGAATTTCTTATGTGAAATTTTGTGAATACCTTCGGAAAAAAATTAATGTATGGAATGCATCAAAGCGTAGACTTAAGAATATATGGATCGTTATTTATGTAGAAAGTATATGTATGGAGTACCACTCCATCAACCCTGCGGTATTTGTACCTGAAGAACTAAGATACGTAAAAAACATACGGGTGATATCCGCGTACGAGCTTTAAAGCTTCTGCGGACAGAAAATGCAATGAATGTAAAATAGTTTGTAGCTAATCAATTAATAAATGAAATGAAATGAAAAATGAAATGAAAATAAAAATTGATTGTTGATAGAATAATATTTGTGCATCAAATGTCGCCGTACATTCGAGTTTTAAACCTTAGTACTATTCTTTGGACGGCTCATGAAAAAAAGATGAAGTAATTATGGCATATGATGGACGCAGACTATACACCCTCGCGTCGCTGTCAGTCAATTTTGCCTTGGACCAATTTAACCGTCTATCAAGGCGCGATACTTTGACGCAATTCGATAAAAATGCATGGTGAGAAAAGAACCATGAAACCGAAGGAAAAAAAGGAATCACGTAGGGTGTTACATTTCATAGGGAACAGCATTAGCAGACCGAACGCCATTGTGGATAGTAGTTTGAGTCACGATGGACTTGTTTCAACACCGTTACTATAGATTAAATAAAATATTGATGAAGCTTATTGGACAATGGCCGTATCAGAGCATCAGTACACGTTGCAGCATTCGTGCTGTTTTGATTTTTCTCTTCTTCACTTCAATCGTACCTCAAACACTGGGTCTTGTGAAATATCGTGGCAACTGGCACATCGTCCTGGAGGGCCTTATATCGTACCTTTTTATGGCAGTTTGCGCTACGAAATTAATTGGTTTTATTTGGAACTCGCAGAAGGTCAGTTATATTTTTGCAAATTATAATAGTACCATAATCGTGGAGAAAGCAAGAGTCAATTATTCAGTCCCGATAACTGACGACGATCGATACGTTCAGACTTTAAAGCTGCTAAATCGTATTCGTACGGATTGGAAACTGTGGGCTCAGGATCCAGAGGTCAACATTCTTCACGAATACGCTGAGCAGGGAGAAAAGATAATAATGATATATGCAGGTTAATCAAGTATGGTAAGAGGTAGTTCAACAGTTGACAAATGTTTTATATACTTATCGATATTCTCTACAGCCGCGATGTATTCAACCTCCTTCCTCTTTATGACTCAACCGATCATATCGAGAATAATCGACATTTTTCTGAAGAACGACACGGGACTTGGAAAATTCGCATTTCCTGTTGACTATTATCACCTCGATGAGCAAAAATATTATTTTTACCTCACTATCTACTCCTGCATATGCATATGGATGATGGTAATGATCTTACTAGCCAGTGACGTTATGTTGATCACTTACGTGCACCACGTGTGTGGTTTTTTTGCTGCGTTGGGGTGAGTTAATGAGTAATCTATTGTCAAAATGTGCATAATCAAATTTTTATTGAAACATTCAGGCACAAATTGAAACAAATCATGTCTAATGATACATCATTAAAAAAAGGAGAAAGTTCATACGCGCCGGGAAAAAGTCACATGTTAAATCTAGTATCGTGTATCGACAAACACAATAATGCTATCGAGTGAGATACTTTAGACAATGTATCAAATAAAATGAATCAATATTATCAATGAATTCACTGTTGTCAGATATGCCGGTCTCATCGACGCAACTTACAAATGGAGTTTCTTTTTTATCCTCGGATTTGGCATGATTATGATTAATGCAATACTACTTGAGGTTAATATCGCGACATATTATGAATAATCTTCCGAATTGACAGATAAATTGCCTGTAAATACAGGTTTTTCTGAAAACCAGCGATCCTGGAGCAACTCTAAGATTCACAGCTTATGCATTGACTGGAATATTGCACTTCTTTATAGAGTGCTCCATTTCTCATATGCTAATGGATCACAGCGTGGGTATTCACTTTTATATGTGAGTAGACAGTCGAAGACTAATCGCGTGGCTTCATAAAATAGTACATTTCGATACGAGTGCGAAAAAACTTTTTCTGACGAGTGTGAGTTTGCAGCACGAGCCGAAGGCGAGTGTTGCAATCACACGAGTTCAGAAAACGTTTTTCGCACGAGTTTCGAACAAAATTTTATTTCACAAGGTGTGAAAATGGGGGTTTTCGCACGCGAAGCGTGCGAAAAAACCGCCATTTTCCCACCGAGTGAAATAATAGTACTTTTTGTAACACGTGCACGAAAAGTCCCGCTTTTCGTGCCTGTAAAGTGTGTCGAAAGTGGCGCTTTCTAGCAGAGGATGCGCGAAAAATGCTGTAGATACTTATTTTTACACGCTAGTTTGTTTTCCGCACACTGTTTTCACACGCTAGTTCCTTTTCGCACACTTTTTCACACTCTAGCTACTTTTGCGCACACTTTTTTAACACTCTAGTTACTTTTAGCGGACACTTATCTGGTACTGCAGTTATTTTTCCGAACGCACTTTACAGGCACGAAAAGCGGAAATTTCCGTGCACTTGTCACAAAAAGTAGTATGCGGTCCGGAGACCGCTTTTTCGTACAAGTATCGCGTACTACTTTTTGTGACAAGTGCACGGAAATTTCCGCTTTTCGTGCCTGTAAAGTGCGTTCGGAAAAATAACTGCAGTGCCAGATAAGTGTGCGCTAAAAGTAACTAGAGTGTTAAAAAAGTGTGCGCAAAAGTAGCTAGAGTGTGAAAAAAGTGTGCCAAAAGGAACTAGGGTGTGAAAACAGTGTGCAGAAAACAAACTAGCGTGTAAAAATAGTATCTACAGCATTTTTCGCGCATCTTTTGCTAGAAAACGCCATTTTCGACACACTTTACAGGCACGAAAAACGGGACTTTTCGTGCACGTGTTACAAAAAAGTCTCTCTGCCCAGATACGACAGCCAATGGTACAGACTATCTCCTAAAGCTCAGAAACTAGTACAATTGATGACGATGCGTTGTGGCGTACCTTGCAAACTAACAGCTGGGAATTTGTTTATATTGTCAGTGAGAACTTTCGGGCAGGTAAGAATGATCGTACTTTTGCAGAAACTGCATAAAAATAGTGTGTTGGCCGATAAATTGTCATGCAAATGAAACGAATAAGTCATTTTCATATTCCAGACAGTCAGGACAGGCATGTCTTACTTCACGTTTATGCGTACGATGCCGATATAGAAACACAATCCATTACATACTATTTATTACGATGTCAATAGTGCATAAAAATAGACCTATAATAATTCAAGTGAGGAATTCGGTTTGGAACACAATTCGTCGTTTGTGCAACATGGCGCTAAGTTGCCCTGCTTAGAAAATCCTATTAAAACCAATTTTAAAAAAATGAATCGGTATGAATGAGTTTTTTGTCAGGGGTATTTCCAATTCATAACCATTCTTGTACTCAATGGGAATAAATAGGTAATACTACTTACCTGGACGAATGAATCGACTGTAGACTGCTGCTCCGTATTCGGTTTTACATGGACTTATCCTATTGGTATTTAATCGGAAGTAATGAAGTTCAATCGGAAATTATATTAATGGTATGGTAAATTCTTGAATTGGTATCAATGGGAATATTCAGCCATTTACGTCAATCGGATCTTACCGGCGCCAACCGCTATCAATAGCAATATTTAATAGGAACCTACAGGAAGAAACTGGTGAAGTCTATTCCTCTGAATGGGAATTGCCTGCGCTAAATTTAAATCGGAATCATACGGATATTTTCCCATAGACGACAATCCCGTGCAATGGGAATTTACAGTAACCTATCGTAACCTATGAATCGGTATCAATGCGAGTATTCAGCCGTTTACGTCAATCGGATCTTATCGGCGCCAACCGCTGTCAGTAGCAATATTTAATAGGAACCTACAGGAAGAAACTCGTCAATTCTATTGCTCTGAATGGGAATTGCCTGCGGTACATTTAAATTGGAATCATACAGATATTTTCCCATAGACGACAATCCCGTGCAATGGGAATATTCAGCCGTTCACCTCAATCGGATCTTATCAGTAGCAATATTTAAAATTAAAAAAAAATATGTGTATCGAAATCTCAAAAAAAAAATCGAAAAAATCAAATCAAAGTAGCCAAGCAGTAGTACGTACAAAAAATTCTTCAAAAAATATGTTTATCAAAACAATCTAAAAAAAAAGATGCTAAAATCTTGACAAAAAAAAACTTGGCGTGCCAGTTTTTTTTTTTACAATAGCTGTCGTACATGGTTCATTCAAATAATCAAGGGAGAGGGAAAGTAACTGCAATAACTGCAGTACCTGTAATTGTGAAAAAAACTGGCACGCCAAGTTTTTTTTTGTCAAGATTTTTTGCATCTTGTTTTGATAAACATATTTTTTGAAGAATTTTTTGCATGTACTACTGCTTGGCTACTATGATTTGATTTTTTCGATTTTTTTTTAGGTTATACCGGCATATTATGTCGATACATTTTTTTTTATGTAACGTACATAAAATTTGATTGACGAAATTCTTTGGCGCTCGAACAACTTTCTGGTATAAATATTACCCACTTTGTACGCTTGAGCGACGGATATAATTATATCGTAAAAAATTATTTTTAGAACGTAGTTTCAGATCGTTGAAATAAATAAAAATATTCTAAAATACATTGATTAATTTATATACCGTCCACAAAACTACATATTAATTGATTTTCATTTCATCTATGTAAAACTTTAATAGCGAAGTTAGTATAAGCAGCCAGAAACACAAAATTTTGCCAACCTGCCCTCTGGAAAAAATTACCATATGGCTTGAGTAAAAGTTGCTATGGTCCCTGTGAAAATGTCACATATATCGACGGTGGTGGCGCTGGTGTACTATGTTGCCTGGTTGAAATTTACCATATGAAAAGTAATTTTTCCGAGATCCTTCTCTCAGTGTAAGAAATGTTCACAAGTGATATGTCAGACTCTGTTTATCGTTTTGAGTTTAATGAAATGCAATGTTTGCTGTAACCTGAACCAATGCTCTCGAAATACATAAAAATATCGATAATGGTTGCGACAAGCAGGTAAATACTTACAGAGAGTTTAATTTTTTACGTTGATTCAAATATATTTTTCTCCGATATATAGAGCCTCCATAGAGCCCCTAGAAAAGAGTACCACAACTTAGGACCTAAGAGTTAAGGAACATAGATATAAATGATTCCGTTTATTTCAAGTTAAGTGTTCAATTTGTTAAAAGTAAAGATCGAAATAGCAAATATTGATCGATCCTTGTGCTCCGAATAGTTACCACTAGTCAATGGCAATTTTCCTAACAGTTACAATTAGTCAATGGTAATGCTCCAAATAGGTACTATTCATCAATTGTAGGGTTCTAAACAGTAACAATTGGTCAATGGTAATACTTCAAACGGTAACAATTACTTAATAGTTACGGTCTCTATAGTTACAATTGATCAATGATAATGGCTCGAGTGGTTACCATTCACTAATGGTTACACTCCGAATAGTTACAAGACACCAATGTTTACACTCCGAATGGTCACCATTCGCCAATGATCAAAGGACGAATCGTAACCATTGAAAGTGTCAATCGTTCACCATTCGTACCATTCAGAGCGAATGGTTACGACTAATGCACTATTCAGTTCACCAATCAGATTCAATGGTAACAATTTGATGACCAATGGTTCATTTTCATGAAGGCAGACATACCTCACTGCCGATAGTAAAATTTCATTTTTCGACCGGAACTGACGTAACTCCCGATTTGATAATCACATTTTTAAACCGGAAGTGACGCCGGAAGTCCACTTCGTCTCGCGACTTCATCAAGGTGCAGCATTGAGTGTAAGTCGAATGTTATATCTCGCTCCCCGTATAGAATTTGATATTCTCCTACGAATTTTAATAAATCATACTCGCATTGTTGGATATCTTTTTTTTCATTATAATCTCACATTTCATCAACATGTATATGCTTCGAGCAAATTATAAATACGATTCAAAGTATTGTATACCGTGAAGGCATTGTGCACACTGCCGAACAAACAGCAAAGACTCACAATTTCGATGATTTTCATTTCGCAGCATTTATTGTCGATCTAACCAGTCTATGAATTTCTATGTCTATTAACAATTTCTTCTTGGTCACGAGGTTGCAAGAAACTCTCTGTTGCCGTAGTTGTCCATACGTTCTACATCTATTTCGTCACGCCCAATAAGACGCCATACATGTAATCTATGGGCAAACCCCAAACGTACATGAGGACCTCGATTTCGTTCACACAGGCGGGCCCGGCTCCCCCTCACACATAACAAAACCGACGTTCCGCATGCCCCGCCCATACTAACTGCCGAGCATGGCCCAAAGTTTGCTACGCCGATCGATATTCGCTCCGTGGTGAGAACTGTTACGGAAATCGAGGGCACAAAAATCGAGGTCCTAGTGTATAGTCAAAATGATTCCAATCGCAGAAGTTCCGGACGATTTTTCACGTCATTCATCGATGTACGACCGATTGTTTTGACTGTTGGAATATCTTGATAATGACTTTCTTGCGTCTTTAAGAGGACTCTAAACCCAGACGGTGGTTGCTTGGCTGTGAGAACGAGAGAGAGGAGTTTAGAATCCATAGGCATAGCACCCGCTACAATCGTAATGTCCGTTGAATTGCAAACGAAACTGCACCACGGGGCGAGCCACTTTATTCATGCACCGCAAAGTCTGATTCAGCGTCAAAGCCTAATTTTATGAACTTGTATTTGTCGGTTTCATTAATCAAGCGGACTATTTAATTTAGAAAAACGGTGTTGATTTCACAAAAAGGAGACGGGCGAGAAAAAAAGAACTTCAAATTGTATTACCAGTTACTGTACCTGTTGAATATATCCGATAGGATCTGTTAAGGACCGATAAAGAACCGATATTGTAGTATATCTGCATCGCAAAATTTGCAGATTGGACATCAATGAGGATTTATAGGGTGGGCACGGGGTCAAATATATATTGCTTGCATTATTGTGCAATATTTTACAATATATTGCTTCGGTAATCCATTTTCGTCATCACAATATTCACAAACGATTAACCATTTATTCTTCGTCCTTGCCCCACGCAAGATGACTTCCATCGCCCCGATTCTCTACGACTTGGCGCACCAGGCCGTCCGACGCCTGCTTGAGATCGTAGGCCCAGCCTATTTTCGCAAATCCTTCAATAATCATAGAGGTTACATTTATCTTGTACTGTCCGAACTCGGCTGCCTTGTAGTCCCATGGAAACGTGTGATGATAATTGTGCCATCCTTCTCCCATAGCCATATAAGCTACGAAAAGGTTTTCCGCGGGACCAATCGACCTAGTAAATAAAAAAGGTTACATTGATTATCTCTTCACTTTTGTGCATATATCAGTGCCATTAATAATTTAACTGTAATCGGTATCATCTTCATATTCATTTTTTCTTTTGAATTCATTCCATAATTGTAGTGTTCCAACAAGATCAGACATAAATAAATAAATAAAAAATGATAAGATAACACTCACTTGTCGTAGCTACGGTATCCCCAGAAATGCGCGAGGCTATTGACCGCCCATGTTGAATGGAGGAACAAGGGATAACGAATGAATAACTGTGTCATTGTCGTCATGTACAAGTCCTCGTTCCAGCAGTAAACAGGAATGGTTATCGGTATTATGAAGGAGATTAATAATTTCAGTATTAAAAAATGTCTGTCATAAAAAATAAAATCAATATTTATGTTAATTGGTCGATTCCTTGTATCAGTTTTTTTTAACTACAAACTTACTTATCGGCGAATTGGACGAGCTGATCGGATAGAATATCGCTCATGTCGATTTCTTTTCCGCGTCTCAGTACTTCGGGATGTTTCCTCATCATCAGCCAGCCCATATGGCTGAAGAACAAGCCCCTTTTGCTGTTATGCGGATCGGCATCGGTTTCCGAATATTTGTGGTGTACTCTGTGGTCTCTCACCCAATCGTATATTGAATTCTACCATACAATAAATAAATAAATATATTAAATTAGTACTCTTCCCTAGAGGAACTGGTGCAAGGATGATGCATTCGGAGTTGCATCGTAGTCGCAGTCGCACTCGGGTTGTTTGGACATGCATCCCAGATAGAAAAACGTGCCGCGCATTCGCCACGCCGCGCCGCACAATGCAGTCAAGTTCATCCGCATGTGACGATATCATGACGACACGGCGTTTTGATACCAGAACCTGCTTGCACAGCTCCAGCTCACTGTGGAGCTGATAGTGGGGTTCCACGCCAAGCTGGAACTGCGCAAGCAGTTTTTGGTGTAAAAATGCCGTGCCGTCACAATATCGTCACATACGGGCGTACATGTCTGTATTGTGCCAGCACGGCGTGCATTCCCGTGCTAGCACCGAGTGGATCCCGTCCCGCCACCCTGATGGCCAAACGGCACAAAAAGTAGCAGTTGGCGCAATAATTGCGACATGTGCCGCACATGTCGCAAATATCGCGCCAATATTGTTACTTTTCGTGGCGGTTATCTATCAGGGCAGTTGTCTATTACGGATCTGCGAGTAGCGTGACTATGATGAGACTCTGGGTATACTGGTATGAGACCGATCACTTTGTGTAAACTTTTCATCATTATGCAAGTCTGATTTGATGAACTCGAGTGCCCCCCACGCAACTACACGTCAGATAAATAACGATGGTTGCAAGGGTTACAGGAAAGACGCAGCTAAAATAAAGGAGTCTAGAGCAAGTCAAAATTTTGCACTTTCCACATTTCTCTATTTGCAATCTACCGACAGTCACTTCAGTTCCGTTAGGGTTACATAAAGTAATTTAAGTATTTACCTGTCCCGCTGCGAGATAAGATATGAGCAGAATGATTCGAAGGGGTAATTTGGCTTTGTAGGTTCTATGCGTCCAGTAACGATGAACTCCGCCGGTAACACCGAATCCACCGATTCCTCCCACGATAAAAACTTGAGTATGCACAAACAACATTTATATAGTTACCGTCGCTTCGATCGAAATTTATTGAATATCAATTAAATTAGTTAAAAAAAGGCACCAAATGTCAACAATTATTAAAAAAAGAGAGCGTAAAAATTGAGAGTTTCATACAGCTTTCTCATCTAATTTACTTTTGTGTTCAAAGCTTTTACGAACAATCATTTTCTATGTCTATTTGGCTTCCTTATAGAGGAAGTTTTGGTAACAAAAAATAATCGCATTTGAAAAAGAACTCTTAGAAAATACAAAGAATCACTAATTTTGATAATATTCACTTCAATGATTCTCTATAAAAATTGTAGTTATATGTCGTTTCGAAGCCATTTCTGATGTATTTTTTTTCCAATGATCACGATTCTGTGAATTATTTTACTCTTAGCCCAACATTTGATACAGGAACTCGCATCAGAAAGAAAATACTAATTTTTCATAAAATTTTAACGGATCATCGGTTGATGATAGTTCCTTTGTGTATAACTTTTTAGCTCGATAGCTCAAAAATTGTGCACAGTTTTTTTTTAGCAAAGTTCAAAACCGCGTGAAATTTAATGACTCAAAACATAGTATAGTATAGACCGTTATTTCTGTAGACCTTTTGAGGGTTTTTACACTGTGCTCCCTATACATTTTCCCCCTCATCTACTAATTTCCTTATACCAATCACATATCACTTATCTCGTTACTTCTCATATTATGCTTCCAATTCCTTTCTTTTAACCAATTTTTCAAACTGTCTGACATATTCGCACAATTCGATCACAGGCTCTCTTTCAACTTCTCGTTTACTAACAGTCACACGTCCTCTCCTTAAGCTTTCTGTATCTCCCTTGCAAATGCGACATTCCTAACAGACTCTGCCTCCGACCGAACCACCTTCATAACAACCATGGTGGTTTTGTGCAAAACGTTCACGAAGCATTTGATACGCGTATTAACCCTTTATAAGTCACATCTGTATCCCCACTCTTAGACGTTACCGTAGTAACGCGTGGCCCCCACTCCGGGTCAGTTAGTTCCGTTTCGGTATGGTTTCGGGCGGTGTGACTTATGAAGGGTTAAAAAGTGATTTCGACGGTGGAAACGATGGAATGTACCACTAGTCACACGTACCGAAAAAGGTTTGGTAATATTGGAAAAAATTGGTTTGAACTATCATCATGAATTATATCAATTTAGGATACGTTTGGATACTATTTGCATCACAAATATAAATATAAATCGCACACGTATTTTTTCTAAATACGATTTTCCAATGTTTTGAAACATTCTCAATACGTATAATTAAAATCTCGAAAAACATGTTTTGTATGAAAACAAAGCTTCCTCTCTGAAGAAGTAAGAGAAACTAATAAATACTGTGCATACGACTCACGTGCATGCAAGGTAGTACTGTGTAAGTCTATGCGAGCTCAAGTGTTCTTGAATCGTCTTATTTTTTGTAGCGCGCACCAATGTACTGGTGCGCAATAATATAAGGATACGAGAATTTCGTGCAATAGTTTGGATAGTAGAAACTTTATCCGAACCAGCGATGTTTCGGATAACAGAGGGTTCGCATAATGGGTGTTCGGATAATCGAGGTTTTACTGTAAATTATTTACTTACTGTACATCGTGAGAAACTTGTGCTGATAAAACCTACTCGTGAGCAGAGTGTATACAGCCCCAATGTGCACGACAGACATGAAGACTATATTGGACCAGATAAGATTCGTTTGGAATTCGAACCATCCATTCTTCGAGTTTTTTAATTCTTGCGTTAATTCATCTTTCTCCGGTTTTTGTTGTTTTTCCACGATTGAATATTCGTTGCTTTCGAGGTGTTTCTTCGAATTGACTGCGGTGATGTTCCCCAGTATCGGCGATTGCGGAGTCATAGCGTTGAGGACGAATGGTAGCATCTTGCTTTCAGTGCTGTCGACGATTAACTGCAAGTGAACACGTTTTTAAAATAATGCCTCATGCTCTTTCTGAGCATGCATAAAAAAACACCGATACGATCGTCACGCAAAAAAAGAACGGAAGCAATTTCCTGTTTCGAAACTCATTTAAAAGCGATTTTTTGTTGGTTCTTAAGGTAGCTGTGTCGCTTCGCGCTCATTTCGCATAAGTTTGACAAAAATGCAAGTACTTTTCGATGGTAACAATAAAAATCTGAAAAAATGCATGCATATTAAAGGTACTGAAAAGATTAATTTTGCATAATAATAATTCCAAAATGTTATTAACAAATTAATAAAAAAAAATTAATTGTTTAACAAATTACCTGGCAACGAAACTTTTTTTTTATGAAAATGATTCGTTCATTTTTTGGAATACGTATGAATTTTTTCAGATTTTTCAATTAGTTTGGATTGTTGTGTTTTTTCACACATTTTTTCCATATAAAAAAAAGTTTCGTTGCCGGGTAATTTGTTAAACAATTAATTCTTTTTTTAATTTGTTAATAACATTTAACAATCATTATTATGCAAAATTAATCTTTTCAGTACCTTTAGTATGCATTCATTTTTTCACATTTTTATACCATCGAGAAGTATTTGCAATGGTCTCTTATTTTTCTCGAACTTATGCAAAATCCGCACGAAGCGACAACTACCTTAAGAAAACATTATTCGAATATTGACGTAAGATGCGGCGTGCATGGTGTGGCTTGTGTAACAGTAATATTTTTTTCATGACCTGCATGCGTCAGGTGGAACAAAGCATTTTCAACATATTATAATTTACACGTTGTTATTTTCCTGCATCGCATTCCCCCTATACGAGCAGAATACACATACATACCTCTAACCGTCCACTAAAATGCTGGCTCCATGAGGAAACATACACCGCTGCCAGTAGTTACATGCTAAATCGCACGCATGTTCAATCGTTTAGTCGACTTATATCGACGAGCTTACACAAGACCGACGACCTTACGATGAACTAGCCGCAGTTCTCATTGATACGAACAGGTCAAATCCAAATTGACTCGAACCGGGAAGTGCGCAAATGTCCTAAAAGTCACGTGAACGATTGAACGCGCGTGCGAATCGTCATTTGACTACAAGCACCGGTGTATGTTTGCTCATGGAGTCACAATTTTTGTATAAGGTTGAAAGTATCGTTATTCTGTGCGTGTGGAAGGAATGCGGTGTAGATAAGTGGCGAGGTACCAACGAAAGTTCGTTGGAAACGCTGCTGCATATTTATAATAATGAAGAATTGAACAATGATGCGAACTGAAGCGCCTTCAATCGTACACCGTTCAATCGTACACTCGTTCATTCGTACGGAAATAAATTGTACACCGCAAAAAATGTTACATAAGTTCACAACTTCGTTCAAGTATACACCGCAAATGTCTTACACTTGTCCGACCCTCGGATCAAAACCTGTACACCGGCATTTCCTTACACCACAAAAAGTTTACGTATTCAATATGTTACACATTAGTAAGTTTACACCATTTCATTGTAACACTTGCCAAACCTTACAACTTTAAAACGTTGCGCGTCCAACGGAGGCGCCTTCAAACGTACACCGTTCAAACGTACACGGGTTCACCGTAACACAGCTGAATCGTACACTTCATGAAATGGCACACGACGTTCAAGCTTACACAACGAATTTCTAACAAACGATTTTTCTAACATCTGACAAACCGTACAACGCAAATTTATTACACATCAAAAAGCTTTCACATTTAAAATGAACACATTCAGAATTTAACAACATTATTTTGTAACAACCGCGAAATGTAACAACTTCGAAAGCTTACACGTGAAATTTGTAACAGACGTTGAATCTTACACCCGTGCGTACGTACACGCGCTAACAGGGAAGGGGGCGGCTTGAGACTGCCGCTGATGAGAACCACTGCTAGTATGCGGGTTAAATGGACGTCCCAGCAGGCAATGTTCGCACGGTAACCCTGTGAGAGGCGCCTTCAAACGTACACCGTTCAAACGTACACGGGTTCACCGTAACATAGCTGAATCGTACACTTCATGAAATGGCACACGGCGTTCAAGCTTACACAACGAATTTCTAACAAACGATTTTTCTAACATCTGACAAACCGTACACCGCAAATTTATTACACATCAAAAAGCTTTCACATTTAAAATCAACACATTCAGAATTTAACAACATTATTTTGTAACAACCGCGAAATGTAACAACTTCGAAAGCTTACACGTGAAATTTGTAACAGACGTTGAATCTTACACCCGTGCGTACGTACACGGGCTAACAGGGAAGGGGGCGGCTTGAGACTGCCGCTGATGAGAACCACTGCTAGTATGCGGGTTAAATGGACTTCCCAGCAGGCAATGTTCGCACGGTAACCCTGTGAAGTCCATTTAACCTGCATAGTAGCAGTGGTTCTCATCAGCGGCAGTCTCGAGCCGCCCCCTTCCCTGTTAGCCCGTGTACGTATGCACAGGTGTAAGATTCAACGTCTGTTACAAATTTCACGTGTAAGCTTTCGAAGTTGTTACATTTCGCGGTTGTTACAAAATAATGTTGTTAAATTCTGAATGTGTTCATTTTAAATGTGAAAGCTTTTTGATGTGTAATAAATTTGCGGTGTACGGTTTGTCAGATGTTAGAAAAATCGTTTGTTAGAAATTCGTCGTGCAAGCTTGAACGCCGCGTGCCATTTCGTGAAGTGTACGATTCAGCTGTGTTACGGTGAACCTGTGTACGTTTAAACGGTGTACGTTTGAAGGCGCCTCCCCTGTGAAGTCCATTTAACCTGCATAGTAGCAGTGGTTCTCATCAGCGGCAGTCTCGAGCCGCCCCCTTCCCTATTAGCCCGTGTACGTATGCACGGGTGTAAGATTCAACGTCTGTTACAAATTTCACGTGTAAGCTTTCGAAGTTGTTACATTTCGCGGTTGTTACAAAATAATGTTGTTAAATTCTGAATGTGTTCATTTTAAATGTGAAAGCTTTTTGATGTGTAATAAATTTGCGGTGTACGGTTTGTAAGATGTTAGAAAAATCGTTTGTTAGAAATTCGTTGTGTAAGCTTGAACGCCGCGTGCCATTTCGTGAAGTGTACGATTCACCTGTGTTACGGTGAACCTGTGTACGTTTGAACGGTGTACGTTTGAAGGCGCCTCACTTCACAGGGTTACCGTGCGAACATTGCCTGCTGGGAAGTCCATTTAACCCGCATACTAGCAGTGGTTCTCATCAGCGGCAGTCTCAAGCCGCCCCCTTCCCTGTTAGCCCGTGTACGTACGCACGGGTGTAAGATTCAACGTCTGTTACAAATTTCACGTGTAAGCTTTCGAAGTTGTTACATTTCGCGGTTGTTACAAAATAATGTTGTCAAATTCTGAATGTGTTCATTTTAAATGTGAAAGCTTTTTGATGTGTAATAAATTTGCGGTGTACGGTTTGTCAGATGTTAGAAAAATCGTTTGTTAGAAATTCGTTGTGTAAGCTTGAACGCCGTGTGCCATTTCATGAAGTGTACGATTCAGCTATGTTACGGTGAACCCGTGTACGTTTGAACGGTGTACGTTTGAAGGCGCCTCAAAATTAGTCTTTTCAGTGCCTATAATAAGTATGGATTTTTTCAGATTTTTATAATATCGGGAAGTGTTTGCAATTCTTGCCCGAATTTCTCGAATTTAGGCGAAATGAACACCACTCGCTGGAGCTACCTTAAACCTGCGAAGCATTATTAGTCTCAAGGTCCGACGACAAAATACACGCAAAATGACGGCGCGGTTATTTGACGAGCGACAGTGTCGCACAAGCATTGATATGAATTCGGCCGTCACGCGAATGTCCAGACTTGGGAATTAATTTCCAACACTGAATTTTACGAGTTTATCTTTCGAGACCTGTAAAAGGACGGCCAACTCCGTCGTACTGAAGTATGAGTAGATGAGGCTAGAAAATGGGAAAGAGATGCGAAGATGAAGTCTTGTTAAAATAAATAAATAATTTAATGTATGTTAGTTTAGAATCTATTGTTATAATATAATTTCGTATGCAGAGCTCTGTATTTGATTAAATGGATTAAATGTAAATAGGTCAAAGAAGGAGCAATCCGTAAAATAAAATAAATTAACAGTAAAATTAAATTAATAATGTCATTAATGAGTAAAAAGTTTCTCTTTTGTATTGAGGTAAACAGCGCAAGCAGTTTTATTGGAGGCGCCTTCAAACGTACACCGTTCAAACGTACACGGGTTCACCGTAACATAGCTGAATCGTACACTTCATGAAATGGCACACGGCGTTCAAGCTTACACAACGAATTTCTAACAAACGATTTTTCTAACATCTGACAAACCGTACACCGCAAATTTATTACACATCAAAAAGCTTTCACATTTAAAATGAACACATTCAGAATTTAACAACATTATTTTGTAACAACCGCGAAATGTAACAACTTCGAAAGCTTACACGTGAAATTTGTAACAGACGTTGAATCTTACACCCGTGCGTACGTACACGGGCTAACAGGGAAGGGGGCGGCTTGAGACTGCCGCTGATGAGAACCACTGCTAGTATGCGGGTTAAATGGACTTCCCAGCAGGCAATGTTCGCACGGTAACCCTGTGAAGTCCATTTAACCTGCATAGTAGCAGTGGTTCTCATCAGCGGCAGTCTCGAGCCGCCCCCTTCCCTGTTAGCCCGTGTACGTATGCACAGGTGTAAGATTCAACGTCTGTTACAAATTTCACGTGTAAGCTTTCGAAGTTGTTACATTTCGCGGTTGTTACAAAATAATGTTGTTAAATTCTGAATGTGTTCATTTTAAATGTGAAAGCTTTTTGATGTGTAATAAATTTGCGGTGTACGGTTTGTCAGATGTTAGAAAAATCGTTTGTTAGAAATTCGTCGTGCAAGCTTGAACGCCGCGTGCCATTTCGTGAAGTGTACGATTCAGCTGTGTTACGGTGAACCTGTGTACGTTTAAACGGTGTACGTTTAAACGGTGTACGTTTGAAGGCGCCTCTTTTATTGCCATTATTATTAACGATCTACAGACAGTATGTAACTTATTAAAATAGAGGCGCCTTCAAACGTACACCGTTCAAACGTACACAGGTTCACCGTAACACAGGTGAATCGTACACTTCACGAAATGGCACGCGGCGTTCAAGCTTACACAACGAATTTCTAACAAACGATTTTTCTAACATCTTACAAACCGTACACCGCAAATTTATTACTCATCAAAAAGCTTTCACATTTAAAATGAACACATTCAGAATTTAACAACATTATTTTGTAACAACCGCGAAAAGTAACAACTTCGAAAGCTTACACGTGAAATTTGTAACAGACGTTGAATCTTACACCCGTGCATACGTACACGGGCTAATAGGGAAGGGGGCGGCTCGAGACTGCCGCTGATGAGAACCACTGCTACTATGCAGGTTAAATGGACTTCACAGGGTTACCGTGCGAACGTTGCCTGCTGGGACGTCCATTTAACCCGCATACTAGCAGTGGTTCTCATCAGCGGCAGTCTCAAGCCGCCCCCTTCCCTGTTAGCGCGTGTACGTACGCACGGGTGTAAGATTCAACGTCTGTTACAAATTTCACGTGTAAGCTTTCGAAGTTGTTACATTTCGCGGTTGTTACAAAATAATGTTGTTAAATTCTGAATGTGTTCATTTTAAATGTGAAAGCTTTTTGATGTGTAATAAATTTGCGGTGTACGGTTTGTCAGATGTTAGAAAAATCGTTTGTTAGAAATTCGTTGTGTAAGCTTGAACGCCGTGTGCCATTTCATGAAGTGTACGATTCAGCTGTGTTACGGTGAACCCGTGTACGTTTGAACGGTGTACGTTTGAAGGCGCCTCTTAAAATATTCTGCGATAGCGCAATTATTGATATACAAATTTTTTAATCAGTTATACCTCACGTAATTATTGAAGCGTATTGGAGTCAATCGTAATCATTGGTACTACTTTCCTGTCGTATTTTAGATTTAAAAATAGTTAACGAATGCATTAACACTTGTTTGCAATAGTCTTTCATTCGATAAACAATTTCTTGCAATTATCACGAACTACTTGTCGCATGTAGCATATGTTCGAAAAAGTCAGACTTCCGTTCGTTTTAGTTGCCACATCCGCCGCAACGCTCAGCGATCTGGCGGGCGTCGCGATCGTTCTCCTTCCATACCGGGTCCGTCCGAGTCTTTTCCGTTTAGAGATCCAAGATGGTAAGTTTGCTTCGCCTCGACAACACGAAATCCGCAAACATCGTATATAAACGGTGATTCAAAGTTAAATTACTCAGCTGAAAATAACAGTGAATATATCGAAGTGTAATTCCGTTTGTGTATTTCCGATTAAGAACGAGCTCGATTACCGATATAACGAACGTTTACTTGAGCGTGCGTCTCTCGCTCTCGTGGCTTTTGTACACCTGACATTTTTATTCGTTGCGATCCTAACACGTTCGACCATCGAAATATTCGAGCATTGCCGACAGTAGAAACGACTTTTACAGAGACACTTTTTCTTGTTTACAAAAATGACAACAAAACAATTACAATTTTTTGCTGCTAACCTCAAAATCACCAACGATTCGAGACGCACGAAAAACAATGTACGGGCGTGTTTAACAGTGACTCATTTAATTGCTTTATTTTCCAGGCCCGAGGACCTAAAAAGCACTTGAAGCGTCTCAATGCGCCCAAGGCATGGATGTTGGACAAACTGGGAGGCGTCTACGCCCCCAGACCATCCTCCGGGCCGCACAAGCTACGGGAGTCGCTTCCCCTGGTCATCTTCCTCCGTAACAGGTTGAAGTATGCTCTGACCAACTCCGAAGTAACAAAAATTGTTATGCAACGTCTGATCAAGGTCGACGGCAAAATCCGTACAGACCCAAACTACCCTGCTGGTTTCATGGGTGAGTTAACACAATTTTATCGCCGTTTCACATATAATGATGGGCCAATTCGAAGCTGTGGCATTTTTTGCTCTAAACGTCGCAGTCAAAATTGAGCCAAGAACAATTGTTCCTTCTATTAAGGTCACTGATTGAATTTTTTGTTCTTTCCGTACTACCCAAGGAGGATACAGAATCATAATTTTTTTAACTTTTAGAAGTATTGGAGTTATTTTGTTTATAAAAAAAATCGCTCTGATGGATCTCAACAAAAAGTCGTGTGTTTGAAAAAAATTAACTTTTTATCATAATTTGTGGAATGTATAAACATACTGAAACGACTATTTGAATCAAAGTTGCAGTTTTAACAGTTTGCAGCATGCAACTTACTAAAATGAGTGGTAATATTTTACTTTATATTAGCCATGCTAGATGGTAAATAACTGATCAATTAACTGTACCTGCAAACGATATTTTACCGATAATAATGTTATCTATGGAGTAAATAATACATTTTATAAATATAAATGTTATTTTGTCGATAAGTCACATCAAGAAATTACATATTTAACATTGTGACTGCGGTCACGGAAAACCGGGAAAAGTCTTGGAATTTCGAAATTGCTCAGGGAAAAAGTAAATTGTCGCCGAACCTTCTATAAATCAATAAGAAGTACATAAAATGAAGCCTTCAAAAAGAAAAATGGGACCATTTCTAAAAAAAAAAAATATATATATATAGAATTAAACATTAATACAATAATTAGGCAACATGGAGAACGTGTTTAAGAAAACCTTTTCGTAACATTTTTTGGAATATATAAACGCATTGCAATGATTATTTGAATTGAAGTTAAAGTTTTAACAGTTAGCAGCGTGTGACTTACTAAAATGATGAGTATTTCTACCTGTGAAAAAATTACACTACTTTATACTAACTGAGTGAAAATGATGTATTTCAGATGTGATAACCATTGAAAAGACTGGTGAATTCTTCCGTCTGATCTACGATGTTAAGGGACGTTTCACCATTCACAGAATTACGGACGACGAGGCCAAGGTGAGTTGATTAGATTGAAAAATGAGAAGCAGTGACTTACCGAAATCTTTTTGCGATATTGATATATTTTTTTAACTTACCTTTTGCTTTTCAGTACAAGCTTTGCAAAGTCAAGCGTGTACAGACCGGACCCAAGGGAATTCCCTTCCTGGTCACGCACGACGGTAGGACCGTTCGTTACCCCGACCCTGTTATCAAGGTCAACGACACCATCCAACTGGACATTGCCACCAGCAAAATCCTCGACTCAATCCGTTTCGACTCCGGTGAGACACAAGTCGACAAATTAACAAAAAGAGTGAAAAAAAGAAAAAAACAAAAGAACAATCGAATTTACATCTATTTAAATTAATTGGAATATATATTTATTCGCGTCGATGTTAATTGTGATTCATTTCATCATGCTGTGGAATCGATTTACACAATGTGACAAATACAATGAGAGAGTAATATTATAGAATTCACATACGTCGATAATGAAAAGTCGCAGTGACTGCTGAACACTTAATAGAATACAGATTGTTAACTATTTTTTTAGATTTTTTTTTTTTCTACAAAGATTGGCAGTAAAATCGAATGTTCTATATTGATTGTGAATATAAATTTCGTCCTCAGGTAACCTGTGCATGATCACTGGCGGAAGGAATTTGGGACGTGTCGGTAGCGTTGTGAGCCGCGAACGTCATCCCGGATCCTTCGACATTTGCCACATCAAGGATTCCCAAGGACACACTTTCGCTACCAGGTAATTTAAATCTACTACAATCTGGTTTTTCTTTTTTTTTTTACATTTTTTCATTGAACACGTTTTTATTGGCCATATCGAAGCTGTGTCGCAAGCTTTTAAAGCGCGACGCAGTCAATACTTGGCCAAGATTAAAGTACTCTTCTCAATGGTCACTGATTGACCAAGACAATGGTCTTTTCGTACTACCCAAGGAGAGCACAAATTGATTATTTAATTTTCATAAATATTTTTCGCTCCAAAGTCGGAACGTCGCATCCATCTGCGTTTTATACAGTCGATACGACCTTGTGGCTTCGAGCCATCGATTTATATAATTAAGAAATTAACTCTTTTCAAGCATCGTTCTTAAGCGTATTTCGTGTTTTTTTTTCTCGTCAATAAAGGTTAAACAACGTCTTCATCATCGGCAAGGGAGCCAAAGCTTACGTCAGCTTACCGAAGGGCAAGGGTGTCAAGCTCTCCATCGCGGAGGAGCGTGACAAGAGACTGGCGGCCAAGGGAGTCTAAGTTTATTACGAAAATGTAATAAAAAACATTCGTGCGAAAAATCCGAATAAACCAAGTATTCCTTTGGAAAAAAATCTTCGTAAGTCAATTTTACGTATCTCTGTACGTTCCTTACCGATTCCTTGTCTTTTCTTTTTCTTCTAGAACAATCGTTTCAATAAGGCTGAAGAAAGTTATATATATATATATATGTATTAGTGGTTTTTGCGGCCTGCGCGCCCGCAACCATTGACATTCACAGGTACTCGCAGACACTCACAGCATTCGTACTCATACCTCAATAAGGGCGTAAGTCCATCAAAGAGACTTACGTTAACAAGAGTCCCCTTCCGCTCGATTCTTGACATGGCGGCGGCAGCGGCGAGATTTTTTTTTATATTATAGAGAGATATTAGGAAAAAAATGTTACGCATCCGTCCGTTTCGTCGAATCCCGAACGAACTTAGCGAGTCTGTAGATTTGCGACAGTGTGATAGCTCTGAATATCGAAGGCCAGTGACATTTATATGTACAGTCGATCGGCCCGGGGCAGAGCGACGAACGAATAATATTCAAAATTGCAAAACAAGTAGGCCAAAGTAATGGACCATATGTACACAAGTGAGTCGTGGATGTCATTTCTCCGGGAGCCAAATTTCCGTGCTCAGTTCGAGCGTTCTCCCGAGGATCTCGTTGCAGCGCTCGTCTCCCAGTTTGCCAAATTCTCGATGAACGTCTTTGGCAACTTTGACGAATCTGCGACGAAAACAAAATCGTATAAAAAAGTCATCTCACGTACAAATATTCAGGCATCGGAGGAAAACATTTACTTTTGAATGGAAAGAACGCTGCTCTTCACCTCCCTCTCGGCTCCTCTCGGTGCGGTTTGGTGAACCGGTGTTTGCACGAATTCCGCAGTCTCCGGCAACTCGTGGCTCGTCAGGGGATAAATTCTTATCCAGCCACCTTCTCTGGTGCTTGGATTCCTCCAGTCTTTACCGTTGTCCCATACAAATGTACCGGGCTGCTCGTTGTTCTTCGTTGCCCCTTTGAAACCCCTCGAGAACTTTGTTTGGAAGCTCTTCTCAACGAAGAGAGGATTGTAACGAGGAAAAGCCGCCCTGCAATCCCCCGTGTTCGAGTGTCGAAGCTGCAATAAAAATTAACGGTTATGGTAGTTGAACTGAAAATTTTTTTCATCACTCGGTGCTGAAATGGCCACTTTTCCGCCCGTTTCGCGTGCGTAAAACCGCCATTTTCGCACCTTGTGATGAAAAATTTCGTACATCCCTCGTGCGAAACACTTTTTCTAACTCGTGTGATTACAGCACTCGCCTTCGGCTCGTGCTGCAAACTCACACTCGTTAGAAAAACGTTTTTCGCCCTCGTGGAGTAATGTACTAATTTTTCCCGACTGCGCTAAAATAACCACATTTCTTGCGTGTAATACGGGCGGAAAATAGCCTATTATTGACCGATAATCATTATTGACATGTGCGTGGTACAATTTCATTACTCCCTAGAGAGTAATAGGGATCATTACTCCCGCTGGAAGCTCTATTACTCCCGGGGGAGTAATGGTCATTGGCGAAGATGACGATTTTGCGACGCAAGAAATGTAGTTCTTTTAACGAAATCGGAAAAAAATGGTATGCTACAAGGAAGAAAGTGTATTTTCACTCGTGTGAATTTCTGCCCTTGCTTCGCTCGAGCATCAAACTTCACACTCGGTGAAAAAACGCACTTCCTCCCTTATGGCATAATATACTATTTCGCACTAATATCGCAATGTACTATTTCGTAACCTATACACGTAAAATCCCACTTTCCGTTCCTGAGAAGTGTGCGACGAAAGGCGCTTTTGTGCATTGCGTCCGAGAAAAATATTGTGCATGCGTACAATTTTTTATATTTTTTCTTGCACTAGCGAAAGTGCGAGAAAATGCTTCTCTTAGCACAGTTCCTAACAATGAAAAAAAATGTGAACTTGTTAGGAAAAATTATGCGAATGGCAAGGGCGTAGAAAGGGGAGTCGAGAACTCCCTTTTTATGGGCTTGTCATACAGATAACTATTAACGATAGCTTGTCTCATGGACAGATCGAATGGGAAAGGTTTATGGAATAAAAATAGCTCTTGTGGAGGTTTACCATGCCATGAGTCTCCGGACAATCGTCGACAAGTGTCACGGACTCTTGATTGACCCCGCACCTCCTTTTTGAGCAGCGTGTCTGATAGAACTTGGAATTGCAGTATCCCTCGTCGTTCTCGTTGTCCGTCGCGATTGGACTTCCCGAAGTCCAAATCTTGAAGAGCGACAATCCCGTATTGCAGACCGGAAGTCCGAGTAGATCGAAGAGGTCGTGGAGCAATGGCTTTTTAACTTCGGAATCCACTTCGCAGTCGTTGCCGAGAGCGGGACTCACGTTCACCTAGCGATTTATCGAGAATAAAAAAAGCCACCAAATTTCATACATATTCACATGTGAAAACGAAATAATTATTTTTTTTTGTCATTTATACTTCCAACAGCCAAGGTTTGAGATTCTCGTCGATGAGCACGTCGAAGCCAAAGAATTCGAAGCAATTGGATGATCTTGGGACTCCGGCCGTTTGGCTCAGTATCGTCAGGCTGACGAGGCAAGCGATCCTCTGCCACATGAACCAGTCGTACTGGCGCGACTGTTCCAGATATCTTCTCAATTGTCTGAAGCTCCACTTGCAGCCGGCGCCGATTCTCTCCTTCTTCCTCGAGTAGCCCGGCCCGAGTTTGTTGAGCGCAAAGTTTGTCAGATGACGAAACGGATCGTCGAGACTGTCGAGGGAAAATTTTTCCGTCGCGAAACGAGCCAGTCCCTCCTTGTACAGATAAATCGTCAAGGGTCGATACGAAGGCACGCAAACGTAGAGGCGAAGATCGAACTTGTAGCCGCCTATGAGAAGTGGCTTTTCGATATATCTCTGCACTACGGCTGCGCTGTCATACGTGAGATCGCTCAGTTTCTGGAGAACATGAAAAAAAAGTCCACGATTGCGCGTTGCCTCGTCGCTGGAATGAATCGCTTCTCACCCTGAAGAGAAAAATTCCTCGGCCTTGGCTTTGTCCGACCGGCTTGCAAATCCAGACTCTTTCGTCCTTCTCGAAACGGCTGCAATCCGCCGCGAGCTTTGTGTATTCCGAAGGTAAATTGTAACCGAGAGGACTTATATCGTAAATCGAACCGTACACCTTCTTCATGCACTTCAAATGCCTCACGAGATTGTTCTTTCTGCAGATCGAACTTCCCTTTGGTATTCGATTGACAAACTACGGAACGATACATTGATTTATTTCCGATAGAATAATTAAAGTAAATTCAGTAAAAAAGAATTAAGTAAATAAATCGTCCAATTGCCGAGCATGAGCACGTCAAACAATTAAAACCAGTAACTGTGGTTTGATTGGACCCAACTTTGGTTGCTATTTAATTGACTTTACAATTATTAAAGCCTCGCTCTTTCGGAGCATCAAATTTTCGGGCCAATCGCAATGAATAAATTTTATTTTCGTTCATACATTTTTTTTTTATTAGCAATCTTTGTTGTCTCACAGTGAGGTTTTCATAGTACCTGCCAGGGTAGTAAGGTCTTGTAGTGCGAGGAAGGAAAACCTCCGGATCTCCACCACAAGTTCCAGCGGTCTTTATTGAACGCGTTGTTCTCCCCCGTGTATTCTCGCCAGCCGCGCTCGGTGCACACCTGTAGGTATTGAGAATGCCAAAATGAGAGTGTAAAAAAATCCCAGATTTTGTTAAGTTTCATTTAAATTTTTACAATAAAAATATTTATTCTGATTGTAAGAATGAAATGAAACTTAATTACAAAATCCCGGAATATTTGTTTACACGGTATCCCTAGGGGAGAGCGAGGCAAAATGGGACGGTGGTGCAAAATTCAATTTTCCAATAATTTTTGGATGTCTCGTTTTGTCCCAATAATCCATCCGTATTTTCAAACCCGTTTTGCCCCACCCCGCTACATACTCCTGTACGCTGTTTTATACCTGTACACAGGGTCAGAGAGGTGATATTAACCGGGAAATTGTACAATTAACGAATCAATTTGTTCATCGTTCGTCAATGATTTATCTATTTAGGTAAATCATTGACGGACGATGAGCAAACAAATTGATTTGTCAATTGTACAATTTCTAGGTCGATGTCACATCTGTCACCTGTTTAGACACGCGAATAGTTTGTCATCGACAATCCAACGAATATTACCGACGATTCGTGTACTCGGTGGATAATGATAGAGTGTGACAACAGCCCGTAAGTTCGATGGAACGAATGAAAACGAGAGGGACGAGCTTGGGAAAGTGGAACAGGGCGTCCTTGAATTTTTGTCGTGTCATTAGAGCATTAGGCCTGACAGGTATATATATTCGGCGAGTCGGGGTACGTAATTACAATTAAATCGGTAAACGCTGTGTCACGGAAGCCTACTTCGGTTGCAGGGAACAAGATCGAGCGTAAATGTGAGGGGGTTGGAAGGGGTGGAACTGAAGTAGGCAGAAAGCTCCCGCATCCGTCTCGGACAATTTTTCACCGCGTCTTCATAATAACCCTGAGACAAAACTTTCTCTCGGTTTATCTACGAACTAAATCAGTGACGTGCCTTCATCATCGTTTTCCACATTGTTTTACGGCCTTCGTTTACACAGGGGCGCGTGTCTATAAATAATTCTTGATTAAGCTGCGTCGATATTTACGAGGTACGATGTCGAACTTTCGTGTTATCAAAGTAACGAAATTATACCGAAAAATGAGAAATTTCATATCGGAGGTCTGAAGGACTTAGGTCGATGGCCCGTTGGCAATGGTAACAGCAGAGGAATATATGATGTAAATAATTACGAAAATGTAACAGCATCCGTACCATGTAATACATTGTCAATAAATACATTTACTACTACTCATATCGGAAATACGGCACTTTCAGCTTGAAATTCTCATTTTTCAATCGGGCGTTACGTATTGCCGGTACGACGTCACGTTCGGTCGAACAATGAGATTTTCAAACCGAAAGTGACGTCATACCGGAAATACGTAACGTGCGGTTTGAAAATCTCATTGTTCGACCGGAAGTGACGCCATACACGAAATAAGTCACTTCCGATTTGAAAATACTATTTCTTGACCGCAAATGACGTCATGCCGGCAATACGTTGCTTTCAATTTGAAAATCTCATTTTCGACCGGAAGTGACGTCATACCGGAAATATGTAATTTCCGGTTGAATAACAAGATTTTTCAAACTCGAAGTGTCGTCTATGAGTCATTCTTTAAAAACTGGGCCACTTTTTACGGTCGTCCTCTCAGATGTTTTTTAAAATTTGCCAGTTTGCAGTACTACTTGAGAGGAGCTGCTGTGATTTTTTTTAGATTTTTAAAGTGCACCTTTCAGGATTTACGTTGTTTAAAAATATCAGTATATCTAAAAAAATATTGGTCACTCGAAAAATTCGTAGAAACATTAACTTTTTTATTTTTCATCAACTTTCGAATGACGTTAGAGTCATAAAATTAGTCAAAAAATTAAAAGAATTTTTTTCTACTAAAAACACACTTTCGATTCTGGTCCCAATTTTACAAGATATTTTGCATTATATGAAGATTCTGAGAAAAAACCCCCAAAGTGGTACCATCGATTCTTACGTACAAAAAAATAAACAAATAAAAAATTAAATTCATATAGCAGAGGGCAAACGAGGGAAACACATCCAACAAGCTTTATTGAAAGAAGCTCTATTTCAAAGCAAGTTTGCCCACGATGTGAATCAAATTTACCGACTACGGGCAAACCCCTTTCATTTATCTAAATAATAGTCGAGTTTATACGAATCTATATAAATAAAATTTTTATTTGTTTATTTTTTTTTGTACGTAAGAATCGCAGATGCCACTTGGGGATTTCTTTTAGAATCTTCATACAATGCTAAATATCATGTAAAATTAGACCCAGAATCAAAGGTATGTTTTTAGTAGAAAAAAAAATGTGTCTACTTTTTTTTAAAAATGGACTTTCCCGCATCGGGAAAATTATGACTCTACCATAGTTCGAAAGTTGATGAAAAATTAAACAGTTAATGTTCCTACGAATTTTTTGAGCGACCAATATTTTCTGAGATATACTGATATTTAAAAAAAAAAACGTAAATCCTGAACGGTGCACTTTAAAAAGCTAAAAAAAATAATGGAATTCTCTCGCCAGTAGTACTACAAACTGACAAATTTTAAAAAACATCCGAGAGGTTGACCGAAAAAGTGGTTCGGTTGATAAAGAATGCCTCATATCTGATATGTCCGTCACCCTAGGATGAACCGCCTCATTGTGCACACGGTCCGATAGTGCATAGCCTCCGTACGGTAGATTGTCTAGACTCAACCCCAGAGGCACTCGAATTCGATCTAGCGTACACTCGCTTTAATCGCGAAAATGTAGGTTTAAAATGAAGCAAACGCTTACCTGTACCAGGAGATGCGGCGCGCTGCCGTTCTCGTTTAGTCTGAATACAAACGGCCCATCCAAGCAGTTCACTGCCATCCCAGGCAACGAATCGTTTTCTCGTCTGCAAAAGTTATCACTCGCTAAGACACTTTAGTTTTTTTCCCTATTTTACTACATTTTTTATATTATTATTTTGAGTCGCCCAAAATGGCACGATTCGAGCCCATCATTCGTATAACTATTTTTTAAATCTTGTTTTTATTTCATTAGCGAGTATTCGATGTATCGGTCCCGTGAGAAAATCGTTCGCGGTATAACTGTGAGGCTCGATGATTTAGTCGGGCGGAGAGTACTCGGAGTCGTAGGGCATGAATGCCTACTCGTACGTAGTGGTACTGATGTGGAGTAGCGCGGTAACCGCGACCGAGGGAGAACGGAATTGGCAAAAGTGGGTTCGCCTCTAGTCCACCCTCGACCTTCCGAGCCACAAGTGTGCTGAAGTGTCAATTTCGCGTTTGTTTTCAACCGAAAGGGGTCACGTTTTGAATATCTCGGATACACGCACACCTCACGAGATTCCGTGAAATTATGAAAAATGATAAAAAAAATAAAATAAAATAAAAAAGTTCGCGTCATTGCCGATTACTATAAATCTCTCGTCGTCCCACGGTGTACGTTGACATACGTATTGATGTAATGTAACTTATCGACTATTCTTATTTCGTCGATCTATTTATAGTTAAACTGTACTGTAAAAACAGTAATTTTGAATAGCCATCGGTATCTTTGAATGCAATTCGCAAAAGACACGCTATCAGTCCGCAGGGACAAAATATTCTTTACTCAGTCCTTCGCGTACGAATTTTACGGCACACTCGATGTGAGATTTTCGAAGTCGGAACTGGATCTTGTAAGACGCGAGGACGAAAAATAATTATTTGAGACATTTTAATCGCAAGCTGATTAATAATATCCATCGATTAATTCATTGATTAGTATCAATTGGTATAATCCAAAAGATGAGTTTAAAAAAAATAAAAGAAGGCACTAAGGGAAACGATTATGAATTCTACTGTGCACCGTCGAATAATCGGAATTGTTCACCACGCAACCCTCATAGGTTTCTCGACAAAACTATACCGCGAGTATAAATCAAAACCGTAAAATAAAAATAAAAAGAAAATAAAATTAATCACTCACACCAATTCGCGTACTCATCAGAACCGGTTACGATAGTAAAGAAAACAAAAGAAAAAATCTTCAAATATCACAGGGTATCTTACTCGCGAAGTGGAGTTTCGGGACCTCCGAATTCACAACCAACCGGCCCGCCTCCCAGGCACGCAATGGCATTCCTTTCACGGGATGTCCGGCTTCCGCGTCGTCCACAAATTCCCGTTCGACGCAGCAACACTGCGTTGTTGAACTTTTGAAAATTCGTAGAAGTTTTTCTTCCAAAAATGTTCTCAAGATTATTTTTTTATTTTATAAATTTTTTTCTCATTCGTGATTGCCGCTTTCCGCGTCGTTCACGAATTGCCGTTCGACGCAGAGACACTGCCTTGTTGAACTTTTGAAAATTCGTAGAATTTTTTCTTCCCAAAATCTGTCCAAGATTATTTTTTTATTTTATAATTTTTTTTCTCATTCGGGATTTCCGCTTTCCGCGTCGTTCACGAATTACCGTTCGACGCAGTAACACTGCCTTGTTGAACTTTTGAAAATTCGTAGAACTTTTTCTTCCCAAAATCTTTCCAAGATTATTTTTTTATTTTATAATTTTTTTTTCTCATTCGGGATTACCCCTTTCCGCGTTGTTCACGAATTACAATTCGACGCAGCGACACTGCGTTGTTGAACTTTTGAAAATTCGTCGATTTTTTTATTCCAAATTTTTTTACAATATTTTCTTTAATTTTATATATATATTTTTTTTCAGTCGAGAGAAGCGCAGTAAGGAGTTTTGAATTGGAGCAGCAGCGTTGATTCCTGTCGAAGAAATCGAAGCGTCCGCGAGATCGGCCGAGTAACGAATGAGAGAGAAAGCAGCGACCGCCGGAGATGATGCAGTAGGAGTCACTGAGAACGTTTCGTTTTATTCCACGTCTCTCGAGTGAGCCCTACCACCCTCCTATCTATTATTCTTCCGCGGTATGACATCGAACTAGACAGGGTCAGGCACAGCGCGGTATCACTTTCCCGAACTTTTTTCTTACGTATAGCTCGTTTGTCGCGAGGACGATTATCAGAAAGGTCAGGGTAGCCAGTGCCGGTGACGCGGTCCCGACGCTGCACCGTTTCTCAGCGATACAAAGCGTTACGAGTCACGTTAAACGTTACGTAAGAGCGATAAAACGACGCGGGGGCCTCCTTATTCATCGTCGCTTCTTTTTACACGCCTTCGGACGAGTCCTTACCGTCCTACGTCAGGCGATGGGAGAGGATGGAAATGAGGCAAAAAATAAATGAAAAAGCTTTATATCTAATTCATTTTATAAATTATTTATGTCGAATTTTTTTGGCAAGTATCTAAAAAAATTATAAAAGCTAGAGTGCAAATGATATTTTTCGGAACATTGAAAATGTAGCAAAACCGAGACCCCTTCGACCGATTCTTACCAAATTCAATAGCGAACATTGTTTGACGTTGGTCTACTTCTGTAGAAAGTTTCAGCGCGATAACTCAAAATTTGCGAAAGCTAGAGCGCGAACACATTTTTGTTGAAAAGTTTAAAAATATGATGAAATCTGAACGAATGTTTTAATTATTGCGTAAATTGTAACAAACAGAGGCATTGCTCTACATGCGTGCCAAATTTCAACCCGATTGATAAAAAGCTTCTTCCATGACGAAGCAAAATGAAATTTATACCTACCAATGTGGAAAGTGTGATTTTCGCGAAGGTTTTATACGAATGCGTATTTATTGTGCTACAGAAATGAAGCTGTTTTGCGCTAAAACTAAAAATGACGTACGCGTTTTTGCTCGTCTACACCGTGCTCGGTCGGTAACGAAAACTGTTATGAACACCTTTTCGAGACCGCGGACAGTCGAGGAAGAGGAAAATTGTCTTTCCCCGCGTCTGTAAATTCCTTCGGGCAGACAATTTACTTTTTCGTCTCAAAACGGCATTCGTTGCAGATTCCCTTACCGATGGTGGTGTTTAACGTTACCTTAACGAATGAAACACGAACTTGATTCTTACAGCTACAGGGATTAGTAATAGCTGTAACAGTTCTGTAAGATAGTCACGGCTATAGAAATAATTGATATCGATATGCATCCCGTGTCATTCCAGATGGATCTTTTGTCTGGTCGGGCTCGTCAAATATTCGGAAAAACAGTCCATTTTGCTCCGATCTCCCGTAAATTCGTCAGAAAATTTGGCCGATCGAATATTTTTTTTCCCCACAAAAACAAATTCATTTACATTATCGAATGATGCTAGATTGAAAAAGCTCTTCGGACGTGAAGAGGTGGATTTTATTTATGCACTAAGAAAAAAGTAAACATGCATGAATTGTGTGTCACAAAAATCTGTGACATAAGCTGAACGTGATTGAAAAATCGAAAAATTCGTCAGAAAATCTGACCAATTTCTATGTCGGTACGAGACGAACTTAGAACAGCAGCGAATATTTTTTTTCCATAAAAACAAATTCTTTTGCATTATCGAACGATACTATATCAAAAAAGCTCTTCGTGCATGAAGCGGTGACTTTTAAATGCACAAAGAAAAAAGTGAAAATGTGATTGCGGAAGCAGTTTTGCGTTTGTCACAAAAATCTGTGACACAAGTTCGGCGTGATTGAAAAATCGAAGAAAAAAAATCGAACATGTCGCAGGGGACGAGGCTGCGAGACTTGGACCTTCAGCGCCACGTCGAGAACCGTTGGGCTTACGTCGGTCCCACATAAAAGTCTCGTTTGTCTCTGGCGTGCCCGTCGATCCCGACAAAATTGTAAAGAATACGAAGAGGAATGAGAGGACGTCTCTCTCGCGTGCAGCTCGCATCGGCGTCGTGTCGAAGGTTACGGTTACGGCAAATCGATGAATCGTACCTATCCAGAGACCGAACGACGAGTGCTTCCTTCCTCGAGCACGAGGTACGACAGACTGGTGACGTTCCCCGATCCAGTCGCGGTTCGTGCCGCCGGGTCTGCACGCATTTCGGCAGCTGGAAACGTTCAGACGATGGGCGAATGACCTTTCCTCCTAGTCAAATTATCCTCCCTCTCGTCGTTTGACTTTCGACGATAGCGAAGGAAAAAAAAACAAACTTCAAGATGCAGTGCTATGTTGTTTTTCTTCCTTTACAATCGAATCGATTCATCGATCCGTTCGATTCATTGATTCCAGCCACGGAGGGTTCGAAAATTATTATTATTATTGAAGGGTACCGAGAGAGGCGATAGCGCCTCGATGCCAAGTACTTAAATATTAAGTCGATGTGTAAAAAAAAACTGTAGTACATTTTTTTTTCACCGGTACTAAGAACTTCCGGTTAAAATCAAATTCTTAGACGAACCGGAATTCAATACAGCTTTATGCGAGAATCGGTTCATTAGCTCTTCTCCGTAAAGCTGAAAATGAAACAATCATCGTTTGACTTCCGACAATAACGAAGGAAAAAACAAACAACCTTCAAGATGCAGTGCTATGTTTTTTAACATTTCTTTCCAATCTGTCTTTCTTTCTAAACCATTGATTTCCAAGCCACGAAGCGCTTGAAAACTATTATTATTATTGAAGGGTATCAAGAGACGCGATAGCGTTTCGATGCCGACTACTTAAGTCGATGTGTAAAAAAGCACTGTAATGAATTATTTATTTCAGCGGTGTTAACAACTTTCGGTTAAAAGCTAATTTTTACATGTACCGGAAATCAATACAGCTTTATGTGAGTAATAAAGAATAAAACAATTGACGCTTGACTAATCAATCAGTTTATTTTTAAGCAACACGTAACACAGCTACATATTTTTTTGCCCCCGAATGTTCGGGACTCGGGCAATGACGCGCACAGTGGAATTCGACAGAATTAAACCGGCCTCGTCGCCGAGTTATCTCGTAATTATCAAGTAAAAACGATCGGCGAGCAATCTACGATTGTCCGATCGCTTAGTCGATTCGAAAAAAATAAAATAAAATAAAACGTATTCGTTAGTCCAGTTATACCGTTCGCTCTTTCTCTCCGTCAGCCAAGCACATAAATCTTTCACTTAGAACTTTCGGCCTGACAATCGTTCGTGACATAGCTTAATAGCTTAACAGCTAAACTATACTTATATTAATTTCCTTACCGTTAACATTTTTTTTGTAATTTTAATTATTATCATCATTTTTTTTACCCGTGCCAAAGGTTTATGCGTAATTGTATATTTATGACTGTTTTGGCACGCGCTCTCTCGACGCAATGGCACGCAAAGCGGGTAACATCGTCTGTCTCGATTGAATTCGCTGGCCAGCAAGCATTAAGCGTCGATTTTTTTAAATCTTTAAAATTGCGATGGACTTGCGAGTACCTCGCTCGGGGACACCGAGCAAAATTGCATTTAGCTACGGGAATCGTTATCGCGTTATTTGCAATTATTTTTATTCGACTATATTAAATCTACAATAAATCAATATGCTTTACGATCGTTGCTTGCCAGCGCGAGTTCCGACAGTTTCCATCAGCATGCATTGTACTCTTCTTAATCAAGTGAAACGTTATCATAAATAAAGCTATCCACTTGCACATCGCACTCGAATCTGACCGAGCCCAAACTGGAAATTAAACGAGACGATCAATTAAGTTCTTTTCATTCTTTTTTTTTTCCTCAAACGAAAATAAATCGTTTCTCCTCGGCAGTCATTCACGTCGCTCGTCGCGAGGGTTTCTGCTTTCCTTGACCCGTTTACTCGACCCGTCGGAAACGCTCGTCGATCGACTCGTTAATTTAACAGAACTAAACTCGAATCACACACTCTCTAGACAATAATCTCTCCCTCGCTATCTTTCCTCTTAATTTCTTTCGCACTTTCCTCCTCACTCTCTTTCGCCAACGCGCTCGGCGCCTCTCGACGAACCACCGATACAAATCCGCGGTCAAACTTTAATTGAATTCCGGGGAAAAAACCCCGGTTATAAATTTATTCGCGGAACAGATGGGTAAAGTCGGTTTTCCCACCAACCTGATGTTTTTTCCATCCATCCGATCGTTATCTTTTCGAGGGTTTCTTTTACCGAGGCGTTTTTTTGAGGGACTTTTTCGTCCGGGTTTTTATTTTTTTCTATTGGTTCTAAAGATCCATGATTCTATTGGATGAGACCTGAGCAAATACACTAAGTTCTTGAAGTACGTAATGAAGAATTAAGAATTGAGCCAGTGTCCAGTATTTATAACTTGAGCTATTAAGTTCCGCCAGTATTCAATACGTCAGTACTCAAGAACTACCCAGTGTTCGGTACTTAAAGTACTTGCTACTTCAATACCTAATGCAAGTACTTCGGGTATTTGCCCAGCTCTATCTTGGGTTCTCTACACTGAACAAAAAATCACTTGCCAGCTGTTAAAGAAAAAAAAAATATTTAAATTCTTAAAACTCCATATGATATTGAAACAATGGCGGCACGACTCTCAAGGTGCCGTAGTTTGTATCCCGTATCGAATGGTAACGATCGAAAGTAGAATAATATAATGTATTTATTGGATGCATAGATGCAAGAAGGTACATTTAACATTGGTTAAATGTACTACGGAATCGAAATTACAATTTTTTTCTTTGGCATCCCGCGAGCAAACTTTACTTCAGTCAATGATATTTTTTTTTTCAGTGTATTCGACTACTTATTCCGATCGCGCCAATTATCGTCCGGCGAACTGTCGGAGGAATATCGAATTAGCAAAGTAGCACGCGCCCGCGCGGATCCGGATTAATTGTGTCGGTGTAATTCGTAATTGCACCGGTGACCTTTGCGTGATTCGTCGGCGAGCCAAGCGGTTCTGTGCATCCGTCGAGGGCTTTTACGCTCGGGTTTATGCGCGGACGACCCTGCAGCACCGGAGTTAACGATAGTTCGAGCTAGGCATCGGGTCGCCGAGGCCCCGGTTGACTTGTATATCGGAACGTTACCGATCCGGCCTCGACAAAGTCGCGGCTAATTATACGCATTATTATTTTACGAACGACAACGACACGCGAAACTATACGGAATTTATAGCTCCGATTGCACTCGGAGCGAATCGTCGCGGATGTACGCTCGATATTTTATGGGATTCGTTGGGGGGGCGGGGAGGGTTGTTATTGTACAGCGAAATTGTACAGTTCTAGCCCGACAAAGCGTCCTTGTTACGATCGTAATTGCCTAACGAGTAAATCATACCGCGAATATCCGTCTTCATGCATAACGCGCATTCGACTTTTACCGACGGAGCACGACGACGTTCCGCGTCGCGTACGCTCTGTCGGGCACACCGCACATATATATGTATATATATAAATATATATGTATATATAGATATATATACATCGTGGATTAAACGTCAGAAGGGCGTATCGTCCATGCTTGTGCAAGGCCCGACTCGCCCTTCCGGTGTTGGGCCATCGATCTCTTTCGGCCCGGAATCTCATGTCGCTCGGTCGCATAGCGGGGTTAGTTAAAATTCACATTTTGGCAAATGATCGAACATAATAAAATGAATATGAATAACAATAAATAACAATAAACGCGGTACAAGCACGTGAGAGTAAATTTTTCTTTTTTCACTCGGATAGATTCGTTTTGTTTTTGTTTTCTTCCTCTTTATTCCTCCGCGATGTTTTCGTAGTTCGAAGTTGTTTTACGAGACCGTCATGTACTCATCGTTGGGGCGGGCGGTAACAGGAATCTAGCGTGCGTGATTCTTGCAGAAGGGACGACCGCCCTTCGCGTAGAAGCTCTGGCCCTCGAGGTTCTTCTTGCACATCTGAAATTTGAATCGGGTGTTTTCTCGTTGATAAATTAATCGCTTACACTTCGATTTTGTTTGATCGGAGGTTGAGGTTGAGCGGAGTTTCAAGGGGGATTAATTACCGTGCAGTTGAAGCACTGGCTGTGGTAGTTGTTGTTGAGGGCCTCCACCCAACGGTCGCCAGCTTCCACTGGGAAACCGCAGGCGTAACACTTCGTCGTGAAGAGCTCGTTCCAATCTGGAGGAGGAGAGTTATTGCAGTTTAACGTTCGAGGCAATCGATGTAATTGGTGTAATCGATGTTGGAGAATGTTATGCCTGGGGAGTCGTTGACGCAGGCCTGTCGTAAGTTTTGTTCCACGATAGACCCGACTCGTAAGTCAAACATTTCTTTACAACAGCCGTGGCGAATGCTACGTCACGTCATAAAGAAATTGCTAATTTATGAGGGTCGACTTTGGTGTAATGCGTGTAAGTGTCCGACAGGGTGCTTGTGTGAGGAGGCCAGATAGACGAACGGACAAACAAAATTAAGGACTTTCCCTAAATGGTAAAAAAAATGCGATCGAATCAACTAAAGATACGGGCAAGCATGTTCAAATACATGTATTGTTGGTCACAGACAATATTTTAATGCCTTAAAAATATTTCGGTTAAATCATAAAAAAATTGTGATACTAACCAATCTTTTTGGTGTGATCAACAAAATATTTATTTGAATACCCATCACATACAATATACCAGAAGCTCGAGATAATGAACGAAGAAGTTAAGGTAGTCCGAGCGGTACAGTCCCACCAAACGCGAGTTTCAGGGAAAAATGCAAACATTTCTCGATGAAATAAAAATCTGAAAAAATCAACCATATGGGAGGTGCTGCAAATATTGTTTGTATGAAATAATAATTCCAAAATGTTATTGACAAATTAACGACCAAAATCATTGTTCAAAAAATTATCTGGCAACTTGATTATTTTTTTCCATAACAATGATTCGTTTATTTTTCTGAATATGTATGATTTTTTTCTGAATTTTTTGAAATTTTTGAAAATCGCGTGTTTTCTATATTCAAGCTGTAAAAAACGTAATTTTCAAAGATTACAAAAAATTCTGAAAAAAATGCATACGTGTTCAGAAAAATAAACGAATTCCTTTTATGGAGGAAAATAGCCGGGTAATTCGTTGAATAATTAATTTTTATCTTCAATTTCAATAATAACAATTCAATATGTTAATAACAAATTGGAATTAATATTTCACAAAAGCAATGTTTGCTTGATTTTTTCGGATTTTTATTCCATCGAGAAGTGTTAGAAATTTTCTCTGACACTCACGTTTGGCTGGACTGTACAGCTCGGACTACCTTAACTGAATAAACGTATGTCAACTACCCATTCACCCTATGTAAAACATATTGATGAATTATGTAAAACTCGCGGCTGAAGGACTTAGATCGATGGCCAATTGGCAATATATATGTTCTCACGACAATCTACGCTATGTCATGCTATGTAGCAAAAATTGTTTCATCTGGCATATTGTCAATAAATCCACTACTACTACTACTACTATTTATTTGACCGGCCCTGCCCGAATCTTTAGTTGATTCGACTGTATTTTTTTATCGGTGTCTATTCACAAAAAATAGATACTAGAGATTTGGCGAATTGCTGCTTAATGCCGCGATCAAAGATATGCACTTTCGATGTTTATTGCGGTATGCAAATTACAAAAAATAGGAAAAAGAAAATTCGCTTTAAAAGTTGCTGAGTATTTCATACAGGAATGAGAGTCCTGAACTTACCAGCCTCGCAGTAGGGCAGTCCGTCCTCTAGGAAGAAGGGACTGTTGCCGAAGAGCTTTCCGCAGTAGGAGCAGTTGAAGCACTCGGGATGGAAGTGTTTTCCAACGGCGTTCAAGCAGTCCTGCAATTGCCAAAATACAAATGACCAACAAATGAAGTACTGACAAATTAATTTTCCAATTTTTCTGATAACCATCACTCAATGAACTCTAGAACCGTTGTGATCATTGCACTTACGCCTTTGATTTTGTTGTTGCACTTGTTGCATCCCGGGGCGATGAAACGCTCAAAGCAGTATTCGCAGTGAAGCTGACCCTTCTCCTCAACGAAACCGATGTCCTGGAGAGCTCGGCGGCATTGCGTGTTAACGCAGACGAAGTGCTCCGGGCACCAAATCTGACCGAGGGCTGTTATGAACGGCCCCCTATATTGACGCAATATTTCGATTATAGATTAATAGCGATAATTAACATAAATGACAAAGATAAATTATTATAAATTTCCACTAGATACGTGAAAATATAATAAACATTTCTAATGCTCATGCTCTCAAAATCCGTGTATCTCATTTAGGAAAATCTAACTCAAGTAATAAAAGGTTCAATTCTCAATATTACAGTATTTTTAAATAAAAAAGACATATCGATTAATCTCATTATTTCTGCCACTAACCGACAGCTATTTACAATGTTACACTATCGTGCGATCTCGTCGTGACAAATATCAATTACAAACCTCACAATCTCCTTGTTGCACGTGCAGCAGACTGGCTTGAGGGCTTGTCCGTTTCTTGGGCTGTTAGTATTTTCATCGTTAGCTGTCGAAAAACGTGCATCTCGAGTTAGTCAAAAGAACAAGCCAAACGCGTCGTTAGAAAAAATATATATCGATGCTGTTAAAAAAAAAAACAAATGAAAACAAAACAAAAATACTAAATTATTAAAAAGTCGTTTCCGGAACATCATCAGGGCCTCTCGTCCGATGCGCTTCGATCTCGAGTTAAAGAAAAAAAAAACAATAATCATGCGCGGGTACGAAGAATCCTTCGCACGCCAAAAACAACACGGCTACAGTAGCTTCGATATGTCGTGTCTACCTGACTTGACAGTTGCAATGACCGCAAAGCGGCTGACGCGATCCCGGTCCGCCGGCCTGATTAAGAATTCCTCTTCCGCGCTTCGGCGCGGTACTTCCGGCGAATTTTCCGCTCCTCCCGCCTGCTCCGGGTCCGCCGATTCCGCTACCTATATCCGGTTGGGACGACAAATACGGTGGGTCTACTTTTTTTTGGGTATTACAATTTGGTCCGGGATTCTGAGGGCCGCGACACTGGGTCTTGGATTGACATTGGGTATCGGTCATGAGACACTGGCTCTGGGACTGCGCCTGCGGTTTGAAAAGCTGTACAACGTGCTTGTCGCGTCGCACTGTTAGTCGGGTAAGCTGATTGCTGAGATTAGTGCGAGTCTCGCGTATCGGCTGAAAGCTCTGATCGTTAGCGGGACACGAGGACGACGAGTCTTCCTGCTGGCAGTCCGGTTGGCTCTTGAGAGGACAGTCGTCGCAGGGTTTGACCGGTCCGTCGGGTTCGTTGGGCAAGGGAATCTGAGGATAGGGTAAGCCGGCTCTCGGGCAGGGACTCTTCAAGATCGGTTTCGGGCATTGAACGGGAGCGTATCCTGGAATCGTGCAGGGCGCGACGCAAACTGAGCCGTCACCGCAGGCGGCGACGCGCACTCCGGACGCTGGACAGTTTCCAATGTCGATGGTGCAGCCTCCTGAGCGCGGCCCGCTCGAGGGCTTGGCGCAATTACTAGCCGACTTTCCATGAGCGATCGGCGAAACGCAAACGCCCGATCTGTCAGAAGTCGGCGTTACGCAAATACCGGCGCGAGAGCACGATGTGTTGTCGGAGCCTTCGCAGGGCATGATAACGATGCCGGCTTTGGTCCCAGAGCCCGAGGTGGCTTTGCATGGCATAATCGTTACCCCGGAATTCGGGCAGTTGCTGTCCTGAGTTTGCTTGGACGCAAAAGCGTTGCTGCTGCTCGTAGTGGTGCGCTGTTCGTGGCATACTCTGCGTGTCTCGTAGGACTGACTGGAGCTAGCGGGTGGTGGACAAGGTGGCAAAACTCGCACACCGGTCTTGGGGAATCTGTCCGAACCCGAGCAATGAGCAAGAGGGCAGGCCAGAGACGGTTGTACGCGATTCACCTTGCCGATTCCGCAGCTCGGCGCATCCTCGTGGTCTCTCTGGATGGCGACCGCCGAGTTCTGATCGGATCTCTCGTAATCTTCCTCGGAGCGCTGACTCTTGCATACGCTCTCAGAATCGTCGGAGTAATACGATCTGCGGACGCCGTGATAAGCCTGAGCTCGATGACCGGAAGGAGTGTCCTCTTCCATGTGATAAGAGACGCACTCTCGATGCTCCGGTCGGGACGGCGGTTGCTGCTGGCAAGGCGGTTGCCAACAAGGCGGTTGCTGACAGGGTGGCGCGGATGTTCTTTTGCAGGGTGGCGGACTCTCGCGGATCCTCGGGGCGTGAGCTTTCACAAAGCAAGCCGGTGGTTCGGGTGGCCCTTGAGCCGGGGATTTCGATCTGTTGGGCGTTGGCGAACGACTCGGGTCGAAGGGACACGCCTCGATGGCGTCGTGTTGCATGGACACCAAGTATCTTTGATAGGAGGGTATGGTTCCGGGTTTCTTGAGTCCGGTCATCATCGAGCGATCCTTGGGCGTACCCGGTCGGGAGAGCGACCTCGCTGGCGATGCCGACGAGTCTCTCAATTTGTGATCCATCGGCGGTGTTGGCAACGGTCTCGGACCCTCGACCTTCCTGAGATTCCGTTCCCTCGATCGGGCCTCGCGAGTCTTGTCGTCGGTGTAGAGAATCTCGGCCGGGTGACAGTAGCCCTCCTGAGTCGTCGCGTTGACGGGGGTCTGCGATCTGTCGACGCAGATGACGGTGTCGAAGCCTTCGCCGTTTTCACGACCGAGGGGCGTGTAAGGACGCTCGGGCGCGGTCATCAGAGCATCTTGGAACGGCGATACCGGCCTGTCCGCGCATCGTGGCGGCGGTGCCGGAGCCGGACAGGGTCTGCAGGTCTCCTCGTATCTGATCTGTTGGCTGTAGACAGTCCTCGACGTAGTCTCACCGTCCTCCTGCTGGGAACAGGCGTTGGGACACGCGCTCGACGAAGCGTCGAATGGCGAATATGGACGGTCAGGTGCTGTCGTCAGCGCGTTCACCATCTCCGACTTCCACTCCTTGGCGGTAGCGTTCTTGATCGTGGTCGGTGGCAGCGGTCGAGTTTCCGTTTGCGTCTGACTCACGAACTGCACGTGCTTCCTCTGGCAAGTCTCCGTCGCCTGTTGTTGCTGGGCCGAGCATTGCTGCTGCTGTCGCGCCTCTCGTTCCGCCTGAGTGTCGCGGAATCTGGCGCAGAGCCGTCGCTCCTGAAGACTCTGACGTTTCTCCGGTGTCGGTTGCTGCTCGCGAATGTTCTGATGGATCTCCACCTGCTCCCTCAGAGTTTGACGACGCTGCTCCTCCATGTGCTGGAAGTTATCCTGAATCCTGATCTCCTCGGTGAGCTCCCGATAGCGCTCCTCGGCTTCCGGCTCCTGGGGGGTCTCCTCCTGTCTTACGTATTTTTCGCTTCGGTAACACTCCTCGGGTCTGCAACTCTCCTCGATCACTTCGCTCTTCGGCTGACTGCTGAACGCCACGCGTTTCTTCTCCTTCCGGCGGGCTTTCTCCTCCTCGAAGCGACGCTCTCGCTCCTGGCACTCCTGCTCCTGACGACGAAGACGCTCCTCCTCCTCCCGACAGATCTTCTCGTACTCCCGTCGCTTCGCCTCCTCCTCCTTTCTCGCTGTTTCCATTATCTGCGCGGTGTCGATCGCCGAGGTCAGAACTTCCGTCGATTCCGCCACGGTCCTTCGATCCGATATGTTCTCGACCTCGCGATCCAGCGTCACCGAAGACCGCTGGAAGGTTTCCTCATCCGCGGTCACCTGACACGGCTGGTCGCACTGATCGGCGACCTCCTCAGGCTCCGGCGACCCCGCACGATCTGGCGACAGAAGCTCTACCGTTTTTTCGTATATCGTGGTTTTCTTTATGTGGATGTCACCGACGTCCTTCTCCATGGTCTCCGTGAACATGTTGTGCTGGCTCTCGACGCCTTTGGGACACACGGCGACGTCCGGTGGGACGACCTTCGAGAGATCGACCACCTCGCTGTCGGTGTCGCGGCTAACTTCCTGAGGCTCCGGTTCGGCGGGTTTCGCGTAGGGGCACACGGCCTGAGGAGGCGGCTTGGGTCGGCACAGTTCGCAGGACACCTCGCGATAGGTGTGCTGCTGCTCGTGCTCGGGCCCCTGAGGACCGGAAGTTCTCTCGCATATTATCTGGCATCGGCAGATCTTCGTGCAGACACGCTCCGGCTCGGGCTGAGGAGGCGGCTCGACGTGGCCGTAGACGCTCGTGCCCGAGGTCACCGTCGCCATCCAAGGCCGTGGTACCGGCTGGGAGATTCGCGTCGGCGTCAGCGATCGCCTCACACCGTCGGCCGAGCTCGGACGCGGCGTGTAGACCGGCGCCCGACACTCCCGTCGGGTCTCCGTCATCTCGGTCTTGCGATAAAACGGCTGGGCGCAACTTGCTCGGTCCATACTCGAATCGCGATTGTTCACCCTCGACGACGACGAGTATCTCTCGTACTCGCGCTCCTCGTAGACGCTGTTGCAATGACTGCCGCAACGGGATCCGCAACGACTGTCGGCGGCTTCCTGAAGTGTCGTTCGCTTCTCGCGCACGTTGTGACGCGGTCGTTTGTCGAGGATCGGATTGGGATCGATCCAGATGGGACTCGCGGTCGGATATGTTATGTCCTCGATCGGCTTCACCGGCGGCCAGACCAGGCTCTTGTTCTTCACCGAACAACTGTGCTCTCGACTGTTCTGCTGCTGTCGCTGCGAGCAGCGGGAACCCGCTGGCTCGATCGGCTCCTCGATCGATTCGTAATAGTCGGATTCTTCGAAATATCTTTCTGCTCGGGCGGGTGTCGCGGAGGAATGGGAGAACGTATTTTTTTTTTTTTTTTTTTTTGGGTAGGGTTTTTTCGATGGAATTACGAAGGTTCGATCAGTCACACGGACATTAGCGATTGCGGAGCGTTAGTTCGCGTTAATCGATACACGTAGAACGGAGAAGAGAGAAAGAAAAAGAATTGTGCAATTAGTACAAGCGGTGAAAGCAGTTGAATTGTTATGAAAGCTTAAAAGCTACGATTCTGAGAGAATCTTTAATGCACGGAATAAAAAGTATATGGGAAAATATATTTTAAACGTATGCAATTTTTTTCGGGAAAATATATTCTGTATATAAATCATATACTTTTCATATACGGGAAAATATAATTTAATATAAATTATATTTTTATATAATACGAATAAATATAATTTTTTGTGTTTGCCCGGATATATTCGTCGCATGTATTTCCTGACATGAATTATGAACAAAATTTCGTTAAAAATATATTTAATATATGAAAAATATATTCTCGGGTATACTTTTTTTTCCATTATCTTGCAGCTGCGAATTATCATGGCAGCTTTTAAAGCCGAAGCTTGGCGAAAAGCCAGCCCACTGCGGTCGTCTGCGCTATGGAAAAAAAAAGTTCGAACTAGGACGATCGAGAAAGCTGCGATTAGGAGGCGGGAGGAGTACGAATGCGTGAGGTGCGGGTGTGAATTTTTGGAAACCGGACCAGATATATAATATGTATAACTTCTTAGATAATAAATGCAGTCGAAACGCATCAGCGGCAATGAAACGAAATGAAATGAAATGAATCGCTATGAAATGAAATGAAAAATTACACCGTCGATTATGACGTGTTGGTAATGATTTAATATTATTCCGATGGACGCATTGTCGTCTCTCGTAAACACGTACAATTTCAATCGTATCGATAATTTTCTATATGCAGGCAGCGAACGACACGAGTCGTTCCAATTAGATTTTATAATCGCGCAATTGCGATATTTTCATCGCTCCGATAACTAAGTAATTTTTGATGATATACAATAATAATTTATGCAAATACAGGTGTGCGTAAACGAATAGAGGGAAATTTGTTCGGTTGTCGAACGAAGCCTTGTATTCGCGAGAGAAAGAATTAAAACAACAACAACAACAAAAAAAAGATACAAAATAAAAAGACGTCGTGTAACATCGACGACGTGAGCGTTGAGAGCTGCCCGCACTCACGCGAGGGTCAGGGAGAAGGGTCGGGGCTTGGGGTTGAAAGACGGAGCTGCTGAAAAAAGATAAGAAAACAACAACAAAAAAAAGAAGTACAACAATTATGCGAGAGAAAGGTTTCTACGAGGGAACAGAGAGATAGAGAAAGAGCGAGTGAAAGTGCGAAATCGAGAGGTGAGATCGAACGAATCCTTGCTCCGATAATTTTCATTTTTTTTTTATATATCATAAAAACGCGATGGGATCGTGAGCGCTACCGGACGTGCAGCTCGCAACGCCCCGTTGTCAGCGTCGTTCCGATAGCGAGCCGCAAAGCGCCGGACTCGATATGATTTTATTAGGATTTATGCCGGAGAATCAATTGGAATCCCCTTTGTCAATATTAATTGAACAATTATGTGTACAATTGTGCGAGATATGTATGAGCGCTGCGAAAGCGAGTGCGGCAACAAATCGAACAAGTGGGATGTTCTTTTTTTGTTTGTTTAATTTTTCAATTGGGCGAGGTCAGTATTTATTTACATGTACGAGTAATGCTTTCGATTTTTTATTTATTTATTTTTTTTCTAAACAACTATCGTCGTACCTCGTAAGGGCCGACCTTTCGGCACTGGCATGGTAGAATATCGACCTATTCACATAGAGAGGCAGTTAACACGTTTGTACTATATTTTTATACTGTGTTAGCATTAAGGCGGTTCAAGCGCTTCACACTAGTCAAATGGGTGCTACAATTTTAAAGTCGTTTATACAAACCTTTACGCATTTATTAATTATAGTGGATGGTTATTTATATTGCTATGTCCTTAACCTAGAGAAATGTTAATTGCAATGGATTTGCAAACATTTTAACTGGTTTGTGCTCATTTTCGAATAGCTACATATTCATTCAGTTTTTTCAAAGAATAATTCATAATTTTTTCTCTTCCTTGAAAGATACTCTATGAATTCACCGTCTAGATATCCGATAGTACACTGAGAAAAATAAATTGTTGGTCTAACCAAGGTGCGTTCACTGTTGTTTGAATCGACTGAAGCGAATAATCGTTCAACAAAAAAATGATTTAATTGTATCAACCAAACAATAGCTTTGAACGTATGTGACCGCGAATTTAGTTAATGCAATAATTTTTTTTCTCAGTGTACTTTCCGTTTAAAAATGACAGCTGTTTATTTATGAAGGAATTTCGTCGATGGATAAACAAAGGCTGCCATTTTTTAATGGGAAATATCATCGAATATCTAGACTTCTTTCAAGGAAGAGGATGGGCCGTCATACATCAAAATCGAGCAAAAAAAAAAAACATTATTCTTTGAAAAAACTGAATGAAAGTGTACCTTTTCGAAAATTAGAACAAAACAATTAATATTTTTGCAAATCAATTGCAATTAATGCTTTTCTACGTTAAGGACATCTGCTGTAATACAAATAATTATCCACTATAATCAATAGATGCCTAAAAGTTTGTATAAAGGCCTAAAAATGTAGCACTCATTTGACTAGTGCGAAGCGCTCCAAACCTCCTTAAAGAGGCGCTACACCGCTCTCGGGGTGGTCTCTCGTGCCTTTCGTTGCGAGATCGCATTGCTCGTTCATCGAATCGAGATCGCAACGAGAGAACGCGAGAGAGGAAGTTGCAACGCGCGATCAAGTATAGATCTCTATAGGTCTCAGCGCAGACTAAACGCATCGCGAGACCGCGAAGAGCCCATCGCTTGTAACTACTCGACGCGTCGACACGGCCGAATAAATTGACCCGATTTGTAATACTAAACATAGATCTCTACTAAACCTCTGGTGTTAAAGGCAATGCACCGCTGTACACCACTGGCTGCGCGAGATATACTGTAATAAACATCGAACATCGAAAGCGGATCGCAGCCACACCGCGAGCAGTCCAGATAGAACAGTTGCACTGTTTTTTCAATTAATTTTTTTTCGATCTAAACACCACTATTTGGCATTCAATTTTGGAAGTCGGATAGTCGACCTATCGGGGAAGATAAAAAATGTTTTTCTTAACACGTATTTCTGAGAAATTTTAAAAATGAAATGTTACGTATATAGACCAACTAATGGAATTTTTTTGCAATTATTTAAACATCTAGTGGATATTCAGTCTATTTTTATTTCACTTTTTACCCATGTTCTGACGGGAGGATGGATATGCCTATAATGACGAAGAATTTGGAATTTTGGAAAAAGTGTGGTAATTAACTCGTTCGTCCAGAATTTGTCTCGTACCGGAATAAAGTTGCGTTGATTTGTTTCGCCCAAAAATCATCGATCCAACGAATTTTCTCAGGGGGTCGGAGGGTTAAGACGAAAAAGATAATCTGTAAGCTTACCAGTAACGGTCTGGCTCTGAGGACGTGGCAAGGTGTTGCTCCCTGAGTTGATAACGGGCGACGGCGCAAAGCTGCTCGGCGCAATTACGCTCGAACCGCCGAAGGGCTTTGGTCCACTGATGTTGTTCGACGTATGACTCTGTTGTTGTAACAAGAACAGAGAAAAAAAAAACAATTCGTTAGCCGGACCGCACTCTATAATTATTTTGGATTCGTCCTCGTTTGCTCTCGAAAGTAACGATAAAAATGTTTATTAAAAAAAAAGAAATAAAATAATCGCGAATGAATTTATTTTTCCGTCTCCTCCTCTCTCTATAAATGTATTAATTGTTCGCTTCGATTTCGAGATGCTCTCCTACCTCGACGAAAAAAACAACGTCAACAAGGGACGAAACCACGTCAAACGAGAACGAATGTAACTCGCGGCGGACGAGCAACGAGCGAAGTTGTGCCGATGGTACGGGGACGTTACCTGGACTGGACGAAAACTAGGTGTATCGACGGGCGGGGTGCCAAGGCGGTTGGGCTGCAATGCAATACGACACAACGATCACGTGCTGGCCCTACCTCTAATCCCGATCGTAAACGGATATATACATATTCTATACATCTATGTATATATCGTTACGACAGAGAGCTTGTTTGTTAATTAGTCAAGCGTTCGAAATAATTAAAGCACTATATAACTTGTAAAGTATATATGCGTATGTATATATAGGGTAAAAGTGGTGAATATGTGCCGACGCAGTAAGATCAGTGCGTGTTGACGCTAATGTGGTTTGAAGAAAAAAATCCATAATTCGGATCGCTCACTTGTACACCGAGAAAAAGGATAATATTTACTTCTGTAACGAAGAGTTCCCAGAGGGGATGTCTGTATAGATAGTTTCTGATAGTCTATATTCAGTTGGTTAAACTATAATTAAACTGGAAAAAGATTGGAAATTTAATGTACCGGACTGGACGTTTTTAAGCAAAAACTGGTACATTCCATTGTGCGCAAAATGCCTTCACCAGTGCGCAAAGTACTTTGCGCACTGTTACCAAGCGGTTGCTATGGTAACATCGAGGCGACCGAGGCGCCACAGGCATGCGCCATTGGGCATGCCTGTGAATGGTGCACAACTTGGATTGTGCACCATTGCCACATTGCCTTCGTAAAGAAATATACTATTTCATCACAATTGTACATGCAATTTATATACCAGTTTTTGCATAAAAACTTCCCATCCGGTACATTAAATGTCATACGAATTGTATGTCATACGTGATTGTTTGTCATTGTCGTAACTATAAAATCCCCCTTGGGACATTCCCCTTGGGAATAATTTTTTACGGTAAAAAGTCAGTATTGTTGCTTTTACAATGGAATTTTTTCTCAGTGTATTTACAAAGAGTGTTTTCGGGTATTCCCTCCACCGAAGTGGGATTTGCCTCTGGGAACAGAGGATACAGGTCGAAACTCTTTAGCGGCCCATATTCACGATTTTCAACCTACACATGCCTCGCTTCGCACCCGTGCTGCAGACTGTGACGCCCAAGACGACGACACTGACGTTGCCGGTGGTGACGGTGGCGGCGTCGGTGGTTTTGGCGTCGACGAAAACGAGTCGGTAACGATATTCCGGGAATTCGTGAAACAGGAAGTGGAGGAATCCGAACGTCCGTTGCTCGCGGGCCGGTAGCCAGAGTAAACGCGATTGTTCTCATTGGTACCGTTGGAGTCCCTTGCGTTCCGATAGTTTTGCGCACTATCGGCGACGGAATCGAATCCAGGAGGATCCGGTAATCGGCGGGTACCATTTTCGTGACTCCGTTCGCTGGCAACGGCGAACGAAGTCTCGCTGGTTCCGTAGCTGAGACGTTGGGTAATGGATTGGTAGCCGCGATCGGCGATGTTGGCATTCGAGTTATCTGGCTCTCGGCCGTTGGCGTTCGGGAGGAGATCGGTCGTCCGGTCTCGGTTATCGGAACGCAAGGGTGTCGGGATGGTTGGGGTGTGATTGTCGTTGGACGGATGATAGGAGGAATACGTGCCGGACTTTATTCGCTGATTAGTGACCTGGTAGCGGGGAACCCCGCGGGTGTTAACGACCGCGGGTTCTTGCCTTCGATTACGGCCCGGCATCGTCTCGTTGCCGCTTCCGCCTCGAGAATCGTCGTCGCTAAGGATCGACGGTTCGTAAACGATGAACTGCGACCTCTGGACGTTAGCCCCGTTGCTCCTCCTCGGGGTCAGCGGCGAACGGTAAATGTTATTCTCACTCCTCGTTAAGTCGCTCTCACGCGAAACGCACGACAATTTGTTAGTCGGGTTACGATTATCGTCGAGGTAGAGCTCGTTGACTCTGTCGTCCGAACGGCCAACCTCGTTTCCGGTCCTGATCGTTATGGTGCTCGTGTATGTCTTAGCGTTGCAGGAATCCTGCATGACGTAACAATCTCTCTCGTCGCGATCGGTCGTGCCGTTTTTAGAAGACGATGTCGTACCGTTCGTCGCATAGTACGACGGCAGATCGGTACCCGAGGAAGGACGCTGCGGGCCACCGAGATCGACGCTCGTACGACGGTGATTCCTTGTCTGTAAATAGGATTAGTGGCAAAATGCAAATGCGGCACACACATCACAATCTCTAATTAAAAAAAAATTTTTTACAAATTATTATTATTTTTACTGCTGTTATTGTTACTTTGTGAAACGTATTTCGTGACTAAAAAATTATTTTTCTTTCTTCTTTTTTTTTTAACGGTAACACGTGATTCTTTTGCAAGCGACTCACACACGCATTAATTTTTTTTTATTTAAGCCTCGAACACTTTTGTTGGATTGAGTGAAAGCAAATGTTGTAGACGATGGAATGAACTTACCGAGTAGGGCTGCGGAGAGCCGTGACTGTTAAGGGGTGGCGACAACGGCGCACCTCCGCCGAGATGAGAGAGGGCTGCTGAAATTGTGCCCGCTGGAGCTTTTCCGCCACTGTTGAAGAAAAATTATTTATTAATATTATCGCTTGGTCCGGAAAACTTCGATTAAAAATTTGAGTATACCCAGAAAAAAAAATTATTTGACGACCACCGTTTATTTGGGTTAAGTAAAATATGTATTTGATAAGAATAAATATTTATTTACATTAAATAAATAGTTACTTAAATGAAATAAATATTTATTTAAATCAAATAAATATTTTACTTAAACCAAATAAACGGTGGCCGTCAAATAAATTATTTTTCTGGGTGTAATCGCCAATGACCATAACCGTTGATGCGACGTTATATTTAAAAAAAGGGTTAAGCAGCGGCTTGAGACATTTTTTTAGCTGAAAATTGACGAACACGTTATAGATCTGAAAATCTGAGAAATATTCTGGCTGGGAGCGAAAGGGTGAAATTGAATAATTCGACTCACGGTGGGACGGTGATCGGCGAGAGTCCCGCAGGCGCCTGTTGTCTTGCGACGAGTTTAGCGTGTATGTCGCAGTACAATTTGTTGTTGATGTTGTAGTAACCGACGTTCTTGAGCGACGTACCGCAGGTCGAGCACTTGAAGCATTCAACGTGCAAATTCTTCTCCTTTATTCTCACGAAAACTCCCCTGTATCGGAAAGGAAGAAAACGAGATGGTATTAAAGTAATTTGAATTTTTCCGGTAAAAGACGATAATCACAACATTTACGATATTGAGGGGTAGTTTCGCCTCGTTTTACGCACGATTTTCAGCAATATACATGGCAATGGGATACAATTGAAAAAAAAAACGGTACACTCTTTACAAAAATCCTGTTGCCAAGGCTTTCGTTCGAATCGATTGGAAACCACCCAGGAAAAGCGAACAACGTCTTATCCACCAAAACATTTTTTTTCTTTGAAATAAATGAAATAATTTTTTTTTAAATAATAATATAATTTTCCAAAAATTAATAAATAAAAAAAGCTAACGTGATCTACTGGTAACATAAGAAAAGATATAGTTTACAAAAGCGGAAGAACTACGAGACACCTAAGAAAAAATCTATCGTTCGGTTTGTGTAAAGCGCGGCAACGACGTACAGCGAATAGCATTTATATGTAGATCGAAGGTACGGGGGCCGACTGAACGCGAAGCTCCATAAAAAAAACAAAACAAAACAAAAATATTAAAAATAAAAAAGATCGTGCGTAAAAAATGTAATTAATCTCTCGTGAGGCGGAAGGTTTTCCTATATCCTTCAAAAGCTTTGAGCGAAAATAAAAATGATAAGAGACATAGTGCCAGCGACGTCAAATGCACGCGAAAAATAATAATCATATGAAAATGCGAAGACGTAGGCGGGTGGGGGGGGGGGGGGGTCTATCGAAGATGCATTCTGGGCGATGCTTCAATGACATGCCATACTTGGCCCTGTTATCATTGACCTCCGTGTCAGAACAGATGTTAATGAGATAAATCACTCCCTATAACGGTAGGGTCCGTTAAAAATAGCGGGGCACTCGATGTACTACCGAGATGCATTGCCAAAAAATGTCTCTCGAGATCGGTATACGGTACGGCTGACACAGTGTACATATGCGGGCCGAAGAACGAGGAAGAAGTTTCATCGAAGCGTATAGCTTATGTCGAAAAAAAATTATTCGATATTTCGCAACGGCCAATCAAAGAAGCCGGAATGACAACGTACAAAACACCAGGGGGGGGGGGGGGGGGGGTAGATAGCGTGTCGTCCTTGGAGGGACACTTATTCCGAGCTTCGAATCGGGATGCCCGGATGACTCGCAACGAATCGCATGAGTGGTCACGAGGGGGAAACGGCTCTTCGGATTTCATGCACTGCCCTCGTCGTGCAGGAAGTACATCAAGTTTTACAGTCCAGTGACAACAGCAACAAGCGGAGACATCGATTATCTCGTCGTCCCGACGCCGGAAAGATTTAAACCAGGAAAAAAAGGTCTGGACCAACGACGGCTCCGGCGGAAACGTTCGAATGAGTTTTTTCGTTGGTGCGGCTAATTTTTTTGACAATTAATTTGTTTGAGAATTAATATCTTCAGACGATGAAGATATTTCTTACTCTGAGACATTTTTTTTTTGTACCAACCCAATGACCCGTTTGAACGCATCCGTACGCACCTCGGTTCTCCCATGGAAAAAAGTGTACGCGAAAATATATTTATCATATATTAAATATACTTTTCACGAAACTTTTATAAAATTTATCTTACGACATCTGAGCAAATTTGGAATATAAAAATTATTTAAAAAAAAAACAAATTTCACGTATATCAAAAGTATATCATTTGTATACACTGTAAAAAAAATCTGAAAATTTAATGTACAGGACTGGAAGTTTTTATGCAAAACCTGGTACATAATATTTAATGTACAATTGTGATGAAAAATTAATATACTTTCTCATTGCAATTAAAGTAAACTATTAAACTACTTTCATGGTGATATTAAAGTACGCTATAAAAAAATAAAGTACTTTCATGGTGAAATTAAAGTAGGCTATAAAAAATAAAGTATTCCCAATGTTTATAATACACCGAACATTAATTTTTCGTGAAAATTGTACATGAAATTTAATATACCAGATTTTGCATAATAACTTCCAGTTCGGTACATTAAATTTCATACGATTTTTTTTTACAGTGTACAGAATATATTTTCGTGCGAAAAATTTGATGTATTTAATATGTTTTTCGCATTTGCTTTTTTCCATGCGGGTTAATCCAACTTTTTTTCAGTGTGTTTAGTCCGTGCTCGCACAAGGCCTGGACACACCCTTGTGGCGTCGAGCCGATCGAGATCCTTCGCAACCCTCGTCGCCTAAACGCTCGGTCATCTTCGATAATTACACGATCGGATTGTCGCAGTTGTTACAAAATGTAATCTCGGGCGTTCGATGACGGTACGAGGAGGAAGCCGGCGATGCAGCGCCCCGAGACGACGGATCGTCTCGCCGTTGATGATCGATCGGCGGTTGTCTATCATGCGCTGCCCCGCCCTCACCCTCGTAGGAATTCGAAAACGGCTGGCTGTGGCCCAAGGAGCGACCCAGGGGTGTCGGCGACCTCGGGGAAGTCGCACGTCCGCCCACGGCGTGGCTCACCGAGGAGTAAAACTCCGTCCGCGAAGCAACTACGGCATCAAGTTCAAAACAGGAACCTTGACTCACTCTGATGATGAAATTCGCTAGTCGACTCTTTGCCCACCACGGCTGGCTTTAAAAAAATTCTTTTATCGAAGATCTCGCGGCTTCGCATCGAACAACGCGATAGCGCGACTCCGCAATCCGCCTGAGCTAATGGGCCGATTACCTCGCACGAACCGTTAAAAAAATACATAATAGGCGACGTTGATGGTGTTCGACGTTGTTCAGTGTCTGAAAGTATCGAGAAAAAAAAGGAAAATTCTCGACGATCCGGGAACATCTCGGTGGACTTACACGATGAGCCTCTCGCAATCGGCGCAAATGTTCTGTCCAGGTGGAAGACCGCTCTGTGGGGTGGTAGGCTGAGGTTTCGTTTCCGGTGCCGATACCGATCGCAGTCCCGCGAGGGCTGGGGACGATGGCGTTATCACGCCGCTGTGGGGTGCCGGCTCCGCTGTTTTTGTTTTTTTTTTGTTGTGTTTTTCATTTATCGATAAAATTAGAGACGACATGCAAAACATTCAGACATTTCATCTTCTCGACTCACTTATGGAGCATCGTTGTCCCTTATTACGTTATTTTTATTTTTTATCATTTACTCCAAAAAACCTGATCCGTTTCGATCTAGGGGAGAGCGGGGCGAAATGGCACAGCGGGGCAAAACGGGATAATGAGACGAAACGCAATTTTCCAATAACTTTTGGATGGCGCCGATGGTGGTCTGTAGAGCAAAACGGGGTCGAAAATCCGGATGTATCGTTGGGACAAAATAGGACATCCAAAAATTACGGGAATAATGATTTTTACTATCACTGTCCTGTTTTCCCCCACTGTCCCATTTTGCCCCGCTCTCCCCTAAACGATCGATTAGGCGAGTCGTTCTATACTGAGAAAAATAGATTGTTGGATTAAGCAAATGCGCGGTGACATACGTTCAAAGGTATATTTGGTTGGTTCAACAAAAATGTCTATTTCAATCGAAAATTTTTGAATAAATTGAAGCAAATAATCGGTTAACAAAACAATGCTTTATTTGTACCAAACAAATAACAGCTTTGAACGTATGTCATCGCGACTTTTGGTTAATCCAACCAATTTGCTTTTTCGGTGTAGGCGAATCGCCGGAAGATGGATTTAAGTTTCATTTAGCTTGTACCGATAAAGTGACTAACCTGGCTCCGGGCTCCTCGGCTCCTTGTCGGCCTCCTGCACCATCTTGAATACCTCGCTGTTCTCGGCGTTGTAGTTTCTCTCGTTCTTCTTGAAGTTGACGCTGCGCATAATACGAAGTGGCTATGAGACGCGGACCCTCGTGTAATTAATACGCGTGTGTCATGCGCGACGAGATAAAGAGGCATACGAGCGCCGCGTCTGGATGACTCGACTTTCGAGAGGAAGAATGTTTGATTGTTTACCCGAGCACTCCGCCGGCGAGGACCTCGGCTTGGGCCGACAGCGTCTCGGCAATCGTCTCCTCGCTGTAAATTCCGACCGGGCTGTTGTACTGCTTGTTCACGATCGACTTTATCGGTCCCTCGCTGCTTCCGTTGAGCTTTTGACAAAAATTGCTATGTTAAAGCTTCCGTGCGTGCACTAAGAAAAAAAAAATTGTTTGTTTTAACCAAAAGTCGCGGTGACGTACGTTCAAAGCTGTTCTTTGTTTGGTACAAATAAAACATTGTTTTGTTAAACGATTTTTAGCTTCAATTTATTCACAATTTGTCGATCGAAACAAACATTTTCGTTGTACCAACAAATACACCTTTGAACGTATGTCACCGTGCATTTGCTCAAATCAACCATTTCTTTTTGTCGCTGTTGATTTTCGTCGCTTAGGGGGGGGGATTAGAAAAATAATAACGGCGACACTTACGAAGGGCTTGGGTGTAAAATTGTGTCCGCTGCCGATGAGCGGTGCTTCCTGCTTCTTCGCGGCTAACGAAGTCTTCGTTACCGGAGAAATCGAAGCTGCCGGGGCGCTCGGTTGGGGCGAAGGAAGCGACGCGGTCACCGGAGAGACGCTCGGTCTCCACGTGCTTCCACCCCTGTAAATTCAATAGATTTTTAAGACACTGAGGGATCGAAGCTCATATTTTTTTACGAATTTTTTGAAGTTGATTTCTATGAGTCTGGAAGGACGAATGTTGGGGATTTTTTTACCTCTGGACCGTCATCTCGAAGCTGTTTCCGGATCTGACGATAACGTCTTGGGCGTCCTTGTGCCTCAGGCTGAACATGTCAGTGCTGTTGACTCTGATGACCGCGTCACCGGCTCGGAGACCAGCCTGTTCCGCTGGCGAACCTCCGTTTACCTGTAACACATGTAAGTTTGACAATGAATCAAGAGTTATATGAAAACTGCTTTTGAAATTTATTTTATCAGTGAATATGAATCGTATAAAAAGTCCCATGCTTGATTGCCTAACGACACTCCGTTATCGTTTGTTATATCAGACTGATATACAAACGAGCATTTTTATTATTATTTTTTTTCAATATTACTTTCTTGAGAATATCAAACGACGCGGTAGGCTTAGTCGACGCCAAGTACTTAAAAAAACGATTTTGAAGCGTAGCATATTCTCCAGATTATTTCTTGAGATTTCCATTTCATATTCAGTTTTTCATTTTATGATCTTATGGATTATAAAAGGAAAAAAATAAAATTTGTTACCGATGAATAAAAATTAAAGACGTCTTGCCTGAAATCTTCCCACACCGAAAAAAAGGTTTGGTAAATGAAACAAAATATTTGGTCGATTGAAAGAAATATTTAGTTGTTTGACCGAATATTTAGTTGTTTGACCGAATATTTAGTTGTTTGACCGAATATTTAGTTGTTTGACCGAATATTTAGTTGTTTGACCGAATATTTAGTTGTTTGACCGAATATTTAGTTGTTTGACCGAATATTTAGTTGTTTGGCCTAATATTTAGTTGCTTCAAAAAATAGTTACTTGGATTTAACAAACATTTTGTTCGATCGACCAAATATTTCTTTCGCCACCCGCAACCGCAGCTTAGTTTGATATTACCAAACCTTTTTTTCGGTACACCACCTCAAGACTTCACTAAATGGTTCTCCCCGACTGATACATATTTTTCTTGTTATTCATTGACTATTTTTATCCAAAAATGTTCCTGTCGAATCTACGTCGAAAGTCGAGCGCAGACAGATAATTAGTCCGAGACGTATGAGAAAAAAATTGAGCCTCCAATCTCGATGGAAAATTACAAGAGCCTAACGAAGTCCGAAGACTTCCTCTTCGCAAGCGTCCATCATAACAGGTCGTGATATACGCGAGCGCTCGAGGAAATTGATCCACGCATCTCGTTATCTTTTAAGAGTCGCCTTAATTGATACGGCTACGTGCTCGCGAGCTCGCGAGCTAGTCAGTCGATCCTCTCTCCGGTTCGACGTCGTGGTTTCTATTTTTACGTATAGCTCTCCGTCGAACGCGAGGCACACGCTAACACTTGCCGCACAAGCTTACGCGATCCGCGGTTCTCGCGGTGCGTTGTGCCTCCCCCGTCTTCGTACGCATCCCGAAGACTCACCGTCGCCGCTGCTGCATGCGCGCCTCCAGGGCCCCACTATATTTAAGTATACCCTATATTAAAGTGCAAGACGCCCGCTCGTTTGCCGGACTGTGGATCCATTCACGCGACTCGTGGCGACTGCAGCCTTAATGCCACTTCGCCGCTACTTCGACGCCGCCGCGACGACGTCGTTCGGCCTAGTTGAAAGACATGAGACACGCGCGCCAGAGAATCGCATCAGTTGTTGATGATGATGGTCACGATGATCATGATGATGGTCATGATGATGATGATGATGATGATGATGATGATGATGATGATGATGATGATGAAGAGGAAGAAGAAGAAAAAAAAGAAGAGGAAGAAGGAGAACAAGAAAAAGAAGAGGAAGAAGAAGAACAAGAAAAAGAAGAGGAAAAAGAAGAACAAGAAATAGAAGAAGAACAAGAAATTCAAAATGACGCCATTAAAAAAAGTTTCATTACAGTTTTCGATACCGACCGAGCCTGTTACACTTCACCTTAAGAGCATGTGCAATAACCGCGGTCGGTAATAAAAACTGTAATCAACTTTTCTCATGGATTCTGGCATATACGGTCAAAAGGAAAGTCTCATCGGAAACGGATATAATTTCGGCTTCCCATGAGACTTTTCTTTTGACCGTATATGCGAGATCCAGTGAGAAAAGTTGATTACAGTTTTTGATACCGACTGAGCCCGGGATGGACGGGGAGGGGGTGTTTCACATGGTCTTAAGGTGATGTGACACGCGCACCAGAGAATCGAATCAGTTGTTGATGATGATGATCATGATGATCATGATGATGGTCATGATGATCTGTAATGAATACAATTCAGACACCGTAGACTTTTCAGGAAAAAGCAAAGCATTAGCGGATGTACAATTTAATACTGCGTCCGATGATGCTTCCGTTTTATCCAAAACGTCAACCGGTTTTAAACGGCATTGATTCGAAAAATGCATATATCTCTCTCGCACTCACATGTCACGTCGTACATCTTTCACATGGCCTTAAGTCATCATCAAGAAAAACTATGGCAAGCCATTGCGAAAAATCAGCGTCGCATGGCAGCCCAAGTGTAGAGCGAGCTATTCCGATAAACGCTCAAGAATCGTACGAAAGAGATCGATCCAAGCGGTCGGTCCATCCTGCGGATAAGATCGGGAGAACGTCCGTGAATAAATAAATAAAAAAAATTGATCGAATATCCGAGAAGGGTTTCTGCGAGCGTATTAGATCGGCCTCGATGCCATGGCGAGCGAGGGCGGGGAAGAGCATCGGAAATAATTAATGGGTCTCGACCCAATCGGGGACGATCGCACGAGCCATGGGGGCCTCTATAAATACTCATGTTATTTATCGCCGTTATTTTTATTGCTCGCACAGTCGCGGGCGCCGCGATTCTTATGATCCGATGCCCGTTGCCTCTTCTTAACGTCCCCCCACGACGAGAACATCGGATGGAAAGCGAGAGTGTACGTCCGCGGGCTATTATATACTACATCGAATTTTCATTCCCGGAATGCGAGAAGTAGGTCGATCGAGAGGCCATCATGAGTCACATTCTCACGACGAGGCTCGTACGGTCCCTATAATGATATTTCTTCAAATAAATAAATATTATACCCGCTGTACGGCGCAGAGAAAATGGACCCCATTCCAGATTTTTGAAGCCGATTTCGTCGATCTTATCGGCGACACGATCTCGAATATTCGAAACGGCGGCACACTTTTTCTTTAGTTACGCGCAGCACGCATTTAATATTTGTCCCATATCCGGAGTCGGATAATTCGGAGAACAACAAGTGTATTAGGGTTAGAAGATGCAAAGTAGTTTGCACATGGCATCCTCATTTATTACAATTTTACGCATAGCTTCCTCCATGAGGAAGCCAAAATCGATTGACGAACTTTCTTCGAAAAAATCGTAAAAATTAGATGGGCCTCGTCATATTTTCAATGAAAAAAACTATATATGAAAATAAAAAAGATCCCTCGTTTACGTTTTTCGACAAAAACAAAAGTCCAAAAACGAGGAGACTCCCCTGTTTCGTTTTTTACGATTCGAAAAAAACGAAAAGAGGGCCCTTGTCATTTTTTCGTGTTTTTTCGATAAACGACCCGATCGGGGCCCAATTTAAAAAAGTCAAAATTTCATAAAATCTAACTGCCTGGATAAAATGCGGACAAATTCCATACCAAAGGTCTTCGATCATAATATTAGCTTTGTATGCTATTTTAGGAACGATAGCTGAAAATTTAACGAAAGTTAAAGCTACCACAGACATTTTTCAGAAACTTAAAAAACGCGTGAAATCTCCAATCGGGCTTCAATCTTCATGAATATTGCACCGAATGAAAAGACATAATATCGGCTTTACTAGTATACAAGATTTCTACCCGCTATCCGAAGCCGTATCTAAATTGCAGACGTCTTAAACGAAGCAATTCTGTCACACACACACACACACACACACACACACACACACACACACACACACACACACACACACACACACACACACACACACACACACACGTACATCTGGACGCGAGCTAGAAATCGCATGCTCGACGATTTGGACTGTTTCCAGTACTCCGACATTAAAATCTCGAATTGTTTTGCTTCCTCATAGAAACACCTATGTTTTCGCAAAACAACAAAAAGAATTTGTTCTTTTAACAAACATTTCTTGTTCACCTTTTCTTAATTTTTTATTACAATTATTAATTTTATTTCAACAAAGCATACTTAAACAAAAAAAAATGTTTGGTTTTTAATCAACGGGCAAGAAATAACGTAGATTTGCCGACAATAAATATTTATTGAATGTACAGATCGTTATTTGCCCTGCAGCTACTAAATGCAGATAGTCTTTTTGTTGTTGCTGTTGCTAAAACTCGTTATTAATCAAAAGTCTGTCGAGTAAAAAAAATCGACGATGAAAATTGATTGCAACGCAAAAAAAAAAGAAAAAAATTCGTTGTCCAGCGTCTCGCACTGTCCGTCGTCCGGTCCATTGAGGCCCAGCGCGAGACTGCAGATGAGCGTCTCGGGCCTCAGGACACGCCACACGGTAAGTCAGGGTTAAGAAGCACCGGTGGTGGGCATTGTGAACGCCACAACTAAAAATAATCGTGGACCGGTCTAAAAATAGTGGCCCTCCCCGTGTACGTGTGCAGCGCTCACCGGCCCGCGACCAACAAGTCCGGCGACGAGAAAATAAAAAGCATCGAGGTATATAGCGGGAGGGAGGAGAGAGGAGAAAGGAGAGAAACGGAGAGTGAGAAAGTGAGCGAAGAAGCACACACGGTGTAGAATACCAAGGTGCACGAGGTAAGCATTCCAATGGGCGGGTTATCACAGACGGATCCATCCCACCTTCCGCTCCGCGGTTGGAATGCATCGAAGCTGCGGACGCGTCATACCTGCACCGGTCGCTCTCCTCTCTTTCTCGAAAAACCTCGGCCCACACGAATCCTGGTGCGGCTGGACCGAACGGTCCGTTTTCACTGGCCGGTTTGTCGAATCGTGTCGCTACCAAAATTCATTCGCTTTCGATTCCGCGCAACCAACATTTTATTACCCGACTCTCGGGACTCCGAAGTTTCTCCCGATTTTCTCTTTCTCGATCGACCGAGGGACACGGAAGGTACATTTGGACGACTCGGACGTTTCATTTTCGTATGGCTTTTCACGTTAAAATAACATGGTGACCGCGGTCAGGAAAAACCGGGAAAACCGGAAAAAGTCAGGGAAAAAGAATTTGGTCAGGGAACTTCAAAATTGGTCAGGGAAAAAGTAAATTCCTTGACCAATTCCCGAACCTTCTATAAATAAATAAAAAGTACATAAAAGGGGGCCTTAAAAAAATAGAATTAAATATTAATACAATAATTAGGCATTTTCCTTTGCATCGACAATTTAAAAAAATAGAAGTTGTTAGAAGTTTGGTCAGGGAAAATTTTTAATTGGTCAGTGAAAAGTCAGGAAAAAGTCCGGGAATTTTTTTCCGGGGAAAAAACGCCACCATGAATAAAAATCATTGCTCGATGCGGTGTAAGAAAAAGTAAATTCAGTAAAACATTATTTTGTTTTCGTTAAAGAACATTGCGACGAGTTTCTCTTCGGACTGGCTCGTCGCCATTAGAATAATCACATGCGCGACGAGTGGTGCGTCAAGCGCGCGGAAACGTGACAAAGGATGACTGTAGGACGATAATGAAGACTTGAAAAATTTATCGGTCGCAGTTCGAACGTTCGTCGTGCATGCGGTGTGTTTCTTATCTTCGCGAACGAGTCCGTCGAGCTCGTCGCATGTGCAAGATAGGTAAACGCACACGATTTCACGGCGCTCGTGTATGCGCCGATCCGCGCAAGCCACGCTCTCATGGCCTTGCGTGCGAGCAATTATTTTAGTGCTCGCACGCATAATTCCACGCTGCCGCTGGTTTGTTTCGCATCGCGCGCTTCGGCAAACTCGCACGAGCGACCACGCTGGCCGCTAGACCGACGCTCGCTGCCCCGCTGCGAATTACACGTTTCTTATAATTAGAAAAGTATAATACACACAAATTGGCGAGAAATTCATGCGACCGGTCGCGTTGCGGTTTCTGCGTGCTAGAGCAGCCCCGTTCTTTATTCGAGGCGGGAAACGCAGACCGCAGACCACTGAGATGGTCACGAGAGATCTGAGGATCCTGCTGGGCACGATTACGTCGATGAGACGTTGAATAAAAATAATTTACCGAAAAAAAGGTTACGTCAATTCCGCGGTTTATTTCGCAGGGATGGTTTCGCTGGTCAAAGAACTCATTTTATTCCATTTAAGGCAGTTGCGGTGAAATTTTAGAAACCGAACGGTCTTTGGATACAGTTAGGGTAAAAGTGGGGAATATGGCCTGGTCCATATATAATTGATTTACGTGTTAATCGAGGTGGGCCATATTCACCACTTTTACCCTATAGAGATTAGGGAACTTGTTCGATTCAAATTGCCCAGGGACGCTGGGAGACATTTTGCAGCGTAACATCAGGACCTGGTAACGCGAAAATAATGCTGAATTAGAAGGCTGTCAGAACCCGATGTAACGTTCAAAAATGTCTACTAGAGGAGCGTGGAAGAATGCCGATGACCTAAGGGGCAACCCTCAATACCTTGTTATAAATTAAGTTTGGATAAAAAACATCTTTGAAAACTAATCTGCCTGAATGGTGCAGTAGATCGGTATTAACGAAACATTTTATATTATTTAAACAAATTCAGTTATTTGAGCTGAAGGACTCCGGTCGATGGCTCATTGGCATTTTTGTTATTTTTTTATATTGTTACACTATATGAGCTACAATATGTATATCAAAGCTGTTATGTATCGTCGATATTTATAACAAAATGTCAATAAATATACGTACTACTACTACTACTACTCAGTTATTTTTTATAAAAATAATTTTCTCTGAAAACCGATTTTTCTTTAATAGACAAATGCATGCCGGTCAATTTGAAATTCCTTCGATCCGATCGCGTACAGTAGAATGAGTCGAAGCAGACGGAGAGTAGACGTTTGAATGACATTGAGCTCAGGAATTTCTCGAAGTGACAGAAGCAGAAAGAGAGGACAAAAAAACGGAAAAAAAGAAACGAAGACTATCACGTTTGTTTGGCTCAGCACGTTGCCTTTGGATGCCGAGTGTTTCGCAGCGGTGTTCATCCTCAACCGCTTGAATAATCGAGTAAACAACGCATTCCCGGCAAATTTCCAGACTGCCTCTCGCGATTAGCGTCTGCCGAGCACGTTTCGCGCAATTCGTGATTCATCCCGGTGAGAGAGCAAGAGTGCTGATGATGATACGACCGCTGTGTGGCCTAGCGGTACATCGAAAGAAAGAAAGTAAAAAAAAAAAAAAAAAAAAAAAAAAACAGGCAAGACAGACTCCGGATACAGCGATTCAGAGTGGGACTGAGAACGGCGAGGATACTACTCATCGTTTGTCATTTACATTTGTGATCCGCCTCGTCCAAGAGCGAATCAACAGAGTGACGCATGCTGAGCATCTGCTGAGTCATACTCGAAGTCATCTCGCTGTTTATATATTGCCCGAAGAAATTCCAGTACGAACGAACTGTTTGCGTTCGAATAATCGTCCGACGATAAAGAATCGATCGATACCGCATTGCTTTCATATAAAAAAAAAATATCCGTAAGAATGACGTCGGATCCAATAAAAGAAATTCTGTCGGCGAATGATTATTTTTTATTTTTAGCAAAATTGTCAATTCCATTTGTCCATTAATAATCGATCAGCAAAGCGAACCATGTCGCTCATTGAATTTGCCAAAAACCGATAGCTAGCTAAAAAAACGCTCCGTTCTCCGCCGGAAGTCGTATGTGTAATTCAACCTGATCGTTTCTACGAATAATTCGCGCGATTATGTGCAACTTACATTATCGACGCGACTGTATTAAGAATATTGTGCACTTAGGCCATTTACAGCATTCCGAGTTGTAAATTTCAGATATTATAAATCAATGCACGAAGCATAATTTTTCTTGGACAAAAAAGAAGATAAAAAAATATTTTCCACGTGAATGCCGATATAATTGAACTGTATCTTTTTTGCCGCCGTAAATTTGCTCTCTTGGAAAAACCGCGGCTTCGCCGCTGTGCAGTTGCGACACGCTACCGCGCTATTTTCTCAGTCGGGTAGACCGAGAAGTATCGAGAGACAGACTGAAGTAGCAACTGCATGAAGCAAGGTGCCCCAAATTGCCGTACACATACACTGTATTTTTCACCGCAGACGCGCGAAATAATAACTGTGTCGCAGCGATGGAGGCGATGAGAAAGATGAGCCAAGGACTCGTTCAGAGAAGCATTAAGCCCTTGGCTTCGTGTTCTGCGCGAGATAAAAAAAAAAAAAATTATAACGCAGGTATAATATAGGGCACCGAGACGCACCAATACAAGTGAGCAGTGTAGTCTTTGAAACTAGAAACTATGTGGAAATCTCGGTTGAAACTAATGCCGCTGTACGACGAACTATACGGCTCTTCTCTCCGTCTCGTTCTCCTCCCGGCTCTGCTGGTGATGCTGTGTCCGTGACGAGAGAAGTTCATGGGCACACACGTTATTAGAGTCATCTCAAGGCGCGCGCGGGCGCGCGTGCGTTTGCATCCACGAGAGAGCCCGTTGCTCGAACATTTAGCTCGTTCGTCTCTCGTAAGTAGTGTGGAGAGAGAGTTGGCATGGCTCCGCCGCGCGGACTCAAAAGCTCTTGCGGGAGCCCGGCTTTATCCCCGGGTGTCGCGTTACCCCGTCTATACAAATTTCCATCCGATTATAATAGTTGTTTTTCTTTACCTAAAATTATTGTTTTTTTACTTCTTTTTTTTATCTTAGAACGTTTTTAGTTCCATGCGTTCCTTACATGTATGCCGCTTGTCTAAACAATAGCGCGATAGACGTAAGAGATGTTTGCTTAAGGCGGAGAACGAACGAATTTTATGAGATGATTTTTGTTTTTATCGTAGCGATGCATAGAGCTCGGTCTATGGATTGATGATCTAATGCCAAAAGGGCGTGTAAGTTACGCCCAGAAAAATAATTTATCTGACGGGCACCCGCAAATTAATATTTATTGGGTTCAAATAAATAGTAGTCGTAGTAGTAGTGAGTTTATTGCTAATACATGATATGTAAGAGTTTTTTATACCTAACAAACTTATCTTTGTTCACTTATATTGTATATTGCCAATTGGCCATCGACCGCAGTCCTTCAGCTACCCTCAAATAAATATTTTAGTAGTAGTAGTAAGTTTATTAACAATACATAACATATAACACTTTTTTTTATACCTAACAAACTTATCTCTTTTCACCTATATTGTATATTGCCAATTGGCCAGCGACCGTAGTCCTTCAGCCATAAATATTTAAATTGATTGAAATAAATATTTATTTTTATCCAATGAATATTTATTTCCAGGGCGCTCACTAAATACACGATGTTCATGGGTGTACACTGAGAAAAAAATGGTTGCATTAACCAAAAGTCGCGATGACATACGTTCAAGGCTGTTATTGTTACACGATTATTGGCTACGATCTATTCAAACTTTGTCGATTAAAAAAAAACGTTTTTGTTGTACCTACAAAACAACCCTTTCAAACGTATGTCACCGCGCCTTGGTTAATACAACCCTATCTTTTTCTAAGTGTACTCTTATATCAAACCACTACGACCTCACGGCATTGAGCCATCGATTTCGTTGATTTGCGTGCTAATCGAGGTGGGCCATTTTCACCGCTGTTACCATAATTTTTTTTTTTACCGTCCAGTCCAGCCGAGGTCCAGAAAAAGATTTAGCTGTGGGTGAACGTTAATGTTTCGCCCACCCGCGCCACGGTGTAGCGACAGAGAGATGTTTATTACCAGGATCTCGAGGGTGAACGGAGGGGAAGAAGGGAGCAAAGCTTTCACGGCACAGCCGCGAGGTCTTCATCTTCGTCTTCTTCTTCTTCATCTTCGTCTTCTTCATCTTATTCTTGCTTCTTCCACGTCCGCGCTTCGTGTTCTCGGAACGATCGAACATCGGGGGGAACGTTGTGTTATAACCCGACAAATAGTTACACCAGCGCGACGTTCGTCGTCGTTTTCGTCGTCGTCGCGGAATAAAAGCTCTCGGTATTTTTATATCCGCGGGAGTAAAGCATCGGCGACGCTGAGAGCGCGCGCAGAGAGCACCGGGCCTCGGCCTCTATTAATATCCGCGGAGCCGGGCTTCCTTTCGGACCGACTCTCGACGGAGAAGTCTGCAGCCCGCATCACGGACTCGCATCGGTTCGACTCGACAGTCTTTTACTTGGTATCGCTGTGGGACGTAAAAACTTCGTGCTATGGAAGGGACCGAAGCGAGAATCAAAGATGCGCGGCGGGCGTCAGGAGAGAGCTCAAGGGAGATGAGAAAGTAACTCGTTCGAGGAAATTTAAATATATCCAACTGAGCTATAATGCGTTGCGATGAAAAACAAACAACAAAGAGTAGCCTCTATTACTTATCAATCATCAATAAAATCAATAAATCGTCAATAAATCTAATTTTTAAATGCGTTGATCGATGTCGTTGATCGATCTGGATCGACAAAAATAAATCTTCGAATGGATCTGTAGAATCTCTATTATCGTCATTGCGTTGAACTTTGATAGACCCTGTTCGTTGATCAACGTTCAAACTTCTTTGATTATGGCAATGATATAAATTGACAGACTGACGGGAATGATGAACATCTATTCACTGAAGAATCAATTTGCAGATTTTTTTTTATATTTGGATGGTACAACCGTCTTTCGAAAGCCACGATAAATACGGTAACTCATTCGAGGAAATTTAAATGTGTCGAACGGAGCTATAATGCGTTGCAATGAAAAACAAACAACAAAAAGTGGCCTCTATAATTTATCAATCTTCAATCAAATCAATAAATGCCCAATAGATTAAATTAAAAAATGCGACAGTTGTTAATCAATTTTCATCGATAAAACAGTCTTAATCTTCGAATGGGTCTACAGAAGCTCTAGTATCGTCAATGGATTGAACTTAAAGTTCAGTCCATTGACGATCCCAGAGATTCTTATCGTCTATTAACAGACGCCATTTCTTGATCAACGTTCAAACTTTTTTGATTATCGCAATGACATAAAGTGACAGACTGACGAGATTGATGAATATCCTTTTACTGAACAATCGATTTAGCAGATATATATATTTTTATATTTAGATGGGACAATTTGAGGTCTTTCAAACGAGGTCAAACTGAGGTCAGCCACGATTTCTTTACATTTGGAGGTAAATTTAGTGACAGTAAACTATCACTAGTATGAAGACAATCTTCAATAAAATCAATAAATCGTCCATAAATTAAATTAACAAAATACATCAGTCATTGATCAATCTTCATCGATAAAAATAAATCTTCGAATGGATTTTTAGGATCTACAGGATCGTCAATGGAGCAAACCTTCATACACCCTATTCATTGATCAACGTTAAATTTCTATGATTATCGCAATACATAAATTTGTTGGATGTGTAATTCATGTGTAATTCATGTGTAATTATGAAGATCCTTTTACTGATCAAGAGATTTAGCAAATATCTTTTGTATATTCAAATAAGACAACTTTGAGGTCTTTCGAAAGCTACGACAGATGCAAGAGGGAAAAGATGCAGCAAAGTAATACATTTATTTACATTTGGAGGTAAATTTAGTGACAGAAAACTAGTACCACTAGTATGAAGAAACCGGTTACCACATAAACAAAACAAATTGCGAGCAGGTGGCCAACGAACAGCGGTATTGTGCTGAATTGTTGGAACACAGCCATCGTGGGTGAATTGAAGTCACAGACGACACAAGCTGCATCAATAAAAAACAGAAAGAAAAGAAAAATATCCGGTAGAGAAAATAGACGAATTGCCGTGATCGCTTTATTGACGAGTTATCGACTTTTCGATTATAGAAACGAGATATACGACGGAAATACGACGATCTATACGTATGATCGTTACGCCACCGGGTTAGGGATGTTTACGGGGAATCTTCAGGGTCTCGCGGATGGAAGGGGAGAACCGAGAGGTTCGAGATAGAAATCGAGAAAAGACAGCGTCCCGCGTATTCGTAACGTGTGCAAGCTCTCTCGCGTAATCCTTGGACATTCCGGGCTCTGCGTGGTCGTGTTAGTGGCAGTGGACAAGCCCGGCCAAAACGCCCACGCTCGGTTCGCCAACCCCCCTCTGTCCCTCGGTCTGGACCACGGATCTTCGCAGCATCGCAGAGTCGTGCTCGGCGTATTTGCTTCTTCGAGTCTCGCGCCCTTTTCGAACAGCCCACGAGAGGATCGAGAGACAATCATCGACGAAAAAAAAAAAAAAAAAAAAAAATGATCCTCGGTAGGCGTCAAACCGGGGCGTCGATTTGGATCGGCAAAGTCTCGCACGCCCCACAAAAGCGGAGCGACAAGAGCGCGGAATCTTCGATTCGGCACGTACGATAATTCTCGTTAGCGGTTTTCGTGCAATCCTCGTCAGCCGGTCGTGTAGTGTATATCGAAGCAAGTTACCGTCCTCGAGAGAGGATGATGGAGCGATTGAAGAGAAGCGAGACGAACCAAACGAACGAGCTCGAGTGGCGTCTGGCGCCATCGTCGAATAGTTTGGCTCTTCTTTAGTCCTCTACCGTTCCGTCTCTCGATGAACATTTTTTTGTTTCTTTTTTTTTTGTTAATACTTTACTTCTCGAGCTCGTAATCGCGACCGGTGGCGCGGCTGCGGCCATTGCATGGCCATTGCATAGCCGGGAAAGGCGAGTCGATTAGCTCACGATGGCGGGTAGGAAATAAATTTGTCCCGGACGCCACGGGGGAGAATGGGGAGAGAGAGAAAATGTTTTACATATTATAATATAATATGCAGATAGATAGTTATATTTTAGATCGGTTGGGTGTATAAGCGAAGGAAAAACTTCGGCGAGCCTGGAGGCGCTCACTTTTTCTCCATCTATCCCCGTCTTGTAGTTGTGAGGAAGGCGAGCAGAGATCGTATCACAACGAGGAGGTTGGTGGGGCTTTTATAGAGTGGACATTTTGCTCTCGATAGATAGACGTTACTCGTGTATATTTTGCAACGCGGCTTCGTAGATAGTCGTGCAACGATTAGCCCACGTCTCCGCTGGATCCCTTGTGTCGAGCTCTCGCTCCCGATGGACCGGGCATCGAGAGAGGAAGAGGAAAAAAAAAATGTGTAAAGCGGATAGATAAAGAGCGCACCGAGTTGGCGGATCTTCCGATCGTTCGATTAACGAAACACGATAGCCATCGGAGCAAAACGTGCGCGTGCGAGAGGAGCATAGCCGTTCTCGATCGTCCACGCGGGGAACCACGAGGGGATTCTCGTTCTTTCGTCGTGCGCGCGCTGGTCCATAGAGCGCAAACACGCAGAAGATCGCCCTCGAGATCGATTTGCGACTAAGAGATTGCGCTCTTTCCCGCGGGCAGCGTGCAGCAGTACGACGGTTACACGAGAACGACAACGCGCTGGACAACTACGACGATACCTTGCTCGCGGTTCGCGATTGCGATCGGCCGATACTACTGACCTTTCGTCGGATCGATTTTATTGGGCGCAGATAAAAGGACGGGGGGACTTTATCGAGGAGATGCGGTGGCTTCGATTCCTGTGAGCTGGACACGTTCGGGGTTTGAGGAGCTTGGAGGGGCAAGATTTTATACAAGTTTGTGCATCGATTGACTTTTGTTGATGGTGATTCGCGTCAGGTCATAAGTCATTAACTCAGAGAGTGACCCTGAAAATATTTACATGACATGAAATTTAATCTATGGCAATTCTCTATATAGCTAGATAATTGTCAAAGATGAAATGTCATGTCATGCAAATATTTTATGTATTTTATGTATTTTATGTATTGCATAGACATGGCTTTGGGAAGAAGAAAAAAAAAGTTCAATTGTAGAATTTTCTTCTAGTGAAGTGAAGTGTAAGTGAACTTCTCCGAGCGGAATTTGTGCGATGCAAAACACTCTTCTTATAACCTGATGAAATTTAGTTTCATGCTTAGATTAAATTAGATATCTTCAGGGTAATCTCAGAATAATATTAATAGCGATATCTTTGTCATAATATTAACCCGTCTGGGCATTTTTTTCTACATATTTGCTCGCTTTTTTCGAAGAATGTGCCTCTTTTCGTTCCTTTGCTTAAAAAATGTACTACAAACTGAAAGGATACTTTATTGGATTCTCTGATAAAAATTGAGGATTTCTAGTAACAAACACCTGTGATATTATTCTTTCAATAAAATCCACAAATCGCATCAAAATTGAGTAAAAAATATTATATATTCTTTGAAAATTAATAAATACCAAATATAATATAAAATAAACTATAAAAAATACTTCCTTTCAAATCTGTACAAACCGGTAAATTCGTTTCATTATAATTGTTTTTAACTGCGTCACAAAGTGCTTGACACGTTAAACTACGAACTTAGCTTCGTCGGAGCTACTGCCCAAAAATACCTATTGAAATCATTTCTAAGGACATACCACGCTTGTAAATCATGCCTCATCTCGACAAGAGTAAAATAAATCGTCTACCACGGTTTTTCCCATCTGTCCGAAAGAAAGTTTTCTCAGAAGGTTCCATGAAAGAGAACGGAAAGAATGAAACACTTTAAAAAATGCTGTGTCCACGGTGAGTCGCGGTCGTCGCTACTGGGAAAATCCCCTTAAGAGTATCTTCGGTGACGTTTCAATGGAATCATTCATCTCGATTCATGAATGGCGAGAGGAAACGCTTTATCGTCACTCACTGTAACGCGACCCACGTGACTGAAATTCCGGGAACCTGTGGTGGACGTGACGATGCGTCACTCTTAGCGCCTCAGCTGATCCGGCGATTGGGCGGCGATGGCCAATCGAAGTGACGCGAGTGAAAAATTGATCGTTCAAATTTCGTAAATTTCTCCTCACTGTCCAAGAATTAAGTTACATCGCCCCGCAAGTATTTTTCTCCGTAATCGACGCGCGCACCGCAAAGTACGATAGTGCGCATGCGCGCAGAACTGGGTCTCCACTTCCGGTACGTGCTTGCGGATACGTTAGTCGCAGTAAAAATGCTTTCTTATCACGTTATCACTGAACCCCCACCGATCGTTAAAACGTTATGGAATTTGTATTTACAGTCAACGCTCGACCATAACGAAGCGATAATACGACGCTCACATTGCAATAACAAAACTAAGGTGGAGTTTCGTATAACGCCAATCCCGCAATTTTGAGGAATCGCCGTGCTATCTGTTCGAGTCTCGAAGATATCGAAATTAAATTCTTTTTTTTCATTAATAATGCGAAATGACCTCGACTATTGGACTCTGATAGGCGGCGAACGCGCTTCGACTCCGCCACTGACAGGCGTCAAGTAGAGTTGTCAAGCAAACGTCAGGCCGGAATATTCACGACCGCACGTGTAATTACCGTTGGCAGAAAACCAAAAGTTTGTTTTTTTCTTTTTTTTTGTGAGATAATATTTCGTGTTTATTGCCGGATATACTTATTGTACCGGAATTTTGGAACGAAACACGTACAATCAAATATCCGAGGAATCTTTTTAAAAATGATTCAAAAAAAAAAAAATAGACGTTTATAAAATCGAGGAAAAACTGGAGGCTTTTTTCTCTCCAATTTCTTCCGACGTCAATGTGCAAATTTAACAGCGTTTCCCTTTGATTCTGCTCACCCTGCACGAAGAATAAACAAATTTTTGGTACGGCAAGAATCGTTGCAGTAGCTAATTTGTCTACTTAATACAGGGGCAACAAACTATTTTGCTGCAGCAGCATTTTTTTCTGCCGTTCCAATAAATTATTAAGGATCGATATTTTGTTCCTGAAAGAGAAAAAATGTTCTCCGTGCGAGGTAAAGCGAATGGCGAATGTCTGTTTTTGAGTGAGCGATGAGAGATGTTTATTGGGGTTTGACGAGTCAGAGTTCGTATACGTAACACGTGATTCAGACGTCGAATTAGCCGAACATTTGGCCGATCGACGATCGGTCCGGCTTGAGTCGAGAGGAACGGGTTTCCCGTAGGAGGAGTCCGAGGAAAGGATTGGAAGCCGAGATGCCGAGTAGTCGGACGGAACGAGAGGAGGGTATACCCGAGTGTAAAATTTATTTTCGCGGTGACTACCGCAGGCAGGAAGAAGCAAGTCTGAGGCGTCTCGCACGGGGCCTGGCCGCGGCTCGCGAGTTTCGCAAAGGCACCTTCTCGAAATAGAACACCCAAATAATTTGCCTCGGATTACCAGCGCCGCCGCCTATAACGCGTACGCGTCTCTCGTCCGCGGGAAATCTCCGAGCCCGGCTTATCCATCATTGCGCATTTCGTTATTTCATCATTAAGCCCGATGTACAAGTCGTTTGGCGCCACCGAACGGGCTATATTCAAATTCAACATGATTTAAAGTTAAATACGACCGAAAATGTAATCGCAAATTTTCTTCTACTCAACGAATCGCGACGTCATCGATAACAGACATTATCGCCTTTTGTGACGAGCATCGTTGTTCTTCGGAACGATATGCATTGCAGTTGATAACACGGTGAAAAAGGTTTACCTTCGACGAACATTCATTGTCCGCAAAAAACATGTTTGTTCACAATTTTTCTGCCATTTGTACATTTTTTAATGCATCAAAATCAAATACACTTTATTGAAAAAATAATAAACAGACATTAAATTGTACAATAAGGAGAAAAGAAATTATATTCCAATGTAGCATAGTTGTAACATTAAATACGGTAAAAAATGTAATCGCAAACTTGCTTCGACTCAACGAATCGCGACGTCCTTGATCACAGACATTGTCGTCTTTTGTGACGAGCATCGTTGTTCCTCGGAACGATATACATTGCAGTTGATAACACGGTGAAAAACGGTTTGCCTTCAACGAACATTCGTTGTCCACAAAAAAAAAAATGTTCACAAAAATTGGTATTTATACTATTTTCTTTTTAGTGAATAAAATACACTTTTTTGGGATAAAATGAATTAAAAAAATGTATAATAGCAAGAAAAAAAAAATTGTGCATATTTGCGAACAATAAATGTTTGTTAAATGTACTTTTTTTTTTTACTGTGCACACGAGAGTCATCCGGGGCCATACAAACTGTGCAATAAGAATTCGTTAACTACTCATACATTTTACCAATACAATTCTCATATTTTTTTCAACACATTTTTGTATGCTTTCTTAATGACTGCGGCATCTCGCAGATGTCAGTAGGTCCATCGAATAGAGGAACCCATCGATATTGTGAGCCACGCTTCTCCGTTATTTTGGCATTATATTGTCAACAATTCCGAATATGATTCAATGACAATAACTTGGACTGAGCGGTTGCAAAAGTAAATAAAAAAAATAAAAAAGTGACTCCAAAAATCGAAACGTTTCGCTCGATCGCATCGAAAAAAACACGGCATCATCGGCGCTCAAAGTCGAAGCCGTCGCGCGACCCATCTCGAGTTACAGGCGTGACGTCCTGCCAAAATTCGGCCCGCTAACCACCGCGTTCAACGTTGTTGGCAACGATTTCTGTCGATGCGCGTGAAATTTGGCGTTCATCGTGGATCTTACGTAACTAGCGCGCGTCTCCCGTCTGCCCACTGATTTTACTCTTCTACTTCTGCTTCACGGACCCGCTCTACTCGTATTCATCTCCCGGCGATCGTTCTTCGCCGTTGCCAAAATAACATTTCCGAAAATCATGGATCAAAGCCCCGAATGAGCATATTATACGGCGTTAATATTAGAACAACCGAATCTCGACGATTATGACTTTCGGATGTAAGAAATCATCGTTTAAATTTCCGGGCTATAAAAAAAAAATCAGGACTAATCAGCAGACTCTTTGACAAAAAAAATATCAGCGATCTTCAGCACTCTTCGAAATAAAAAAATTAACGATCTTCAGCACCCTTGGAAAAAAAAAATTAACGATCAGCAATCTTCGAAAAAAAAATCAACGATCTTCAGCACTCTTCGGAAAAAAATATCAGCGATCTTCTGCAGACTCTTCGAGTCCCTCAACCGGATGACAACCGGATATCGATCGACGATCGGCCGTTCCGGCTCTCCGACCGACAGATCGTGCGCCCTTGCGTTATCGTCGAGAATCCCCAGCTGCGTAAATCCGATTTGCCAACTTACCTTCTGGACGATGAGCGGCGTGCCGAAATCCTTTCCACCCTGAAGCCGGAAGCCCCACGGAGATCCGTCGAAGCGGGACAGTTTGACGCTGATCAACTGCGCCATCACTCAATCAATCGATAAACTCGGTACGATAATAAATTCGTCGGGACGATAGATAAGCCCGAGCCTTCTCGGTAATCGAAGAACGAACGAGATATTTTATCTTCGAGATTCGGCGTCTCAACAGTTCTTCCTTCTTCTTTTTTAGTATAATAATTTTTATTTATTTTTATTACGAAACAAAAAACCAAACTAAACAAACTCCCCTCGTGTAAGACGCGCACGGCGAGGCGAAGCGGGTCACGAGGATGACGATGTCCGATATACTTTCACGATCTCGGAGACTCCTTCTTATCTCCCGCTTGGAGAACAACGGCGTCGATGACGAATGAAGAAGAAAGAAGGAAACAAAAAAAAAAGATAAAAAGAAGAAATCCAACGTCGATGATGATGCACGAATCTTCTTCGAGAACACCCGAGAACGAATCCAAAGATCCTCTTCTTCTTCGGCACCCGAGATTGAGTCCCGTTCGCTCTATCTCTCAAACTGAACCCCGCGCGCGCTCACCGCGAGTCTATTCGTGGGTTCTCCCGTCCGTGAAAACCTATACTCTGTATATACTGTTCTATATAGCCGCTGGAGTCGCAGGTTGTGTACTACGCCGTCTATATTTATATATACACACATATATATAAATATCCACCGTATATCAGAGTTACAAATCTCGGAGCCGTGTGCGTTACATATACTTTTTCTACACTACATATACAAAAATATATGCGTATAGATCTATGTATATATAGCGTCTTCGAATGATATTTATATTATGTCGTTTGTCGTTGCCGCGCGCGGTATCGAGGCAGGAGGCGAATGTGTCGCGTCGCGATCGTTCCCGAGGAAACGCAAAAACCGAAGTAAAGTAAAACTGACCGGTTACTCGGCCAGGAGGGCTTTCCATGCGTTTTTAAACGGGGCGAACGCGAGAGCGTGTGCGGAGTCGAAGAGCGCGTGCGTCCCGCGGCCGGAGAGAGTAAGAGAGCGCCCTGGTGCGCGTTTGCGGGACCGGGACGGGCGACGCGGCATTCTCGACATTTCACTCTCTATCCCTTCCATCGGGCACTCTTCTTCCCCAATCCCTTCCCAATCCTCCACCGCGACCGCCTCGTTCCCCGTCCGGAGGATGCTGTTCTCCGTCTTTCCCGCAGTCGTCACTCTTCCTCCTCCTCTTCCTCATCCTCATCGGACGACCGCCTGGAGAACCGGAGGTGGTGGAGGACTCCCTCCCCCCACCTCCCCCCCTCCAATGGCATGAAAGTGGTGGTAGCACCTTACGAGCACGATGTTTAGCGCACGTTGCACACTCGTACTTACGTTACGCTGGCAGGCAACATGCCGTACGTGCAATGCGATGCTCCGACTGGAAGGAAGGCCCGTCTTCCTCCGGTGCATTCAGCATCTGCCCGCATGTGCAAGCTATTAACGATACGCCCGCTGCACCCGCGGGTCCGGTGCCCGGTTCCATGGCTCGGAATCAGAGGGGCGCGACTCGTCCGCATCGAGATCGCGAATTGCGCCCTTTGGTCCTCGAGGTACTCGATATAAAGTACGCCGTACGATCTACCGCGCATGTGTGGAAGATCCGCTAAATCTGCATTCATGCATCGGTCATGTGTGCGCGCGTATCGCCCGGTTGTAATTCGTGTTGGATGACTATGCGCGTCTCCGGCGGGGGTGAATGTGTGTGTGTGTTCCTACAGGCGGATTAATGCACGCTTGCCAAGTGAATATTTAACATTCATGAATTACGCGGAACAAGCGCGGCCATGAGCATGAACGCGGGTATTCTGCATTAATGTAAATATGAATCCTGCCCGGGACGTTATCGCTTCTTTCTTTAGCGCTCGCGCACTCCCACACGAGGAGGAGCGTGAGCGTGTGCATGCTTTTTGATGCGACCGTTCGGTCGGGTGTTCGCGCGCGGTCTTTCCCTCTCGTTCGCGACCGGCTGCGCGGGACGGAGACAGCGTCGGGTTCACTTACTTGCGGAGGACATACCGTGGATACTGTAACATCGTGTAAACTCTGCGTGTATGCGGCATCGAGAGACCGGATCGAGACTCGTTCCCTGTGCGCGGCCGCCTCTCGGCCCGGTTGCCGGGCATTCCGCGACCTCGTCCCTGATGGGCCTTTTTCTCCCCGAGGCCCCTGACAATGAAGACAAAAGCAAATAGGAGCCTCCTCAAGGTGTCGATAATATCGAATCTCGGCAGGCCGATCACCTTCCCGCAACGACTTTCCTACGGTTCGTCGAGAAATTATTTTCGCGACGACCGCGCAAATAAAGGTGGGGGCGGAGAATGATAAGGACGAACGAGATATAAAATGAAACGACTGTGATTTCGTGGTTGCGAAATAAATTTCTCATGATCGGCGAAGCGGTACCGGAGATTCCGGAGCTCTTGACCGCAATTTAGATGATAGGAGGGCGAGATAAATCATCGATAAAGTTGTACCCAGACTCGGGTTCGTTGCGGGGGATTGAAGTACATTGGAGGTGGAATAAACGAGAATTATTTAATTAATATGTCCGGTATTTTGATAGGTGATTGAAATTTTACCGAGCGAGATAAGGATCGATAAAATACTGTGAGATAACGGCACTCGAGATAGGTGGGAGTTATTTAAGTGGCGTGGAGCGAGGCGATAATTGATGGAACGATAGCGAAATGAAAAAGGGGCGAATATGGCCCGGTTTATGTACAATTGATTTGTGGGATAATCGAGGTGGGCCATATTCACCACATATGTTATGTTTGAAACAATATATTTATAAGAATCTCTCGACTCAATTGTGATATCTTCGTATGTGCAAGATGTTCGTGTTGCGGTTTGGGTGACTTGTTTTAGTCATCTCGATACGCAACGCACAAAAATAAATGTGAAAGTCGCGGAATCTGTCCCAGTTTTGTAAACACTGGGATCGCCCATTTTTACCTTACGCGGTCAGTTTTTGTTTTGCGTATTCCTATTTTTCCTTTCGTCTTCACATGGTAAGAAAGATTTTTAAGTTTCACAAAGGGTTCTTTCCCACGAACGTTGGCGATCTTCTTCGCATTTACTTTACACCCATTTCTCGACGAAAATACGATTCGTTAGCAAAATCGAATTGTTAAAGGAACGAGAAAAAATTACATTGTCGGATTTTGTGAACTTTTCAACTGTGCATGATTAAACTCACAAAGTAATAAAATAAAAAAAATAAAATAAAATAAAATAAAATAAAATAAAATAAAATAAAATAAAATAAAATAAAATAAAATAAAATAAAATAAAATAAAATAAAATAAAATAAAATAAAATAAAATAAAATAAAATAAAATAAAATAAAATAAAATAAAATAAAATAAAATAAAATAAAATAAAATAAAATAAAATAAAATAAAATAAAATAAAATAAAATAAAATAAAATAAAATAAAATAAAATAAAATAAAATAAAATAAAAATCTTTCCGCAAAACACAGAATCAAGACCCTTCACTTCTTCCGTGACGAATGTTAATTTAATGGTTTTTAAGGCTCAAATTTAATATCCCATAATTAGCAGTTGCACATCCTAATTTTTGGTGTGACCGCCTCAAACGGGGCTGCCGTACGCGTACGGGTTGATGATAGAGAACGAAATGGAAGGACCACCCTCCTCTTCGTCTTCTTCTTCGTCTTCTTCCTCTTCTTCTCGGCCAGCTGCATTATGAACGCCCGTGGCGGTCACGAGGGAGACCGCGAACTAGTTCGTGAATCATGCCTAGAATGCTTTACATAAATTGTTCGGGGGCTACGTCACGCTCTCGGAGCCCCAGTTGGGACGTCCGTGCGAGAGGTGAGGTCTTTCCTTGGTCTCCTGTGCCCACATGCATGACTTGCCAATGCGCTAACGTACGTTTCTATATAAGTTTCTTCGAGTTAATACGGTAACTTCTCCACCTATGCCGAGGGAACCTCCGCGGTGGTTTATAATAGTGCTTCACTATAGACATACAAAAGCGTGACTCAACCGCATCCAGCAGGCCAGATACACAACAAGAACTCTGTTACGCACTTTTGGTGCATCATTCGGGTCGGCAGACTCCTCTTTCTCGGTGCGGTCGCCACTGCGAATAGTCAAAGTAACAGTAAACCTCTCACGTAAACGAATTCCCCGAGGTTCATTCATGGAAGAGAAACCGGCGGAAGGAGGAAACGAGAACACTTATAAGCTGACAAGAGAATTGCATTAGCTGTGATCACGAGGTTAATGGCTTATACTGATACATACACGCCACAGAGAAAAAAATTAATTTTAGCGATCTTTACTTTCTAAATATTTTTGTACTATTTTTGGTGCTAACTTATTTTTGTACGTGTTACGGGAAATTTACAAGATGTTGAGCAAATATTGATAGTTTGTATAAATGTTTTTAAAAAATGAGGATTGCTCAAATGTTATATATCATTGTCGGGGTCGAATTTTAAGACGTTAGTTTAAACTTAAGATCGAAGTTTGGCCGAAACTTCATACTTGAGATCGAACCACAGTTCGAACTTTGGTCTCGTGCTTAAGTTTGAACTTAAAATAGATCTTAAGCACGCGATGAAGTAAGGGGCAGACTTAGATTTTAAGTTCGATCTCAAGAGCGATCTTAAGTTCAAACTAGTGTCTTAAAATACTACCCTAAGTGCGATATAACACGGTTACGGTAATTTTAAGTAATTACTGTAATCCTTTTAAAATTTACAAGGGTAGTCGAGAGGCGACAAATTTTCCGCGTGTCTTGTTTTTCTTGGTCATACGAAGTTTTTTAGATATACCAAAATTTACGTAAAATACACGTGCGAAAAATGAGCTTTCTTTTTTTTTTATTCACGGAGTAGTTATGCAGTGTTTTCATAGACGTTAATTACGAGTGAACGTGACAGTGACGATAATACGATTATATTCCACTGACGTCGATTAAATCGCATCGGTTGTTAATCAATTTGTTGAAGCGTCTTCAATATATTGATTTCGGTCTCCGAATGATCCACCGTGATCTCTGTGTTAAACGGCTTTAAATCGTCACAATTTTAAAAAGACCCAAAGTCGCCAAAGCATTCTCGATCATTTTTTCCATGAACCATTTTGCCCCCAGATCCCATGAAAATGGTATTAAAAATCGGCAAATGAAATGATTATGTTTTAGTCAGTAATTAACGAAATTAGGTATTTTTTTCGTTCCATTAGTTTTCTTTTTCGTAAGGAAGGATAACGACGTTCACTGATAAAGAAAAATTTGTCAGACACATTTCAGACATCGATTAGCTCTGTATTTTTATGTACAAGATATATGTACACGGATTTTTTTTTCAAAACCTATATAGTTATTATAAAAGTAAATCGGGTTATCGGCTGTCAGCGATATGCTTCAGCGATTACACAGTAATAATTATTTTCATTTTATTTATTTGTGTTTTTTTTAAAGTTAATCATACGTCAATGTTAATCAATGGCTGATACCTCGGGTGCTCCTGTCGTCGGCGACGCTCAGTGCCGGAGATCTCTGGAACAGGGACAAAACTTCATATCAGCTCGCATATGTTTAATAACCAGTCGATTAATCGGGCATAATATCTCTATAGAGGGTTTCCACAAAGGGAATAAATTTCGTTCGCCACACAACCAGGGACACTCGACTCGCTCACCACTCTCTCGATTATATCTTCAGCTGCATTGACCTTCGGCGGTCTCGCCGGAATTCCTGTCTTCGGCTCTCGTTCCATCTTGTGCAACATTTTGTAAACGCTCGAACCCATCAGATGATCGTAGTTCGGCAACCAGTTTTTCTCGAATTTTTTGAAGTTCACCCTGCATTCAATAACAGACGGTTGTGATCTTTCAAAATATATATTTTTTTATTTACAAAAATGAAATAAAATTTACTTAAAAGACGAAATTAAATTTATTTAAGGAATTAAATGAAATTTATTTAAATTAATTTATTTAGAATAAAATTAATTTTATTATTGCCAAAATAATTCTATCAGCGATCGAAAAAAAAGCGTTCGCGAAAGTTAAATTGAACTTACCCCATGGCTCGTCCACGAATAACTTCCGCCTGGGAGGACAAGACCTCTGCTATCATCTCGTCGTTGAAGAAATCGTTCGGACACCTCCATCTACGTCCGTAAGTGAGCTCCAGCTGCTTAGCCTGGGGCCAGAGATCGTTCGAGCGCCTTCTTCCTCCTCTGTGCTATAAGGGAAACGTTCACATGGCTTTGTTATTCCATACAGTGCATCCATTTCCGTCTCGCACGCGCAATTTCGATAGGCAAACGTTGAACGGACGAGGAAGGAGAAGAAGAAGAAAAAAAACAGTCGCAACGATCGGTTCGTTTATCGCGTGTATACCATATAACGTTCGTCGAAATGTCGACATGATAATTAACGAGCACGACGGGATAGTGCACAGGTACGAGAGTTGCAACGATAGGATACAGTTTCACCGGGACCGATTGATCAATGTGTGCCGATAAAACGATGCGGATTATATCACGTCGTTGTACAACTTGCTGTTACGGAACACATTTACCTTGGTAAATTATATATTGAAAGGAAAATTTTATATTACGAATCAATAACAGAAAAAAAAATTCAATCGATTCATGGAAATTTCTATTGACTATATTGAAGTTTTCCTCGTAAAACGAGCATAAATCTATTCTGTTTATTCCTTCTTATATAATCGAAAAATACGAACTTCTAATTTTAGTGGGCCTGTAATGCAAGGCAGCTGATCGAAGATGCATGAGAAACGAACGGACGAAAGGGTAACGAAGATTTAGACACAGGTACAAATATCAGATGCGATACACCGGGGGTTTTTTTTGTACCTTCAATTCTTGTATAATTTGATCTTTCGGGTCAAGATTCGGATCCGGTTCGAAACTTCCTAGAATATACATTGCAACGCGTTTAAGGATGGAGAGTCGTCGAGAGGATTTTTTCTTTTTTACAAAATCCTCAATGGTTCCCTCGCACACGTGGAATAGTATTAAGATGAGGTGATAGTGCTCGGTCGGGAACAAAAAATGTAATCCAAAAATGCTTCGTTACGGTTGTTTTTACGAATAAAATACGAGAACTTCACCCTCCATCAAATTATCTTGCAGGATGACATTCTAGTGTAGTCCGTACAGTGAGAAAAAAAATGGTTGGCTTAACCAAAAGTCGCGTTGACATACGTTCATAGTAATTTGCGATACAAGTGCGGTAAAACGAACTTTATACGCACGCTGCGAGTCACACGAGCCATATTAGTCCTGCGAGTGCAACTCACTTCACAGTCCGCGTGTGATATTCGCGACACCGCACTAGTATCGCATAATATTTTATTTCACTCGGTGCGAAAATGGCAGTTTAACGTACGCTTCGCGTGCGCAAAACACCCTTGTGAAGTAAAATTGAGTTCAATACTCGTGCGAAAAACTTTTTCTGAACTCGAGTGATTGCAACATTCGCTTTCGACTCGTGCTGCAAAGTCACACTCGCCAGAAAAAGTTTTATCGCACTAGTATCGTAAATTACTATTTTGTAACGAATGCGGGAGAACTGCTAGTCCGTGCCTGCTGATTGTGGCGCTGTACAGCCGGCGTGCGTAAAGTACGAGAAGCGTGCATAAAGTATTTATAGCACACTTGGCTGTAAACCGCCTCTTACGCTACTCTCGGCGGCCACGAAAGGTAGCACTTTTCATGCATAAGTTACATAAAAACTATTATTTTTTTGGTCCAAATAAAGCGTTGTTTTGTTCAACAATTATTTGCTTCAATCGATTTAAATAAACATTTTTATTGTATCAACCAAATAACACCATTGAACGTATGTCACCGTGCCTTGGTTAAGTGCAAGCATTTTATTTTCTCAGTGTAAGATCAACCGGAAGCAAGCATTTTTGGACCGAAAGATTAGCTCTGTCTCTCTTGCCCTCCATACAGTTTCACCTTATCTTAATGTTAACTTGTTTTCAGAAAATTGTAAAATTTCGTCAGCGTTAGGCTTACCGTGAGAAGGAGCTGGACTCGGTTCTCGTGATTTCAAGACCTTCGACTGATACGAGACGATGCACTTCTTCACTCGACTCTCCTCGACAGCACTCTTCACGTTTACCTCTCCCAACTCTTTCGTCTCCGGCACTTCGTCGTCCTCCTCGGGCTCGGGCTCGATGATTATCGGTGGCTCGTCACTCGCCACTGTCGCCGGTGATTCTCTAGCTTCCGGTTCCGACGGTCTCAAATGATTGTCGCTGTCGTCAGGCTCCTCCTGAGGCGAGGCCTCGGACTCCCTCGTCGCTTGTTCCTCGGCATCTTCCCGCTCATCTGAGTGCAATACAGTTTCAACACCAATTAGTATCACGAATTCAACGGCAAATTAACCCTTGAACTCGTTATACTCATAATCAGGAAATCTTTTTTAACTGTATATCGAAAATTCATTCGTCATTGCAGGACGAGGGTTCTCTCTTGCGATGCATTCCATACCAAACCAGTCACAAAAACAAAAATCTCAAAGAATTTCTAACAATCAGCTTATGCGATTCCAACAGATACACAAAGTATTAAAAAAATTAAGGAAACATTTTATAGAGTAATATTCCAATACCAATTTTGTTCACAGTCCGCATCATAATTAATTTATAAATTATAATTAATAACGAAAATTGTAATCAATAAGAAGTAATAATAGTAATCATTATTATCGTGATCATTATCATAAAAAAGTTCCACCTCATCGTATATATAGATGAGGTGAAATATCATATATGGATAATAAAACGCAATCTTCGGAATTTCGAGGTCGTTTTCGTCAGAATTTTTTTTGGTGTCCGATTCCAAGAGGTTCCTGATAAGATCAACGACAAACCGGTGCGTTGCTTGAAATCGGACATAAAAAAATACTCGCGAAAATAAAAATTTTTTTTTGCGGTTTTCGTTAGGATTTTTTTTGGTGTCTGATTGCAAGGAGTTCCAGATAAGTACCAACGACAAAACCGATGCATCACTTGCTATCAGTCATAAAAAAACTAGCGAGCCAAGGATCGAGGGTTAGTAAACGTACTACAAAAAAAAAATATATATATATATATATATTAAGGTTTTCGTTAAGTTTTTTTTTGTGTCTGATTGCAAGACGTTCCAGATAATTACCAAGAACAAAAGCGAAATCAGACCAAAAAAATTCGCGAGTCCGAGGATCGAGGGTTAGTAAAAGTACTACAAAAAAAAAAGTTATCTGAACTACCTGAAGACTCTCGGCGTCCACCGCGCTCACCTCCGTTCTGCACACCGCTAAGTTCCATTATTTTGTGCAACTGTTCCGAGACTATTCTCAGATGATTTTCAATTTCGCTCGGTAGCTGTTTGAGCGCGAGAAGCTGATTCTGAACGCACTCGAGCTGTTTCTCGAGGCTGATCTCCGTCGACACGAGCTCCTTGACCTTCTCCTTGTCAAACGTGGGAATCGGCGGGTACTTGGGAGGCCGCGAGCAACTCATCTCTTCGGTTCTGGTGTCGTCCTCGTGTGTTGGCTCTTCGACACAGGTCTCCTCCGGCTGATTTTCGTCCTCTCCTCGATCACCACCCTCGCAAACACTTTCCTGTTCCGAGGGTTCCAATTCCACCTCTTCCGCCTTAGATTCCGGACGGGAGTCGACTTCCTGACGAGACGAGCGTCCAGGCTCCGGTGTCGCGGTAGGTGTGCTTACCTGATTCATTATTAGTGATTTTTTTTCATCTTTTTTTAAAACGAAAATCTTATCGAACGCACGAGAAACGAGCGGACAGTGGACAGGATTTTTAGGACTATCTTCAGTTTAAATGAGTTTCTGCAAACTACGTTTTTTTTACCGGCACAGGTTTATCGAACGCGATTAATCTCAATACTCGTCAATTTTATTGTTTGTCTCTGGTGATTCGTGCGATGAACAATATCGAGAGTTTATTTTTTTTATTATTTTTTTTTTTCATGAATTGCAATCATGCATTTCGCCAAAGCAGCCAAAGCTTTCAAGTTGTTGGTATACGATAGAATGAGTGAATTTCTACTGCTCTTACGGCTATCACTACGATATAGTATAGTAATTAGTGTATACTAAGCACTTCCGGTTAGCAAGCGATGTATAATGTATTGATGAGATAGAACGACATGCCAATGTTTTTTTTTTTTTTTTAGAAAAAGCGATTAAATGACCGCATACAATTTTGTGAACGCGGTCGACATGCCGATGGAGTGATTTTTTTTTTTCATCTCTTTGTCAGACGTTACCCATGGTGATCTGTCAACCTGTTACCGGTATGTACCTCTTCTATGCAAATGTAAACAGAAGCATGATTATTAATCTATCGATGATTCATGTCGTATAATGTCGTTCGGTCATTCAAGTCTCGAAAGTTGAAAATCATTTTTTAACAAGAAACAAAAAAAAATAGATATATATATAAAATCCGAATTAAGCGGGCACAAATTCACAAATGGCCTCGGTCCATTGATTCCGGTAAAGCTCCCGTGCATACGAAAAATTGACACGGTTCACTTTTTTTTAACAGAACTCTACAAAACTCGAATATTTTATCCAACAATTAATTATAAAAAAAAAATCTTCCCGATAAAATAATAATTCGTAAAATATGACTCGTGACAAGTATTTTGTTTGAAATGATTTTCGACGTTCGAGATCGAGCGATCGTTCTACTTGTAGAGGTAGAGTAAGATAATCGACGTGAACGGTACGAGAGCGCAGGCCGCGAGTTTCGCGAAGTTAAGATCGCCGCCGTCGTTCGAGCAAGAATTTAAAATATCCGGGACGACGGTGGGTGTGGGTTTGTCGGATCTATCGTAATCCCGGTCGTCCCCGTCGACATCGCCCTCGCCATCGACCTCGTAAATCCTATCGGCACGGTAGTCCTCGTCGTCGACGCGGCAATCGTCGGCGATTTCCCGAGAAATCACGCTTGTTTCAGAGCACAAATTGGAAGTCGAATCCAACCCTCCCGACCCATAACTTTCCGCCGATGAATTTATACTCGCGTATCTCCACTTTCGCGATAAGCGTCGCTTCCCAACCCTGCGAAAGATCCTCGCGGTAACGAAGCCACCGCACGAGCGCACTAAATCGCCAAGTGCATTCAGCAAAACGTTCGATCGTTCGCGATTCACGGAGAGGAGGGAAGAATTATTCAATTCGCTCTTGGAATTTTCCCTCGCGACAAGGGAACGCCCGTAGGAGCAGAGAACGCGAGAAATGTTCTCGACGTAGCGACCCTTGCAGCGAATCCTCAGCCTCATCGTCGCGGAGCGCGTCGGCTTTCGAAAATCCACCCCAAACCGGCCGCCCTCCCATTTACCGACGACGATCGAGCGCAGATAATTCTTTCCCGATTTTATGACTTCGAGATTTTTCTCGACGGCCCTCGCGAGACACGAGCGATTTTTCTCGGCAGATCGCGCTGTTGGGGAGTCCGCGGATCTCTCGCAGCCGACGAAGAGCTTCAGAGATCTCCAACACGAAGCGATGTTTCTCGAAAGATAATTCTCCAAGTACCGTCCCCTGCGACGAAGTTTTACTCGACGCTTCGGAGTAACGGAGATTTTGCGTTCTCTTGACGCCCGATCGGCCGCGAGACGCGATTTTAGGTAACGGATGCGCATCCGGCGTTTCCGGGCTTTGCGGACGTTGGGCATGGAAAGGGATCTTATACCGCCCGATACCGCATGATCTTTGAACTCTCCGTCGGCACCACCGACACCGAGGATCGTAGCTTCGATCGCGTTAGGGCTCTTTTTGGAGAGGGGCAGATAAATCTTCGCGTTTCCGGAGGCTCCGGATGAGCTTCCTATGTTAACCGTGAACTCGGCGAAGACTTCGCTGCTCGGTACCTCGAGCTGTACCTCGGTTCTGAAAGCGTTGCACCAGGGTGTGTAATTGATCATGCACGTGTCGCCGTTATCGTCGGTCTCGTTATTTTCCGTTCGATCGTCCGGCGAGGGTTCGATCTCGGTCGATTGTTCGCGATCGGAAGCCGCGTCTTCTCGCTGAGCGCACTTCCGGAGAAGCAGAGCCTCGAGGCTCTGCACGCTGTCGAGAAGTTTGAGTAGTTCGCGCATGTTCGGCGCGGATGGCTGAGGGCGGTCGTTCGATTTTGCGGTGTCGTCGAGGGAGCGATCGGTGGGAGACGAGAGATCCTGAACGACTTCGATCTCGCGAACGCGCGGTATTACTTGGAGCATAGAGATCTCGCGAACCGGCGGAACGATCGGATCGACGTCGCGGAGGTTACAGCCTGGCGTGTACGTCTTTACCTCGATCGGCGGTTCGGGGATTTGCTCCTCTCGTGGCTCCAGCAATCCTTTCGCCAGCAGCCGCTCGGTGACGCTCTTCTTCGGCTGCTTCTTTATGACCACTCTGTACTGCTCGCCCTCGTCGCTCGCCTGCTTGTCGAGATCGATCTTCGACGGGGGCGCCGGACGCTGAGGTTTCTGGAGGAACGTCGAGGTGTGCTTCAGCTCCTGGACGCGCGGAGGATCGGCCACCGAGATCTTCTGCAGCTCCTCGAGAACCTTCGACTCTTTTAGCTTCGGTATTCTCGGTCGGAGTTTCTTGAAGTTTACTCTGTAATAAAGTCGAATGTGTTTTGTTATATAGACATGTTCGTTACTGTGATTTTTAGTGTAAACAAAATTCGTATGAAATTTAATATACTGGATTGAAAGTTTTTACGCGGAAACTGGTATATTAAAATTCATGTACAATTGTGATGAAAAATTGATGCTCAGTGAATTAAAAACATTGGGAATTCTTTATTTTTAATAATTTACTTTAATTTCAATGAAAAAGTATATTAATTTTTCATCAGTATTGTACATTAAATTTAATCTACTAGTTTTTGCAGTCTAAAAGGGAAGCCGTTTATACCAGGATGTGAATATGTTGCGGAGTTTGATAAGCGTGTGAGAAAAGCGAAAGTAGGTTGTAACGAATACAATGTATATATTACAAGAAATACTTTTTGAGTGGATGAGACTGATAGTTTTAAGGGGATAATATAAGGGCTGGGGTATATAAAAATCTGTCAGGGTGTACTTGGTAATAAACAGTATTACTATTACCGATCACTTTGGTCTCGTGATTAGAGTACTAGCCTCGAGAACAAAGTATCGGGAGGTCTCGGGTTCGAATCCCGGTGCCGTAGTCTTGCTGGCAGAAAAATATTGTGACGCGACGTAGCTCCTGGCATCTCTCGTGCGATATACAATATATATGTCAGTAGACGTCCAATGTTTACAGTCAGTAATCGACGTGACGTAGCTCCGGCGCCGTGAAGCAAACCTAGAAGACCGACTGTTACCGACATCCAAAAGTACAGTTAACGTTCGCTCACATTGAGTTACCCCCAAAGTGGTACGGTTCCCACTAAAGGAAAAATAGTAGGTCCCGTCGCTAATAACCATAGCAGTTGATGCGACGTTAAATAATAACAAATAAAAAAAAAGTATTACTATTATCAGTTTTTGCATAAAAATGTCCAGTCCCGTACATAAATTTACAATTTTTTTACCGTGGCACTGTAAAAAACATTTGTTTGGAAATTAATGAACGGTATTGGAAGCTGTTTTTGCATAAACTGTTTCTGAAATTTCATACACATGTGCATTGCAATTTTACAATAAGATGTTCATCTTTAATTAAAATGTTTGTAAATTTCAGGCAAAAGATGTATAATTTTTATATTTGGTATATAAATTTTTAAAAATACATTAATATTCAATTAATGTTAGTAATGTAAGCAAATTTCAAGTTCCAGTATATTAAATTGACAATTTATTTTTACAGTGTAAAAAACGTCTATTTACCCCAAAACTCCTTGATCGGGCAACAAAAGTTCCTCCTCCTCCAAGATTAGCTGAGCAATCTCTTCGTCGGTCAGATCTTTATTCGGCACGACCTCGCTGTCCTCGTCGACGGGTTTTTCCGGCAGTGTTTCTCTCACCTCTTCGACAATCTCAATTGTTTCTTCCTCGATCACGAATTCCTCACGCGGTTCAGTGAGAATTTCTTCGGGGAATACCGGTGGCAACTGATCGAGCTGCAAAGACCCAGACCGATGTCGCGTTTCACGTTTTAAAAAATCGCTGAATTGATCGCACAAAAAAATAAAATAAAAAAATAGAAGTAACACTCACGGGTATCGTGTAAGGAACGATATTGTCTTCTTGAATTGCCTCGCTTGCCAGAAGAGTGCTTGTCGGTCTACGCGTAAGAACCAATGGAAAAAATAAAATAAAAAAATTTTAAGCCGATAGGACGAACTTTCGAGGACCGCAAGTCACGAGCGCACCGCCACGTTCGAAGACAACGAAGATACTGAGTCAAGGGACTTTGAAAAGTTATTAAAAACATATACTTGTACATCGCTGGCTGGCTAGCGTCCTATTTGGTCAAGGCTACGTGTTTCTCAAGTACGGAGCCAAATAATGCACTTTCGTTTTTTTTCTTTTTCTTTTCACTATAGCAGCTCGGTGTTGGTTACATTGACATTATAGCGGCACCCGATGAGTTATTGAGACTATCGAGTACAATATGAAACACTGATTCAAACATTTAGGATTTTTTTTTTTTCATTTTAACATCTATTAACGTTTATTATATTAATAATCAGCATTGAAAATTCAACCTGAGGACGCCCAGGACGAAGTTGTTGCCGGCGAGGATGAGGGCTTCGTGGGCTTGTCCGTGTGTCAAACTGCTCACCGGTCGGTCGTTCAGCTTCGTCACCACGTCGCCGGTCATCAGGCCCATGCATTCTGCCAAACCTCCCTCCGCTACCTAAACAATAATACGAAGAAAAAAAAATTCGTTACACAAAATAAACTCTCACAACTCTTCGAAATGCAAAAAAATGTACAAGCACAAGAATCGTATACAAAAAATCACGTTCTGAGAAGAAAAGAAAAGTTAAATTAACATTTCATTTCATTAGAATAAAAATAGTGAAAGTGTTCCATCCCGATTAGCACGTAAATCTACCATATATTCGCCACTTTCACCCTGTATAAAATAATCGCCTCGATCACAGCAGTTTTTTTTTACATAAAATAAATAATTTTTCTTCACAAAATTAAAAATTGTTTTAAAAGTTAAAGAGACAATTAAAAAAAAAACATTTCTACCACTATCGAAAAGAAAAAATGTGGGACCAGTTATTCGCCACTTTCACTCTATATAAAATAAACGTGACTATGCAACACATCAGATTTTGTTTTGCATAAATAATATTTTTCTTCAGAAAATAAAAAATAATTTTAAATGTTCAAAAGATACGTCAGGTTCGATGTTATCTCCGATAAAAAAAATAAAAACAAAAACTTGCCTCACCACCGAAACAAAAAAATCACTAGTAAAAATATATGTAGGAGATATGTGGGTCAAGTTCGTTGAGCAGTCGCTATACCTACTTTGATAACGGTAAGGGGCTGCGGAAAGTCGCTTCCACCCGCCAGTCGAAAGCCCCATGGCGTATTGTCGAACTTCGTGAACTTTATGTTGACCAGCGCCATGTCGTTCTACATCTACAACAAAACATGAAGACTGTATTTTGCGTTCATCGAAACTTGGAGGACGACGAGCGGGGGATGCGCCTGGCGTCAGACAGTAGTCACGGAAGAAATAGTCAGACGGAGGAGTGAGGGGGGCTCTCGAAAGCTCTCTCTCCCGTAAAGCGATCCGCTCGTTCGGGGCATACCAAATCGGCTCACGTATTGATTACACCCTCAACTCTTTCGACTGAGTGACGAATGACGTTAAGGCGATGTGACACTCCTTTCTCTCCGCCCGACCCGTGCTTGGTCGGTAACAAAAACTGTAATTTTTTTTTCACTCCTTCTTCCCATTTTCGGCTAAAAACAAATTCTCACATGAGGCGGACATGGAGACAGCTTCATGTAGGCATTTTTTTCTAAGCGTCCAGGCTCAGCATCGTTGAAAAAATAAATTACAGTTTTTGATACCGACAGCGGTATTTCACATTCTCTTAACCCTTTGAAGCACGGTATATCACAGGTGACATCACCTCTTTAAATTCGGAAAGATGCATTAACAACCAAACGATGTATTTGAAACTTCATACTAGTAAAAAAAAATAATAATTATACTTCAAACGGTGAAACACTCATCGGAGTGTTTCGCCCAAACAATCATCTGGACTCTCGATAGGCCCAAGCGTCGAGTATCTCCGATCTTACAGCGTAATCCTCAGAGTTACGTAATCATCCTCTCGAATCGAAGATTCCCGACCGATCGAATTACCCATCGAGTTCTCACGAACTATCTCATATTTTATATATAAAAAAAAAAAAATTTAAGCCCAAGATGGGCCCCTCCCAAGGATTTTCGTTGTGTCCGACACCGACGCGATCACGGCCAATTACGTAATCGATCGATCATTCTATTATTAATGACGACGGTCGAACGGCGATTTTTGCACAACATTGTCCCGAGGGTCGTGTAATCGTCGGAGCGTTTATAAGCGATCGGCCGGTCTCGCATCGTTTGTACAATGTCTGTGGCAGAGCGCATCGAAGTCGGCCCCGTCGCCGTCGTACTCTTCTTCTTCTTCTCTTCTTGACGAAGAGGACTATGCCTCGGAGCCGAGCATGTGTTGCGAACGCGGAAGCTCCGTCAGGGTTGTTATCGCTTCCGTGTAACATCGTGCGTAGACGCGGACGCGCTTCTCGCGAACGCGTCTCGGCTCCGAACCTCCCGCGACTTCCGGTACCGGAAGCGACGGACCTGTCCTCGCTATGTCTACGCACTGCGTACAATAGTGTCGTTATACTTGCCAGCGACTTTTCGTTTTGTATCGAATGATTTTCGGTGCTGATGTTGTTATTTTGTTAATTTTTTTTTTACTGCTGCCGATGGTCACTTCCGGTACGGCGTTGCATTCGCGACGCTCATCGAACTCACACAGAAACCCGGACGGGGATAGATAAACTTCTCGCACTCTGATCGGTGAACTGTGTGATGTCTGTTGGGTTCCGAACGATCAGCGCCGGAGAGTAGTAGCCTCGGCGAGGAACACTCGACGGACGAAACGGTGTCACGATAAGCTTTGCCAAAGGCAATCAGCAGTCGTCCCCTCGCCACAAATACCCACCCACCCCGCACGCCACACACGAGAAGAGAGCAACCGCAGGCTCGATCTATTTACTGATCGATTCTATTTCCGATCGTGCCACGATCTCGTTATTCGTTACCGAGGCGTCGAGGACGTTAGCACGCGAAGAGACGCGTCCCTCGACGTGCCCGATGGTAATTGCAACGTAACTTATGATTTCGTACGAGTCCGATGGCTCTGGCCGGCGGCGAAGGTCGCGGTACAGTTTCGGGGATTCATCGCTGTTTTGCACTATTGCGAGGGTTCGTTGGGATGGAGAAAAGAGAGGATTCGTATAACTTCTGAACTTTGCGAGATTGAACTCTGTTAACGATGGGAATGGGAGAGAGCGGGGCAAAACGGACCATTTTTTTTTTATATTTGTTTTTATAGCGTAAAGATAAAGTCTCAACTCGAATGGAAGACACTAGAGCGTTTGTTCTCACTATGGAGAAAGAAATTATTTTTTTTTAATGCGATGATGTTTGATCCTGTGAAATAACATTTATTCCAAACACCGGCTTATCGGACCATTTGGTGGTCCGGTATTAAAAAAGATTCGGCAAATTGATTTGTATCAAACAAATCCTATCATCGAGCATAGGGAAGATAACTTTCACTGTAAAAAATGTCTGTTTGAATATTCATAAATATATATGAAGTTTTATGCATATACAATATATGAAATTTCATTGACACGTATGTAAGAATATTGCGTTACCGGTATATTAAAAACAATATTATTTGTATAATATTTGTAATAATACCATAATTTTCATGTACGGATATCTTAATTTTCAATTCCATCACTGGTCATTTTAATATACAGGTATTGCATTTAAGATTAAATTATAAACATTCAAATACAATGTATATGAATTCTATTTTCATATACCGAGGTTGTATATTTCATATAACTTTGTATATTAAACGTGTTGTAAATTAAGGGGATTGGTATAATTTTTTAGCTTTGCGGGATTGAACTCCGATGACGATGAAAACACGGGAGTGCGGGGCAAAACAGAACATTTTTTGTTTTTTTTTAGTATTTATTTTAATATCATAAAAAAAAAGTTTCATCTCAAATGGAGGACACGAGCCCATTTTAAATTCCTCTCGTGGAAAAAACGATTTTTTTAATGCGACGAAGTTTGAATCAATAAAATAAAATTTTTTCCAATCTCCGGATCGTTTGGTGGGCCGGTATTAAAATAAATGTGGCAAATTTATTTGTACCAAATAAATCTTATCACGGAGCATAGGGAACATAATTCCTTATATCTGAGATACTTTTGCAGTATCTGGTTTATTATTTATAAAAAAACGTATTAATTCAAATATTATCCTTAATCTTTCACTACCGAAAAGCTTCCGGAACGATTGAAAATACTAAATCATGAATGGTACGTCGAGATTCTTCTTGCCGTGTCCCACGTACAGAGCGCCGTAGTGCGGCGAATTGACTCTGTGGTAGAACGTCATTCCCGGCCAATATAAGCTCTGAAGAACCGCCAGGCTGCCGCCCTGGTGGATCTGGAGATTCCAACATCCTGAAAAAAAGTAAACTGTTTCGTATTAAATTTCATGTTCATTAAAATTTCTTCACCGCCGATTAGCCGGCCAGCAATTTTTCCGCACCCTTGGGCACGTCCGTGTCGATAGAATCGAGAAAGTCGACGGCGTAGTTGTAATCGGGCCGTGTTAACAAATTGGTACTCCACTTTTGCTGCGGCGCTCGTGCGTGCAAATAAGATTTCTCGTCGACAGACTCCGACGGACTCAGACCTTCGAATGCGAAGTTTTCTATAATCTCGCCGGTCGGACGCTTGAACCAACCCCCTCGAGGAATTATCATTGCGTCTTCGTTGATAAGTTCGACTATCGCAGACAACCGATCTTCTTCCTTCAACTCTTTCGGTACTAGACCCTGCGCAACGTGCAATCAATATTCCAGGTAATATCCTTGAAAGACGTTGATATATCATTATTATTGCCTGCACAAGAAAAAAAAGTATGTGCGAAGATAATGTTTAAAAATATATTTCATTCATATTTTCAATATATATTTTCTTATATTAAAAAAATATTTTTAAATATCATTTTCGACGATTTTTTTTTTATACTTGCCCGGATATATTCGTCACGTGTATCTCAAAGTATATTAAGGAGGTTGGAGCGCTTCACACTAGACAAATGAGTGGAACATTTAAAAAATCGTTTATGCAGACTTTGACTCATCCATTGATTATAGTGGATGGTTATTTGTATCACAGCAGATGTCCTTAAACTAGAAAAACATTAATTGCAATGGGTTTGCTGAAATATTAACTGGTTTGCGCTAATTTCCGAAAAGGTACATATTCGTCCAGTTTTTTCAAAGAAATAATCCGAAACTTTTGCTCGGTTTTGATGTATCACTGCTCATTCTCTTCCTTGAAAGATGCTCTCCGAATTCGGCCGTCTAGATATTCGATAGTATTTTTCGTTTAAAAATTACAGCTGTTTGTTTATGAAGGCATTTCGTCAGTGGATGAACAAAAGGCTGTCATTTTTAAACGGGAAATACTGTCGAATAATCTAGACGGTGAATTCGTAGAGCATCGTTCAAAGAAGAAAATGAACCGTGATACATCAAAATCGAAAAAAAAATTACGGACTATTCTTTGAAAAAACTGAACGAATATGTACCTTTTTCCGAAATCATCATAAACCAGTTAATATTTTTGCAAATCGATTGCAATTAATGTTTTTCAAGGTTGATGAAATCTGCTGAATACAAACAACGATTAACTATAATCAACAAATGCGTAAAAGTTTGTATAAACTACTTTAAAAATGTATCACTCATTTGTCAAGTGTGAAACGCTCCAATTATTTTTCTTAAAAAGTATATTTTATACATGAAAAATATATTTTCGCTTATACTTTTTTATGGGGGTATCGATTTTTTTACATTGAAGAGTTTCGACGAATCTGCATTATCTTCGTTGGGCGGAAACGGAGGATTCATGTTAAAAACATTGGTAACCGTTGACGGATCGCCCTCGAAAGCAGTAACCGCTAGAGGACCCAGAAACCGTCCGCATTTGTTCGACTTCGGCATAAGTAACCACTCCAGACAGTCGAGACTGAAGAATCATAATTATCATCACCCTGAAGATATCTGCATGAGACTAAATTTCATCGAGTTATAACGGCTGTGTTTTGCATCGTACAAACTTTCGGGCAAGTTCACTTAGAGAATAAAATTTTACAAGTGAACAATTTTTTTTCTTCTTAAAGTAGTTTATTGACGAAGACTTGCCAAAAATGAAATTTGATCTCGTGCAGATATCTTCAAAGTAATTAGTTATCGTGTTATACGAGCACGACGATGATTTTTTTTTTTTAATCGTACCTATAGAAGTATTTCTGACCGTTGAGACAATCTTTTTCGTAACCGTAAGCTATGTGATAATCCCTCAGCGCACCGTTTATTCGACCCCAGTAGTAAATCCTTCGAAAATGATTTTCTTGCTGCAAAATCACGAGAGAGTTGTGAAGAAGATGAGACTTTTCGGCGGCGATGCAAACACCGCTGTAGCCGAAAACGTTCGAAGTATCCGATAGCTTCGAACAATCCATTGCTTTCTGAAATAAAATAACTGTACTTTAATAGCCCTGCTAAAATACATTTCAAACGGTGTGAGATACGCTCTTGCGTTTCTCAGCAGCTCGTGCGGTGTATGCCTAGCTCGAGTACATCAAACTATAATCAGCTGCGGAGATTTAGTTCTCCACACAACATTTATAACAGCAAAAACCGTTCCGTAGTTTCTCTGAAAGATAAACTCGCAGAAAATAGTGTGTTTGAAGTATTAGCAGCATTAAGTATAGCAATGAAGTTAAAAAAATTAAGACTTCGTTTATAAAAAAAATAAGGATCTAACTTGATTAGTCGTTCGTCTGACCGTCGTCGTGCGCGCTCCGCTTCGGGTCAAGCGCAGTTGTTGACGATTATTCGTTCCGGTCGGTCGGTCGATTTTTCGGTTGGGTTCAATAATAAAGAACGAGAATCCAAGTGCACAATGTCGTCGGACGAGGAAGATGACCAGGTGCAAGATTTGGAGGCTATTCGTGACAAAATGATGTCTCTGCCGTTGAGCGAGCGTATGCAGGTGAGCGCGTGGGAAGACGACACGACCGGTGTCGAGTCATCGCGTTATCCTACAGGTTAGAATCGTTGTTTACAACACTCATCTTGTCGTCATGCTTTCCTCATTTGTTTTCCCGTCGATTTAAAAGGGCTCTGGGGTTGCTTTCAGACGCCCGACAAAAGGCTACTCTCATCGCTGCCGAAAATGGAAAATTGGAGGTTATACAGAAGTGGCTCTCGCTGGATCCGACGTTGATCAACTGCGTCGACTTGGACAAATACACTCCACTGCACAAAGCCTGCTATGGAAATCACGTCGAAGTCGTCGAGGTATTTACACCTTTCGTTTCCGGCCTGCATGAATTTGCTTATTATTATTATTATTTATTATATAAAGTTGGACGATGACAAAAAATTATCCACTTTCTGAGAATACTGCTGTAAACCTAACATTGCGGCAAGTTATCCACTTCTTTAAGTCTTTGAACACATCTGACACGTTTGTACGATCAACTACTTTTAACAACAATTTTGCTAGATATATTTAACTTGATGTGAGATAGTCGGTTCATATAAAAGTCGGCAACTTTATCTCGGTTAAGGGTAGCAAATTATAGCAATTTTTAATTATGCAACTCGACTCGTAGCTAGTTGTCGATGAGAAAAGTATCATGGATAGCAACAATTAGACACTGTCGATATCTGTTATTGAACTCCAAAATTGATCTCTCATTTGTAAAAAAAATGATGTAAATGATCCAAGACAACTGTACCAGATTTTACCCTTTTACATGGCATGACTTACCTTGGCTTTGAATTTTTTCCACTTTCTATTGACCACTCTATAGGATATTTATGGGTTTGTCAGTATTTCTTTCAAATCAGGGGAGCACAGGGAAGAAACTGTTTTGCTATTTTTTTTACCAACTTATCATGGGACATAAAAAAAAGTTTAATCTAAGATGGAGAACACCAGTCCGTTTTGTCCCCGCTCTCCCCTACCTTCCATTAGATGACTTAAGCAATATTTGATGTAGCGTTTGATAAACGAAAACCTACTGATCGTCAAATTTATTCGATAAAATTTACAAGTTTCTGCTGGAGCACGGGGCCGACAAGTTTGCCAAAACGATAGACGGATGGCAGCCCATACATTCAGCCTGCTGTTGGAACAACGTCGAGTGCATAGCGACGCTGATAGCGGCGAACGTAGACATAAACGCGCGCAGCAATGGAAATCAAACGCCCCTTCATCTGGTGTGCGCGAGTTCTCACAATTCGCCGGCTCTCCAGCTATTGCTTCTTCATCCGGCGATAGATCCGAGTATCGTGAACGACAGCGGCGACACGCCGCAACAGGTAGCCACGAGGACCGGCAAATTTTATCCGCTCTTCGAGATGATAGAGCCGTGCTTGAATCACATTTAAAACTCCGCGGGGTAACACGAAGATTACATTCCTATGCGAGACTCACGCAATCTGGGATTATATAGGCGTTACACGAGAGTATGGACATAAGAATAAATTTAGGCTGTTGATATATAGATAAATTTATTATTTTTATTTTAATAAAAAAGAAAAGAAAACAAAAAAAAAAATAGAAAGAAACTCTTAACACGATTATCAGTACTTGAAAAAAAAATCTATAAATATTTCAACGGTAAATAGCATGAAATTTATCACTTTTACGTATACATTTTCAGATGTAATAATAATATTCGTAGAGTACAAAAATATATATATAGATATTTCGATATCACTAGAAGCATCACGAGTATTGTTTTGCACGTATACGAAGGGATGAAAGACAAATTATAAAATAATACTCTCGTTATTCGGCAATCGATTAGTTAATCGTTACGAGCTTAAGCGTATGGGAACATTTCGAACGGCTAGTTTATTGCGTTGGCGATCTATGGAAACGACCGGGAACTTTTTAACGTAAACTGAATTTCGGGCCAATCTCTCTAATCGCAGACACATCGGGGAAAACAAGCGTAAAACAAACAAATTCATCGATGACTCGGGAAATTTTCGTTTCCATTTAAAATTGACTAAAATTAATTTGAACGTTTACATTATTAAGATCTACATAGGACGTTACACAGTAAAGCCTGCATGACTCGATAAAGCTCACATCGATAAAAAATAATCAAAAAAAAAAAAAAAAAAAACAAAAAATAATAAAAAAAAGCACATACAAAATATTCGACCGGATAACGATTGATCGGCCGACGACCGTTTAGAATTTATGATTCTTGACTTGTAAGAGTCGTTGTTCGATTAAAAATTATGAAACTTTCCGTGATATGATAAAAATTTCAAAGCTTACGTACTATGTACAATAATATCGTTCGAATTCAATTCAACTCCTGCGTAGAATTCGTCGTCTCTCTGTGTCAGAGTGACGTTAGATTTATGAATTTCGGAGTGCCGTTGTTCAAACGTTTCATGCCTTCCCATATGAGAACCGTCGAGTCTTCCGTAGCGGCGTACAAGTGGTGCTGATCCAGTGACCAGGCCACGGCGATTATGGCGCCGCAATCTTTTCCGCTGTTCACGATTTCTCTCACCAGTCTCAAGTCCCAACTACTCCAGAGCCTTAAAAAAAAAAGAAAAAAATTACAGCAGATGTAAGTAAAAACAGCATGACGATTTCGAAGTTTAAAAAAATGCAGACTACGCTAAAAAAGCCCTATTTCATGCCTGCAACGGGGGTGGAAAATGGCCCATTCTTGACGAGCGGGAAGAAAATTAATTTAGCGGGCAAAAAAGTGATTTTAGCGGAAAGAAATAATTTTTTTCCCCGACTGCGCTAAAATAATCACATTTCTTGCGTGCAATACGGGCAGAAAATAGCCTATTATTGACCGATGATCATTATTAACCTGTGCGCATGCTCAGTAAAATTTCATTACTCCCTGGGGAGTAATAGAGCTCATTACGACCTCTGCAATGGTCTATTACTCCCCGGGCAGAAATGGTCATTGGCGAATATGACGATTTTGCGACGCAAGAAATGTGGTTATTTTAACGAAGTCGGAAAAAAAATATCGTATGGCACAAGGGAGGAAGTGCCTTTTCACCTCGTGTGAATTTCTGCCCTCGCTGCGCTCGGGCATCAAACTTCACACTCGGTGAAAAGACGCACTTTTCTCCGTTGTGGCATAATATACTATTTTTTTAAATAACAAAAAAAAAAATTACGTATAAATAGCAAAAAAAAAAAATTACGTATAAATTGCACAAAAAAATTACGTATCAATTGCAAAAAAAATTATAAAGCCGGCGAGTTACCCGGGTAGATTCCTGAACGCGGCTCTACAGTCTAAGATTGTGCCGTTGTAGGCATAGAATTATGGCCACGTTTTAGCAGTCGGGAAAAAAATAGCGTGTGCCGCTCGGGAGGAAGTCGTGTGAATTTTTGCCCTCGCTTCGCTCAGGCATGAAACTTCTCACTCGGTGAAAATACTCACTTTCCTCCCGTGTGGCATAATATACTATTATAGTCAACTTACCGTATAACGCCGTTATCGAGGCCTGTGGCGACAACGTTGACTGACACGCCCTCCGGAGCGTTGCTGTAGCAGAGAGCCGTGATTCTCCGTCTCGACATAACCGATCCGACCGGCCTTGCGTTTATCGTAAAAACTCTCAGTTCCGACTTGTGCTCGGAGCTGTTTTCCGTCGTTGATTTCGTAACCTCGCAAGTAACCGCGATATCACCGAGCGTCTCGCTTATGGTCAGTAGATTTATAGAGTGACTGGGATCGCACGATATAGATCTCACGTACGACAGGCTGTTGAGGTCCCAGATGACGATTACGCTGGACGCGTCGCCGGAGACGGCGATGCTGAAGGCCCGCGACAGAGCGATTACCTTCACCGCCGTTCTGTGAGCCAGTAGCACCGACGACGGACCCGCGCTGAATTCGATCTTACCGATCGTTCCGACGTTGTATGCGTGAACGGTTATTCTGCCGGACAAATGTCCGGCCCATAGCTGACCGCAATCTGCTGCTGATCCGAGAATCGTTATCTACGATAAAAATTCAGTAATTCAATAACACAGTACAATTATATTTAATTAATGCATTTTTTTAATTGGCAATTTCTTTGATTATTATTTTCCAAATATACATTTTTTAGTTAAAATGACAATTAAAAAAAAAATTAAAGTAAAAATTTTCCATCACAGAAAAAATCGACATAGAAACTAAATGTCTCAAATAGAATTATTTTAGACAACGGAATACTAAAATGCCGTGAAAATGTATAATTTCCCGTGAATTTTAAAAGGTCAACAATTTAATTAAAGTTCAAATTAAATTATCGTTCGATAATAATTGCTCACCGGATCGAATCCGGACGATTTCATCAGGGGACGTGGTGGCTGTTCTTTTTTCGACTTGAGCCTGGCGATGCCATCGTTACCGCCCCAGGAAGCCAGCGCCGCTCCGAGTACCGAGGTGCCGCTCAACATATTCGTACCTGAAAATCGGTAAATCGTCAAATTTAAAGATATCCCTAGCTCCGGAAAAAAGTTTTTATTTTTAATTCTATTTCATGTTTAATTCTATTTTATTTTTAATTTTATTTTATTTTTAAATTTAATTACTTTATTTTATTTTAATTGACAAGAAATGGCACGAACCTTTTTCCTTGTTGTAACCGAGAATGAGTGTGGTGGAAGTGGGTAGACCGAAAACATCGCCGGTTGTTAGCGGTACGAGGGAGGCCATTGGAGCTCTGTGTTTATGCTTCCAGCACAGAACCGGCTCGTTTCCCGGAGCTCCGACGTAACTGCCCCACTTTATGCCTGCAGATAAAATTCGTAACAATGAGATTATTCTCGTCCCGCGTATCGTTCACTCCGGCCAGACAGAATTGCTCTGTCTTTCGACAACTTTCTCGGTTTACTAACCGTCCACACCCTCGATAACTTGAGGAAGGTTGTTGGAAACTGTTGCCGTGCTGACACTCTGAATTGGCAACGGATGCTGGGACTTGAACAACTGAGCGGGCGTCTGGCCGTAAGTCTTGACCATTGTTTCCCAAGCTTGACGTTCCAGCGGGTCCGCTATCTGCTCCACGTTGAAGCCGTAGTAAGTCTGCAAGAATAAATCCCTCGCGTTCAAGCTACATCCGTTTGCACGTTCTTTTCCTTCGAGTAACAACATTTTCCATCCCACATCGATTATAATCGTTTTATGATGGTAATGTGAAATTACCGCCGTCGGTAACAAAATCTGTAGCGAATGTCGTCTTGAGACCACGAGCAGTTTAGTCAAAGGAAATTTTCTTTCCTTTGGGGAATTATTACACATTGGGAAAGACTATTTTCCTCGGGTGACTGCGGTCTCAAAACGGCATTCATTACAGTTTTTGTTACCAACTGAGCGGGAGTCACCATAATGACATCCGATACAGACTCCGTCGGTAACAAGTCGAGTTATCTACATTAATGTTTTGGACGAAAGAAAATTAGGGTTTCGTAGGCTATGAATAAATGCGTTAAAACTTAATTTCCTTTCGTGTGAAATATTAATGGTCGCGAAGGAAATAGGGAAACCGATTTGTTACCGACCGAGTCCATACCACGTGCTCTTAAGCGAGGATGATTGCAAGCTTAGCTAAACGCTTTGAATAAATTGAAGTTAAAAGATGGTCCAAATATGAAATGCGAAAACAATTCGGTCCTCACCGCAGGATGAAAGACGTTTATAGCATCCACGGCGGGTCTTCCGGTCTGCCGAAATCCAAATACAAGATCGATCCAGTATGGCAAAACTTCGCGAACCATATCTGTCTCGAGGGCGGCCCTGTGAGCGAGGACGAAGAGACGAGCGTCACCTCGGCACCACGGCGGTAGTTCGACGTCGCTTACTCTGCACCCGTTCTGGCGTATACCGAAATTGAATCCCTCGGAGTTCAGAAGAAATTCGGGAAGGTAGAAAAATTCGGGTATCAGCTCTTTGACGTCGGTCGTTGAGTCGCAACTCGTCAGTCTCCACGTGGTGGCGAGTGCGTGGAACGTGCGGTCGGGTATATCGAAGTTGTCGTCTGTGGACAATTGGGCATTGTAATTTATTTTTTTTATAATTCGTCAAATTATTTATCTCGTTGATGATTGCTTAGGCGAATCATACCTTGATAGCAAAGAAACATGCTCGTGAAGGGCGGCAGTCGTACCAAAAAGTGCAAAACTGTACCAGAGTTACTGTAATGCGAGCCATAGTGAAAGGGCTCCTGGTTCAGGGCGATCAGGTTCAATCCTTCAGCCAGGGCTTGCTTGAGATACTGCTAATTGAGAAAAAAAAATCAGCATTAGAAATTAGAATTAGAATTTTGAAATCCGATATAAAATATTTCATTAATATTTCCACGATATAGTAACTTGTAGAATTGTGGAAATTTCTTTCGAGATATTTAACTGCAGAATTGAGCAAATTTCTCTCCGCATATTAAATTGTAGAATTGTGGACATTTATTTTGAGATATTGAACTACAGAATTGTGGAAATTGCTTTCGAGATATTTTACTGCAGAATTGTGAGTTTTCTTTGCAATTCCGCAAATCTTTCTCTGCAAGTCTCTTTTTTGCTCACGTTATAATTATTGACATAGTGCTGCTCGTTCTTTTTGTCCTGTACGGCCATGGGACGTTCGAAATTTCGATAAATCTTCGGATTGTTGAGATCTATCTTGTCGCTGACATAGTCGGAAAGAACGAATGGGAAGACGGGATATTGCATGAGATCGTTGTAAGAACGTCCTGCAAGTTTGTTGAGGCACGTTACGTATTCCCAGTTTGTAAGCGCACCGCTGCGCCAGAGCGCGAGAGCCTCTCCGAGATCGTCACCGGGCACTCGCCGAGGCATGTTGCAGGCGGACAGTTCAGTCGCGAACTCGTCTCTTTCCTATAAAAAAAAAAATATATATCAACGTCAAATGGTTGTTTCAAATAAAAATATATTTATTTGTGCAATGTGTGAGCTACCTTTGACGAATTGAATGCCAGCAGATAAGTTCTTCCGGTAACGAGAAATATCTCGATAGCTCTCTCCTGAAGTTGATATCTTCTTCTGTGCAGTTCTCGAATATCTTCGAGCCGCCAAGCGGTTCCTCCAGCCATTGCCAGATCCAAACCGCCCAGGGCAATCTAAAATGTATGAATTCATGATTACGATTTTAGGAGCATGTAAAACATCGTAGTGAGCAATAAAAATTATAATCGTCTTTTTCATGGGTGGTACCGATATAGTACATTACGATAAAAGTGCGAAAAGACTTTCTCTGACGAGTGTGAGTTTGCAGCACGAGCGGAAGGCGAGTGTTGCAATCATACGAGTTGAGAAAAGTTTTTCGCACGAGTACCGTGTAAAATTTTATTTCACTAGGTATGAAGTAAATAAATTTTTTCCCGACTGCGCTAAAATAACCACATTCCTTGCGTGCAATACGGGTGGAAAATAAGCTATTATTGACCGATGATCATTATTAACATGTGCGCATGCGCGGTACAATTTCATTACTCCCTAGGGAGTAATAGGGCTCATTACTCCCGCTGGACGCTCTATTACTCCCGGGGGAGTAACGGTCATTGGTGAAGGTGACGATTTTGCGACGCAAGAAATGTGGTTATTTTAACGAAATCCGAAAAAAAATATCGTATGCGGCAAGGGAGGAAGTGCATTTTCACCTCGTGTGAATTTCTGCCCTCGCTTCGCTCGGGCATCAAACTTCACACTCGGTGAAAAAACGCACTTTCCTCCCTTGTGGCATAATATACTATTACGGTCGAAGGAAAAGTCTCACCGGAAGTTGGCATTATATCTGATTTCTATGAAACTTTTTTTTATCGTCAATACTGGGTCCAAAGAAAATTATTGATTGCAGTTTTTATTACCGGCTGTTTCGCATGATCTTAATGGATTTTCTTATTCCTCGATTAAAGTAAGGCTTTAACATCCGTACGTAAGTAATTAAAAAATATCGGTGTGTTATTCAATTTAGTAGTTCGGTACGAAACTCACGTCGGTGTGCAGAGGCATGTCGGGATTGTCCGGAACGAAGTAGAGACACGTTTCGCCGATCAAAGCTTCACCGGGCAATTCGGCGCGCGGTGTTACCACTCTCGCTTGGGACATCTTGCGGATTCTTTCGCTCGTGTGTAATCTCTCTATCAGTGCGGTAGCGTTGGCATCTTGTCGGACCGTCATGAACAAGTAAGACAGCGGACCTTCCACGTTTGCAGCTTCTGAAATTACCAATGAAAAAAAAACAAATTGATAAAAATGGTCCGTGTGGTTACCGTTGAAAAAACGGTATCGGGTAATTATTTCCCACAGTAGTCCCGCTTTACACGCGAGTAATACAAAAAAATTCGAAAAATATTATTTTCCAGTCCGAGACTTACCTAATTTATCTTGATGATCGGCCATGAGGAATCGCCGATCGATTTTCAAATGGCACCTCTGCAACCGAATTCTGACCCTGGCGGGCCCTTCCGTCGGGTCGAGCTCCCAGCTGCGCGGGTAACATTCCGGAAAGTACCAGGGCGCTCTCTCGTGGGTCAGTCGTCTTGCCAGGTCCCTCCATCTCGCCATAGCCTGGGCCTCCATCGCTCGGGAGTGCTTGAGCCTCTCCATCAAAACTTTTCGTTCCCGATTTTGTTCTTCGACGACCGAACGCGTTATAGTCATCGCCCCTTCGGCAAGCTGCTTTGCCAGTAGATCGAACTTGTTGCCAATTCTGTAAATTTTTTTAGTATTAATTCATACATTTTTTTGAATGAATTCATATTTTTATAGAATTAATTCATCATTTTATAGAATTAATTCATCATTTTCGTAGACTTAATTCATCATTTTTGTAGAATTGATTCATAATTTCTTTAGAATTAATTCAGAGATACATGGCGCACCATATATTATTCTCTGAGACCGAGGTGTTCCGGAGGCTGACCTGTGTATCGCTGATAAATTATTCTCCAACCAAATATCTCGATCCCTCATGAGTTCGCGACGAAGCATCGCAAGCTCCTCGCCCCACAATCCAGGCGTAGCGCGGTCGATGCCTTTCACGAGATCCCAAATGTTCAGAGCTTCCTTCAATTCCGCGCACACCCTCGCGTCCGCGCTTGGCATCTCGTCGCGTCTCCGCAAGAGATCCCAGAAGAAGACGGTAAATTTTTGTTCAACCTGAATAAAAAAATGATATGTTATTTTATTTTTTTATTATAAAAAAAAATGAAAATCAAGATTGAAACACTCGAGGCGATGTGCGAACGTATTACGAAAATCTACCTGAGGATGAATTTCCAATAGCGACGAAAGTATCTCTCGGCCCCTCGGCTCTTCCATCAGCGATCGAACGGCGTATACCCTCGTGTTGTTGCTCTGATGCGGCCCCAACAGCCAGACCATTATTCTCGCGGTATTTTTTCTCAAGGCGGGTTTCGACGACCAAGCGCCGCCCCAATTATTCTTCCGCTCCGGTGGGCTGGAGAGACCGTGCAGCAGCATAGAAAATAACCTTCTCGTCAACTGCAACTCGCCTCCCGTCGGTGCCTGATCGGCAGTTGTTATAAACTCGACGGCTCGTATCAACACCGTGCGAAAACGTTCGTTTATCTCTCCTCTTCCGGGCTCGCGGACCGATGTGTTCGAGCCACTGTGCAGACTTCCGTAACTCGATGAACGCGACTCGTGGTCGCTATGCTCGCTGGACGTTGTCAAAACTGCTAGAAAAAGAAAGAATACATTTATTTTAAAACCCCGTAGCGATATTAAAATCGAAGAATTATAGCCAGCAGCGCGACTATTATTTTCCGGTAAAGCAAGGTCCGAGACCTTGATTCTTAAATTTTTTATTTCATATTTTTCATATTTAATTTTCTTACTTAAATTCTTAATTCTGTTTAATACTTAATTCTTTTAAAATTTTTCGTTCGAGCCAAAAATTTGGATTTTCCAAAATGTATAAACCAATCGTGGTGGGTTACATTTTTAAAGTTTCGAATGACTTTTTTGAGCAACGTAAAAAAAAAGAATTACATAAATCTGAACGGCTCAAGTTGGCCTAGAGAATACATCACGTGTAAATTGTAATAATAACTTTTTTCAATCGACATTTTGATAGAAAGGCACTTGCATTTTTTGCGTTAGAGCTTCTTTAATTTGGGAAAAAATATCGAGCTACAAACTGCAAGCTCACCGGAAGTCAAGTACGATGCCGAAGCGAGATAAGATGCGGTGCTTCGCAATCTGAATCCCGAGTGGCTGGAGACTTTCGACATTAGCGCGTCCAACTCTCCGTCGAACAGCACGACCTGGGCGTCTCTGACGACGGACACGCACGAAGTACTCGTACCGCACTGCGACCTTTCCTTCAATTCCGCGTGATTCAGTGTCAGATGCAAATCGGCTATCGCCTGCATGTGATGACTGCCAGGTGATTCCAAGAGGCGCGTTGCTATCGCCACGAGGAGAACGTGAATGTCACTGAACAGCGAAGCGGAATTGCCCTTGTGAGCACCACCGACCAGCGCTCGAACCAAAGACTCCACCAGACCTTGCTCCAAAAGCGTTTTCAATGAAGTTGAATTCTGTAAAAAATGTTTTGGCATCACATCTTTGTTTAAAAAAGTCGCTTTCGTCGCTTTTTAAGATAGTCCAAGTGGTTATAAGTTATAAATCGGTTCCGCAACTCCGTCGTAGAAATAAAGTATAGTTCAAATATAACGAAAAATGTATTAAAATGTTATGAAATATATTTTGTCACCATTTCTAGTCACCGATTATATATGTTTTTCACACATATATAGTTTGATAATATTTCCTTATACATTGTATCGATTCGAGTGCATCCTCTATAGTGAAACTGGTGAATATGACTCGGTCCATCCATTATTGATTCGCGTGCTAATTGGAGTGGGCCATATTCTCCACTCTTACCCTATACATTTAATATAACTAAAGCTTGTTCGAAATCAACGTTTAATATATTCAAAAATATATTTTATATCACTCTGTGAGAAAATGACAATTTTGTTTGGAAAATTTGGAAAATCCCCCATTTTCACACCTTGTGAAATAAAAATTTGTGCGATACTCATGAGAAAAACGTTATCTGAACTCGTGTTATTGCAACATTGGCCGTCAGCTCGTGCTGCAAACACACTCGTCACAAAAAGTTTCTTCGCACTCGTATCAAAATGTACTATTTTTAAATACATTATCTCCATGTGGGTACGAGGGAAGGGGTAAAAAAATTAGTCAATTTATTATTTTTACCTTGGCGACGACGTCGGTGACGAAAGACACCATGGGCCTGGCTATGCTTGGATCCGTGCCCGACGCTTTGGTCATCATCGCCAACAACGGTGGCATAGCCGCGAGCGTCGGTCCTCTCATCGCGAGGCTCTCGAGCGCGACTACCAATGGTTCGCTTCCGGGATACAGAGCGATCTGATTAGCCAAGTGCATGAAATACTTTTGTTTTATGAACTTGTTTATATCCTCATCGCTCGCACGCTGCAGATAAGTCTGGAGGACCTTGATGAGTGCGGTGCGGACTCTCGTGTCTGGGTTGTTAGCCAGCACGAGTAAAAGTTCGGCACGCAACACGTGCTTCAGCACAGATCCCACTTGACTGTCCGGCAAAACTCGAAGGGCGTCGCGCAGCAGGAGGAGCAGACCCTCGCAAACGAGACCCTGACATGCACGTCTCTCGTCCGTCCACGTAGACTGCTTTTCCTTAAACGGATTAAATTAAAAAAATTATTCGATCAAAATATTCGAAAATTACGGCTTTCATTAAAAAAAAATAAAAAGAATAACGAACATTCTTAAAAAAAAAACTTTACGAACATTCCCAAAAAAAAGAAGAAATTAACGAACAGCAATTAATAAAATATAACATTTACGAACATTCGCAAAAAAAAAATATATGAACGAACATTCGCAACGAAAAAATTATAAATTACGAACGTTCGTAAAAAATAAAGACTCACATGCATTTGATGATTCGAACCATCGCTCGCCGCGATCCCAGAATCCTCGCCTCCGCTGGTTTCCTTCGAAGGTCCGTTGCGGCGCTCTTTTCTTCTGGCAGCCCGGTCTCTTTGGATCTGTTTGCAATTTTAATTATTCATACGGATACCCGTTTGCAAATGAGCGAGGAACACCGGGGGCGAAATGGGTGTGCCGTACTTGGACTTTTATAAAAATTGCATTCAAAATGTATAGAAAGGTACCTGAACGTTCGCCAAGGCTTTATTGAGCTTGCTCGTCTCCAAAGTCCCGAGCGACTCTTCCGACGAGCTGACGGTCGCCACCGAGCCGATCTTCAAGTTCGTCTTCTTCTCTTCCAACGACGGCAGAAGAAAGTAGATATTGTGTCGCGAGTGCGTGACATAAGTTTCGGATGCTTGATGCACGAGGACGAGATAATCGGTGATGGCTACGAGGTGAGCGAATTCGGGTGGCGCACCCATCAGCGCGCGGATCAATTCCACGACCGCGTTTCCCGTTGCCGGATCGAGTACAGCGCCTAAATCTTCGTACATGAAATGTTCCTGAAAAACATTATTTTTATTTATTTCCCTTTGGCAAAATGTTAATAAATATTCAAAGGACATTAACTCTTTGCGGTCACCCTGGGTAGAATCCACGCGACGACCATAGGCCCATATCTAAGGGGTATCAGGTTCAAATTTTAGGCAAAAATATTAAAAATTCATGGAGTCCTGATTTTTTTTAGTAAATAAACTTTTTTTCCGTTTTTTCTTTATGAATTTTTTCGAATATGTTGCCAGATTTCTCATTTTAAAAAATGCGTACATCAACTAGAATTTTTGAAGAATGTTCCATAATTTTTTTGAGATTTTTCCGACCAATAATTTGGTCACAATACTGATTAAATAAAATGGACTAGGTAGAATCGACCCAGTGTGATCATCGAAATGGGTGAATTGTGTGTGACCACGAAGGGTTAATAAAAAAAAAAATGTAGTCTCAGTCGTACCTTGCACAACAAGAGAATAATCTCGACAATTCCGACCCTGTTGAACTGTGACGAATTGAATTCCCTCTGGGAGTGTTGATCGCGCAGCAGCAACAGAAGAGCTTGCAGAAATAGATTGAGCGAATCGTACTTCGCCCAAGTTCTCCAAGCTCCGAGTGCGCCCTTTATGAGTTCCGGATCGGTAACGACGGCCTCGCAATTCTGGGATATCGAGTGGTTTCCCGTGCCGATGTCCTTGATCAGAATGGAGCTGTCGCAGGCCGCGTCGAGTATGGCCTTGAGGATGTGTTTGCCGGCGTGGCATCTGGGGGACTCCAGGACCCTCAGAAGTAGCGACGGGCCGCCCTCCGAGCGATATTGGTTCAGCAGCTCCGAGTCGCTTCGAGCCAGGTGAAGGACGATCGAGAGTGCCAGAGCCTGCTCCTCCTCGGTAGAGTTGAGCTCGACGACGCGGGCGAAGAGATAGAGAAATATCGGTATTCCACCGACGAGACTCGCAGCCGGCACGAGGCCTCTGTACTGTTGGCACTCGAGTTTGGCGGACAGTATCGGCGCGATCGAGAGCGGTGGCTGCTGCGAGACCCGGTGTTCAGGCGCCGAGACGACCCGGAAGCCCGGCTGGCCCGGAAACAAGTTTCTCACGACGTTGGGATTGGCGATCGCCTGCGGATAGAGATTGACGGTGCTGGGACTCTGAGCCTCGTAGCTCAGCAGCAGATTGTCCTGAAGCTCGCCGAGGTGAGAGTTCGTCGCATCCATCACGGCGTCCCAGTCGATTTTCGTCTCCGATATCTTCGTCTCGACGGCGTGACGGAGATACGTTCCGCCGTACGACTTCCGCCTGCTCACGTCGAACTTGCCACCCTCGAACTTCAGCTCCCGCACGCCGTTCAACGCGCCCGATGCTATCAACGGGGCGAAATCCGGCTTCACGGAGTTCAATATGCAATCGGCGAGATTGGTGTAATTCGGTCCGAGGCTGGCGAGGTACAGGGCCTTCTCGCGGGTGAAGACCGGACAACGGAAGATCATGAGGTTTCCCATGTACCAGGCGCCGCTTCTGTTCGGACCCGTCTGACCGAGGAGAACGCAAGTCGTTCCTGGCTTTCTCACGAGCAAACCGTCGAACGGCAACTGGGCGCTCGCCTCTCGCCAACCGTCGATCCACACCGTCACCTCGATAACTGCGCTTCTCTTGTTCAGTATCGTGTCCTTGAAGTTCAGAGCCAAGTGATGCCAGCGTCCCGATGGCAGCATACCGTTTATCGATGTCTCGGATATCGTGCGATTCGTTTTGTCGTCCGGACGCGTTAGGCGGAGAATCAGTTTGTCTGAAAATTATTGACGAATTATTATTGAATATTCATAAATAAAAACCGTGATTTTAAAATGTTATTGAATTACTTTTATGAATTGCGGTGGATGACTGGGTGAGTGTCAAGCTGGGTGAGTGTCAAGCGGTTATTTGGGTAGCGGGGAGAAGGGGGTTTCATCCCCTTTTTGTTTGTTTTCTTTGGGTTTTATTTTCTTGTTTTAGAAAAAAAATTTATGAATTATTTTTAAGATTGCTGGCTGGATAAGTATCAAACTGAGTTTTTTTCGGTTATTTGGGGGGGGGGGGGGGGTTCGTCCCCACCCCCCTTTTTTTAAAGCCGAGGCTTAGTAAACGAAATTAAATGACGGCTATTGAGCTCAGGATTTTTATTTAATTACGAATAATAACGTTACCTGATCGTAGATCGAGCCAAGTCTCCAGCACGAGCGACTCGAATCCTACCGACATCAGGTGAATTATGGTCGTCGGCGTCGGCGGCGATGCTGAGCCCGCAACTACTAACAGTTATAAATGTTGAATGATATTATACACGATACCGATCAGAGATGGGCAAATAGTAACTTTTTCTTCAGTAAAACTTTCATCTTGACGATAAGTTATTATTTTTACTTATTTATAGAGGAGCTGTGTTTTCGTAAAAAACTTTAAAAAAATCAAGATTTTAATGTCAGAGTACTTAAAATAGTCTGAATCGTCGAGAAATAAGATCCCTAAGAGATTCGTCATTCGTCGAAGAAATACATAAGACATGGCCTCAAAACGACGAACTATACAAATATCAGTTAGCGATGTTCAGCAATAAATTTTGTGGTAACTTTTGACCGTTTTCATTTTACGCCATGCAGAAGTTTATTTTATGTTACGGAAAAAATTGCAAAGTACTTTGCATATGGCTTCTTCATTTATTACAATTTTGCGCATAGCTTCGTTTATAAGGAAGTAAAAATCGATCAACGAACTTCCTCGCAGAGACAGCTATGCGCAAAATTATAATAAATGAGGAAGCCATGCGCAAATTGCTGTGCACCTTTTTTGCCTACAATTTTAGCATCCAAATTTTTTATCTTTTTTTGTCGATGGGTAATCGCGAAGTTAGAATTTGCTCATCACCGGTACGAACGACAGAAACTTATTGTCACTTATTTTTGACGAACCTTCGCGACTCCAGTTATCCGAGAGGATGCCCCAATCCGACAGGCTCTCGCTCTCGGAATCGAGAACAGGCGCAACCGAGATGCTCGTTCCTCGACCAGCGATCGACAGTCCCCTTTCGACCCTGAGCCACATCGAGGCCGAGCAGCCGTTTAGCCACAACGGCCAAGAGAGTTCCGGACCGACCGGCAAACAAGTCGCGTGTACCGACCAAGGACTGCATATTCCCGAAGCCAAGTGCCTCTTGCGAAAATTGCGGACAAGATTTTCAGCCTTTTCGGAATTCTTGTTGTTCTCTTCGTTGGTCTTCGTCGGTGTTTTCGGGTCGGTGAGCACCGGAAAGGACAGAATAAAATTGGGCTGCGGACGCGACGCCAGGACCAGACGAAAGAGCGGTTCTAGCAGGGGTAGAAGCGGCGGCGATTTGACTTTGAAGAACGAGAGGTAGGATACAAGCTCCGAGGGTGATATCGACTGCGTCGCTAGAAGCGTAAATACTTCCAGAGCTGCGTGCTGCAAATCTAAAAAATTAAAATAACAAAACTACAATTACAAAAAAGAAAAAAATATTTGCGAGTCACATCGATAACGCCACGACGGCTAATCGACTATGTTTGAGCATAGACACGGCCTTGCCGATTTTTATCATCGATGTCAAGCAACATGAGATTTCCCAGGACGGGTTATGAAACTTGAAAATATAATAATGTATATAATCAAATATATATAATTGGCTGTTATATTGGTTGGTAAATGAACTTTGCTTTTATCTCCACTACAATAAGAACTCTCTAAGCTTCACGAAAAAGGGAGTGGGGTGGTCAGCTTCGCCGAAAGGATTTTTTAGTATATTATTGTCTTATATCCGTTTTGGAAAACTCTGGACTTCTTTGTTTGACACCCGTACCCAGCTGGGCCCCAGCTGAGTGCGGACGGGGACGGACATACAAACCAACAAACACATCCATAATTTTCCAAAACGTATATAAGATAATAATATAATCAAAAATAGTACCGTGAAATGTTGTGGTCGCTAATAAAAACTGTAATCAACGTTTTTCATGAGTGGTGACGTGAACGATCGAGTGAGTAGTCTCATCAAAAGCGAATATCATGTCAGTTTTCGATAAGACTTTTCTTTCGACCGTACAAAACCACTGACCGTGAATAAAGTTTATTGCAGTTTTTGATACCGACCGGGCCCGGGATGGACGGAGAAGGCCCATATAATAGATCAAATAAATTAGTGCAATTCAAATTTGCATGATTCGAGATGAGATTTTTTAAACGTACCTTGATGATGAGGATCCTTGCTCGTGAGGATATCCTCGAATCCGTTGAGTATCCTCGTTATCGCTCCGGATCCAGCGAGTGCAGCGCAACTCGACGCGCTTTCCCTGCAAGTCACTGCCACACGTCTCAGTCCACCGCTGACGATGGTCCCTCGATCGCCCTCCAACCCTCTGCGAATTTACGCAATCGTAAGATTAGCTAAGGCGATGTAGCAACCGTTCCCACTCGAGCTACCCCAGTCGGTAATAAAAATTGTAATTAATTTTTTTTTCACGATGCAGACCCACCACGTTGAAACCAAAATTCTTATACAAAGGGGATATCACTTCAGGTTTGTGTAAGATTATCCTTTTGGTCATTGACGATCAGCACCATTAAAAAAAATCAATTACATATTCTATTACCGACCGCGGTATTAGATATGCCCTTGACGTGAGATTGCTCGGGCCAAACGGTACAATGGATAACTTTTAATCGTGATCAAGAATTTTTTAAATGTAAATCTAAAACTGGAAAATGTTAATGAACATTTTATCGACAAAAAAAAAGATGAGACGCATAATTGGATATGCTCTTGATGTGAGATAGCTCAGGCCAAACGGTACAATGGATAACGTTTAATCGTGATCAAGAATTTTTTAAATGTAATTCTAAAACTGAAAAATGTTAATAAACATTTTATCCGCAAAAAAAAGACGAGACGCATAATTTGATATGTTCTTGATGTGAGATTCCTCAGTCCAAACGGTACAATGGATAACTTCTAATCGTGATCAATCATTTTTTTAATGAAATTCTAAAACTGGAAAATGTTAATGAACGTTCTATCCATTAAAAAAAGACGACACACATAATTTATGTCCGCAACATGCCAAGAAGACCTTCAGGGATTTGTGACTCGCAGTATGTAATTAATTGGTGAGTCAGCCGATCACTGTACCGTTCGTCCCACAATAGTTGAATCTACAGAAGATTAAAGCGTCGACTCACTGTTCACTGAAGTGAATAAGAAGATCAACGGCTAGGGAACATAGTGCCGGATGCGCGTTTGCATGACCCCTAGGTTCCACAACGGGCCCTAGAGGATTCGTTCTCTTGGGCGTATTGTTCGTCGGCGTTCTACCCTGGACCTCGACATCGGCCTCGTAACCGTCGTCGGCGGTAACGTACTCCCCGGTGCTGCTATCCTCGCCACCGCAATCCGGTAACGTGTCCAGAGTCATCGTCGGAAGCTGGACAAACCCAAAAGATGTTGTAAACGGCAGGGATTTTTTTTGCTCCACTGAGTCTCTATGTATATCGACGGAACTCATGTTTTATTACAACTTGGACCGTAAAATCTTTTGACCGGTGAATTTTTAAATAGAATGAAAATATACTAAATGTAAAACATACATTTTTAATTACAAGAAAATTTATATAAAATAAAATTATAAATTATATTATAATTATAATATTTTTTTTTTATAAGTTGTGAATATCCAGTCATCGTCGAAAGCCAGACAAACCAAAAAGTTGTTGTAAACACTAATGAATTTTTTTTGCTCAACTGATGGATTCTTTTGATTCTATGTGAGTCGAAGGACACCGCGCTTTATTAGAACTGGGAGCGTAACATCTTTTTACTCGAAAATGTTTAAATAGAGTAAAAATAGTGAAACATTATGCAAAATGTAAAGCGCCCATTTTTAATTACCAGAAAATGTTTATCAAACAATTGTATAAATTATATGATAACTACACTGAAATAAATTTAATTTTTTTAGAGTAATACTTGTGGATATGGCGCGGTCCATATATTGATTGGCACGCTAATCGGAATGGTCCATATACACCACTTTTATTCCACACTATAAAAAATCTTCTTCCAATAAAAAATCTATGTTCAACATTTTCCATATTTTTTTGGATCGCGCGAACGAAATACTCGTTATAACAGCAAGAATTTTTTTCCCCACTCACATTTTACTTTAAAATTTATATGAACTTACATTGCTCAGTTAACTTACCCTGGGTCGCGAGGGTTGCGGCATCGTTTGTTCCTGACTGGGTCGCAGCATGGAGACTCTCAGCAAGGCTTCCACCAGCATAGCGATCCCACGACCGAGTTTGATCCCCGCATTGATCAGTGATTTACTGAGTTCCGTGACGACGTCGCATTCGCCTGCATTGCCACAAGTCATGTTAAACTTCTTGCCGAAGAATTAATTAAAAACCCACTGGGAGACATAATAATTAAATGAATTTTCGGCACAAAAGTGTTTCTCGGGGTGCGTGGAATGAAATTAAAAAAGGCACGGTGCACCACGGCACTTGTAAAAGCTACTGAATCGGAGACCTCGTTGGTGAGAGATAAACTGACCACAGGTATTTCTCCTAGAAATGTTTTGACGACAGATGCGACCGACGATATTCCCGTACTCTAATCCGCAGCTGTGCTCCGAGGGTTATCGATATCGCGCAGCACTAACCCGCGAAGAAAATATGTTACCCCCCATCCCGAGGCCTCGTATTGTAATACAAATTCATTGTAAAAGTACGAATGGAATTGTGTACTTACACAACGGCGATGTCAAGCAGCACGTGATTAAGGCCTCGATCAGCCGGTGTGCCGATTTGCTCGTGTCTGTAATTCAACGGAAAACAATCGTCGTTGGGTTTCGCAGGAAGTGTACGTATGCGATCGGGAACGTGCGCACTTTTAGATTAAACGTGACGATTGAATCGATATAGTTGCGAGAGCACGGGCAAGGTATGCACCACGAGGTCGCCGTAACTGTTGTATTTAATTTTTTTTTTAAGTAATCGTTCATTGACAATCACGTAAAGTGTAATTTTTTTTTCATGCAATTATTTTTTATATCGTTCAATTTTAAGAAATAAAGCTTGCCAGCGTTAGCTCCGAAGCACCGATAAACAAAAATTAATGATACGCTGTGAAATTTTCTTCATTCAAATTTATTGCGAGTAAATTTAAATTCTTATAACAGTTTTTTTAATGAACCGTTCATTACCAACTACGTAAATTGAATTGTTTCTCAAGTTCAATTACTTTTTATACATTTCAATTGTAAGTGATAAAACTTGCTAGCATTAGCTCCGAAAAACCAAAAAGTTCTTGTAAACATTTTGTGAAGCTCCGATAAACAAAAATTGAAGATACGTTGTGAAATTTCATTCTTTCAAATGTATCGCTCCTGAATGAAAATCTTTTAACGGTTCTTTTTACCCAAGCGTTCATTAACAGCCGCGTAAACTGCAATTTTTTTTTACAAGTTCAATTACTTTTTATGTACTTCAATTTTAATCGGTAAAGCTTGCCAACGTTAGCTCCAAAGCTCCGATAAAAAAAATTGAAGGTCTGCTCCGAAATTTTATTCTTTGGAGTTTATTGCTCCGAAGTGAAAATGTTGAACTTGAAATGTTTTAAGTGCAATTTTCTGTGCACAAGTTCAATTACTTTTTACTTTATATATTTAAATTTTAAACGGTAAAGCTTACCAAACAAAAATGGAAGATCTACTCCGAAATTTTACTCTGAAATTTATTGCTCTAAAATGAAAATCTTTGAACAGTTTTTTTTTGTTTTAATTAGAGAAAGTAATATTGGGTAAAACGGAGCGATCTAATGGAACTTACGTTTTCCTCAATAATAGCATTGCTCTCCTCTCATCTCCAAAAAAAATCTTACACCCGACAGCAACTTACCCTTGATCCTGTCGGTAGCGATAAGAACCGCGAGAACCTTGAAGAGTCTCATAGCCTTGCCGGACAGTGGATGACGAGAGAGTTCGACCCTGAATCTAGGGCTGCAAAGCGCGACCCCGGCCGCGGCTCTCCATGCGGCGCTGGCTTGGAAGAGGCAGACTTTTTTCTGCAAATTTTCTTCCTCGCTTTTCTGCAAATTTTCATCCTCATTTTTTTCCTCGACAACGCGATTGTCCTCCTTATCGCCCACACAGTCCCCTCGAAGTTTGTCCTCAGCCGTTTGAAAATTTTCTTCATTGCTGCTGATCGCCTCATCGTTCTCCTTGTTGTCGCGTTCGCCGCGAACGATTCTACCAATGGTCGACACGTCGTCGAGCGACGACGATACCGATTTTTCGTTCGTTCCGTCTCTCCCCGTGTAAGAATACACGCGATCGTCGGGCGATCGCACGATCGTCTGTTCCATCGATTTCTTCGATTTCGCGTGTTTACCTCTGCGCGGTTCGTCGATGATCTCCTCGAATCTCCCGTCGCTGAGGTTCTCCAGAGCGTCGAGTACGTCGTTGGTTTTCCTCTCGAGGGCCTCGAAGAGTGCGGCGAGCGCCGGCGCTTCCGCGATCCTAAATTCCGTGGGATCCTCGCATACCGATTTCCATATCTCCATAACGACCGCGACCTCCAGGAGTGCGTAAACGTGCCTCGTGAAAGCCGGATTGGGCAGCAGGCAAAGAGCGTCCCCGAGGCCATTTATCTCGGTGAACCGCTCGCACATCGGTGCGTTAACGACCAGACTGGAGATAACCGACAGACAAGACTGAATGAGAAACTCCGCGGCGGAGTCGTTTGCACCCTCTGTGTAGCAGGCCTTGGCGTTCAGGAAGGTCGGATAAAAGACCCTGAAGAGCATCGCCCGTCTGACGTGAAAGCTCGAGTTCGGCGTGACCTTGAGCAAATGCGACATAACGACGTGACAGAGCTTCGGATCGTCGGGCGTCAGAAGATCGCTGTACATCTCCAAAAATTCCCAACAATAATTCATCGGTTTGGTGCAAGTGTTGCAAGTCTCCTGTCCAGGATACGCGCCGAGTTCCTTGAAGAGCGTTCGCTCGAGGAGGCCGACCGACGGGCCGTAAGTTTGGGGATTGCGCTTCTTCATGAAAGCGACGACGCAGCCGAGGAGAGTCTTCGGTGGGAAGCAGCAGCAGGTTCCCGCGGCGGTGATGACCTTGAGCAGGCGCACCTGGAGCTCGACGACGAAGGAGTGAGCCTCCTTGGTGAGGGAGGTCAGCGTCATGAAGAGGGACGATATGCAGCACGCCTGTTTCGTCAAGCTGCCGACGGTCGGCTGAGCGTAAGCGACGCCGAGGATGTCGAAGTGATGATGGGACTCGATGCCGGCGCTGCAGGATCTGTGCCTGGACCTCTGACACTGTCCCATGTGGCAGAGATCCTGCCTGACCCGCTTCAGGGCGCTCGTCAGTGCGCCGACCATGTCGATGACCTTTCGCGCTCGGGTCACTGACCTCGACTGATCGACGCTCGGCAGATCGACGATCGCCATTATCGTCCTCTCGACGAGCTTGCCGTCCTGGCTCTCGGTGAACAGTTGAAAGAGTTCCAGGAAATCCTTGAGTTTATCGATCGTGCCGCGCTGATGGAGGAGACAGTAGAGAAACGTGACGATTCCGTAGGTCGTCGCGAAGATGAATTCCTGAAGAAGAGAACCCTCCTCGGGGCTCAGTACGGCGACGGGTTTGCTGCAGGCGTCCTCGAGGAGTCTGAGCGTCATCGGCAGGAGGCCGTTGTGGATTACAGCGGTGGTCGGCTCGTCGGCTCGGAGGACTCGCTCCATGGCCGTGAGCATGAGCCTCGCCGCTGCGGCTTTGAGAGTCGCGGACTCGGTGCCGGTGAGATTGGTACCGTCGATGCCGAACTGCAGAGCCCAGAGGGTGTCGAGCGCGAACTTCAGGACCTGGACCGCCGGTGTCTGCTCCGCCGGTGTCGCGTAATCGCGGAGGCCCTGAAGCAGCTGGATTATCAGGAGGCTCGTCTCGAAGTGGCTTATCCGGCAGTCGAGCACCGCTCTTATGCGCGGATCGACGAAGTCCTGCCATGTCTTTCGGACCGGACGCGCAGGGAGCTCGTAGAGCGTCGCCTCCCAGCGATTCTCCTCGTCGCTGCGGATCACCGATGTGAAGTACTCGAAGTCCATCGGATTGAGGCGGATCTTGAGGGTGAGCGAACGAGCCTGGTCTATGCCGTCGGTCAGCATCTCCGACTCACTGCTCGCGTTGACCGCCGTGTGCTTCGTGTCACCGGTTGTCTTTTGACGCTGAAGAAACGACGCCCTAGCGCTGGCTGTACTGTGCTTCCTGGAGCGTTGCCTCGACGGATCCGCGCCCGAGGAGCGACCCTTTCCGCTGTTCCTCCGCTTCTTGTGAGGTATTATGTCGACCGTGTCGACCGTGTCGTCGTTGCAGTGGAATCTCACGTAGGGATTCGCCGGTACCGCGTCGCAGCCCTCCTGAAAGGCCACCGGGTACAGCGCCACGAGGAGAGCCACCAACTCCCGGCCGCAGCTCAGACCGCGCACACCGAGAAGATGAAGAACCGCCAGCGAACGCCATCCTCGCTCCTCCACCAAGTACTTTCGCAGACCTATCAATTCACCACCGTCGCTACGCGCCGCGCACAGCTCGTGGACGTCCGAAAGCAGCTCGCAGGCGACGAGCGTCGATACTCCACCGCCACCGACGGAACTAAAAAAAAAAAGATTTTTTACATATGTAAGAATTTTTATTTTATGTTTTGGGGAAATTGGGAATGAAATGCTTGAAGAAAAAGTACTTTGTCCTTTATAAAAGTACTTTAAGTACCGAAAGTACGTTGTACTTAAAGTACTTAGTACTTTAAGTACTTAGTACTTTAAGTACTTTTCGGTACTTTGCCCAGCTCTGAATGAAAAATATAGAAATTGAGAAATAAAATATATAAGAATAAGAATTTTTATATTATATTTTGGTAAAATGGTACATGAAATGCTGGAAGGAAAAATATTGCGAATTAAAAGAAACTTGACTATCTGGACACCGAGTGAATAGAGGTTGAGTGGGGCACACTTCCAATTTTATTTAACTTCGCTGGTGCGAAAAAATTGACATTTTTAACATTTAAATATTTACAGTTTGATTATAATTTTTTTTTTTTCAAGAGATAAAACTGAGTCAGAAACAATTTTTCTCATACACCGGGCTCTACAATTTCCTACCCGCAAAATTGAAACCGTTGAACTTTGCGACAATCTATACCCTAAGTCTAAGTATCGATAAATTCAAGTCAAAGTAATGATTTTATAAAATTAAAAAATCAACTATCTTCAAAGATTTAAGTTTTTCTTTTCCTCACGAACCTAACACCTTTGCACTCGCGCACGCATATCTGTCTAGATATTTTAACCAAACATAATATTCCGAGTTAACTGTTATCTCAATGTGCGAAAAAAGCAACAAACTTATAGCTTTGTTTGTGAAAAATTGTAATCTTCTGTATTATTCGATTGCACCGCGGATCGCAGTAATTAAAAAAATTCTTCTATCGCGGGAGCAGCGACGAAAAAAAATTGACATTTTTACAAATTAAATACAGTTTTATTTATTTTTATTTTTTCAAGAGATAAAACTGAGGATCAGCAACCTTAACAGTAATCATCACACCGAGCCCCACTCATCCCACTGGTAAAATTTAAACCGTTCGAATTTGCGACAATCTATACCCAAGTATCAATAAATTCGAGTCGATCGAACCGCAATGAATTTCGAAAATAAAAAAATCAACTATCTTCAAAGATTAACGAATGTTTTCTTTTCCTCACGAACCTAACACATTTCCACTCGCGCACGCACATCGGTCTGGATTATTTTAACCAATCATAATATTTCGAGTTTACTGTTATCTCAATCTGCAAAGAAAGCAACAAACTTATATAGTATTGTCTACGAAAAATTGTGATACTCTGAATTATTCGATTACACCACCGCGTCGCAGTTATTTTTACAAATTCTTCTATCGCGAGAGCAGCGACGATAATGCGGGCAGGATCGAGTGGAAAGTCTACAATTAGATTTTATTTTTTTCATGAAGCGAGATCGAAGATAAGAGACTGAGAGAGATGCCGGCGAAAGTTTACGTTACTGGAGGCAAGTAGTTTTTCCAGCTGTGAGTCCGTGGAAAATTACATCGGTCTGCCCCTTATCGCTCCTACAGATGACCGTTTATTATCTGCCCCGGCGTTCGCGTTACCCGGACTAGGACAATGCGTCTCCCTCACCGAGCCGAGATTGCGACGAGCGAGCGTTTTGTAAATCCACATCGAATGCCCGAAGGCTCGTTGCGTGATTACGCGTTATTTCTACCGAGTGACGAGGGACACAGGGATCGTGAACACTTCGAGTGGGAGAAGTTGCGATGCGCGACAGAGTATAGACACGATGCAAGTATGTGCATATGTGCATTAGAAATTCAAATTTTTTTTTATTAACATTTTTTTTCCCACCGCAAAGTTGAATGGAATTGCAAGTGAACAGTGTATGCCACTCGCCCTCTAATAACTCGGTGTCTAGATAGTCAATTTTCTTTTGATCCACAATATTTTTCATTCGAGCATTTTATATGTCATTTTTCCAAAATATTAAATAACAATTGTTTTTATTTATTTTACTTCTTTTTCAGTTCAATATTTTTCATTCGTACATTTCAGGTACCGTTTTTTCCAAAATAGAATATGAAAATCGGTTCGGATTTATTTTTTTTATTTCTATATTTTTCATTCGAGCATTGCATGTACCATTTTTCCAAAATATAAAATAAAAATTGTGTCCTATTTATTTTACTTTTTTTCAGATCAATATTTTTCATTCCAGCATTTCGTGTACCATTTTCCACGGATTGTGTACATTTCGAGTGGGAGAAGCACGTTGCGATGCACGATAGAATATAGACGCGATGCAAGTACATGCATATGTGCATTGGAAATTATAAAAATGCATTTTTCTCCCTCACCGCGCTGAGACTGCGACGACGGAGCGTTTTATAAATCCACATCGAGTGCCCGAAGGCTCGTTGCGTGATTTCGCGTTATTTCCACCAAGTCACGAGGGACAAACACGGATCTTGTGCATTTCGAGTGGGAGAAGTTGCGATGCCCGAGAGAATATACAGATACGATGCAAGTATGTGCATAAGTGCATTATAATGCATTTACACATCTAGCCGCGAGATCCAGGGTCATTCACTTATGTCATCGCAGAGCCGACTCGAGGGACGTCCTTTGCGGAACAAACAATTATCCGCGATCAACAGGTATTTCGACGCAACTCGATGGAATATTTTGCATATTAAATGGAAATCTCACTGGTTTGTGCGTAAGTGAAACCGCACTTGAACCGAGATAAGAATTAATAGTTCGAGTGCAATATCTTTAGTGCTCCCGATCGCGCAACTGAACTCTCACGATCTATGACTTAATCTCATTGATAACTCCACTGATCGCACCTGTTCGCTGATAATCAAAAAAACAAGGAGATACTGAGATTTTTAATTATGCGAATAAATTGAATACGAAGATAGATACTGGTTCGTATTCGACACGTATGCAAGATTGAATCTTTTAAGAGTAGAGGGAAATCTCACTGGATCGTGAGTAAGTGAAATATATTTTGAATGAAATAAGAGTTAATAGTTCGTGAGTAGAATCTTTAGTGTTCCGGGTTGGGCGACGGAACTCTCGCGATCTATAAATTGATCCCATCGGGGTCCCGTTCATCGCACTTGTTTAATGAATATTAAAAATATAAATCGCACTGAGCGCACCTGTTTGCTATTAATAAAAAAAAATTAAATAGATACTGGGATTTTTATTATGGAAATACGTTGAATACGAAGATAGATACTGGTTCGTATTCGACTCGTATAGAAGATTGAATCTTTTACATATAAAGGGAAATCTTACTGGTTCGTGGATAAGGGAAACATATTTTGAATGAGATAAGAGTTAATAGTTCGTGAGTAGTATCTTAGTTCCCGATTGCGGCACGGAACTCTCGCGATCTATAAATCGATCCCATCGGAGCACCACTTATAGCACCTGTTTAATGAAAATAAAAAAATGATACTTAGATTTTATTAATTTACTTAAAATGATACTTAGATTAGAATCAAACAAGATTATAACGTAACCAATTTCAGCTGCATTGGTTCATTCATTGCGAAAATCTACCATGATACGGATGTCCGATGGGACCAAAATGTGTAAAAAAAAAATTTATTTCAATAGGCACTTCTTAAATGTAAGGAGTGCGTGCTAAAGTGCTAAAATGATAAAATGAGTAATGCGCGTTAACATTGGTGGGAAAGGCATTGAAAAAATGTACGCGGATTACATTGCGTTACCTGCAACCCGACGATCGAGCTTCGCTTACGAGCAAAGCACGCGTAACAAGTGTACAAGGACGTGGGGTTTCAACCGGTTAAGTAACGTAGCTCAAACTGCTTTCGAAATAATGATTTTTACCGGTAACTGAGGAATCCCGCATACAGTCGTGTCGGCAGATTCTAAGAATTCTTCTATAGCTGCGGATTAACATATTTTCACATTGAACTGGCGGCGAAAATAATTCGACGAAAATCTATTGATCTCCCGATCTTCGCCAAGAGCAACAAGCTGTTTACAGGCCGTCGATCACGTTTCGCTAACTTTGAGATAGGTCGTGTCATTACGTATTGCGAGTCGCGCGAGTCACTGTTGTGTGGACGTGATTTATACCTCCTCATGATGATGAAACAGCTCGTAAAACTCTGAGACGTTAGACGATGTTTAAAACCTTTTGCGAATACGACTCGAAACCTCAACGACTCTTGCGTTGAGGAATCACTCGAGACCGAACGAAACACCTCCCTCCCCGCCCGAACGCCACGCGGTCGGTATCAAAAACTGTAATAAACTTTTTCCACGGGTATTCGCATGTACGGGCAAAAGAAAAGTCTCATCTTACACTGACATAACGTCCGCTTTCGTTGAGACTCTTCATTCGATCATACATGGCCATCGCCCGTTAAAAAAAGGTCATTACAGTTTTTATTACCGACCGCGCTGTTTCACGTACTCTTCACGGGCCGCATTAGCCAAATTAGATTTTTTTAAATTGGTATTCGACGGTGAAATTGACAATCGCAGAACTAAGTTTGTAACATTATTATTTTTTTAATTTACAATTAGGACCTCGAGAAAGAACTGTGCATTTTGCTTAAGTTTCGCGCTATTTAATATGTCACGTACACAAACTGCTCATGTAAACCGTTAGAGGGTGCTGAAAAACATTGTACGCTCCTTGGGTTAGTTCGGTCCATTAAGGCCTTGTGTACCTATCCTTAAGTGACATCCTACTCCTCAAGTTATATGCCGAAATTTAAAAAAATCAAGGAAAATTTGATCGGCAGCAAGAAGTACCGATCAACACTTTTCGGAAGTCAATAGTTTTGTGAACTTTCCTAAACCTGGCGTTTCTCAGAACTCTGCGCATGGTTTGGAAGTAACAGTTACTTGGATTATGTTCCAAGACGGTTCATATTCTTCGCAACGACATTCTGCGTTGGGTAGCCGGAGAGAATGATTGAAAACAAGTAAAAACTATGGTACTTATGTCGCTCTGAACGATAAAATTACGTAAAAAGTTTTTAAACCAGTCAATAGTTTTGATCTGGGAGTGCGAAAAAAATCACCTCCGCTCAACCGGTGTAGAATGTTGTTACGAAGAAAATAAGACGTCTGAAAGTGCAATCCATCGGTTTGCATTGCGCAGAGTTGAAAACGCCCAAGACTGGTTTACGTGGAATCTGGTTGACCGAAACGGTTCCAACGCATTTAGTAATTTTCCTCATTCCAGTTCTCAATCAACAAATTTTAACTATATTTATCAGTTCACTGGAACAAAAAAAAACATAGAGCGTACAATGTCTGAGTTTTCAAGCTGACTCAGAAAATCAATTTCTCTTGTCTTAAAAAAAAATGCACGAAACTATGGAATAATTACTAAAAATACTTAATTCATGCCTTGGGTGTGAAATAAAACAAAAATACATTCTTACCAAAATGAAAGAATATCCTTTACGTCTCGTCCCTCTTTGACTTGGGCGAGCAATTCAGCGAGGAATATGTCGAGCCACGACGATTTCTGAAATAATGCGAAAACGATTAGGAATAATAAACCTCGGTATATCGTGTGAAGAAAAAAAAAACAATTTACATAAAGCTGCTCGCGTTTAGGAATTTTAATTAACACCCGTTTTATCATTGCATTATACCCGATGCGTCGCAGTTTTATTTATATACGTCTAGGCCACGCGGTTAATCATTATCAAGACTGAACGAAGCAATCGGAAAGTTTATTTCGAAGAGTCGGGGAGAAAGAGAAAAAAAGTAAGGAACGAAAGATTATGCCTACAATTGTATTTCGCGAGTACGGGACGCAGATTAAGAGAATACTACAGGCTCGTAAACAAGGTATGTGACGAGCTCGCTCTACGCCCCAGAAGTCGAGTGTTGTAAGTAGAGATTGTTGTCTTAGGTTGCGCACAAAGCTGCCTGTGTTTGTGTCACACTATTATCTTCACAAAGGTAACGTGGTCGTGTGCTATAAGGTGCACATGCTGACGCGTTCCGTTCATCGTAACAACTCGTCATAATATTGACGAACAATTTTTTTTTTAATATCTTATTATCTTCAATAAAAAATATTTACGATATTAGTGATACTATGATTATTATTATTATTATTATTTTTTTTTGAAACGTTGTTAGTTGATCATTTTAATTGCGCGAATAATTCGAGGCAACGCCAATTGCGCATGGCTCGAACAATTTTTGTGAACAGATTTTCAAAGGGTTTGTTGAGAGGGCTAACAGAAGCCTGAAGCTTGAAAAGCTTGAATCTCGCAAACTTAATTTTTCCCGCATGTTCTCATTTTCGTACACAAAACTGCGCTCGAGTATCGGCTCTGACTTTCCCTTGGCAATACCATTTTCTGTTATTTCGGCTTAATGAACGGCACATTTACATCTCTACCATTCACATCTCTACCATTCACATCTCTACCAAAATCTCTACCAGAAAGTAAAAAAACTGTACCGGAATACAAGGCTAGACGGTAGCGTTGTATTCCGGTACAGTTTTATTTCAATTCCGGTAGAGTTGTTTTACTTTCTGGTAGAGATGTAAATGTTCCCAGCGAACTAATAAATAAATAAATAAATAAATAAATAAATAAATAAATAAATAAATAAATAATGCAAACTCCGACCGCGATGATGAGTTCATCGACCCCGGAGAGTCGCGGTGATATTATTTTTCGGTAACAGCATACAGTTAGTTTCATCGCTGCGGCTAGCGAGTACACCGTGGTACTTGTAAGTCATCCGGAGATCGGAAGCGTGCGATCGATTTGATCGGGTAAGCAAGCGACTGGCGGTAATTATTCCGCGTGGGCAGTAGGAAGGGCTTGGAGCTGCGACTCATAACACGAACAGGGAGCAAGGTATCACGCAAACCCGTAACTAAGACGTCCACAACTTGTAAGTCATCCCGCAGGTGCTGGGAACCGGTGCGAAGTCACTCATCGCCCCGAGAAAAACAGCATTAAACAGTGTGCAAGGGAGATGTTCCAGTCATTGACACGTTAAACCGCAGACAGAATGCAAAAAAAAAAAAAAAATGAAATAAAAAAGAAACAAAAAAGTAAAAACCGTCGTCGCTGGTTTTACTCCCAAGTATTTATCGCATCGTCGTACCAAGTCTATGCACAATGTAAAGAGATATTTATCATTTTGAGTTAATTCAGACAATGATCGTTGAATAGGGCAAAGGTGGGGAATATGGCCCACTTCGATTCGCACTAAAATAATTGATATATAGGCCAGGACATATTCCCCACCACTTTTGCCCTACAAACAATATTTGGTACTGTTTCTAAAATAACATTATCGAAGTAAAAAATTGCAAGCCCGACGCATTTTTCGCAGCGCACACACAGAAGCTCACGCATCGGCCGTTTTACCTTTTTTCGGACACTTTTTAATCCATTTTTATCGTACATTAAAACGATGTTGAAAACAGATGTGTCTGCTCCAAAAACAAGATATCTTTCCGGTATTTAAAAAAAACCTTATTAACCCTTTATTTATTGTTATTAATGATTTCGTATAATAGTTTCCTATCCACTAAACATTAGATCACTCGAGTACAGCCTCATCAAAAAATCCTCTAGAGGAAACCCGGAAACTACTTTTTTAATTTTAATCGCCCATTCGATAGGGCGGCACAGCCGGAAGCTTGCAAACACTTAACCCGCATTGACCATCCGCCGAACCAGTGTCAAAAGCAGCGCCTCAAACGCCTGTATTATTAATCTGCACCACATTTCTGTCACCTGTTCGATAATCTCCAAATTGCAAATCTTCTCCCGCGAGCTTACACAGTAAAAAAATAATTTCGTAAAATAGTAATACCAAGCTTCGTTAAAATAATTTCGTAAATGGTAATACGAAGTTTTGTTAAAATAATTTTGTTAAATAAGTGACAAACTCGTTTGTTAAGGCTTGAATATACGAACTTGTCCTTTTATTTCCCATGTTATTAACAATTTTACTTTACACTTTGGTTTGTAAAGCTACAACGCGGATGATGCAATCGGAAAATTAAAAAATAAAAAATTGTCGATGTTTGTGAACAATAAGTTGTTGTAAAGATTACAAACTTTGTTTGTTGTGTACGAGCTAACCGGCATTACGAATCGCGCCAATAGACATTACTATTATAGCATAGACAAAATACTGACAGTAATACATCACTCGAACAATGCGTAATCACTCGAATCTCGCTCACCTCGTAACTCTGCGGTTCGGCGTGAATGAAGTTGTCCCAAAGTATTTGGAGTTTGTTGGACGATGCCGAAGAAGTCATCGCCGTGTTGGAGGACTCTCTCAACCGGCGTGATGCGCGCCTTGGCCCTTGATATCGTGGCGATAAACAGGCCTCAGCGCTTCATGATTCCTCGTCTTTGGCGGCTTCCCAGACGAGTAGGGGGGAGGGAAGGGGAGAGGGGGAGAAGGGGAAGGACAGGCCCCCGGGAGCTCGTCGAACGATCGCCCACGCCGGCGACGCGCTTCCCCACAAACACTTTTCCCGTCCTCACCTCAATGATGATTTTTTTTTTCACACCTGCAATGAAAACCGCGACGTTCGAGTCGTGTTAACAAAAATTAAAAGAATAAAACAAGATCAATTGATTAATAAATAAAAATAATAAAATCTCAAGAATAATAAATCGAGGTTTCGCCTCTGCCGGGACACGGATAAGATCCTTTCTCGCATGCATATGACTCCACGGAAAGACGAAACCCTCACTGGCGAGTTACAGCGGCTGTTGTGACCGCGAGTTCTCTTTGCAGCAATAAGACTTATGTAACTATCCCCCACATTCCGGTTTGACCAGTTAACGTCCTCGCGAAGCCTGAAAACTTCAACGGGGAGAGCACTAACCCTCCGGTTGCAGTGCGCGTCGTCGTCATCGCCGACGAGGACGGGGGCGTCGTCGTCGTCGTCGTCGTGCACAGTAAAAAAACATAATTTCGTAAAATCGTAATACTGTCGATTACGATGAAATGTCGTAAAAATAATTTTGTTAAATAAGTGACAAACTCATTTGTCGCTTATTTGAATATACGAACCCATCCTTTTATTTCCCGTGTCATTGACAATTTTAGTTTGTACTTTTGTTTGTAAAATTAGAAAATTAACAAATAAAAAATTGTGGACGTTTGCGGAGAATAAGTTGTTGCAAAGAGTACAAACTTTTTTTTACTGCGTGCTTGATCCACATCGCTCATTCGCATTCACGCGAATACCTCGTGTCTCGTCGATGTTACGCTACATCTTAGAGCCGCGGGAACGAGTGCGAGAGCAATATGCAAAAGAGATACATTTTTTTTTTTTTTTTTCTTCATCGATGTTTCACCACTTCGCAAGCGAGCAAGTCGGTTTCCCGCTTCACGATTTTTTTTCGTACACGAGCTCTGTACATAACGTCCCGAGAATCACATATCTCACATGTCCGACGATAGGAACGATCCGTCGGGTGCGCGACCACGGCGCCGGGTGAATTCTCTTATCGCCCGCGGGAGAGGGAGAGCGTGCGAGCCACAAGATTTGTCACACGCTACTCCGATACAGTCGCGAACGCGGAGAGAAACACATTTTTTTTGTAATTAAATAAGAATAAGAAAAATAAGAAAAAAATGATAAATACATTTTTTTATCTGATGTTTAAATTCGAAAACCCTTCCCGCCAAACTTTATTCCTGTCGGCCAGGCTCAAATGTCGAGGGCACTGATAATTTGTGTGGAAAAAAAAAATTCGTGCGTGATTTAATCATTTCAATTTCGATGTGTTCCGGCGATAGAAATTTTCCGAAGGTTTGGGAGAATTTGTTCCGGGTCGGGAGCGAAGGGATTGGGGGATTTGGAAAGTTACTTTAAACTTGCATCGACAGAGTGTATTAGATTCTCTTTAATTTAATGACAATTTATCATCAAAGTTGTGTGTGTCAGAAATTGCAAAAATGTACGTTCAAATGCAGCGGACAATTATTATCTCGGGGGAGGAGCATGTGACGCGGTCGGTCCGACGAATGTCATTCGTTCTAGCGAGCTAAGAAAAGAAAGACGGACGCTACTTATTTATACTAATACATATGTACATGCGCGTGTGTGTGTGAACAGCACATATGTATATTTGTTGACGATTCGCCACAGCGAATTGATAAAACGACGTTTGATACGACGAATAATACATGCACGTGTACAATAAAAAAGAAGAGGGTCACTTTTATTCCGCTAACCGTTTACTGTACAGTATTAACTCATTTACCAGTGACATTATAAAAACAATACCCTGACATTAAAATCTCAAATTTTTTTTTTTTAAATAGGGCTTCCTTTATGAGGAAACAAAAAGATGAAAAGAAGAGGGTCAATTATGGTGATATATGCGTGGACTATTAAAATCGAGGAAGCTCGTGTGATTCTTTCAGATTTGATCAGTAGCAAATTTTTAAACTTGAAATACCTCGCTGTCGTAAATACAAGCAAGTGAACGAAGTTTTAGATTTTTTTTTAATCCGCATTTGTGTCAGCACGCACTTGATCATTTTACCCAGTCAGCCCATATGCACCACCTTAACAGCCACAACAATTTGATAAAAGGACATTTGATGTTACGAAAAATATATGCATGTGTGCAATAAAAAAAGAAGGACGTCACTTTTATTCCGCTAACCGTTTACTACACAGTATTAACTCATTTTTCCGTGACACTACAAAAATAACAAAAATAAACAGAGGAGGCTCAATTATGGTGATCCATGGATGGTCCATAAAAATCAAGGAAGCTCGTGTGATACTTAAAAATGTTATCAATAAATTTAAAACTTGAAATACCTCACCGTCATAAATACAAGCAAGTGAACGAAGTTTTAGATTTTTTTGTTGAAGTTCTCATTTGTGTCAGCACGCACTGGTCCATTTTACGGAAGCGGCCAATATGCACCACTTTTATCCTACCTGTTTTTCGTTTTTTTAAATATTGAGTCCTTACGATCGTTAAATCAAACGGGGTAGTTTCACAGTAGAAACACAATGAAAATTTATAACGTCAGAAGACCAACGAGGTTTATCGATTATTGGTAACCAATTTCTCCGGAGCCCACTTAGCGCACGTCCTTAATCAACGAGTGCCGACCTCACTGTGCCACCAATCGCATACGAGATATTGATTATTTATCTTTCTTACACGGGCTCTTCTCATACCGTTTTACGTGCGTCGATGATTCGTATCGCAGTCGAGTCCGCCAGCTGTATGAGGGAGTAATTCGAACCTGCACGTTCGATTTATCTTGATTAATTCTGCAGCTCGTTACGAAAGAATATATATGTATATACACATTTATATATATAGCACTGAAGTCCGAGTAAGTCGCAGGTACCGTCCAGACTCGAATCGCTTCACGGACTATCACTGACTGAGGGACGAACTCGACCGTACAACCGTAGAAGGAAAAATACTCCAATATATAAATATATATGTAGATATATATATATAGCCTCGTTGCAAGGACGTGGCAGGAATCACGTAGAGCCATTGGTAAATGAAGCATACTTTGTGCGAAAGGGTATGTATATATATATATATGTAGGACCGTATCGTTCGCTGTTTAAGGGAGGTTTTTGAACAATAGATATTCGATATATATAGTTGTATAGTATAGTCGAGGTACGAGGTTCAATGGCCCGTCCAAGCTTAGGGTATTATGATTCATTTGCCGATTTCATTTTACGCATCCCCGGAATTTAACGATTTTGACTCGAATAATAATTATCCATCACTCGGAATAATATAATATTCCGAATTATAGATATTATGATTATAATATATAATATTTCAAATTATATATATTATAATTATAATATATAATATTTCAAATTCTATGTATTATAATTGCATTATATTATATTCCGAATAATATATATTATAAAATATATTTTCGGAACAATATATATTGTATTGTTATATGTATTTTTATAATAAAAATATAGTGGATGTGAGGAAGGGCATTCGTCGTGAGAACTCGTGAGGATGATTCACGGGAGAAAAGAGACAATTGTTGTTATTCCGACTAACAATCGGTAGATAAGACCGGTGTAATGTGCGCTGCTAGATGATAATCTTTTTATTCGCGCGTCGCAGATAAAACAGGCGCCATGCACTCGGGACTAGCGATGGCGGTGGTTGTTTCGCAACGAATCCAATATCTTATTGAGAATTTGAGATTACCGTGAGGAAAATTAAGATGTACGAGAGGATTGATTGTTAGGATTCTTCGATTAACAATGTATACATTTTGCTCGCGTAATACACGCATGGTGCGATTAAAATTTCGCTATTTTCGTACCGTTCTTTCATCCGAAGCGAGACACATCGGGCGAACTGACAGACTGCCAAGACAGAAATAAATTACCGTGCTAGATTCGTTTAAAAGGTTGACCAATTTTTATTATTTAAAATTTTTATTTTTAAGGCGGCGTCAATGTGCTTCCAATTAGCGGCCGAAGAATGTTATCGTTAATTTTTTTTTTTAAGATTTTACGTCAATCTACGAGATTATTTTATCGCCAGACACCCGTGCGTGTCTCGAGTTCCGACTGAGCTAAGAAATTGATGACCTTTCTTCAACGTCACTTTTGGCGTTAAAAAAAAATGAAATATGCGACAGACCTTGCGAATAATGTTGCCTTATCGCTGAATGATTGACTAACTTTAAGCATAGGGTCAACAGGGGTAAACGCGATAGTGCGGGGGTTTTTTCGCCAGGGCGAAAAAACTGTTTTACACGTGTTTTCTTTTGGTTAGGCATGCAATAAAGACCAAAGAACTTCCGCACTATTTTTCGTAGAAATTATTGCAATTTCTGAGAATTATTATTTCAGGTGTGATTTAAAAAATATATATATTTTTTTTAATCCTACAAGATTGGGTAGAATTTCATAAATGGTTTCAGGAACATACTAAGTTAGTTTTGACCGACTGAAGCTTCCTAGTGCTCTGAAACAGTGTCTGAATAACATCGATAGATGCACAAAAAGTGTTGGGCTATATTGCAAAGACATTAAGATATATAGTCATATAATTATGCCCACCGATCTACCTTCTCAATGTAAACTCTGTAACCCTCTCTGAAGTATCATTTACTTTTTTTCTTTTTTTTCTTTTCTGCTACAAACAAATAACGGTCGCCATTAACCTAAGTGTTGACGCGATCTTAAATAAATTTAAAAAAAAACTAAGTTCGCACGACAGCGTGAAACTCCTTCACATGAAGCTTCGCAAAATATTATTCATTTAGATACAATATGAATTTTATTTTTTATTAAACATTGATTCGTACAAAAATTTGTAAAAATAATTGGATGAAGCTCGGATATATTTTTTTTTCGGGTAACATTGCCGGCAGAATATTGTCAATTAACTCTTGCAACAAAAGCGACGGAAACATTCCAACCTGTCGTATTAAAAGAAAACATGCAAATGTAGTTTGCGAATTGCTTCCTCATTTTTTTTACAGTCACGCGTATAAACTTCTCCGTGCGAAAGTTCGTTGACCCGTCTTGGCTTCCTCATATACGAAGCTATGTACGACGCTAAAAGATGAAGAATCAGTGTGCAAATTATGTTTGCACTTTCTTCTCCCGTTGGGAGGCGAGAAAATCAATGACAAAATAGTGCAACTAAAAAAAAAAAAACATTTTTTTTAACGTAAACAGCTCCCTCTTTGAGAAAGCAACATGTGACAAAGTCTAACCGGTCGTTACAGAGATTTATTAATTTCGTTAACGTCGTTTAAAGAATGAGACTTTGGTTACTTTAACCCTTTGACTCCCACTCGAATTCTCGGTCGTCAAGGCTCCTCAAGTTGAAAACTGGCAAACAGCGATAAATTGAGCGCTCGAACACGTGCAAACACTTCGAGACATTATGCCGGAGCTTATTATATACATTGTCGATCAATCTTTCCAGCGGCTCCACGATAATCACGCTACCCTCGTTTATTGTCTTCGTGATTCCCTCGTTACTACTATCTCACTAGAATATTTTCTTCGGCTCGTGCACCAATGGATAATTGGATGTCGAATAGCTCGGGCACAAAATGAATTTACCCGCATCAACAGTCGTAGAGACGTAGTTTTTTTTTACCGGAAAGTCAATACACTTTTATCGATAATTAATTACGTTTATTATAATTATAGTCGAAGCGTGAACAAAACAATATCTCGTCGAAGTAAAAAACGAAAAAAATAATAATAATAAATAAACAAAAAATCGGTGAATGAGTTAACGAGCGTATAATCTCACGTCAAGATTTATGAAATTGTTTAGATTAGTCCAACTGTAATTAGATTACCGATAAATTATTTCTTTTAAATCCAATACATACAAAATACGTATAATGCTATAAACAGTATAAATGCGAGTATAGCTGATAATAGCATGCAAGCGCGACCTTCGGATCACGGCGCTCCGGCTCCGATAATTAAGAGGACGATACTTGTTTTCATTTTCATCTTGTTTTTCTTTTTTTTTTTACGCGAATCAGAGTTTCAACTTACGCACACGGATCCCGCCAATCGGAGAGCCTCTCGTATGTGTGTTGTGATCCAATTTATTATTGACGGACCTATGGACGAGCCCCCGGCGCGAATACGCCTTCTACTTAACACTTATAATTTCACGGGTTAGCGTATCAACGAGATAATAACAACGAGGCACGAAAGATACCGCCCCGTGGAGATTATATGACGCGATGAAACTCTTTACTTTCCGTGCAAGCAAGATTTTCATTGAACTCGTTATTTAGGGACGGAGACTCCATTGACTGACAGTTGAGGCAGGAGCGCCTCTGGAGGCGAAAGGCGAGCCTTCGATCGTTGCCCATGGGTTAGTGTAGCTGTTGTTCGATTATCTCGCGTGCGCCCGTGCCGGTGCTGCTGGGCTCGTCGCTCGGCGTTACGAACGCCGATAAAAATGTCGTGCAAGTTTTAATAATAGACGAGTTTTTTCTTTCAAAAAATCATATCGCCAGGGTCATCTAAGTTCATACAAACGCCGTTTCATAATATGATATAAAAAAAATACAACAAGCTATTTCTTGATAACCCTTTCGAAACGACCGCGCGTGCGCGCGGGCGCGTTAGATTCGCACCGCCATCTGTTGCGCGTGCGCAGAGTCACTCTCGCAGCTGCGCGTGAGGATGCGCGGCAGTCGCGACTGTCGGTGTGACATCCTCGCGTTGAAAAAAAATAATAATAATTCACAGTTCCTAACCTCGCGTACTCCCGTTGTCGAGTCGAGTCAGTCAGGACCGGGCTTGATGACAGACTCCGTGTTTTCCCCTTTCGCGATATAAGAGCCCGTTTCATCGGCAATGACGCTCTGGGAGAGGCTACGCAATCCCTGCGCCTGGCGAGGCGGTGCCAAGCAAGTTTCCGTCGACGCGATGATACCGCTTCTCGCTGTTCCGGCCTTGGCTGTCGTCGCCGCACAGGCTATTTACCTCACCCTCCTAGTATTTTTACTGACTCCCGTCTTAGTTTATCATCTCCATCACAATTTCCTCCGATTCTTACCGCGGTCGAAGTTCTTTCTAATGTGGACGATAACGAGCGTCGCGATGCTCGGTCTCATGTTCGAATTCACCGTGGTACCGTTGCTCGAGATATTGCCCGAGGAGAATTTTGCGTTCATTGCGAGCGTCGTCGGCGGTATGTGCTGCGGTTACAAGACGAGAACGACGGCCGATTGCGCGGCTCAGGAGGGCGCACCGGCCCAGGGCCTCGAGCTCGGAGAGGGCAGCGGAGAACTTTGCACCACCTGCAGGAGACGGGCTCCTCCCAAGGCTTATCACTGTCGCACATGCCAAACTTGCATCCTCGGCAGGGAGTACCACTGCAAATGGTTAGCTTTAAATCACTACGGAAGTAACTTTTTTTATTCGTAGTAAAATCGAGTCTTGTACTAATGTATTAGATATATATATGTATGCTTTTAGGTTGGACTGCTGCATAGGCTCCAGCAACCTGAGATGGTATCTGGGCTGCTTGTTTTCTTCGGCTATCGCCTTTATCTACGGGTCTAATCTGACGATGACCAGCGTTTGTCATCCATTCATACTGATCGGAACTATTCTCTTGCCGGATGACTGCAGCGATGTTTATCATCAACTGGAGTACGTGGGTTACGAGCAGGGGAGTCGGTCGGATGAGGAGAGCTCGTTATTGAAGCAATTGCAATATCGCTGGTTGCTGGATTATGAGTTTTATTGAAAGGATGAGCAAAGGATTCTTTGGCAAGGATGTAAAAGTAAAAGAAAAAAAGAATTTGAGCAAAGGTTTGTTTGGTATAACAGGTGTTGCCTACACTATAAAAAAAAATTTGTATGATATTTATTGTACCAGAGTGGAAGTTTTTATGCAAAAACTGGTATATTAAATTTCATGTGCAATTGTGATGGAAAATTAATGTTTGGTGTATCAAAAGTATTGGAAATAGTTTATTTTTAATAATTTACTTTAGTTTCAATGAAAAAGTCTATTCATTTTTCATCACAATTGTATATTAAATTTATAATTTTTGTTTATAGTGTAGCAAAGTATAGCAAACGAAATCAAAGTTTTGCTCACAGTCACGGTACGAATACTCTGTTTGTTAAGCTTGAATTACAAAGTTTGTAGGCTTTTATTCCACAATTTTATCCCTCCATTTTCGGATTACCAATGAAAGTTGAAATGAAAATTTCAAGCAAACAGTTTTAATCGAGATGAAAATTATTGTAATGTAAGCTTGCGCTACGTTCTCGTTAAAGATTTCTAAAATTACAAAAATATATAAATATGTGTAGCATTTACAATTACGATCGAACGTGTGTTCTTTCATGAAATTCAATATTTCTTTTTCTTCTTTTTCTACGTTTTTCATTGAATTGGCACACTTAAAAAAAAAATTTACTAATTGCTAAACGGAATGTTGATATGAAAAGTGATTTAATTACCATGCTCACTTTCCAAGTCTACGAATATCTTTGAAGTACAACTAAGTAACGAGCCAGCCGTTCTTATCGCGCGCGACCAATATGTAATTGGGTGTCGTCGATAAGAGGCTTCAACTGGAAAGATACAGAGTATTCTCGAATCTCCAAAGCAAACTTTGCCAATCCAGCTGATAGCGATAATTGCAATAAACTTTTCTTTTCTTAACTTTTATTTGATGACGCAAACATTGTAATATCGGAATGTTTGCTTGCGAATGATATAAAAATCTGTTCGATAACGACGCGATCCGCCGACCGTACAGGATCGTTGACTGATGCGGTTTGTAATGTCGAATGTATGTTTCAGCCTGGCACTCTGTTTCGTCTCGGCGGTCTACAGTTTGCTCATCGGGCTTCTCGTGCTGTGTTATTTCATCTATCATTTCTGGCTCCTCTACATGGGAACGACGGCGAATGAGAGGCGCGTCTCCACAGCCGGCAGCCAATACAATTACGGAGTGCTCAAAAGTGTCTCGCAACTGATTTGCTGCAAGACATAAACACGCGCAAGAACTCAAAAATTGTAGAATAACGAAGCGAAAAAATGAAAGAACGAAGGACGAAACGTTCGTGCATTTCGCACACTGAAAACCAAATTCACGAGCGCGACTTTAACCACGAGGCCAAGATTGTTCGTGACGGTTGTTCAAAATGACTGGTTTTATTTAATTTTTTTATTCGCTTTATAGGAGAGCGAGAGTATAAACATTTCGGTCGCTTCTACTTTTTTTTAAAAGTAGCAGCGCCGACTCTGTACTTCGTATCCATTACGCGCTCTTTTAGCACTTTATCTTATATTAACGACGGAAAAACAAAGTATAAGTATTCAGATTCCTGACGATTTCGGGACACATTCGTGGCCCCGTAAACACTGACCCCACTTAGCCGAAAGTTTTATTATTTTATTATACACACTCTTTTCGTTTTTTTTTCGTGCACAAACTACATATATGTATATTTATTGTAACTGTGATAAAAAAAAGGCGTGAAAAAAAAGAAAAACGGCCATTCAACGGTTAACGTGAATAAGTTTGTGTGAATTTTAAACGATAACGACGACAACGTAACGATAAAGTGGATTAATTATTGATATAACGATACCACCGAAACTTAAACTTATTCTATGTAACGCTCTAATGTTCAGTTTGATTAGGTAAGAAACAAAAAGCAGATTTGGGTTGTATTGTACACCTACGAAAAAAAATAGTTTATAATGCGATGTTGTAAATATTAAACGACTTTCGAGATCGGCTATCGAATACCTTGATATATATATATTTTTTGTCTCCATCAATCGTCGATTATAACACCCCTCTGCTTCGGATCGAAATCCGGCACAACGCGCTGAACTAATTCCCTCCACTTGTCTCTTCTCCGATCGCTCTCCTTCACCTCGTCCGCGATCTTAACGAATTTTCTCCATTTAACGAAATATGCGATTTTCAATTTCTTCTCGACATGCAAATTTGCCAATTGTATGTTCTCCAAGTCTCTAATTTTCGCCTCCACTGTTAGTTTGCGCCAGGTTTTCAGACATCTCTCCTGCAGCCGTAGTTCATAAAAATCAGCGGCAACCTGGCGCTGTTCGCTCGCTGATTTGGCCGCCTCTCGCCAATTTCTAAACGCGTACCAGAGAACGTTTCTGCGCCAAACAGATATCGATAATTCCAATTTTATCGTGCGCTGATTGTTCATTTCCGTTCGCCAAGCTTCGAAGGCTTTACGCTGCAGACACTTGTCGTAATGATCCACCGCAGTTTTCATGTGATTGTGCTTCAACTCCACTAAGAGCACCAGAGGCTCGATCACGTAACGGCGCAGAAGATATTTTCGATAAAATCTCTCGGCCAATTCGTTCGCCGCCTTCGATTTCTCAAGCTCGCGAGCTCGTCTCCTTTCCTGTTCCTCGCGAATTCGTTTCGCTTCTCGCTGAGCCTTGGCAAAGCGATAATAATAATCAGTAAATTATAAAAATCCATAAAAAAAGACCATACAATCCAGAGCTCGGAAGCTACATTTATTGCATGACTTACATCTATCATAAAGTTGATAAAGATAAGAATACTGAAAAAAAAAAATTAAGAGTAAACCCGACTTCGGTTAATAACAAAAACTGCAATTGATTTTTTTTCATGGCTAACTATCTCCGTTTTGAAGAAAATTCTTACATGACGCGAATAACGATCTAGTTTCATTTAAGAACTTACTTTGTGACCGTCCGAGGTTAGCATCGTTAAAAAATGAATTGCAGTCTCCTGGCCTCTTCGCTTATCGATGAGCCTTAGCAAATTAATAATAATAATCGTGAAATTATACAAATCTATAAAAACGGTCATACAATTCGGAACTCAGAAGCTACATTGGGTGGGTGACTTACAAAAGCCTATCGAAAAAAATATTTTTAAAACCAATGGAAAAACCTCCGCACTGCACCGATCCGGCTCCGACCGGGAACAAAAACGGTAATTGATTTTTTTTTTCATGAGTACTATTTCCGGACTGAGGAAAATTCGTACATGACAACTGTAATAATTCATTTTCATGTATGAATTTGTTTCGTGACCTCCCGAGTCAGCATTGTAGAAAAAATTAATTGCAATCTGCATTACCGACCGAGGCGTTTCACGTGCTCTCGAGGAGACTCCAGCGATTAGATAGACGCGAACGTGTATATCAAATTTTTCTATCGATTTCAGACCTGTCCTGCGTAACGAAATTTCGTGCTCACCTCCAATTGTAATCTCCTTCGACTTTCCTCTTCCTCGCGTCTTGCAGCTTCCTCGATCATTTTTTTTTCCTCCGCTTTTCTCTTCCGTTCTTCCTCGGCCCTTCTCACCCTTTCCCTCCTAGCTTCCGCTCTCGCTTCCATCCTCGTCAAGAATCTCGGCGGGCTGTGCGTCCTCGGTGGTTCCAGTAGAGTTTTGTCCCTTCCGTTAATCCAAACTTTAATAATGTTCGTTCAGGCGCCCATATAGCACGAAATATATTGAAATAATTTCAGAAATATTTTCAATCTTTCAAATCTTACGAAATATTTCGGATATATATGAAAATAATATTTTGAAATATTCTGCCAAAATATTCCAACGAATTGTTTTTTTTTAATATTTCTAAAACATAGTGATAAAATGTTTTGAAATATTTTTAATTTCTTGTTTCACCGAGATATTTCTGCGAATGTTTCCGCATTTATACGAGTGTGTATATTGAAATTGGACTGTTGATGCAATCTTTCACATTTCGCTGAAATGTATTAAAAAAACCATTTCCGCGAAACATTTCAGAAACATTTCAATATAAGATTTCTGAGTGGACAAAAAAATATTTTTGAAATATTTTTCAATATTGGTAAAAGCTTTTTTAATTTTAGCAAAATATTTTTTAATATTGGTAAAATATTTCCAACATTTCAAAAAAATATTTTTGCAACCTTTCAAAAATATCACCGTGCTATGTGGGCGACAAGTTCGCAATAAATTCCACAATGAAATGGCTTCGAATTACCTGCATCCCTCCTCGCGCATAAGATGAATCAGCGTTCTTCTCGTTCTGTGACCGCAGCAGGCGAGCGCTTCTTTGGCGGAGTTTATCGTCTCCCTGCCGGCTTTTCTCGTCTCTTCTTCTATGCGCTTCAGTCGCAGTTCTTCGATTATCCTCTTCTGCTCCTCGAGCTTGACCCTCTGCTCGGCGATGATCTTCCTCTGAGCGTTGAGACGATTATGTGCCGGTGGCTCAACGACGTGGACCGTTCTGGTGGCGGAACTCTTCCTGCTCTCCGTTACCGACGCTTTCGCTACGTCGGTAACTTCCTGCGTCGCTCCGCCCCGTTGAATCGGCTCTTTGGCAACCGTTCGCTGAATCTTAGCGATTTTCTTCTGCTTCTCGTTTATAGCGTTGACGAAGAGCTCGATCTTCCGCTCGTCCGACATTTCCCGTTCCTCCTTCCGCTTGGTCGCCAGAAGCTTGGAATTTTCCATTCGGGTCCTCCAAGTCTCGAAGTACTTTCGCAAACGTCTGCTCGCCACGTTCTCCTGAATTTTTATCTTCAGATCCCGCAAACGACGCTCCTCCCTCGCGTGAGTGGCGAGAGTGTGAAAAGCCATTCTGAGGACGTCGCGATCACGCTCCGTCGAGCCCGACGATGGCTTGTCCTTTATCGTGACCTTTATACTTCCGGTGTACAAGCCGACTTCGTTGCGCTGCCTCGTTTGCGAATCGCCCGCACCCGCGGTGTCCTTGACTTTAACCTTTACCCTGCGGGGCGCGGATTTCCAGAGGTCGTCGTAATCCTCGATGTTCGCGAAGATGTCGCGCTTGCTGCAAGTGTAAGGACCTCGAAATCTCGGACGCGTGCTGCACAGACCCTTCTCGAATTTCTTCAGCTCGGACTCCAGCATCTCTTGTTCCCGTTTCCGGTAGAGCGCTTGGGTCTCCTCGTCCATCAGTAATCTAAAAAAAAAAAAATAAACATTGAACCGATCTTTTATTTTAGACCTTTCTTCGATTATAGGGTAAGTCTGGGTGATATGGTCACACAAGTGATATGGTCACATGGGTGATATGGTCACATGGGTGATATGGTCACATGGGTGATATGGTCACATGGGTGATATGGTCACATGGGTGATATGGCCACATGGGTGATATGGCCACATGGGTGATATGGTCACATGGGTGATATGGCCACACGGGTGATATTGTCATACGGGTGATATGGCCACATGGGTGATATGGTCATACGGGTAATATCGTCATACGGGTGATATAGTCACATGGGTGATATGGTCACACGGGTGATATGGCCACTCGTAATATCATTTGACGTAACAAACGAAGGGCGCTACTGTTTGCACAATTTTTAGTATATGTGGATGCAAAATTATTGCAAGGATAATTATAAGATTGTATATGGAAGTGTCAGTACGATATGCCATGTGACCATTTCCCCCACAACTTTCGGGTGATATGGCCAGTAAAACCGTTTTATTTTTAGTTTGGCATCTGAGACATTTGACAGAATTAATTATTGTCTTTCGGTAGTTCATGTAGACAACATAAAATATAATTAGTCATGTTTTGAATGATCCCTCTATGCTTCTCTAGGCCCAATCGACTGTCATTATTACTATGGCCATATCACCCGGAGTGTCCGGGTGATATGGCCAATAGCAAGTATTTATTTATAGAGCTGCAATTAAATCACGCATTGAAAATATCGTAAGTTCTGAGTGAATTGCTCAGTTCGATGTTTCTAGAGTTAGTGGTTACAACAAAAATTTAAAGGTTTTTCGAAACATTAAACCTCCAATTTTCACTGTTTAAAAAAACATGACCATATCACTCGTAGTGTCCGGTTGATATGGCCGTTCGCAAATATTTATTTGAAGAGCTGCAATTAAATCACGCATCGAAAATATCGAAAGTTCTGAGTGAATTACTTCAGTTCGATGTTTCTAGAGTTGGTTACAACCAAAATGTCAAGGTTTTTTTTTACATTAAACCCCCAATTTTCATTGTTTCAAAAAGCATGGCCATGTCAACCCGACTTACCCTAGATCAATTCTTCGATTATAGATGAATCTAGATCCGAGAAGTTGGCGATAATGAAAATTCAAAATTGCACGAACCTTGTGACTTCCGCTAGGACAGTACTCTGCGTCAACGACACTGGACGTGGCTCCCCGATCGTCTTGTGTCTCAGATCCATAATGAGGTTCGGATCGTTCGCGTTGTTCGGTGCATCACTCAGCATGCACCGTTTCTCCGATACGCGAAATATTGGAACTCGCATCATCTGCTCCATCATATTTTCCACGTCCTCGAAACGGACGTTCTTTGCTCCTTGCATTTTTTTTTTGTTAAATTGGCTTCCTCATAAAGTAAGGTTTGTTATAGTGACATTTTTTTCCAAGATTTTCATGTTAACGTTTTTAGAATGTTTCAAAACGTCGAAAAATCCCATTTAGAAAAAATGTGTCAGGCCTGTAAAATTAAACTGTCTGTAACTCAAGAGCGGCTTTATCAATCGGGTTGAAACTTATCACACAATAGAGCACTTAGGTGTCTCTGTTACAATTTACGCAATAATTCAGACATTCGTTCAGATTTTATAATATTTAGCATTTTTCGAAAAAAGTGTATTTGCGCTCTACTTGTCGTAAATTTTTAGTCATCGAGATGAAACTTTCTACAGAAGTAGACAAATATCGAACAATTTTCGCTATTGAATTTGGTAAGGATTGGTAGAGGAATCTGGGTATTGTGGTATTTTCAATTTTTCGAAAAAAATATTTCTCACTTTTTTTAGCTCTAGCTCTTATAATTTTTTTTTATTTGCAAAAAAAAAAAATCGACATAAATAAACTATCGGGTACACATGTTCCCTATTGAATTTGGCAAGAATCGATCCACCCGTTTCAATTTTATAAGCTTTTCAATTTTTTTGTTCTTAATGTTTTTTTTTTGTTTCGATTTTATTACGTTTTATTTTTATTCTTAGTTCTACTATTGTTTCACGCACCTTTAGAGGACTACTGTTTCAGCCGCTTGAGCATGGATCAGCCGAACCTCTCAACTGTCGGAATAGCTTGTTTATTCATGTTTCGCTGTCGTTAAGCCCCGTCGCGAGGGGTTCATGACCCCCACTACGACGCTTATGGCATTCTCCGTATAGCTTCCCCCTCGTTGAATGAACTGAAACTACGTGCTGTACAATGCACTCCTTTGTCGATTTCTTTTTTGCTTTACTCATGCCATTTATTTTTCTATATTTAGACGCGTCGACGCGAACCGTTGGAAGCGAAAAAGCTTACGTTTATCGAAGGGAATATCGAATAATTCTTGTGAGCTTTTAAATTATTTATTTTTTAAATTTATTTCGATTTTTAATTTCTGCGTATGGCTTCTGCAGGCTTTTCCGAAAGTCTTTCCCCTGCGACTGCAGTCAACTTAAGTCGATGTAAAAAATTTTATTACCGATTAAGCCCGAATCGAAGGGGGGGCCCTTCGATTCGGGCTTAATCGGTAATAAAAATTGTAATCCATTTTCTTTTTTAAGGGTGCGAAACTTTTCTGGGCGAAACAAAATTTTCGGCGTCTACTTAACTGACAAATGAAGACGTTCATAATTTGCGTTAAGCATAGCGTGTTAAAGAAACTTGAAAAAAAAAAACATTGGTTATAGTTTCCATTACCTACTGAGGTACTGAGGCAGGGCAATCATTTTTTCAATATAGATAAATCGATCAGTTGAAACAGTATTTTTATTCGACATGCCAATATATAAATACAAAAGATTCATTACAAAAATCGTTCGGTTATGAAATTTTCTTTCTGTATACTCGGTTCGTTTATTAATTTTTTTCAAGTACACATAAATTACACGGAGTACGAAAAAAAATACGTCGCCTGAGCACGAAAATATTGAACGCGCTTTAATTCGCGTTTGTCATACACTTATATACACTAATTATAATTATATACACAGATCGATAGCTTTAAACGATAATATCACTACGATGCACTTATGAGATATTTTTATGGCTACAAGTTTCGATGGTCCTATCGGTTATTCATTCGCAGCTGAGTATATTATTAAAAAAACGAGCGATAATCGTCGAGTCGAGTCGAATCTCGTTCCCTCTTGCACGTCTCACATCCTCGAGCGATTCTTCCAATCTCCATCCATACGCATTTACATGTTAACATAAGCAAGCAGATAATAATAATCCATCGACGTCGGAAGTTCTACACGATCGTAAAAAAAATCGACAGCCAACAGTGATTGCACGGGCTTTGAATAATAAAATGGAAACGATCTTAACCGAAAAAAAGAACGAAAGAAAACAATCGGAGATGTCTGACCAATTTTAAAGTGCGTTGACTCCGACTTGCATTCCAGAGAAAAATGTTCTCACAAAATATCCATTTTCAGATTTTTTTTTTTCAAACGCTATTCGGCTTTCGATATTAAGGTTTTTATTATCCTCGCAACCGAGACCAGCCGACGAGTTGCATAAAAAAAAAACGCCAGCCGATAGTGACTGCAATAAACAGAACGGAACGGGCTTTGCATAAAAAGAATGGAAAAGATTTTAATAAAAAATAAAAATAAAAAAATCAGAGATGTTCGACGAATTTTAAAGTGCATTGACCCGACTTTGCCGCATCCCAGAGAAAAATTCTCTTCGCAAAATGTCGTCAATTTTTTTCTTCTTCGGACGCTATTCGGCTTTCTATCGTTAAGGTTTTTTGTTGTCCTCGCAACCGAGTCCGGCCGACCAGTTGCATATCCCACCGACGGGGTCGAAGGAGAGTTTGTCGGGGCAGGTGTACTCTGTGCCGATTACTTGGCCGTTCACCATTCGCGCGCAGGTGATGAATTTCTTGCAGGAGGTCGGATGGGCAAAGTTTCCCTGATCGAGGCAACGAATTCCTCCCTTGCGTGTCACGAACAGTTTGTCCTTGAGTTCGGGCTTGACGACTAGGCGAATGTCGTCGTCGTCGACGTAGTAATCGTAGTCGATTATCGCCGGACGTCTGGGTCGGGTGGTTACGTTTTCAACGATTCTCTCGTTACTGGAGCTTCCCCGCGGTCTCTGCCGTCGTCTGACCAAAGGAGTCGTTCTCGAAGTCGCCGGAGCTTCGGTTCTGGGCGCAATCGTCGTGCTTATCTTTCGCGGTGCGCTCGAAGTTCTGAACGGTAGTCGACCTGATCGTACAACCGTGATGTGTTCTTTATACGACTCTTTTGCGAAGTGTACACAGTAAAAAATAATTTCGTAAAATCGGGATGCTAAATTTCGGCACATTCATATCTCTAACACTCACAACTCTACCAGATAACGTCTATCCCCAAACATCTCTACTAGAAAACAAGTCTCCCGGATAATAACTCTACCAAAAAAGATAGTTCTAACAACTCTACCAGAAAACAACTCTACCGTATTACAACTCTACCAAAATCTCTACCACTAAAGAAAAAAACTCTCCCCGAATGTAAAAAAAACTCTCCCCGAATTTAAATGAAACTCTCCCCGAATTTAAATGAAACTCTCCCCGAATTTAAATAAAACTCTCCCCGAATTTAAATAAAACTCTCCCCGAATCGAAATAAAATTCTCCCCGAATTTTTATTTTAATTCCGGGAGAGTTTTATATAAATTCGGGGAGAGTTTTATTTCAATTCGGGGAGAGTTTTATTTCAATTCGGGAAGAGTTTTATTTCAATTCGGGGAGAGTTTCATTTAAATTCGGGGAGAGTTTTTTTCTTTAGTGGTAGAGATTTGGTAGAGTTGTAATACGGTAGAGTTGTTATCTGGTATAGTTGTGAGTGGTGGAGATATAAACGTGCCTAAAATTCGTAAAAATAATTTTGTTAAAGAAGTGACAAACTCATTTGTCACTTGTTTGAATATACGAACCTGTCCTTTTATTTCCCGTGTCATTGACAATTTTAGTTTGTACTTTTCTTTGTAAAACTAGAAAATTAACAAAGGAAAAATTGTGGACGTTTGTGGACAATAAGTGGTTGTAAAAAGTACAAACTTTTTTTTACTGTGTACAATTGTACGAAAAATTAATATCTATTTAAAAAAAAAACAACAACCGCCGACACCCAACAGTCGCGGAACGATTCTCGGTGCGACGAAATGAAGAAACAGGCAGACAGACAGACATAGAGCTAAACCGTTAGTGTAAAAATTAGATACACGAGAGACAGACAATACCGAGAGCGATGACGGAAGTAGGATGAAGTATAAAGTAGTTTATAGCGAATGATGACGAGTAGTAGAAGATAGTCTGGACGGGATACGTAGAATCGTAGTAGAGCCAGAGGTGAGCCAGGTGATTTTTTGTTTTTTGCTTTTTTTTTAGTTAGTTCAATGATGAAACACAACGTGGCGTTTTTGAGCTGAGGAGAAATCAGTCGTTCCATTAGACAGTTCAATGATGTCGAAGTAAATGTTCCAGTCAATTATCGTACGTGATTGGCGATTAAGGCAAGTTTTCAGATAAGAATTTTCCGGTTGTCCATCTACGAATAATTATTACGGATCGTTTGCGGCGCGATATACTATACTATATACATAGCATTAGTTGTATAGTTATATATTTTGTATAGTTGTATAGTTGTATAGTTGTATAGTACTATAGTGAGAATTATTTTCATGTGCGATATTGAAACTGGGACATTCACCGAATGGTAGAAGAAGGTGTGAAGGTATAAATAAAAATGGCAGTGAGTTTTGTAGAGTGTGATTGGATGACATTTTTTTTATTTTTATTGGAGCAAAATATTACCGGTAGTAGCGGACGAAACGATTGGCGGATCGGCCAGCGTCACAGCCAGTTCCTGAGCTCTGCCGCTCTGATCGTCAGTTTTTATCTCTTGCGCTGGAACTGAAAAAAAAATCATCGTAACTTCCGCCCTAAAAAAAAAGAAAAAAAAAATCTGACCGAAAAACACCTTCAAAAGTACTCACCGACCGGCTGAATCTTAGAAAATATCGACGGTTGTCCAGCAGGCAAGATGATCGTTTCTGAATTGCCAGGAGTCTTGGTCTTCGATCGATTGTTTCCCTGCCCGCGGACCAGCGAGCCCGGTCTTCGCAAGAACCCTCCGGAGCTCTTGTACGGATTCGCCTGTTCATGGACATTGCATCTCGTTTAATCGATCAATTAAATTTCAAGCGTTATCGACGATGTAGCTCCGTACCGTAGCAAATGCGTTATTTAGTATAGCTCGTAGTATATGTATCAGAGCTGGGCAGTACTTCAAGTACTTTTCGAGTATAAGCTCGCTTCATTCCATTAATAAAAATAAACATTCCAATAATAAAAACCCATTTTCGTTCCTATAAATTAAAAAATATTTCATTAAAAAAACGGGAAGAAACCTTTTTCGTTTTTTTAATTACATTTTTATGGATATTTTTGTTTAAAAAAGTGAAGAATAGATTAAAAATAGCCTCAAAACGAGGAATTACGGAAATTTCAATTGGCGATTTTTTACAATGAGGAAGTTTTTTACAGAAAGGTCCAAATTAATTTGCACCTTTTTTATAGCTTATCGGTACAAATGTGATAACGAAAAGTACTTGGAAAAAGTACAGAATATTTTGTACTCTGTACTTCAAGTATTTTTTGGTGCTTCGCCCAGCTCGGATATTTATATATAAATATTAGATTGAGAGAGAAAAATAAAAACCATAAATCGTATAACGAACCTAAGAGGTGTTAAGGAAAAATTTGCTAGAGACTAGACCGGTAGCTACAGGAGGAGAAGCACAGCATACATATACATATATATATTTATACACGTCGTCTTCAAACAAGAGCAAAAAAAAGACATTATTCACATTAACGCTGAAAGCATCGTATATGCAGAGGCTTGAAGAGATTTTTTTGTTTTCTTTTGTTATTAAGTATGTAGCTACAGAAGAATTTATCTTCCCCAGACGAAGCTTCCACGAGAATCGTCACTCTCTCTCGTTATCCGTATTGTCACACAGTTCTCTGTGTCTTAAATACGCACTTTCGTGTTCTTCTCGTGTTGTATTTTTTTTTTTTTTTTTTTCATGCGAGGCGTTTACTCGACGTCAGTCATTCGGGTCCGCGTGACTGTTGTCAAGTAGTATGTATGGGTGTTGTTTTTTAGAATTTTTTTCGTAACGAATAGTTCCGGTTTATGTACAGAAAAATTCACAGCTCGATTGTAGACAGAGCCGCTGTGACTGCCGAGGATCGGCATATTGGAGGGCATAAGAGCACAGTAGGCGCAGAGACAGCAGCAGGCGTAGAGGGAAGCCACAGTAGACGATTATTCACCCAAGAGCGGTTTATTAAATCATTATTCGAATCGCAGTGATCTCGGATTAGTCGAGACGCTGCTATGTTCGCAAGAGCAGAGGCAGAGGCTAGATTGGCAGAGATTGGCGTCAGTAGAGCAGCAGCAGCGTTAGACGAGGGAGGTTTTCCGCTATAGTCCATCGTTTACTTGATTTTTTTTTTTTTTTTATAACTGACCTCCCCACCGTTGTCCTCGTCTGCCTGCTCCGCGGAGCTCGCTAGCTCGGGATCCTCGATGGACGAGCCGAGGTCCCGGAAGTCCGCGAGCGAGGGATCGATCACCGCTCGTCGAAAGTCGACCGTCTCGGCGATACTCTGGTCGTCGGTCTCCTCGGTCCTCTCGCGCTTCAGCACTACCCTCTTTCTCCACTTCCTCCTTCTCTTTCTACCACCGTCGTCCGGAGTCTCGTCGCTCGATGCCCTTAAACTTTGCATGGTCGTCGTCGACGTAACGATCTCGGGACGCGGTCGACCCCGATAAACGATCACCCGACGCCTCGTAGACTTCGTATGATTTTTGTTATCGTCGGCCAGTCGACCGTTCACCCTCGAAGGATGTGTCTTCTCCTCCGCCGATCGATCGCTCGGATCTGCAGAATTTTTCTTCTCCGCCAATCGGTCGTTCGGATCCGCAGAATTTTTCTTCTCCACCGATCGGTTGTTCAGTTCTGCAGAATTTTTCTTCTCCGTCGATCGGTCGTTCGGATCTGCAGAATTTTTCTCCTCCGCCGATCGGTTGTTCGGTTCTGCAGAATTTTTCTTCTCGGCCGATCGATCGTTCAACCTCGAAAAATATTTCTTTTCCCCAGCCGATCGGTCGTTCGGAACTGCAGAATTTTTCTTCCCCACCGATCGATCGTTCACCCTCGAAAAATATTTCTTTTCCTCAGCCGATCGATCGTTCGGAACTGCCGAATTTTTCTTCTCCACCGATCGATCGTTCACCCTCGAAGAATATTTCTTCTCCTCAGCCGATCGATCATTCGGATCTGCAGAATTTTTCTTGTCCTCAGCCGATCGATCGTTCGGATCTGCAGAATTTTTCCTCTCGGCCGATCGGTTCCTCGCCCTCGAAGAATACTTCTTCCCAGCCAATCGATCGTTCACTCTCGAAGAATATTTCTTCTCCTCCGCCGATCGATCGTTCGGCCTCGCGGAGTCTTGTTTATCTTTCTTCTTCTCGGCCGATCGATCGTTAGCATTCACGATACGTTTCTTCTCTTCGGTCGATCGGTCGCTCAGGCTCGTTGATCGGTTCTTCTCCCCGACAACTCTCACGCTCGGATCCGTGGAATTCTCTTTTTCGTCAAATCGCTCGTGATCCTCGACCGAATTTTTCGTTTCCTCTGCCGATTGTCCGTTCGGATGCCTCGAATTTTTCAGCGTCTCGTTTTCCGTGCTCCGCTCCGAACTCGCATCGACGGTGCGTTGCCGGTTGTTCGATTCGGTCACCGGCCGACGTCGCACGACCACTTGTTTCACGGGTCTTCGGTTTCTTCCCGTCTCGTCGGGCTGACCGGCAAAATTTGTGAATCGCACTCTACCCCGCACGCGTTTAGTCTCGCGGTGATCGGTAACAGGCGCGATTGTGTTCCTGGTCGAATCCACCGTGGAGTAAACTATCTTACGGACGCTCGATTCGGTCGTGCTTTGGTCGTCGACAACGCCACGGTACGTCGAGGAAGATTCTTCCACGCTTGACTCAACAACATTGCCGATTTTCGTTTGGGAAGAAATCGTCGTGGTCGTTCCTTCAGATTTGTCGTGCATCACGCTGACCGGCGTGGTTGCGGCAAACGATTGCAGGGTCGTCTCGGTCTGCGGAGAAGTCATCGTTTCCGTGACCTTCTCAACCGATTCCGTCGAAATTCCGTACTCATTAATCTTCGTCCCAGAATCCTCCGCACGTGTGCCCAATTCCGCACGATCAGTTATCGGATAAACTTCCGTCGTCGGTGGGAACGTGTCAGTCTGTACATCCAGCGTTACGTCGTTTGAGATATCGATGGATTCTGCATTACCGACCGAGGCGCTGCCGGTCACGCGGTTTCTTTGAAGATAACTCCACGGTCTCGTTGTCTCCGCCAAGTTCCAAGTTGTCCCGTCGATTCCGTTCGAACTTCGATTCTCAGCGTTCGAATCGATGCTCAGCGTCGACTCCGTTCGAACTTCCTCTTCACGATTATCGGCGATATAGACTGTGTTCGCCGGTTCCGAGGTCTCGGTTATTTTGTCGTAAGACTCGGTCGTCGTCGCCACGGCGCCAGTTTCCTCCGGCAATATCCTGGCGTAAAAAAGACTTCCGGTTGTCCCGACGAAATTCGTGCTCAGATAGTCCGCTTCGGGAGTCGTACTCGCATATTCCACTCCGCTGGTCTCTGTCGAAGTTGTAGTCGAATCTCCTCCAGTCGTCGAATCGATCGCGAGGTCGTCTGAATCTTCAGGGGTTTCCGTAGTCTGCCGAGCGTCGTCGCTGCGCGAAGTGAGCTGCGCACTTCCGGTCGCTTCGACAGAGTTCGTGCCAGCTTTTTGGACCTCAGCTGCGGTCGTGGATCGCCCGGTTTCTTCGTAAGCGTCGGTCGACGTTGCGGTAACAGCGAATGTGTCCTCGAAGGATTTCGTCGTTCCCCGCGAATGGTCTCTGCTACGCGAAAACGACCTCGATGTGGGCGAGCTTCCAGTCGTTTCGACTGAAGTCCTCCTGGAACCGTATTTTACCGGTGGGTCGTAAAGTTCTGTCGAGCTGGCCGACCAGTCGTCTTTTCCAGGTGGCGAACTGGTCGTGTATCGCCCGGTTTCTTCGTAAGCGTCGGTTGACGTTGCGGTAACAGCGGATGTGTCCTCGAAGGACTTCGTCGTTCCCCGCCAATGGTCTCTGCTACGCGAAAACGACGTCGATGTAGGTGAGCTTCCAGTCGTTTCGACTGAAGTCCTCCTCGAACCGTATTTCACCGGTGGGTCGGAAAGTTCTGTCGGGCTGGCCGACCAGTCGTCTTTTCCAGGTGGCGAACTGGTCGTGTATCGCCCGGTTTCTTCGTAAGCCTCGGTCGACGTTGCGGTAACAGCGGATGTGTCCTTGAAGGACTTCGTCGTTCCCCGCGAATGGTCTCTACTACGCGAAAACGACCTCGATGTAGGCGAGCTTCCAGTCGTTTCGACGGAAGTCCTCCTGGAACCGTATTTTACCGGTGGGTCGTACAGTTCTGTCGAGCTGGCCGACCAGTCGTCTTTTCCAGGTGAACTGGTGGTGGAGTCGTCGATGCTCAGCGAAGTCGTCGTTCTTCGGCGATGGTCCCTGCTCCGCAAGGACGAAGCGTGCGGACTTCCGGTCGTTTGGACCGAACCCTGTTCTGGCGTTTTTTCATAGGTCTCCGTCGAAGTGCGATTTTGTTCATCCGATTCGCCCCTGGACGTCTTCGTCGACACTCTTGGGTGCTCCGAAGACGACAACTTGCTCGTTTCCGGTTTCGATGCATTCGTAAAACGCACTCTGCCTCTCTTAAGCGGCTCTTTGTGAGTTGTCGTCTTCCCGCTAGGGGTCGTCGTCCTTCTGGCGGATCTTTCCGTTTGCAGTTCCGACGCAGTTCCTCCTTCATTGTCATCCGATTCTATGGTCGTCGAAACTGTACTCTTCACCACCAAATTCGGGGAATCCCCGTAGCGGCTGCTCTCGGACGTCTTCAAACTCTCCGAAGGATGATCGGTTGTTGGGTCGGATTCTTCCTCAATCGCTTCGCTGCTGCTCTCGGTGAAGTATTCGCTCGTCGTAGATTCGGCCAATGTAGTCGGATGTGCAGTTTGAACTTCGCCGGTCGTCCACGGCCGGAAAGTGGTGACTTCCGGTTGCTCGCCGGTCTCGCCCTCGGTCATCGTCGCGGCTGATCCGGTTTCCGTGAAACGATCGTCGCTCGTAGAGATCACATCGGTAGTCATTGTTTCCAATTTTTCTGCCACCGTCGGAGCGACATTTTTCAGAGAGTCGTTGGAAATCCTCGTCTCACCTTCTGGCTCCAGGACCGTCGAGCCGATACTCTCGTAAGTCGAGCTCTCGTCGACGATGTACGAAGCTCCTTCCGCAAAAGGCGTGACGGTTTCGTCGCTGTGCGTTGGAAAATCAGTTTCCTCGGTAGCTTCGTCGGCTCCGTAGTCGCCGGTAGAAGCTGGTGGATACCTGGTGGAATCGGTCGAGGAATCCGTTGTCGCCACATCGGCAGTCGACGAAGCTTCGACACTGCTCTTAGTTACGTAAAAACCGCGTATGACGCTCGGGGCTTTCGACGGAGCCGTCACGTTTCCTCGGAGGGTCGTCGCTCGAACGGCCGTCGATGACTCCGTCGTTTGTACGGTTGCAGCATCGGTCTCCGCGTCGAGGCTCTCTCGTCTTCCGGAACTCTCTTCACCACCCGAAGCTTGTCCGGTCTCTCGAGGGATCGAAGCTCCCTCGCCAGAGGCGCCCGAAGCGACTTCTTGAACGCGAGTTCGTCTTCTAGCCTTGACGATTCTTTGCCGGTTTCGCGGACGACTTCCCGGTTCGGCGCGGTCTTCGGAGGCTCTGCCGGTCTCCCCGAGCGTGGCTGAGGAAGAATCGACTCTGACTCGACGTCTCCTCGGAGACGTTACCCGATCGTCGGGCAATTCGTTCTCCGAGCTTATCTCGTTGGAACCCGCGACGGATTCGTTGCCGTCCGTCACGATGTCGTCACGGCTCTTCTCGTCCTGCTCGAGGACCTTTACTCTGAACACGGGCTTGAGTATGGCGGAATTTAGCTTGCTCTCTGGTAGCCGAAGTATCACCAGCTCGGCTATCTCCTCGCCGTTCGCGTCGTCGAGGATTCTCACCGGAACTTCGACTCGTCTTATCGATTTTTCCGGATCGATGTCTTCCCGATCAGTCGTGGTTCTCGGATACGGCGTCCCCTCGACGAACGAGGACGACGACGAGCGACGCTGAATCTCCTCGGAGCCGAGAATGTCGTTGTCGAAGATCTCTTTGTCGCCTCCGTCCTCAGCTTCTCGGACGTCACCGGCGTCCGACATACTTTCGTCACGGTTCGCGATATCTTTAATCAAAATTTCCGGCCCGTCCCCGGACACCGCGCGATCGACAAACTCGTCCTGCAACGCGTTACCGCCGATCGTTCTGTCTACAAACGTCGTCGAAGATTGGGCAATCGTCGACGCAAACTCGGCGATTGACTCGGTTTGGGTGGGGGTATAACCGACCAGCTCCTTCAGGGTTGGTAGCCTGAGCGCTTCCGAGACGACCTGAAAATCATAACGATACATGACGGGATTTTTTTTTGTACTCGTCCCAAGTGACTTTTCTCCAAGCCAGCTTCTCTCGTTTTTGTTTAATTTTTTTTTTGCTGTTTCTGTGATTTCTGTTGGTATTCTTGTTGTTGTTGTTGTTTTTTTTCTCGTGGGTGTCATTATCAGTCTCTCAAGCTCGTTTTCATACAGATATATAGATTATGTAGGTATGATGGATATTTATGACAGTAAAGTACGATGCGGATATGAAGAGTGAAGAGAAGATCGATGAAGAGAGATCGTGGAGGAGCGTCGACGTCCAAGGTCGAATTAGCGATCCTATTATCATCTAGCAGACCGTGACGAACCACTTTGTTTCTCGTTCGTTTCTGATTTTTTTTTTGTATATACATATATATATATTATTACTTTTCTGTAATATTATTTTCCTCTCGTAGTGTATACGCAGAGTGGTACATGATTATTATAAACATTATGATCGTTTTCTGTGTACGTGTATATCCGTGTGGAGAAAGCGTTTTTGTTGTTTTATCGATGAGCGTCGGATGATCGGTTATGGCTTATTGAAGACGATAAAGATTATGAAATGAGAATTTTTTTTTTCGTAATCCGTCCCTCTCGTTACGTCCGAGAGTCTCCGGCTATCAGGTTGCTGAAGACCGACTCGATCTCGATGGTGGAGGATTCGCCGGTCGGTTCGGTTGTTATCCGATTGCGAGCGGCGAACTCGCTCTCGATCGACAGCGTCGATCCTTCCGGCGATCGTTCCGTTGACTCGCGAATCTCGTTGTAAAACTGCTCCGTTCCGTCTTTCGTGCGACGATCGTTCAGGCTGTGCGTCGTCTGCACGGGTATCCTCGTCGTCGAGGTCAGCGACGAGTACTTCGTCTTTATGTGAATGATCTGTCTCTCGGTCGTTCCCGACTCGACGACCGACGTCACGAGTCTTGTTATCTGAGGCTTGCTCGACGGCGTCGTGAAATCGGTCTCCACGAAATTCTCATCCTCGACACCGGAAGTCGCCGATTCCGAGGCCATCTTCGATGTCTCCTCGTAGCGCGGCGTCGTCCGCTGGGACTGCGCCTTCCTCATTATCGCGTCGGCAACGTAGTCGAACTTCTTCGCCGGTATCAGAGTCTCGGTTACGGTTTGCTCCGTCGTGCTGCTCGTGCGCTTAGGGTAGACCCGATTTTTCGCGTTCTGCGTCAGCCAGAAGGCCGACGTGAGTTCCGTGTTTTCCGGAATTGTTCTATCCTTGTTGGAGATCGGCAGCTTGAACTTCGGCGCAAAATTATCCTCGGGGAAAGATTCTTCCTCGTTCCCATCGTCCTCGCTTCCGAAACGTGTTCTTGGCTGACGATAGTCGATTATCTTGAATTTTGGCGCCTCGTTAGCGAGTTTCGGCTCCGCTGACTCCTCAGGCGAGGAATCCAAGATGGCGCCCGTCGTCGGCGAAATCGGTGTCGTTGCTGTGAGGTACGGTGTCGTTCGGCCCCTCTTCAGGGACTGCGGGACTTGGAACTTGGGACGCTGGTCGGGTCTTCGATAATTGATCTCCACAGGCGCCTTCTCGGGCTCCTCCTCGTCCGCCTGATCGATCGTTTTCTCGTCGCGCCGAACCTCCGAGTCTTCCTCGCTCGAATCGTCGTCGAAATACTTCTTCACCGTCGTCCCCGGAGGTTCGAAAGTCAGTTCCGAATCCTCCGAGAAGAGCGCACTCAGCGTGGCGCTCGCTGTCGTCGCCGGTGTCTCGAGGCGTTTCCAAAAATCTTCGAAATCGGTAACGACAGCGGAATTTTCGTTGTCGCTGCTAGTCTGATAGATTTTCGTCGTGGCGTCCTCGGCGTTCTCGCGATCGAAGTTGTCCGCTTCCGCCGCGGTTTCCTCCTCGAGCGCGGTCGTCGAGCTCGTCGTCGACTGCACCGGACGACGACGGACGAAAAGATTTTTCCTCCTGTTCGAAAGATGGTCGATGTCGTTTTGCTGCACCGGAAGCACACGATTCTGCGATCGCGGGACAGCGAAACGCCGACCGGCTGACGGTGTCGAGGAGGACGGACGTTTTCTCACGAACTTCTTGCGAATGAAACGCGTGGTTGCGTCCGTTACGACAGTCGTTGGCGCGGTTGTGGCTTGAAGTTCCAAGGTCGTCGCCATTTCAGTACCGGAAGTCTCGGTTGTTGCCATTGGGCTTTCAGTACCGGAAGTCTCGGTCTCGGCCGAGTCTTCGGTGACGGTTGTCGCTTCGGTCGAGAGATAAGTGTCCGACGCTTCGGTAGTTAAAATCGCATCGGTTTCCGTGAAACCGCCATCTTGAAATTCGGTCCCAAGAGTCTCAGTGACTTCCGGTCGATCGGTCGGCGATTCGACGAGCGTGGTCGGCAAGAGAGTCGAGAGAGCCTCGTTCGATTCGTCACTGAAGCCGATCGTGAGATCGCTCAGAGTCGATTCCTCCACTTCCGGTGTGGACTGCGGAAGATCGTCCTCGAACGAAGCTTCCTCCGAGCCTTCGTCGACCGCAGGGGTTTCCACGATTATCGCGAAGGGCTGAGGCGTGCTTTCAATCTTTGTCTCGACACTTTCCTCGTCCCTCTCAGCTTCCGGAAACTCCGAAACCCCCGAATAACTCTTTCCGGTTCTGTTTCGTGAGAACAAACGCGTGCGCAGTCGTCGCTGCTCGAGCTCGTCGGACTGCCGATTTCCCTCCGTGGACGTCGGTTCTTTGGTCGCGGGACGAAGACGTCTGACGACCTTGCGTCTCTTGACGCCTTGACCGCCGTCGTAAACGTTCTTCTCCTCGCCGGAAGTCGTCGCGGCCACGGTCGTCGACGACCCTACGGGCCTCTTTCTTCTGAGGACCTTCCGCCTCACGGGCTTCTGCGTTTCGTCGAGGATCGGAGCTGCGGAACTCAAAGTCGTCGCTGCGGATTCCGTGACCACGCTCGATTCTCCACTCGGTGTCGTGCTCTCGACAGTTATTGCGTTCGTTTCCGTCGTGAAGTTTTGGGCAATATTTGCATCGACCGATTCATTCAATTCAATCGTCAATGCCGGAGTCCTCGAACTCGCCGATTCCTCCGTCGCGTAAGAAACCGGCGCGGTCGTGAAGGTGTCCTCCCGATCGGTGGACAGTTCGTTCGGCTCCTCGGGTTTCTCGTTCTCCTCAAGTTTCTTGAAGACTCTGATATTGGTAATTTTTTCGACCGCATCGCCGAGATCGGCATCGGATCGGGAGTTCGGAGTCTCCTCCAGTGTGTCCTGCGATATCCTTATAATTGGGCTGTCCTCGAGGTCGTTGCTCGTCCTCGGCGAGCCGGCGGTCGTTGACCTGGCGTAAGGAACTCTGCCTTTGCTGCTCGACTCCGTGGTCGCTGTTTCGGTTGTCGGCGGGACGGTCGTTGTTGATCTGGTCCGCCCTCTCGTGATCGATATCGCCGAACTTTCTTCCGGAAACGAGTGTTCCGTGGTTTCCGGCGGCGACTGCGTTGTTGGGCGGCTGCGTCTGATCGGCGCAGAATCGCCGGAAGTCGCTTCCTTGGTGACTCCGGTAACCGGAGGGGTGTATCGGCTGACACCTCTTCCAGTCGCCGCGCTCGACTTACTAACCGCTGTCGCCTCGTCGTAATCATTTCTTCCTCCCTCGTCGAGATACTTCGTCTCGCCGTCGGCGAGACTCTCGGTCGTTGACAGTGTCGACGTTGTTCTGGGCCTCGCGCGACCTCGCAGCCGATACGCGCTCGACGACCGTGCAAAGTTTCTCGTCGGTCTACTACTCACCTTTGTTCGTGATTGCTCGGTCACCGGAGCTACTGAAGACGTCGAGGCTGTTGGTCGTCCCCTTCGCGGAAAACCGAACGGCCTCGGCTGCGACACCGCCGCTATGCTCGGTCCTCTGGTGAACGGCTCCGGTCTACTTCCGGTCGAGCTCGATGACGCTGCGGCTGTTGTGAACAATATCTCCGTCGCTGAATTCTCCACCAGCTTCAACGACGAGTCGCTAGTCGGCTCGGGGATCGAAGATGTCGTTGACTCGATGGATGAAGAAAACTTATCCGCTATGGAAGAACTCGGGGACTCCGCAGTTGTCGATGACTGTGCTGGCGAGGGAGTCTCAGCGATTTCTTCCGTTACGGGAGTTACTTTCTCAGTGGTCGTCGTCGTCGTTGTTGTTGTTGACGTTGTCGTTGTCGTTGGGGTTGTTGTCGTTGTTGTCGTCGATTCTGTCGTGAAATCGTTCCTCGACACCACTTCCTCCGCCTGATCTTCCTCGCTATTTCGCGATGTCGTACTCCTGAAGCGTTGGGTATTCGTGTATCTGAAAGTTATTACATATTAGTTGGAAGAAAAAAATCTCACTTTGGGCCGTAAGTGAAACTTTGCAATGTGTGTTCCTTCTTTTTTTTTATGAGAATACGGTCGAGGATATAAACCTAGACTTTGGGCTTGAAGATTCTTCCTCGGTCTTCACGACGTGGTGTCTCTGATGGACCGTTTCTTCCTCATCTTCAGCATCGTCGACGTTTGACTCCTCATCCTTGACTTCCACGTCGTTTTCACTCCTGCAAAAACAAAATCGACGTCGCAGTTTCGACGAATGTCTTGATATATTCATGGTTGGAACATTCACTGTAAAAAATTGTAAATTTAATGTACTGGACTGGAAGTTTTTATGCAAAAACTGGTACATTAAATTCAATGTGCAATTATGATGAAAAATTAATGTACTTTTTCATTGAAATTAAAGTAAATGATTAAAATTAAAGTACTTTCATAGTAAAATTAAATTAAATTATTAAAAATAAAGTATTTTGAATGTTTTTAAGACACTGAACATTAATTTTTCATCACAATTGTACATTAAATCTATTATACAAATTTTATATAAAAACTTCCAGTCGGCTACATTAAATTTCATACAAATATTTTTTTACAGTGTTGATTAGGATGTTTCTCACGTTGTCGTGGAGGGACGCGGACGGCGGATGTTCACGTAACTCGGTGTAACTCGTCGATTGGGAGTTTTCTGATGCGGAGCATTGCTGACTGCCTGATCCTCCGACGACGCAACGTCCCTGCTGTCCTCGTCGACCTCATCGTCGATCTCTTCGTCATCCTCGGCAGGAGATTCACTGGTCGGTGATCTGAAGCGTTAGTAATTGGTTAATTAAATCGAGCAACCAAAAAAAGAAACACCAAAAAGAATGTTGCGATTTGAATATTCTCACCTGTGACGTTCGATGGTAACGTACTGTGGCTTGTTCGTTCTCCTGAGGTTTTTGACTTCCGGAACATTGTCGAGTCCCTCGAATTGAGCACCTCCAGGACCATTGACGAAGCCCGTTCGCGAATTCTTTGTGTCTGCTCGATCAGATTTATCACCGTTGCTAGACTGTGTTGTCGACAAGGAGCCCAGGAAACCTCCGCCTATCTTAGCCGCTTGACGATTTAGCACTCGTTCGTACAGACTGCGACTTATCGTCGCTGGCGTCGAGCGTCCATTTCCCTCGGTAGTTCCGGAATTCCCACCGGAATTCTTCTCCTGATAATTCAATTGCTTCTCCAGCTGCTCGATACCTCCTGCGATATATCAATTAATTGTGTAAATGCCAACAATGGTATCAATAGTAATAATGGTATCAATGGTATCAATGGTATCAATGGTATCAATGGTATCAATGGTATCAATGGTATCAATGGTATCAATGGTATCAATGGTATCAATGGTATCAATGGTATCAATGGTATCAATGGTATCAATGGTATCAATGGTATCAATGGTATCAATGGTATCAATGGTATCAATGGTATCAATGGTATCAATGGTATCAATGGTATCAATGGTATCAATGGTATCAATGGTATCAATGGTATCAATGGTATCAATGGTATCAATGGTATCAATGGTATCAATGGTATCAATGGTATCAATGGTATCAATGGTATCAATGGTATCAATGGTATCAATGGTATCAATGGTATCAATGGTATCAATGGTATCAATGGTATCAATGGTATCAATGGTATCAATGGTATCAATGGTATCAATGGTATCATTGGTATCATTGGTATCAATGGTTATCAGTCGTGTCAATTGTATCGATGGCGTCGATGGTATCAATATTGTCAATGATATCAATGGTACCAATGGTACCAACGGCACCAGTGGAATTAGTGGTATTAGTGGTATCAGTGGTATTAGTGGTATTAGTGGTATTAGTGGCATCAGTGGTATGAGTGGTATCTGTGGTATCAGTGGTATCAGTGGTATCAATGTTATCAGTGGTATCAGTGGCATGAGTGGTATTAGTGATATCAGTGATATCAATGATATCAGTAGTATCTATAGTATTAATAGTATTTTAGGCCGAAGATTTTATTTTCGATCTTTCGACTTGTGTAAATATATACTAATTTTTCTGAAACTGTTCCGAACTGCTCGTAAGAGTCTCAATGGTATAGAAAATTTGTTGGCAATATGTTTAATAATGGTTTTATTTTCCGTATCTGCAAAATAGCTCACCTGCTTTCTTGATCAGATCAATCAGCTCCTTGATAACTCGAGGATCCTCCTCGTCCTCGAAACTGGTCACCCTTTCGGTGGTGGCTTTGTATGTTCTCGTGGAAGCGGCAATGTGGGTTTCGGTCGTAGTGGTAACCGGGGCCGAAGTTGTAGTCGTTGGTCTGCTTCTATTAATAGTCTTGTATAGAAGTGGTTTGGCCGATGTCGTGACGGGAGGTTCCTCCTCGACTTCCTCCGAGTCGGCGACTTCTTCGTCGTCGTAATACTCGTACTCCTCGTCGGAGTCGGGTTTAGACGTCGTCGTGCGCGTCGGTTTGTACAAGTAAGTCGTTCGACTCGTCGCGGCCGTTATGGGCGCTCTTGTCGTCGAAACCGTGGCATCCGATGGTTTCGTCTTTGGACACACGACGTTTCGCGGATAGTCGCAAGAGTCCGCGGCTTTGTTGAACACCAGACCTAGATATTCGCAACAACGCCAAACCGATCGTTGATGACGGTCAAAATTTGAGGATGCTTTTTCGCCATACAGAAAAAATAAATGATACGTTACCTGAAGGACAGGTGAATTGATGACCCACAATGCCAAGACCTCCGGGACCGCTGTCCAAGCACCAAAAGTATTTCTTGCAGTCCCGCGGATGCGAGAAGAAACCTTCGTCCTCGCATTTGAAGTCTGTAAAAGAGAGAAGGTCGCAATGTAAGGCTGGCTCAACGGAGCCACATAATTTCGCCGAAACTTCAATCGGCCGAATCGTCGTATGGCTGAAAGTCACCGGTCCTAACGCACTTTATCCGAATTATCAAACTTCCGAATGATCATTTTTCCTAATCGTCAAATGTCCGAATCTTCATTAATCCGAATCGTCCTTTCACCAAACGTCATCTTTCCGAATGGTTAAACCTCCAAACATCAACTCGCCGAATCATCATTCATCCGAATTTCCATTTATCCGAATCGCCAATCAACCGAATCACAAAGCTAGATTTTTTATTTATTTATTTTTATTCTTGTTCCTTTCCAGTTATAGCCGGTAATATCTTTGACTTTTTCTGTAAAATACGAAATGTGAGAGAAATTCAGATTACTTTTCAGTGAAAATATCCGAGATTTTCAGATATATTTTCACCAGGATGATAATTTGTTTGCTCTCCGTCATTATAAGATATTTTTTTTAATTTACCTTGTCATATCCGGCATAGTTCTGTTAATACCTACTTTAACATCATTCTGAACGGTCAATGAAAGATAAATGATCCGCGAGATCTCAGAAATCTAAGGACGACGAGATGAGAGAAGATTCAGAACGGATCGATTCGGATGACTGACATTTCGGATAAATGACGATTCGGACAAATAATATTCGGAGAAATGACGTTCGGATAAATGGCGTTTCGAAGAAATAACATTCGGCCATTTACTATTTTGGAAGGGCGACATTCGTTGAACGGACGATTCGGAATAATACAAATTCGGACATTTGACGATTCGGAAAACTAAAGTTTCGGCAATATCCCGATTCGGAAATATAAAGTTCGGAAGTTTGACGATTCGGATAAACTGCGTTAGGACCGGTGACTTTCGGCCATACGACGATTCGGCCGATTGAAGTTTCGGTGAAATGATGGAGCTCCGGTCTCAAGCAAAAAAAAAATCAATTCACACGATACGGTGCATAGATACTATATCAAGGACCCACCGCTTCCGGGATCCGGAGTCGTCGGTGGCTCGGGTGTCGACAATTTATTGCTGAAAGATTCTTCCTTCTCGTCTTCTCCTCTTCGAGAACTTTGCTGTTTTCTTCGTCCTCCAGCCCGACTTGTCGATCGGGTCTTGCTATGGCTTCTGGGCCTCGGCTTCTCAACGGTCTTTACGGAGTTCGCTTCTTCCTCTTCGTCCTCCTCGTCCTCCTCGGCGTTATAGTTGTTGGCGCCGCCGCGGCCGTTCGAACGAGCGTTGAACCTCGACGAGGTCTTCCTTCTTCTTGAGACCGGTGCTTGCGTAGTCGTTCGTCTGTTTCCCGAGCTCAATTTTCTGCCGATGGAATTGCCCTGGATTCGCTGGCTTGAGCCCTGAATCCTCGATTTCTTCCTGTCGGACAGCTTCGTTTTTTGACCGGAAGTACTTCTTCTGCGGTGGTGAAATCGTTGTTGTTGTTTTTTTTTTTCAGGATATTTATTTCGATGATGAATTAGTATTTTGATTATATATACTCACTCATCGCCGACGAGCAAAGCTTCCTTCGCCGCCTCGATCAGTGGATAAGGCCGGCCATGACACTTCCCACGAAAATCGTCATTGTCGATCGACCAGAACATTATACCGCCGAGGTTCTTCTCGATTACGTAACGAGCCTTGGCCCTGACTATATCCTCGTCGTCATAGCCAACCCACTGATTCTCTCGGTAGGCGTAAGGACCCATTGCTGATGGATTCGGTTGTACGACCTCCCACTCGTCCGATTTTGCGACATTATCGCAGATCTGGAATATCGAATATTTATTATTTCGTGTACTCGCTGGAAATGCTAAACGGTCGACGATTAAACCCTTCGCGTTTGTTGACAAGAACTAATTCCTATACACCTTATGTATTCTTTAAATAATTTTTTTTTTTTTTTTGTAAAAAAACAACGATCATAATCAAAGCTTATTAATTTTGCGTCGTCATGGAGAAAGGTATGGTCGTGTAACAAAAAAAATGTGAAATTTTAGGGCCAGAATACTTAAAACACCATGGTGGCTGCGGTGAGGAGATAAACCGGGAAATGTCAAAGGACAAAAAAGAAAATTAATCAAGAAGTCCGAGAAATTTCAGGTAATTGCAAAATTAGTCGAGAAAATGAAAATGTGATGAAATAATGAAAAAAATGACAATTGTCTCCTTATCTGGTGGACAATATAAACAAAAATTCTTCAAACATTGAACTAAAACATGTTATAAAAAATAATAACCCGCTTATCAGGCGATCGTGTCAAGTTCGTCTCGCTAATAATCGTCAGGTAAATATGGCTTCGGACAATGCCAATGACTTGTTACAATGTGCACGTATAAATAGTTGGGTGAACGAGCATTCAGCACAGTTCGAAGCGGATCTCGAACGAGCATCATGAATCGAACAGTTTTCGTCTTATTAGTCATTGTGGTGGTTGTGGCCACATTATGTAAGTATACTTCAGCTATTATTTACACTAGTGTATATACTTGCTTATACATATTGATGATCTACAATTCAGACAAGAAAGGCATATATATAGCTGTACATAGACCATGCTTGTGTACACCATGTATGGCGTTATGGCATTAACCCATCGATATGTACGTTGCCCTGATAGACAAGGGGCACAAAAAGTAGCAGTTGGCGCAATAATTGCGACATGTGTCGCACATGTCGCACATATCGCGCCAATAGTGCTACTTTTCGTGGCGCTTGTCTATCAGTGTAAGTCACAATATTCTTCGTTCTAAAACCTCAATATTAATCTCATTTTCTTTCCACCTTATTAAAATAGGTGAGGCACAAGGAGGTTTAGGAGGAGGAGTAGGAGGAAATGGCGGAATAGGATTAAGAAAACGACGAGATGATGGCGGCGGTTTGGGCGGCGGAGTAGGAGGAAATGGCGGAATAGGATCAAGAAAACGACGAGATGATGGCGGCGGTTTGGGCGGCGGAGTAGGAGGAAATGACGGAATAGGATCAATAACACGAGGAAATGGTGGCGGCGGTGGATTGGGCGGCGGAGTAGGAGGAAATGGCGGAATAGGATCAAGAAAACGACGAGATGACGGCGGCGGTTTGGGCGGCGGAGTAGGAGGAAATGGTGGAATAGGATCAAGAAAACGACGAGATGATGGCGGCGGTTTGGGCGGCGGAGTAGGAGGAAATGGCGGAATAGGATCAATAACACGAGGAAATGGTGGCGGCGGTGGTTTGGGCGGCGGAGTAGGAGGAAATGGCGGAATAGGATCAAGAAAACGACGAGATGATGGCGGCGGTTTGGGCGGCGGAGTAGGAGGAAATGGCGGAATAGGATCAATAACACGAGGAAGTGGTGGCGGCGGTGGTTTGGGCGGCGGAGTAGGAGGAAATGGCGGAATAGGATCAAGAAAACGACGAGATGACGGCGGCGGTTTGGGCGGCGGAGTAGGAGGAAATGGCGGAATACAAATGTAAAGAAGAAGAGAAGACGGAGGAGAAGGAAGACAAGGGGATGGCAGAGGCGACCGAAAAGGAGAATGAAAAGGGGAAAGAGCCCGTAATGGACGTCGCAATGATTAATAATAATATTCCGATTTGTGATGACACCGTGGACCGCCGGATTGTGGCGACCACGACCGAGCATATTTGTGGAAGGTTTTCCTCCGGGACTATCCCGGTTTCCTTCCGTCCATATGTATTTTGAAATAAAACAATAGTTTGTGATTAAACAAATTTCTTGCAAGTTTATCTTCCGAGATCGAACGCACCCCTGACCTGGCCACTCTGCCCCGAGATCGACAGCAGTGAGTCGGGACAATATTTGGTTTAATTTTGGGACTAATTTTGGGTTCTTCACGGAGAACCCCAAAATCGGTCGCCGGACTTTCTCGTAGAGGAAGTCATACCCAAACTTTAAAGATCTGCACCATTCATTCGTCTAAATTCTATGTTTGCGAAGTGTCCATACCTCGTAATAAGCTAGATATCCTTTTTCCCGGGTAGCGTCTCCCTCCTCCCCGGGTCCATCGGCCGGCGCTCCGATCTCGGTCGCATCTTCGTTGAACAGAGTGTAAGATCTGCCGTACGTGGGTATACCGAGCACAATTTTTTCCGAAGAGGCTCCGCTCTTCAGCAGATGCTCGATAGTGTAATCCTGGGGAGATAAAAATGTCGAGTCATTGCAGCCGCTTTGCGACACATGCATATAACCGTTCGGTGCCGAATCGTGAATTACTCACTATCGTCAATTCAGTATCGTAATTGTACTCGTTGTCTTCCTCCAGGGGATAGAGAGGCGCGTGGTGATTGACCGCGGGTTCGAATGCCGAGTGATAGTCGTAAGACAGAAGATTTATGAAATCCAGATAATCGTTCAATCGCGGAACGTCGTAACCCTTATCAATATACTCGATACCGGCAGGCACGGCCATCGACAGCAACAACCTTGGGCGACCGGTCTTCGAGGATTCCCTCTCGTATTCCTCTCGCAATTCCTACCGGAACGGGGAGTAATCGGTAATTTTACAATCAACAAATTTCATAAGCGTTTCTCAATGAGAGAAACTACATAGAGGAACCGACCGTATGACAAGCCGCGGAAAAAAAGAAACAGTCGGACGAACAGTTTTTGTATCCGTTAGGCGCAAGTTCGTTGCGACAATCGTTCTATTTATCGCTGCCACTTTGAATAGCTCTCGGAGCAATTGAATATCGCTTTGTGAAACACGTGTGGATTTTATTTTTATAAAAAAAATTATTTTAAAGATTAATATTATAAAGAAGAAATTGAACTTAGAAGAAATTGAACTTAGAAGAAATTGAACTTAGAAGAAATTGAACTTGGAAGAAATTGAACTTGAAAGAAATTGAACTTGGAAGAAATTGAACTTGGAAGAAATTGAACTTGGAAGAAATTGAACTTGGAAGAAATTGAACTTGGAAGAAATTGAACTTGGAAGAAATTGAACTTAGAAGAAATTGAACTCCTCTTAGAATTTTTAATATTTTTAATATTCGGATTTTTATATCATCAAATATAGTTATAAGAAATCAATAGCGAAGGATCTTCGATCCAATGTTTTTAATTGCAACTACTTTCTGCTTGTTCTCGACTGTTCCACTTTTTCGGTGCGTCGATGTGAATAAACGACCGGATGAACACCTGAACAAGATCGGCATAATTTTTTCTGTCGCGGGGCTTTCCGCCGTCCCTGAAGGCTGGATACTCCCAGTCGAGGTCGAGACCGTCGAAGTGATTTTGTCGTAGAAACTTCACCGAGTTCTTGACGAACTCCTTTCTTCTCTTCGGATCGGCGACCATCGGCGAAAACCGGCTGGAACCCTCGTTCCATCCGCCGATCGCCAGCATCGTCTTCAAGTTTTTGTTGTAAGTCTTGAGCCCGGTGAACTTTGCATATCCACCTTAAACCCGAAACGGACACGCAAACATAACGATTTTATTCTCACCGAGACACTTTTTAATTCCTTCTTCCTTCCTTTCTCCTAAATTTTCCGTCTCTCAATTTTCTTACCTTTTTCGATGTCCTGGTACTTGTCGAATGGCTTGAGGGTGTTTTCCTTCGTGAATCCACCGAAGGCATATATTAGATGGGTACACAAGTATGGATTTATATTTTGCGGTGAGAATTTTGCTGTTCCGGGTCTGTACACCGACCAATTCGTGTAGTAACAGACGACCCTTTGCTCGGCGTTGGCTGAAAAATAAAACGATCGTCCGATAATCATTGACTGTAAAAAAATGTCATTCGTAAATGAATTAACGGTTTTGGAAGCTTTTTTACATAAACTGTTTCTAATATTTCAAACACATGTTATTGTATTAAAATGTTATTTTTTATACAATTTTTTGGAAACTTCAGGCAAAAGAATTGTAATATTAATATCTGGTATTTTTATTTTACGAAGTACATTAATGTTCAATTAATATAAGTAATGTAAGTAAATTTCAAGTGCCAGTACATTAAATGTACAATTTATTTTTACAGTGTTAAAGATCATCCATTTTGGGCTGACAGCGAAAAAGTGGAGCAAGGCCGGACCATTCGATCCTTTTTTTAATGCACGGGTCCGTTTTGCCCGGCTCTCCCCTACGAACGGCGCGCCGCAAAACGGCGCAACCGCGTAACCGCATGCGGCGAGTAAAAGTCAGATTCCGTTACAATTTATATGTCCACCGCCACCGATGAATGGAAACGCGAAAAATTTGATCTCTTTCGTAGAATGTCCCATTGCGCATTCGTTACCGCGCAATATCGCCGATGCGTAAATTATCTATATTAGTGTAACAGCACGTAATGCATATACGACGAGACTCGCGAGTGGATTCGCACACAGTTTTATCAAAGTTATTTCTTGTAAGTGAGTTTGCCGCACGAGTATATCTCGGATTCTCGCTCACATACGTGTATGCATGTGTTCTGGTACACGTAAATGGCCGGGAGTGAAACTATCGCTGACTCTATCCGGCTGGAGAAATTGAAAACTCTCTGGACTTTCGTTCGTTCGAGGCATAAGTTTTCGCGCATGGTGTAGGTTTGAAACATGTTCGTAGTATATATGTATATAAGTATTTACAACACATTAATCGAGAGCGTAGCATCCTGCGTATCGTTAGACGTCGAACATAGGCTCGCCATGATACGGAATCGTAGGCAATTAGACTAGATGGATATCGGAGCAATTGTTGCGCAGTTAAAAGTGGGACGTACATTTTTTTACGTTTCTCGTTCACAAAAGTCCATAATTGTATTATTGGTCGTTTTATCACTTAAAAAAATTAATAACACTGTTTGTTGACCAAAAAAAAAATTATAGATCCTCGGGGAGAAGAAAGGTTTGCTAAACGTTTCTAATACTGGGCCTTAACTATCGTTTTGGGAGAACTGAGTAATTAAAACAATTAAAAATATAGAAACAAACATCTTTAATTAGAAAATTTAAGATTAAAAATAATTAAAAAAGGTTCGATCGATTCTCTGGAAATTTTAATGAAATCATCGGGTGATCATATTCCATCTTTGTACGCGTTTTTAGCCAGATAGCTACAAAAATTGTGAGTGCTACAGGGCGAACCGACATTTTTTAAGAAATTAAAAATGGCGTACAAAAAAATGAACTTTTTTGTTATGAATTTTTGCCGAAACATTGACTATTAACCACACATACTGTGTGAGAAATTTCAGTTTGATCGGTCGAGGCATTCTCGACTTATAGCGGTTTGAATTTTTCGCGTCTGATTCACACACGCACACACACACACACAGACATCAGGACATTTTTTCTAAATGAGATTTTTCGCCGTTTTGAAACATTCTGAACATGTTTTCATTAAAATTTAAAAAAATTTTTGTTTGTAGTTAAGAAAGCTTCCTCTATGAGGAAGCAAAAAAAAATGAAAGTTGACAGAAAAGAAATTTTAGACTCTCCCGGACAAGAAATATTGCCAAACGCATGGATCTTTATTATCGCGCGGCGGACGACCGAGTAATTAAAATAATTGACGAATTGCGAAATGAGGAAAAGGAGAGAGACATAAAAAAAAACTAGCCTAAGAAAGAGGGAACGAATGGGGGAAAAAAATATTGTGCCTTCACGTCGTCAGAGTTTCGATTTCCGCGATAAAAAACTTTCCTTCTGACTGTGGCTGGTTCGTGTGTAACATCCGATACGTGTTTGCCCGCGTAATAGTGGCCGGGCGCGCTTGAACGCCTAGGGAAACTCGAGTAGTGAGTCTCCGGTGCGTAGAGCTCAAGCGGTGTCGGTGAGCGAGTCCCGGCCGAGAGAGCCTTACGATCGAAAATGCTTTCACCGTCGCAGTCGTTGTCGCCGATGTACATTGCTCGTCGAGGTCGTCTCGGCACCCGGCAAAAACGGAGTAGCACCGGCAAGGAACGCCGCGGCAGTGATATACACGCAACCGCAGGGCCGATTCGGGCTCTTGACCCAGGTCGTCTCGGAATGCCCGGCGAAACTACTTTTCACCTGTCGATGTATAGCTAGAGGCGTCGGACCGATAGAAATTGAGAAAGTGAGGACGTAGGGTCGATGGGGGTAATCGGGGTCAACGAATAACGCGGATCAATGTCGTTAGCGGATGAACGTATGAAATCGAGATCCAATACGTCGCTCGAGTTACGCAATATCGAAAAAAAGAAAATCGTGAAATATTATTTTGGAATGAATTTTTGGAAAAAAAGAGGAAGAAAAAAAATTGGAAACATTTTGAAGGAAATATTTATTTATCACACTCGGTGCGAAAATGTCAGTTTTCCGCACAAAAAACCTCCATTTTCACACCTCGTGAAGCAAAATTTGGTACGATACTCGTGCGAAGGACTTTTTTTGAACTTGTGTGATTGCAACACGAGCCGAAGGTGAGTATATCCAAAACCACACTTGTCAGAAAAAGTTTTATCGCACTAGTATCGTATATTACTATTTTTCATTATCGGTTCTCCGAGGATATCGTTGAGGTATGGCGATGTTTCATCAAAAGTCAAAAAATTACGCGGATCAATCTCGTTAGCGGATGGACGTATGAGATCGAGATCTGATACGTCGAGTTACCCAAATTCGAAAAAAAATCATGAGCTATTATTTTGGAGTTAATTTTTGAAAAAAAGAGAGGAAGAAATAAGATTGGAAACATTTTGAAGCAAATATATACACTGAAAAAAAATATCATTGATTCAAGTAAAATTTGCTTGCGGGCTGCCAAAGAAATAAAAAAGTTATTCCCATTCTACTCTGAATTTGTACAATTTCATACCGGATTGAAACGGTAACATGTCACCTTGACAGTCTTGCCGTCGTTGTTTCAATATCATATGGAATTGTAAGAATTGAAACAAACTTTTTTTCCGACAGTGTATCTTTTCACTATTGGTCCTCCGAGGATATCATTGAGATACGGCAATGTTTCATCGAGTGGGTTAAAGGAATTCGCCGGCTGAGAATCGAAAAGGTGTAACTTGTATACTTGAACCCTTTATAAGGCACACCGTCTGAAATCGATAGGTACCGAAACGGGACTAACGGACGCAGAGTGGGGGCCCCGCGTTGCTATGGTATCGCCTGAGGGTGGGGATAACGGTGTGACTTATAAAGGGTTAACACAGGGATTACGGTCTTTTAGTTCTTAGCAGTTCATGTGTTTATATTATGTTCACTTCTTAAGAGCATGTGAAACACGTTCTCAGCGTGTCTCTCTCGCTCCGTCGATAGCGCCGTTGATGCTATCTCGTTCGCACTCCATAGTGTTTCACATGCTCTTAATGAAATTGAATTTTACTGAACATCCCAGTTTTGTTTTGTACATTTCGCCAAAAATGACCTTTTTTTTACTATACCCAATATAGTAAAAAACAAAGTGATTTTTACTTTTGTTACTATTTTTACTTTACATCGAACGTCTCACGAACTCGTGACAATTTTCAAATTACGTACACGTTCAGCAGTTTTTTAAACTGCTGAACGTTTAAAACTTACAGAGAGAGAGTTTACGATTCAGTTTACTATTCGACCATAAGTTTTTGGAGTGAACTTTTGAAAAAGTCAAAAATAAATAAGGAAAGGAATTGGAAAATTTGAAAAATATCGGTTCTCGGAGAATATGATTAAGACATGACGATGTTACATCGACTCAGTTAAATGATTTCGCGAGTTGAGAATCAAAAAAGCATAATCCGTACACTTTAGCACACAGTTCACGAGCTTTTGTTTCTTAGCGGTCGATGTAGAACTTTGTCGGGGTGGTGAAAACATCCTTGAATATGAATATTCATACCGATTGAATGGTATCAATCACCACGAGATTGAATAATTGACGAAATACTAGATGTTTACTTCTTATTGAAATTAAATTTTGTTGAACATTTCCATTTCTTTTTACATTTTGCCACAAACAATACGCCTCTTCTCTTTAGCCGACCCAATTCGGCGTGACTTTTCTTGCGATTTCGATTGAAACGGTGGCACGTGAATATTTTTTTTTCCCACGATTGTTTACCTCCATTATGTGCGTTATATCAGCATAATTTCTCTCTCTTATGATTGACGTTAGCGATGTTACAGAGTAACAGAGCAGGCGTAATTACGAGGAAGACTTCGCGCAGCTCTGATTAATTCCGGCAGTTCGCTTGCGCTCTATAGCCACAATCGTTACATATCCAGTCCCGGAGGCCAGGTCGTTCGTTTCACGAGGTTCATGATGCTCTGCCACTTTTCGTGAAAACCGTATTTTCTGCGTAGCTTTCTCACAGGAAGTCGAATAGCTGGAAGAACATTGCGTCGCGATACAGTGTGAGCGCTGATCGAGACACGCGACTCTCGAAATCGACCAAGTCCCCGGTTGGATACGAATTTCGGCCGTGGTTATTTCTGCCGACCTGATGCTCCCGAGGAGTTTCGCTATACGTTTCGAAACTAGCAATTATGGATTGCGAACGTCAGACGAGCCTCGTAGTCTTCGTCGACAGCTGTGTATAATTTGTCTCCAAAGTACCGATTTCACTCGCCCACGATCGTTCGACGTTAATGCTACGGGAAGTTACGTTATACGATATAAATTTATCCAGTGACTCTATCTAAACTCGAATATTGATTTATTCTCGCAATTTTTATTACCTTAAAATTGATCTTGCGCCGTATTTACATCTTTATCAGCTGCAGATAAGTACGACGCCAAAACGCGATATCGGTCCTTCTCCGGCCGGCGTAGGTAACCAGAGCGACGCCGACGGTCTTCCGAGCGTTAAGTGATAAGTAGTGGCTAATCCTACTATGTCGCTGGCTGCATTCGACATTATTTCCAAATACATTTAAGACGTATGACACTCGTTCTTTTACCCACCTTCATGGGTTTCTTTTAATACACACACTTCGGTCACTGGTTGAATTCGAGATGCATTACGGAGAATTCAGTTATTTTTCATTCTATGACTTCGGGTTTCAATATATCACTTTTAAACCGGAGGTGACGTGACGCACAAAAATTTGAAATATTTGGTTGTGACATCACTTACGGTTTGAAAATCTCATTTTTCGACCGGAAGTGACGTCATATGGGAAATACATCACCGCCGGATTGAAAATCTCATTTTTCGACTGTAAGTGACGTATCACCGGAAATGCATCACCTCCGGTTTCAAAATCTAATTTTTAGGCCAGAAATGCCGTCATACCGGAAATATATCACTTTCGATTTGAAAATCGAACTTTTCAACCGGAAGTGACGTCATATCGGAAATACATCACTTGCAGTTTGAAAATTCCATTCTTCAACCGGAAGTCCCAGGAATTTCGTTTTAAATGCATTATTCATAAAATTTCGTTTCATCTAATTTTACTCCGTGTCTAGTGTACAGCGTTGCCATTTTGCCCCGGCGTACCCTACGCAGTCGATTTACGATATTATAAACCATTAAAGTAGTTTCCAATGGACCGCACAATCGAGGCATTAGAAGTACACACGGAACTATTTGGCGTTCCTAATGCGCGAGAGTCGCGCTCGCAAAGAACATCAAAGCCTTTCTCTCGTGCTATACTTCCTTCGGAAATCGATCGCGTTCGTCCGATATGGTTTGAACTCGTAGATATATATTTTTTAAAAATGGAAAAGATAGGTTCGTTAACGATTGTTCATCTGAAAGTTATTACTCTCGTGCCATTCGGATTTTACGAGCATTCGACAAGCACGGGCGAGTCTATTTTCCATCCGCTCTTTCTTTCTCTCGATCGTCGGGGGAGCAGTGCTTCGGCGATTTCCTTTTCAATGGTGGTGTCGACAGCGACGCCGCTTCGTCGGTATTCCCTCGAGGAGCGAAAAAGTGCGGTTGGCAAACTGTCGTTAAATTGTCAGTTCGTAAATTGCAGGTGAGAGAACTCGAGACTCGCAGCCGACAGGCGAGATGCTGTGTAAACTGTGCGATGTCTGTAATTAGATTTACAGACTGCACAGTAAAAAAAGTTTGTACTTTTTACAACAATTTATTGTCCACAAACGCCCACAATTTTTTAGTTGTTAATTTTCTGGTTTTTCAAACAAAAGTACAAACTAAAATTGTCAATGACACGGAAAATAAAAGGACAGTTTCGTATATTCAAATAAGTGACAAACGAGTTTGTCACTTATTTAACAAAAATATTTTTACGAAATTTCGCATTCCGATTTTACGAAATAATTTTTTACTGAGAGGGAGGGACAGCACAATCCTAAATGGTTTTTGTAGAGGATAAATAATCTGTTGATACAGTCGAACGGTTTTCGGGGACCGCAGAGTCGTACATCCTGGGATATTTAATGGGAGAAGTCTCGAAGCTCGTTAGGGAAAGATGCGACATGACAAAATAGCTCAATTTTGGGTATAGTCAAAAAAATATAGATGACTATTTAGTGAGGGAAATTGCGTCTAAAATAGAGAATAAATTTTTCATGAAATTCAAAAAATTTAAACTGCCATAACATTTTTACGATTCGATCGATTCTCCCCAAATTTAATAGGGATCATCGAGCGATCATTCTCAATCTGCGCACAACTTTTTGCCCCGATAGCTAACCGATTGCCAGAGAGCGCATAGACATTTTTAAAGAAATAAAAAATCGCGTACAAAAAAAAACAAGTGAACATTTTTTAATGAAATTTTGAAGACACGTTGACTATTAACCACACATCCTATATCTGAAATTTCAGCTTGATCGGTGGAGGCATTCTCGAGTCATACACAGTAAAATAGGTACGTAAAATAGTAAAATAGGTTTTTGTCCACAAACGTCCACAATTCTTTTCTGTTAATTTTACAAAAATCTTATCCATTTTACAAAAATGTCTGTGAATTCTACGAATAGTTTTTGTAATATTAATAACAAAATAATTCTGGACGCTTGAGGACAAAAAAGGTTTGTTAAATGTACAAATCGTTTTTACTGTGTAGCGGTTTGAATTTTTTCCATTCGATTCATACACACACACACACATACATCCGGACGTATTTTCTAAATGTGATATTTCGATGTTTTGGAATATTCAGAACACGTTTTCATTAAAATCTCGAATTTTTTTTCTTTTCACCAAAAGCAAAGCTTCCTCTATGAGGAAGCAAAAGTGATTTTTATTCATTTTCTTACTCTTAGGACGGACGTCTTGCGTACGCGTCTCAATTTTAAAATATTCGGCAGTTTCTTTTACATTTTAAGCTTACAGAGTGAGAGGACATTTACTATTCGTTTTTGTAGATTTTTTCAAGCTGTTTCAAACTATACCGTCCATATACTCCGCATACGAATATAAATTAACCACGTGTCACAAAACTCGAAGTAGATTTTACGGCGAACCGCCCGAAAAATCTGAAACGACCGCTTTCGCGAATATTAATAACTTGTTTAGTTATCCTTGCATTTAATTATCCAAACAAGTTTACAGCTGTTGAAAAGCCGCGAGAATAATTTCCGGCGTCGTTGGCCTCATCGTCCCCGACCCGTATTGAACACGCACCACCGTCTATTCACTAATAACGATGAGTTCCTATTTCATCAACAATCGCACACTGAAATCTGGCCTCAGGATACATCGAAAAAAATTAATAAGTATATTATTATATATAAAAATAAATTTCTCAACAGATGTTCGCCGCTCACTCGTCCCAGAGTCTTTCGTCGAAGCGTGAAACGACTTTGCAATAACGAACGTAATTATAACGACGCAGCGCATGGCACAGAGAAAAGAGGATTATGTTATCCACACCGTGACCTTAATTCGGAGCCTAAGAAATTTGTGCTTATATATTTTTTGCGGACTCACCATCTCCGAGCGACGATAATACAAGGGCGAGCCAGAGGATCAACGCCGGTATCCGAGTCTTCTGAAAAAAAAATATATACATATATGGACATGTATATTAAAATAAGAAAAATCATGTCACGCTTGTTTAACGTCGCATTGGTTCCGTCGGATTCGTGCGTGCCTGATCGAATAAATTACTTTTAAAATTACCCGAGGCTTCGTGAGGATATAAGTGAAATCTCTACTACCGCGGCACTACTTTCTCGCTGGACCACTGAATCTCGTAGTCATCGTTAATTATGCGACATTTAATTGACTTATATATGTATATGTATCGCTGCAGTAGTATATATTATGGTATATTATAAATGAAAGTCTTTGATGATGTTGTTTGTCTGTCCGTCTGTCGGTCCACACGCCGACCCTAGTAGACATAGCGTTACATCGGGACCTGGCACGGGCCTCGTCCGGCCCTTTCCAAACTTTACGAGGGACCTTATCACGCACCATTGAGGTCGAGCTCCCCCAATTGTTCTACAGGGTTTGACAACGTTGATGAGAGGAGGAAAAGAAAGAAGAAGAAACCACGGAGATGCTAGAAGACATTTTTGAGCGTTACATCAGGCCTTAGCCAGAGGCTCGTCAGGCACTTGCCGGCCCTTATTAGCAACCTTATCGTGCATCCTTAAGGTCGAGTGCCCCCACTTGTTCTAGAGGATTTGACGAAGTTGATAACAACAGGAAAAAAAAGAAGAAACCATGGAGACGCTAGAAGACATTTTGGAGCGTTACATCGGGGCATAGCCGGGTCCTTGTCAGGCCCTTCCCGGAGCTTATCACGCACCTTTAAAGTTGAGCGCTTCCACTTGTTCTGCAAGGTTTAACAACATTGATAAGAAGAGGAAGGGGAAGAACAAGAAACCACAGAGACGCTGGAAGAAATTTTGGAGCATTACATCGGCGCCTAGCCTGGGCCTTGTCAAACCCTTTCCGGACCTTATCAGGGACCTTATCACGCACCTTTAAGGTTGAGCGCTTCCACTTGTTCTGCAGGGTTTGACAACATTGATAAGAAGAGGAAAAGGAAATCAAGAAACCACGGAGACGCTAGAAGAAATTTTGGAGCGTTACATCGGAGCCTAGCCTGGCCCGCGACAGGCCCTTTCCGGACCTCATCAGGGCCTGATGTAACGCACAAAAATGTCCACCAGGCGACACTGAGGGATACTCTGACACACGCTCTCGGCCATGCACTACACGGTTTGATAAAAATGGATAAAATTGATAAGGAGGAAGAAGAAGAAAAAGAAAAAGTAGCTTGAACATTGAACGGCACATTCACTGAACATTCGGATGAACCTACTCCTCATCCTGTTAATTGTCGTTACATCTAGAATTAAAGTGGGGAATATGGCCTACCAGGATGAATCAACGATTATCCACGTAAATCAATGATGTATTGCCGGGGTAATTTTCGCCACATTTAGCCTAATCGACGTTGGCATAATCGAGGCTCGATCGTACATACCGCAAAGTATGTCTGGACTGTAACTAAAATTGCACAAGAGATACGGTCACGTTCGCGGGTCTCTCGCTAGTTGCATAGCTCCTTCAGGAAACGACACGCCTCGTACACATCGCTGCAACTTCCGTTATAGCGGTGCATACATTCACGTTTACAGTTGCCAAGGATATGTGTATATACATATATATCCTGTCGGTTCGCGCGTTTGTCGAACTCTCGGTATGTCCGTTGATTATTTATGTAATTCTCACTCTCGTTAGCCGGCAACGCGGTGTCCGATTGGCGAGCTGGAGAGATAATTCTTCAACGCGTTAATTGCCACGTGTGTGTAATAATAGCGTTATTTTTTTTTATTTATTTTTTAACCTTTTCCGACGATTCTTTGCATCGTGCAGTCGGCGATGAATGCGGATGCTCGAGGATGTTAATGCGAGCGACGGCTCGTCTTCTTCATCAATCGTTAATACAGTCACGTACGAGGAAACGTCCGAGCCGCACGTGCGATCAACGAAACCTCAAAGACGCACGTGCGTTAGTCTTTAAATGTTTCGTCCAACCAAAGTACGATGAACCACCTGCACGGGTGTCGATTATATTTTCATTACCGTTTTTTCACCCACATTTTCTCATTTAGGGTAAAAGTGATGAATATCGCCCACCTCGATTAACACGTAAATCAATGATATATGGACCGGTCCATATTCCCCACTTTTACCCTATACCTGCCAGTAATCCACTTACTCTCTCCCGATCGTTTAGCGTCGTCGTGGAAGCTCGCGAATAGCTCATTACGATTAAAACCTGAAAGACGCACGTGCGTCTGTCTTTAAATATTCCCTCCAACCAAAGTACGATGAACCACCTACTCGGGTGTCGATTATATTTTCATTACCGTTTTTTCACCCACATTTTTCTCATTTATACCGACCAGTAATCCACTTACTCTCTCCCGATCGTTTAGCGTCGTCGCGGAAAGCTCGCGAATAGCTCATTACGATTATCATCATCGCGCTCGTTAAGATAATTACTAAAAATAGCAAAGAATTTATCCGACGATCGGTATCGGCCTGTTACACACTAACCGGGCAGCTCTGCACGCCTCCCGACTTCGCGAAGTCATAATTGGCTTCTTTGGCGCCGCCCGTTCACTTTTCTGTTCGATCCTTAAAAAAAAAAGGCAATACCACTTCGACTGTAATTCTCAAAGCGACGACTGCGCAACGTTTAAGCTGACTTAGTTAAGGTGTGCTCGGACACTAAACTTAGCCGCGAGTCATCGATGTTTCGAAGGGAGCTCGAGGATCGTAGAAGACGCGAGGATTACACGATGATTGCTCGTGGCATAAATTAGTGCCGATTCGTTGGCGATAAATCGCTCGGTAATGTCGGGCTCGTCGAGGACGATGCGGAGCGACGAAGAAATCGACGAACGAGCATAATCGAAAGAAATAGACGCGGTCCAAGAGCATACGGGACCGTGACACACACACAGAGTCAGCCACTCCTCCGTTATGCAAGCACCGTGTGTAAAGAGAAAGCACGAGAAAGAAAGAAAGAAACGGGCTACTCTCGATCCACGAAACGACTTTCTCGCAGCGGCGGGCGTTTCGGTACGCGGACCGCCACGGAAAACGTAACCTCGCGTTACGTCGACACTGGACGCTCAATTAGCTAATTGTAAGCGGAGTTTTAACGAGCCGACCTCGAATTCCGTTGTTTCTGTGAGCAGAGAAAACCAACCGGGGTGCAGTCGGTACATAAGCGATAAAAAGAGGGTTTTCTTCCATGGACAAACGTTTCTTTGTCCATGGAAGTCCACAAGTTTTTTATTTATTAATTTTTTTATTCGTCGATGAGGCGGATTTTTAACTTTGATAAAATTTGGAACTAACGAGAAAAAAAATTGTGTACGGTTGTGGGCGAGAAATGCTTGACAGATATATCTTCTTTTTACGTTTAGATAGATACTCATATCTACTGTTTTCAGGGTAGCGGCGATTCGGTATAGAGAAGCATAGTTGACGAAGATAGGCATAGTTGAAGATGATAGGCATTGTTATAGAAGATAAGCGTGGTTGAAGAAGATGAGAATAGTTGAAGAAGATAAGCACAGTTGCAGAAGATAAGCATAGTTGCAGAAGATAAGCATAATTGAAGATGATAAGCATAGTTCAAGGTGATAAGCATAGTTCAAGATGATAAGTATAGTTGAGGAAGATAAGCATAGTTGAAGGAGACAAGCATAGTTGAAGATGATAAGTATAGTTGAAGAAGATAAGTATAGTTCAAGATGATAAGCATAGTTGAAGAAAATAAGCATAGTTGAAGAAAATAAGCATAATTGAAGATAACAAGTATAGCTGAAGATGATAAGCCTAGCTGAAGAAAATAAGCATAGTAAAACTTTTAAAAGTGTCATTCGTCTATAAGTTGGAGATGGCCTTTGAACCTCTATAAGTTCACTGCATAGTTTTCTCTCCGGATTCTCCAGAGTTCGCTCGTGAACCAACGCCGTGGGATCGCTTTGCGAGCTTGTCTGATATAAGATAATATGAAATAAGATAATTATGAAAAGAATTTTTTCGCAGATTTATCTTCGTTCACAGTGTGTGAAATACCGCGGTCGATAATAATCACTGTAATAAACTTTTTTCACGAACGGTGGCATGCAACATCGAATAAGAAGTCTCATTTAAAGCGGATAGCATTTCAGCATTCGCTGAGTCTTTTCGTCTGACCGTACATGTCAGTGTCCGTGAATAAAGCTTATTACAGTTTTTATTACCGACCGCGGTAAGTCAACGCGGTCGGTGTTTTTTAAATCATACCGTTTGTTCGAACGAAATGAAACCCTATGTAAATGTCCGACAGTACAAGTCCACTTGGATTGAAATATCCGTGGGTGACAATAACTGTAGACAAATATGCTAAAGAGCGATTATTGGCGCTCCACTTATTCGCGCGCGCGTTTAGATCGTCGTTCGTATGAAATAACTATAGCAGCACCACGAGGCCTCGATGTGTGGGAGCAATCGAGATAGATGCATAAAATGCATTTACTCGCTTACGACAGCACGAGGAGAGCAAACCGGCTGCATTCCCCGGCGAATGTATTTTTCTCGCACGAGCTCGCCCCGAGCACGCCGGAGAGTGAACGCGCGCGTCTGGCATTTCGATTTAAACCGCGCGCATATTGCACCGGTACGTAGTACAGAATGCCTCGATCACGTTACTTTCTTTATTCCATCTAACCGTTCGTTCTCTCCGTTTAAACCCCGAACACATGGGCATAAACTCATGCAAACTTGTATCAGGATCCACGACCGAAAGTGGCCGACCCTCACCCAATGACCTTTGCCGCATACTCATCGGTAAACTTATTAAAATTGTAATACTTAATATTACAATATAGAATAAATAAATTATATATAAATCAATTTACTTAAGAGTGAAAAAAAGGATTTCTCGAGCGCATACTCATCGATAAACTTATTAAAAGCGTAATATTACACATTATAATATAGAATAAATACATTTATATAAATAATATTTTTATTCATGTCATTTATATAAATTATCTGTTTTGTAATGTATTATAAGGTATAAATAAATGATATATAAATCAATTTAGTGAAGAGTGAAAAAAAATGATTCTCGGCCTAATGAAAAGTGAAGAGATGCGTCGCTATTGATTAATAACCGGTTAAGCATTAAGCATTATCACTGTTGATTTTAATACTCGATCGGCGGGATTTACCCACGATTTCATACTTTCTCCGCGGCATTGACGTACCGTTAGATCGGGATTCCACCGATCGACCTTAAGCACTGAACTTCTGCGAAATATCTATCCCGATTGATCTGCTCGATCCAACGATCCAATGAAGCACCAGAGACCGGAGGGTTCATGACTTTATATTATTTTTGTAAAAAAAAAAATCATCATCTCTGGTTCGAGGCATTTCCGAGGTAAATTCCTCGACGGGTTTTATTCCTTTGCGAAGGTCTCTCGACGGGAAGATTTGTGATTCACTACGCGATGCTTGACCCACGCTTCCCAACGATGAATAATGCACGATCCCAGGTGCCAGCAATATTAATTTTTCATGGAATTTTTACACAAAAAAAAATAAAAATAAAAGGTCTGGTGGGATAAAAAAAATCATTATCTCAACGTTTCGAAGCTCCAGGCTCGAATATTTATTGTCATTATCGTCCCAAAAAAACGAGAATGCAAGTTTCTGGAATTGCAAGGTCGTTTGGGCAAGAAACAGGGATGGAAATGAAAAATAAATATTAGCCCGGAATCTTTCTGTTCCCATGCGTGCCAGGAATAAACAGGACGAAGAACTGTCGGTCTGTCATTTTTGTTTTCCCCCTGTAGCGCTGCTGCCGCCTCTCAGGCCCCGAACGATACGCCAAACCACTTTTTATTTCATTTCTTCGTTATTTTTTTTTTACTCATTTTGAATATCTCGAACGAAAGTTGCCGGCGGATAATCGTACTTTAGATAGAACCTTTTTTGGAGCTGGTCTTCAATAAAGGAAGGGGACTGGTTTATTTTTAACCTGTCCCCCGTAGGGGGATGGAATCTCCATGTATTTTTTTTTTTTTACCGAAGCGATTTTATCGCTAAATAATGCGAAACAGTTTCTTCAGGTCGGAATCGCATTTCTTACTTTTCTAAGATAGTTACAACCGAGACGAAATTATTTCTTGGTATCGAGGTGACTACATAGATCGGTCGATCTCGTCCCCCCCTCATCGATCACGTGCCGGGCTCACTTTTACTTTCTCGAGGAATTCACTGCCGCGGGGTTCTCCCGTATACTCTCGCTCTCTTACGTGGAATCTCACGGAGCTATATCGCCAATTCATCTTCTTTATAGCGAGTGCGATATTATGTCCGAAAACGACAGAAACATTTTTAAAAATATTGGCTATAAAAATTCCCGACAAACTTTTTTCGTTAGTCGTCGCTCCGGGATTATATTTAATGTATTTTTCCACGCTGATCATGAATCTACGACTTATTTTATTTTTATGTGAATATTTAATACGGAAAATGTGAAGTACTAATTTTTCATGAAATTCAAAAAATTAAATATGACAAAATTTAAATGGTTTGATGGATTCTCTGCAAAATAAGTAGGAATTATCGGGCGAACATGCTTCATCTTTGTACAACTTGTTTCCCCGATACCTAAAAAGTTGTAAGAGTTGGAGCGCACACAGACTTTTTTAAAGAAATAAAAAATCGCGCACAAAAAAAACAATTGAAATTTTTTTAATGAAAAAAACAATTGAAAATTTTTTAATGAAAGACAATTGAACATTTTTTAATGATATTTTGGAGAAACATTGACTATTAACCACACCAATTTTTCGCGTCTGAATCACACGCATACATACATACATCCGGAAATTTTTTTTAGAATGTGATATTTCGGTATTTTTGAGCATTCTGAGCACATTTTCATTAAAATATCGAATTTTGTTTTTTTTTTTTTTTATCAAAACGAGGCTTCGTCTACGACGAAGCAAAAACCGTCAAAAAATCCACAGCTATCACCAAAGAATTCGACCAGTTTATTTATTAGGTAGGGAAAGAAAAGTCTTACAAGGAGCAAGTCTCGAAAGAGAAGCTAGTTATATTCCGCGATTAAATCGAGATAAGCGAGGGGTGCGGAATCAGGACAGGTCGTCTAAGGACAGGAATGAGCCGAGAGTAAAAGTGACCGGACAGGATTTCAAAGCAGGAATGATAATGCACGAGCATAAAATTTTCAACGGGTTAAACGTCGACGGGAAGAAAAAAAAGATTGAAGAAATTGAAGAAGGCGAGAGTGAGTGTGGAAGGAAGGGCCGAGCGGCGGCGACGGCGAGGTATTGTGCTCGAAGAGGCGCCTGTGGAAGAGAGCCTGTACAATCACCCCGAGGCGGCCATCGCTGTAAAGGTCAACCAGCTGACCGTCCTCGGTCACATAGTGGCTTTATATTTTTCGTACACACGAACACAACTTTCGTCTCCGAGTCTCGTACAGCCGTAGCATATTTTCCCCTTCACGCATTCCCTGCTGAACGGGACAAGCCTGAGGCCGACGAATCCTGCGAAGGTCGTATCTTGTCGCTTAATAACTGGAGAAGGTCGTTCTCCAGCTTTGGCGACGACGCGTTTCCTCGTGCGCGAAAAGAAGAGGACAAAAAACACTTTCCGATCCGGGAGCATCATTCCAGTGTCGTCACCAGGCACGGAGTACCTACCAGCCGTTGACCGGCTTCGAGATCGAGATATTTTTCAAGGTAACTTCAAGATGAAGATATCTTCCTCGAAGATAATCTTTCTCGAAGATATCGTTGTTGAAGATATCTTTCTCAAACGTATCTTTCTATACCATATCGTTATTGATGATATTTTTCAAGGTAACTTCAAAACTGAAGATATCTTTCAGTGTAACTTCAAGAATGAAGATATCTTTCAGTGTAACTTCAAGAATGAAGATATCTTTCAATGTAACTTCAAGAATGAGGATATCTTTCGACGTAACTTCGGGAATGAAGATATCTTTCAACGTAACTTCAGGAATGAAGATATCTTTCAACGTAACTTCAGGAATGAAGATATCTTTCAACGTAACTTCAGGAATGAAGATATCTTTCAACGTAGCTTCAGGAATGAAGATATGTTTCTTGAATATGTATTCAATGTAACTTCAAAACTGAAGATATCTTTCAAGGTAACTTCAGGAATGAAGATACGTTTTTTGAAAATGTCTTTCAAGGTAACTTCAAGAATGAAGATATGTTTTTTGAAGATATTTTTCTCGAATAAATCTTTCTCGAAGACATCCTTCTCGAAGATATCTTTAACGGCTTCTGCAAACCTCAACTTTTAAACGTCGTTAATGAATATTTCAGATAACAGTAGCGCGTACGATACAAGGTTGAGGATCTCAACTGTTTCCTGGTGGGGTTTTCAAGGCTCTTGGCTACTTACTTCAGTAATCTCGAATCAAGGTAGAGGTTACGAAAATTGAGCTCATTGTCAGAGGAACAAAATCGTCGTGACAAGAATTGTTTATCACTGAGTAGCAATAAGATCGTATCGAGTTTGTTCGACAGTTTACCGACGCTTTTTACTCGGCTGTTTGAGATTATTTCTATTTCATTAAAGGATAATACAACTGTCCCAAATTAGATACAGTGATATAATGACCTAGCTGGCATGCTACGTCCTTTCACCATTTATATTCGCCTCGTAATTCATTTCCAAGTCTAGACATCTAGATTTCAGATCTTCCATAAAAATTCTTACATCTCCCCCCTTATAATGTCACGATTCAAGATTCTGGTACCTCGAGGCTTCAATTCATAAGATAGAACAAATTAGATATTACCTCTCTTTAACCGTCCAATATGATGTTTATTATTTAGCACTCTTATGAATTTAGTATTAATTTAATATTAAACCATTTATATTACCGACGACTGCAAAGAATAGCGACGGTAATTTAATATTAATTTAACATTAGTTGTTACACCATTGCCATGAGAAAAAAAAAATACGTTTTTATTTCGCCTCGTCCCATCGCAACGATTCGTTCTTGACTGCGCGCGCAGAATCGTCATGATCTTCCCAGCGAGCTCCGGAACTAACAATTCCATAAACTCATAAAGAGATGAGAAAATAGATAAGCCCGCGTGTGAGCCAAGAATCGAATTATTATAATTAATCATTCGTATAATTTACAGTGTTACATGCATCGGTAGAGAGTTCCGCGGTTGTGGTGAGAGTTCATGAATACTAATAGCCCCCGGTACACACACATGTATATCTACATATATATATGTATGTAGATATATATATAACACCCAGTAACATATATATCGCTTTCGCCGATTTGGAACGACGACCCTACCGGCGATGCCTGGCGTCGAGAGGACCGCGGGAAGCAAACGTGACGTTCCATACCGCTCTCGGGCTCACGCCGCTTTTGCAATCGAATTATATTGCCACACTTTCGCTCCTTCTTAAACTCGCGGCGTCGCCGGGCTCTCCCGCGCATACTCGGCGTGGCTCAAAGTGAATTTTTCACACCGGGGGGAATAATACAAGTGTCTGTTCGCTCACAACAATTCCCCGGACTACCTATATTTGATACTATAATAGGAGAGTGTCTCGGTACGCGACGAGCTACCGGTCATTATAAAATCGTGATTACGTTATATTTTTCTCGAATTCCGCGGTATTCGCCAGTGGCGATATTATTATCTCGCAAATAATTATCGTATTCTCGCGAATTATCGTATTATTTTCTGAGGAAAAAAAAATCAATCATGTCGCATCGCGGTTCGAAGATAATTCGCGAAAACCTTGGCTACGCAGACCAACGGAAGACCCGTTGCGCTAACTGTGTGCGCGTAGATCGATGGTCCGGCGTCGGAAGGTCATACGATTCTATGCTCGTACACACAATCTACGCCCTTGTGAAACCGAGCCGCCCGTACACACGCACACGCGCTGTTTCTTTCAAGGCTGCAGAAAGTTTCATCCGCTAACCGAACTATTCTACCGTTGCGAGTATCCGTTGCATCGCGTGCAAGCGAGCCTATCCGCAGCCAACGCGAGAACTAAAACAGCATCACCTTCAGACTCGCTCTCTTCGACCTCGTAAGCCATATGAGTCTCAAGGAGCTTTCCGAAGCATATTGTAGCCCTCGATCGCTGAGACCGCAACATTGCCGTTGGATTGTAATAATAAATATAACATCATCTCCTTGTAGGTTTTAGACATTATTGCAATCTAATATTTCTGAAGCAGCGATCAACTCGATCCTTTCGATCACCGAGACCGCAAAATTGCCGTTGGATTGTAATAAGGAATATCAAATAAGCTCCGTGACGGTTTTAGGTATTATTACAATCGAATTTTTTTCAAACAGCATCACCTTCAGACTCGGTCTCTTTAGTCTCCTTAACCCTTTGAGCCATACATTTTGAGATTATAAAAACAAAGTCTCGGTAATTCATGTGAAAAAATTAGTTTAAAAAAAATGAAAACTGAGCGACAGAAAGTGGGACACCTTGTCCCACCGTGACGCAAAGGGTTAAGGGGAAGTGAAAGAGCTGTGCGTGCGAGAGAGATAGTTGCAATTTTCAAATTATTTTCATTCAATGGTGCTAATTTTTTTTTAGATAAAAATGGATTCGGGCCGCTTGCGAAATTACCGTGCGCATCCGGCACGAACTTGCTTTTTTCTCCCAAAAATTGGCACCCTTGAGAAAAGTTCATTACAGTTTTCATTACCAACCGCGATATTTCACTTCCCCTTAAGCCGGATGAGTCTCAAGAAGCTTTCGGGAGCATATTGTAATCCTCGATCATGTCGATCACCGAGACCGCAACATTGCCGTTAGATCGTAATAATTAATATAAAATAATATAATCATAAATGAATAACACCAAAAAATCTTCATAAAGTGTTTTGTCCAGTCCGGCATTGGCGAAGACTGACGAGCAACATGCAATCTCTTTCTTCTTGAGATCAAACATCCTCCAGCTAGATACTCCCATTCTATAACCCGGATCTTTTCGCACCGCATCACTAAGTTTTCAGCACCGAGAATAATTATTTCATCGTGAAAGGAAAAAATGAATATAAAAAAATTTCAATGATTTCTTACCCAATCCATTATAGGAGACTATTGAATCGAAATGTCAGTCTTTCTCTGGGTGTCGAAGCTGTCGTTGCGGTGGAACTGACCTTTCAGGATGCGCGCATCCTGATCCGCGAAAAAGGGCACTCGGTACGTTCACCTCACTGTATCGTTATGTATTGTTCGACGCTCTTAAAATAATAACAATAATTATAAATATGATAACAGAAATGCGTTATCCGGCGGATAACTGATGTTCCTTCCTCTTCGTTCGCTAACTTTTTGTTCTTATCGAATATTAGTTATAACGCCTCGACGAAGAGATGTACAAGAGTTTCGAGCAGAAGAAACCGAGCGGTCGCGTTCACCAGTACGAAGAATGTTTAACTGAGCCGGTAAGCCGATCCCCTTCGCGTTCTCCAAGGTGCTGGACGGCACTGTTACTTTCATGGGTGTCCATCGCCATGTACAACTCCACCTCCATATAGCCCCACCAACCGGAACGAGCACGATTCTCTTGCACGTTCTCCATTCCTTCGGCGATGGACCCTCTCGATGGCCTACACGGATCGGCGGAGGTGGCGGGAGAGGTGAAAGGTAGACATTTCTTCCCTTTGGTGTTCACCGCTACTTTGCGAAGCCGGCCGGGTCATCGCATATGCAAGATCGGAGTCACGTACTTAGAGTCGCACGGAATGCAAGTGCAGGTGTACCTCCGTACCGCCCACCTCGAGTAATGTCGAAGAAACTCGAGAGAATTATATCCATTCGGCCCGAAAAATCCGAACGTCCTTGGCGCTCCTACGAGACTCGAAACACCATTCGCGAAGAGGACATAAACTAAAACAGTTACAAAAAAAAGTAACGGGTTGGAAAAAAAAAATTAACGCATTGAATAAAAGTGATTCGCAAAGAAGACATTGAGTTTATGCAATGGCAATGAAAATAGAATTGAAGGTGAAGAAGGTTGGCAGAAGTACAAAGAAATTATTACGAGTGCGAAAACGTTATTGGAACGAATGACTTTTTATTCCTGATTTCAAGTTCCCAATAGCGTTTTTTTCATAAAAATAAAGTGTCCCACTTTTATGCAGATTCGTTCTACAATTAGTTCAACTGGGTTCTCGTTGTTAAAATTATAATCAATCAATGTTGCAACGAGGTACGCAATTTGTTTCAGTCTCTCGCACAGTCCGAGCTTTAGAATGTCTCTTTCGTCGTATCATCACTCGTTCGGAACATCGTTGCCAAGAAAGTTAAGTATCCGTTCGACGATTGGGGTTGTTATTACATCCTTAAATAATTGTCAACCATCGTATCGTTACTGTCCATTTCCAATATTAATAACCAATGGTTATTTATATGTGCAATAATTCTTCGATACTCGGACGGGTGCTTAACTTCGTACGCAGTTATATTCTGAAAGTGAAGGGAACAAAATAAGGTATTAGAAACCCTAGTTGCGTCTCTACTCGGCAATGCTAAAATAATTCAGAAAACCTTCGTCGAACGACCGAATGGTTTTCGTATCATTTTCCCGTTTCCAATAATATGAATTATCAACGAGCCACAAACTAATGATCGCAAATCATTCGCGCATTTGCTTATAAATATTTAAACGAGCGAGTACGAGCAAGCGACACGTAGGTCGAAGTCCAGTCAGGCAGACCTGCATGCATAGAGGCGTTTACTTGTTGCTCTGAGAAATCCGAGGGAGTCGAACCCCAGTTACATGCCATTATCGGAGGTGGCTTGCCTCGGGACAATTTCGACGAGAACGATCGACCGAAGAAAAAGTTCGCAAACGTGATGGGAAAGTAACGAAGATCGAACGGAAAGTTGTTGGCTCTTTGTCAAATTCTAACACATCTTAAATTATGGATGAGGATCGTGACAATAAACATTTTTTTTTTTTTCATTCGTCAGTTTATGTTCTTTTTATGTGCACGCGCCATCGATCTGTCGCACATGGTTTATGGATCTATTTACATTATGGATTGCAATATTGATAGTAAAAAAAAAATCGACCTGTTAAAAACAGCGAGGGTTTCTCGTAACAAGTTCGTTTGCTTTTTTTACACATCCCGAATTCTCGTGGTCCACCCGGTCATTATCGGGACGAGTTTATTCCGCGGCCAGTCCCACACTCTCGGGATCGAGCGTCGCTTTTTTGCTTCTTTTGCTGGCCGAATCTTCTGAAATGCAGAAATACAAAAATAGATAGAGGCGCCGGCCTGTCGGGAATGTCATGTGTGACCCTCGCGGGCGATTGAAATTCACGAATACCTTGGTGAAAATGTTTTGCAGTTCGCTTTCTAATGTCGTCGACATCCTCCTCGGCCTGGGCCCACTCGAGCACTAATCTTCGACCGTACAAATGAGTGCTCTGACAGAGTGCTGTGAATGCTCGCTGAAATTTATGAGTCGTGCAGATTAATATCGAGGGTTCTCAGGGCTCTACGTGAACAGGTAATTAATATATACGCGAGCTTCCGGGGGCTGGGGGGAGGTGGGGTATATAAAAGGGGGGAACCCCGTACAGATGGAACACGAATAAAAAAAATAAAAAAATCTACGCGAAGAAGTAATTATTTTTCCGGTGAGTCTGGCACCAAATCCAGATTAGATTATAATCTGTTAACAAGCAAATCGGAATCAGTGTGATTTTGTTACGAGTGCGCATGCATCTCCTCTTCTGCTTGGTTTTTTTCCCTATATATACTGTTATTTTTTCTTTGTTTTAGTCTTATTATTTTCTCTTCTACTTTTTTATATACCATGTTATTTGGTTTATTTCAGTCCTATTATTATTTTCTTATCTTTTGAAAAAAATCAAAATGCATTAAAAGCAATGCCTACCTTAGCGTCGCTTTTTGTGTAATATTCGACGAAACAGAATCCTTTGTGCTTCTCAACGCCCACCAATTTCTTTGGCAATCTTACGGCCTTGAGTTCACCGAACGCCCTGAAATCGATCGTGATAATGTCATTACAGAATTTACACGATTAATGGTTTATCGTGTTAAACACTTTTTTTTTACAAAAGTGCAACGTACTTGAATAGTTCCGTTATTTCATTGGCGTTCGCTTGGAACGGAATGTTCTTTATCAGTAATTTTGTTCCCGTCTGCGCCGTTATCTTCGAAGTCTTTTTCGCCGTTACTACGTCGGTCCTGGATAAATTGAAAAATAAATGTTTGCACGTTAAATTTTGTGAATCGTGCAGGTGTAACTGCGATTTTTGAAACTGTAACGAACCCCAAGGTACGCTCAGATCTTTTGAGCTCCAGAGTCTTCTCGTCCAGCACAGTCATCTGCAATTCTTTGAGGGCGCGATCGGCGTCCATCTTCAATTTGTATCTCACGAACCCGTAACCCATCGACAACTTTTGTCCTGGATTATTGGGATCTTTCTTGGTAGCGACCGTCGCGTAATGAAGCTTACCGCATTTTGCGAAAAACTAAAAAAAAAATATTGTTAGACTTTTGTTGGCACAAATTTGGAATGTAAAAAAATGCCTACATTTAATGTATAGGATTGGAAATTTGTATGAAAAAACTGGTATATTAAATTCCATGTACGATTGTGATGAAAAATTAATGTTCAGTGTTTTAAAAACATTGGGAATACTTTATTTTTAATAATTTACTTTAATTTCACTATGAAAGTAACTTAACGTTTATAATTTACTTTAATTTCACTATGAAAGTAACTTAATGTTTATAATTTACTTTACTTTTAATGAAAAAGTGTATCAATTTTTCATTACAATTGTACATTCAGTGTGGATAAAAAAATAGTTACCTGCTTGAGCGACTCTTCGGTAGTCGAAAAATTCAAGTTTTTCACGTAGAGAGTCGTGTCGGGCTCTGGCTCGTCCTCTTCCTCTTCGTAGCTCTTAATGTCCATTGGTTTTATTCCGTTTTCTTTATTCTCGATAACATTCGATTTTGCTTCAGTCTTTTGCGGTTGTGCTGCTTTAATCTTTTTCGCATCTGTCGTGAAGCTGTTGTCCGGCGCCCATTCGAGATAAAGAGGCAAATGCTTGAATTTCGTGTAAGCCAACTTGGTGAAGGCCTTTCGAGCTTCGGATGGCTCGAGAAACTCTATGAGAGCTGCCGGGAAAAGGGTAAAATTTCAATCGGTCCCGAAATAAGCATATTTATTGAATTAAAGTGAAGTGTCACCGCTATGAGTGCGAGAGAGATAGCTGCAATTTAGCAACCCAAGAATCTTCCAAGCCATTTATTTCTTGGGAAAATGATGAGAATACTGAACTGCAGAATTACTGCGCATAGTTTACTGTTCTCGTATTTTTCCCTCAAAATTAACCGTCTTCAAGAATTTTGGATTTTTTGTTACCGACCGAGGCGTTGCACTTGACCTTAATGGAGTTCTCATTCCCGCAGTTAATATCTCACCTGTGACGCCCGACGGCGGCATAACGACTCGACCAAGTTCGCCGAACGGTGCAAACTTTTCGCGCATCTCTCTAACGTGCGTTTCCGTCGGCAAATTCTTCACGAGTATGATATTCTTCGATCTTTTGTCGGGCGCCTAAATAAAAAAAAATTGTTCATATGATTTTTCAACGGAAAATGATTGTTTTGTTGTCGAACAATTAGCGACGTGAAGCTAGGCGGGGAAAAAGCGAATATAAATTGTTTTTTTAAGTGCTTGACGGCGTTGTTGCATATCGATCAGTTTAGTTTTCGATTAATTCATTTAACAATGAATACATTTAATTATCAATTTATTTAACTATCAATTCATTTAACTATCAATTCATTTAACTATCAATTCATTTAACTATCAATTCAGTTAACTATTCAAAATACGATGGTTTTTTATTCAACGTCACAAGAGACCATGAGAACGAAAAAGTGAGCTCGCGAGAGAGCGTGTGACCGTCGCGAGAGACGTTCCTGATTTCGATACCTCTTAGTAGAATCAAGCATAGTGGGTTGATATTGTGGTGGCGAAACAGTTTTGACGCGGCAAATTACCTGATTGAATGCTTCCAATCGGACTCCGTTCTCCTCCAGGAATTTTCTCGTATCCTGGACCAATTGAGTCTCTCCCAGAGCCAATCGCACAGCGACGCTGGTACCTTTGCTACCGTCTTCCAAAACCTACGATCAACATTCCATGGTACACTAAAAATGATGGTCCATCACGAATCGCTTCGACGATACGAACCTTCTCCTTCGTCGTATTATAGGCGGACGCGATGGCGTCGGCGACAGCGTTCTGACCGAGGAACAGCGTATTCCAGTTGTGAGTCGAACCCGCCGTAGCTTTTTTCTCCAATTCCTTCTTCTGTTTGTAATTCAAGCCCTCTGTAAAGATATGGTTGCTTCGAGTTTATAATTCGAATGTTAATTTTTCGATGGATATTTCCCAACGTACCTAGCTCGGGAAGTTCCGACGGTTTGGCTTTGCCGGGAAGCAAATGCAGCATTCTGCCATCGAGAACCGTGCCGTCCAACTCCGAATATGCTTTCGCAGCATGTTCCGGCATCATAAATGTGACCATTCCGAAAGCTTTCGGTTTTCTCGTAATCTTGTCAATGGGCAAATTTACTTCGGACAGAGGACCTGGACAGTGATAATTCTCGAATTAGATGAAAATTAATAAGGACGTTATAAAAGTGTCGGCAAATAACGTACCATATTTTTCAAAGAGATTCCTAATGTCATCCTCGGTCGTCGTGTACGAAAGATTCCTGATAAACATTCTACCGGACTCAGCAATGCTTTCTTCGTTTTGAAGAGCATCTTCTTGATTTTTCCACCTGGGATTCGCATTATTTTTCTCGTTGCTGGCACTTTCGATTACCTCTTTCGCCTCGAACTTCGACACTAATATTTGTTTTCCGTCTGCTCAAAAAAATGTTATTTAATACAGAATGAATACTAAATATTGTTTTCTAAATCGTCATGGCGGATATTGTTTCTCAATCTTTTTGTTTTTCTTCGATTTAGACCAAAGCTCTCATTATACAAATTTCGCTACTAAATCAATGAAAGCTCTTATAAAATATAATTTTTCATTTGTACTATGTTACCAACCTAGAAAACTTTTATCTTTGATTAATGCCTGTTTCATTATTCTTTCGGTCTTGAAGCCAACATAAGCGATTCCCTTCACAGTCCTAGGTACACGTATCGATGCTGCTTTAAGAGGCTTGAAGAATTGTCTGACATGCTTCTTTTTGTGCTTATATCCCAGTCCTTTAACTTTGACCGTAAATAATTTCACCGATCCATGGCCCGTTTTATCTGCCGCTTTCTTGATCCTGGCAGCTTCCCGCCTTTTCTTCAATGCCTCCATGTACTCGAGATCGGACATTTTTTTATCCGCGATTTTCTCTTCTTTCTCTTCGGTATCGTCTTCGGATGCTGCGCTATCATCCGCCTCGGAATTTTCCTCATCTCCGTTTTCCGAATCGTCGGCCTCGGCCTTTACGGACTCGGCGGTCGATTTTGCGGCATCATTGTCCCAAACCATTTTAGCCTTTGCACCAGCGTGACCCTCCAAGAATTCACTGAAGAGTGGATCATCTTTGTGCTGCAACACGTTCAAGGGTTATTGTTGAGTGTTAAATTCTCCGTATAAATTAAACCAATGGCAAGGTTTAAAAAAAGTGCAGCTTTTGATAAATTTTCACTGGAATTATTTTAAAGCTTTTATCGCACGCCCAATGCAGGGAGCCTATGACATGAATTTAAGTCTGGAGATGGTAAAACTAAGTGTTTCAATAATATAACTCCCATTAAACAACTTGTGCTTCAAAATTCATTCATATGTAAAAATGATTGCACAGTACAACCTCAATTATCTAATGGTTCTACTATACACAAAAACGAAGAAATCTCTAAATAACAATTATAATTAGTACTTTTTGCAAGGGTGAGCGTGGCCGAGTGATCTTGGCGCGCGCTTCACACGCAGTAGGCCCGGGTTCGATTCCCGGCAAGCACCAAGAATTTTCTGTGGTGTTTTTATCTGCGAAAATGTGGTTCGGAACCCACTATAATAGTAGGTCCAGAGGAAAGGACCAGCGCCTCGGTATGGGAAACCGAAAGACTGGGAAAAGGTGTCGCGGGTTCGATTCCCGAGACTGAAGGCCCGTAGGTGAAAGGAAAACGGACGGGGACATAGCTCCGGAGATAGGACGTACGAACTACGACTATATCCGTATGTCCGGGACTACTGACACCTGACGGGGCGCGACGAAGCTCCGGGCCCAAGAATCGAACCGGCGACCGCGGATAAGGAAGGAGGAGGAAGAAAGTGAAGGAGCCCTTAGGGGATGGGTGTAACACACAATACCCAATACCCAATAGTACTTTTTGCAATGAACCTTTGCATACCTTTGCCAAAGCTTCGGCGATCCGGGCATTCTCCTTTTCCTTCTTTTCCTTCTTTTTTGTCTTCTTTGTTTTTTCCTTCTCAGTACTCTCTTCTTTTATCTCGATTCCAGTGCCTTCCTGTTTCAACAATTTTGCGTGCGCTGAACTGTCCACAGCATACTTACTCCATGCCTTGGGTTTCGAAGCATCGCCTGAAACGATTCCACAAGATTCCGAGTTTCACAAAGCTTCGTAAACTCCAAATAAAAATTATAATCCCCTAAATAAAAATTATAAACTGCAAATAAAAATTATAATCACCCAAGCCAGCGCAGGACTCGACGGAGATTCTCGAAGTGTCTATACAACTTTTATCAAAGTATTCCAGCGCCGCATTGGCTTGATCTTCGGTTTTGAAACCGATGAATGCGAAACGACGAAATACTCCATCTTTCGTGTACTTCAATTGTACGTCGGTCACGATACCTTTTTCGCTGAATAACTCTTTCAGCTTTGTATCTGTTACCTACGAGTTAGATAGGTTAACGTCGCCTAATCACAATAATATAAGGAATGGAGTTAATGATCTACCTGCTAGCACTGTACTTACACTTTTTGGTAAATTTTTCACTATTAAACGCGACATCTTCGGCTATCGAGTGATAATAATTGACAATGATTCAATTATTTGACGAAGTAAATAGTAGCATGTGTTCATATCGAGCATGGGCCGTTCGCTTTTTTTTTTTTTGCCGTTGGTTAGCACGTCTCGGCTGGTCTCTGCAGAGACCTGTGTTCGCTTTCACATCCATGTCTCAACAGCGACAACAGCGCTGCGAACGGAGGCCAACGGAGGCTTTCGGTCAAATCCCCCAAATGGTAAAATCCTCCTAAACAGCAAATGGTAAAATGGTAACGTATCAAGTTTCTATGGCCCGAAAAATCGTCATATAACTGGAACATCTGATTTTCTCGAAAAATTAATTTTGCAAATAACTATGTTCCTGTACCGACTAAACAGCCGAATATGTTTTCTCTTAACTTACCAGGGGTAGGATTCTTATCAGTGTGTTCCTTTGTTCGCCCGATGATAAGAAAAAGATTTTCTTTTCTTTTCCTTTGATGACGTCTGTCAGATTAGATTCAACTGCATATTGGATGATTTTTTTTAGTGCAGTAGAATGTATAACAGATATGCGCGGTCGGCATTACAGGGGTGCAATTTTGAAGGTGATGTCATGGCGGAAAACGTAATTTCCAGTTTGAATATCTCAATTTTTGTCCGTAAGTGACGTCATAAGTGAAAACGTTACTTCCGACGCTTTCCCGCATGACGTCACTTCTGTTCAAAATTTACCATTTTCAACCCGGAAGTGACATTTTCCCGTATGACGTCACTTCCGATGAAAATCTGCTACTTTCAAACCGGATGTGATATTCGAGCAGGGTGTCACTTCTGATGAAAATCTGCTATTTTCGAACCAGAAGTGACGTTCCCGCATGACGTCACTTCCGATGAAAATCTGCGATTTTAAAACGGAAGTGACGTTCTCCCCTATGAGGTCACTATCGGTCAAAATCTGAGATTTTCAAACTGGAAGTGACGTATTTCGGGTATGATGTAACTTCCGGTCAAGAACCCAGATTTTCAAACCGGTTGAAACGTTTTCTCCTGTGACGTTACTTCCAGTAAAAATCCAAGATTTTCAAACTGGAAGTGACGTGTTTCAGGTATCATGTCACTTCCGGTTAAGGTCCAACATTTTTAGACCGGAAGTGACCTGTATGACGTCACTTCCAGTCAGGAACGGACATTTTTTGTTGGGGAATGATTCCATAATTTTTTAAATTTATTTTCACCGGATCGTTACTTCCAGTGTAAAACTGATATTTCTAAACTGGAAGTGACGACAAAAAGAAATTAAAATTTTTTTCACGAGATTTTTCTCGAACGCAGCCAGTTGCAGAAGGGGATGAATTAAGGAACATACCAATGACCGATCATTAGCTATGAAAAGGGAAAGAAATCAGCTTGTACAAACCGTATCACGAGGTAACAATTTAATTTATTTGTTGCGATTACAAACTAATTTAACAACGGTTCTTAAAAACTACGGAGTCTGTGGTATCATAAAATACTATCTTTCTCGCCATTTCCCGAAACGAATCGTATCCAATTAGCGTGATAATACCAAAAAAATGTTACAATTTATGCGTACATGCAGCACGTTTACAGCACAGCTGTAGCTCTCGGCGAGCAAGCATCTGGCGGTATAGCGCGATAAAAAAAAAGAAATTGTACAAAACCGTGAGTTCTCCTTGGATTTGTACAAATTTCATTTTTTCTTCTTTTTTTCACATAAAATTAAATTGATTTAACTTGGAATATCAGAGCCGAGCCGTGCCGTTTTTACACGTACACGCATAGCGAAGAGAAATTCCCTTCGCTATAATTCAATTCTCACTGTAAAGTCTATTTACAGGCAGCGAAAATTACTCGCAGCATTAAATTATCCTTCCTCCTCCTAAACGTCCATACCGTCCGACGACGTGTCGGACACATGACCCGCGTTATCCTGATGCCTCGATCTTATGTGTCTCTCGAGGTCCCTCCGCCTCACGAGAACTTTGCCGCAAAGCTCGCACCTGTACGGTGTTTCGCCGTCCGCGTGAAGTCTCACGTGTTTGTTCAAGTTGCTCGGATCACCGAAAGGCCTCATGCAAAATTTGCACTTCAGCGGCTTGTAACCCGTGTGCGTTCTGCAAAAACAAAAATTTATATTCATTAGAAACGTTTTAAAAAATCTCGCCAATATATTAAACCGCCCTCAATTCAATGTGATTAAAAAAAAAATTACCACTAATAAAGAACTTCAATGTTAAAAATGAATATGAAACTCGACAAAATTTTATGAAAGCATTGACGAATATATATTTTTAATACATGTTCGTCAATATTGGTTTGAATATTACATACATATTTAATATATATTTTTGAATATTTGTGAAAAAATGTTCAAAGAATCTTTAAATTACTATAAAATATATATTTTACAATATATCTTTTTATCGGTGTAATTTTCGTAAGCGTCGTAATACACACCTGATGTGAATTTTGAGACCGTATTTCCTCGAGTAAACTTTTCCGCAGTATATGCAGAGATGTCCCTGCTTCGATTTTCCAAGATTGCTGACGATCGTTTCCATCTGAGCCGCGTGTGCGTCGCTCCTCATGGGAGCGGGCGGAGGAACGTGCTGATAAGCGGCGTGGCTGTGAATCGTCTCGCTGCAATGATGACTCGGAATGCCGTGGCTCGCCGGCAGAACCGTAGGTTTGTTCATGTAAGGCTTGAACGCCGAAGTGCCGCGATGTCCGATGTTCTTGCGAACGGGCGAGATCTGAGTGGACGAACTCGGCGACACCTGAGCCGACGACTTGGGCGACGGTTGAGTCGACGAGATCGGCGACGGTCCGTTCGACGAGGTAGGCGACGCCTGATTCGAGGAGGTAGGCGAGTTGTTCGTCAGCGAGGCGCTCGAGTCCAGCGTCTCGACGATTATCGGCGATATTCTCGTCGGCGAAGTTTGCGGCGAGCCCGTCAGCTCGAATCTGAAGGGGGCGATTTTTTTTGGAAACAAATTCAACGACAGCGCCGGCCTGGGCGTCGCGATAAATTCCTTCGCGAGGATTGTCCACAAATGATTGCTGTCCAGGCGATTGCACTTGAGGGCCAGATGAATCTTCAGGGGATTCGGATACTCGAAGAGATTGTTGCAGATGTGGCACATGTAACGATTTTGACCTGAGAATCGAGAAAAGAAAAAATGATTAATTTCAGTTTTTTTTTAGTTTCAAGTCGATGCTGAGTCGAAAATAAGAAATGAATGTTTACCTTGAATGTTTGAGGGAGTCAAGAATGGCATGTTCAACATTGCCAATATATTTTCCGTGAACCACATGAGAAGCGGCTCGCCAGGGGTGATGCATCTTATCGTCTTCAATACGACACCCTTGTCGGTGCTCATAAGAAGAACGTTGCAGCTCTGACAGTCCTTCGCCAGCGTCACGATCTTTATCCAACACGACGAATTCACGAGACCATCGACGCAGTAGAGGCGACCCTCCGCATCAGCGACTTCGACCTGTTAATGTGAAATTGCAATTTATTATAGCGTTTTCACAGCAATTTAATTAAATAAAATTAATCGTAATTTATTATAATATTTTCACAGATCATTTAATTAAATCAAATTAATCACGATTTATTACGATTTCTTAGAAAATTTAATTAAACGAAAAATAGTGAAAAAAATTGGTGGAAGTATAGAAGAAAAATTTGAGAACTCTTGAGACATCGAGATGGATGCTCTTTGATAAATTTATGTATAAAAAATTGAAACCAGAGTGTTTATCGACATTGATTTCGTTCAGATTATTTTTGTATACTTTTCAATGTAACACTTACGTATTGAATGACCGAAGTGTTTCTCTGAGACAGTCGACTGACATCGATGACCTCGGTGGAAGAATCTCTGCCGAGCATGGTAGCGGCTCTGACTCCAGGTCGGCCCATCGATGCTTTATGATGCGACGATATGGATGTTCTCTCGAGCGCTTGGATACTCATGATCAAAGCGTTGTCCGGGAACATCGGATAAACAACCGTTCCGCGACGCTCAACGCTCATCAAGAACCGGAAGTAGTTACTCTTTTTATTCAAAAATAAAAAGGCAAAACAACAAAATATCCCAAAATGGACAAAAAAATGTTCCTTCTTCACTGTCGTTCACCCTCACAAACTCGTCGTCGCTTTATCCTATCACGTTTTATAATTGTCTTATGTATTCCACATGCGAACTTCCACTGCCTCGTCGATCGGTCCGTCGAGCGACGAACGTTAAATTTAATATATATAATATATATATATATTTAAATAATATAAATATTAAGAAAAAGGTGTATCGAACTGCGATACTTTGATATTTCGCAGTTTCGATTACAGAGATATACGTCCGAGATGATCGTTGTGCGAGGCTGAGGTGTCAACTGAGTACGACCTGCAGTCTGCACGTGGCTTAAATATTCGGGGTGGGCCCGAGGCTACGGTGCAGAGTTCAGGGGATAGCCGATTTTCCGTTCAACCCCTCCCGCCTTCGCAGTCCTGCTCGGAGCAGTGGTGGTATAGCTTGCGGCCTCTGACCAACCCCTCTCTTCCGGTGCGGCACGCACATTCATATATATCTATATCTGTGTAAGCGTAATTGTATTTAAAGAGGCATCCCCCTGATTCGGTACAGGATAGACGATTTGGACGAAGTGATTCCGTGACCGATGGGGGGGCGCCCCCTCGTCACGACACATCGGTGTGCCGTCTCGTCCTGCGAAGGTGGGGATGGATTGGGGGGTCGTGGCAAGAAATGAAGGATGTCGCGCGGCTGCAGACGGGGCGCGTGCTACCGCAAGGTGCAACCGACACTGGTCTACTAGTCGCGGATGGTGGGACTTCCTCTTGGAGGGCGAAAGCTCCGATTTCCATGCCGATTGCATGCTTCTTCCAGGCGATTGACAAAAATTCACCCAAAGAAGAGGGAGGGAAAGATGCAAAGAAGACATCGAATACCTGCTGAACATGTCGCTGGTCTTCTCTGACGATTTTCATGATACTTTTTTTTTATCTGACGATAGGGACAAGTTCTCTTTAGTTTTTTTTTCTTAAATCTGGCGATATGGAAAATTGGATTCAAGGCGACGTATTATTATTGCCGATTTAGATAGATTCATTTATAGAGGTTCATCGATGAAAATTTGTCCATCGTGCTCTATAAATTGGCTTTTATACGGAACAGGTTGAAACACTGAATGTTCAACTCGTCGCTGTTCTTCTTGTACGTTTTTCAAACTTCTTTTGCTTCCTCATAGAGGAAGCTATTTTTTTATCTGGCGATAGGGATAAGTTCTTTTTAGTTTCTTTTTCTTAAACCTAGTGATCCGGAAAATTTGATTCATGGCGACGTATTATTATTGCCGATGTAGATACATAGATTTATAGAGGTTCATCGATTAAAATCTATCCATTGTGATCTATACATTGGCTTCCAGATGAAACAGGTTGTGACACTGAATTTTTTGGTTTTTTTTTCGTAAGCCGATCGTGAGAAAACACCCGCAATTGTATTCCGATGGTTTCTGCTGCAATATTGTTACAGTATAGCGAAACGTTGAAATGGAAAGAGGTAGAGGATATTTGGGGGGAGGGGGAACATAATTCAATGCGCTACTAATGAGCAGTCATGCGAGTTATATTCGAAGTTTCCATTTGCAGGTGCAAAAGCACATATTAATGAGACCAGGCGTTCGGTCCTGCAGTAATAACAGAACGATGCAGATAGGTTCTTCCGGATGAGAGAGTCCGAAAACCGCGCGGATGCTCACCGATAGTTCCATGGCCGCGGGCGTGAATTTTTCTTCTTTTTTGTTTAACTCTACTAAGAGCTTTCATTACCGTCTAACGCAGACTTCGGCATCCAAAGATTTTTATCAGCATCAAATCAACAAACGTCGCTCACATGAAATGTTAATGAAAGAAATCTATCAGTGGTTTAGTTCGCATGCAACGCAAGAATGCACGAACTACTGGACCAATGTTCATTTGGTTTTCGCCAAAGAATTCAATCTTATCTCTATGTGGAATCAATGCACAAGCATTCGCGTAATATTTTCTTACCGTCAATTGTCGATATATTGCCGGTCAACGCCGGTCGTTCATCACGTGTAAAACAGAAGAAACTACTTGGACCGCGCTACGTGGCAGAGTTGCGGGGCTTAATTGTCAACGAAAATTAAAAAAAAATGACAAAATACAAACATGCAATAGTTATTTGTATGGCAAGGGCGTAGAAAGAGAGTTCTTGACGAGTGTTAAAATACCGCACGAGCCGAGTGCGACATTCACACGAGTCAGGACTCCCCTGTCTACACCCATGCCATTCCCGTAATTTTTCCTAACAAATTCACGAAAATCACGTTTTTTGTTTTTGGGAAGTGTGCGCAGAAAGGCACTTTCTCGCACTAGTGCGAGAAAGACCGTGAAGAAAAGAGAACATATTGCATTTGCACGCATATGCAGTATTTTTCACGCACACGATGCGATGAACGGAGGAACGGAAAGCCGGATTTTACGTGCATGCATTAGGAAATGATTTTTCCGACCGATTGGTAAATTAGTACGATTCAATTGAGTTCTCGGTATTCGTATCGTTTCGCTGATAAATAGCTATTTCGTGCAGTATTTCACTTTCGGGTCCAATCGTCGCTCGGTGCGTGCAATTAAAAATGGGAATTTCGGTGAAAAAGTTTCGCAGGTGGATAAACACGGGAGAAAAGTTGCGGATCGAAGGGGTCTCGCTCGGACGATTTTATTCCGGCCGATTGAGAAATGGGTAAAAATGAATGGCCGATGACAATAATGTCTGCGAGTCGGTTGCTGCAGCCGATGCCAGTCGCCAACGCTGTCGGCCGACGACAATGCCACCGTCTGACGGTCCGGCGCCATCGCGGTCATAGATCCTTCCGTCTTCCAGACGATCGTATTCCTCAGGTTGGCGGGCGATGCGTCTTCGCGTGATCGCACAACCGTGACCGTAAGAAAGCACGCGCTACAGTGCCACGGCGCTAAGTACTGTGAACTAGGAGGACCGAGTGGTCCGCGTACCTGGTATCATTGAACGGAGTCAACAGCCGCGACGACGCGCGAGCTGCCCCGGCTGCTGGTGGTTCAACTTCCGCGCTCCGGTTCCTCGCTCAATCGAGCGGGTGGCGATAAATCGAGACGCGGAGAAAAAGTAATGGTAACAAAATAATTACCTTCACAATTGTTTTAACAGCCCTTTTTAAAAAAGATTTTTTTTCAGTTTTTCAACGCTCAGCTCGGAAAATGAATCAATGCAAAAAAGTATATGCGAAAAATATGTTAAAAATAAAGAATTTTTCGCACGATTTTCGCATTTTTTTGCAAAAATATTTGATCAGATATATCCGTTATATATTTCTCATAATATATGAATTGTATACCATTTTTCGTGGAAAGTATTTCCTGAAGAATATTTTTTTGCTCGATCGAGTGGGGGGCGATGAAAAGAGACGCGGAGAAAAAAGAATGGTGACAAAATTATTACCTTCAGAATAGTTTTAAAAGCCATTTTTAAAAAATATTTTTTTCAGTTTTTCAACGCTCAGTTCGAAAAATGAATCAATGCAAAAAAGTATACGCGAAAAATATATTAAAAATAACGAATTTTTCGCATTTTTTGCAAAAATATTTGATCAGATATATCCGTCATATATTTCTCATAATATATTAGTTGTATAAAATGTTTCGTGAAAAGTATTTCCTGAAGAATATATTTTCGCTCGATCGGCCGGGCCGGTGACGATGAAAAGAGACGCGGAGAAAAGACGGATGGTCGCAAAAGAATTACCTTCAGGATGGTTTTAACAGCCGTTTTAAAAAAATAATTTTATTTTGATTGCCGTTTTTCAAACGATCAGCTCGAAAGATGAACATTAATGCAAAAAAATGTGTACGAAATATATATTAAAAACAGCCAATTTTTTCACGCGAAAATATAGATTTGCGAAATTATTTGCCCAGACATATCCATCGCATGTTTCCCGTAATATATGAATTGTATACAATTTTTCGTGAAAAGTACTTCCTGAAAAATATATTTACGCACATACTTTTTCTCCACGGGGGGGAGAACGAGTGTTCTTTTGAATCTCTTTGGATCGACCAATAAAAATTTCGGAGCGTATATAGATGGCCTAAAGTAAAAAAGATGTACGAAGTGTGTGTAAGCTATGCTTATACGCCCTTCCGGATTTATACCATCGATTTCTTCCTGCAAATGACGTTCACATTACGATGAAAAGTAAATTCTAAGTTAAACTTCACGCTACAGATTCGGAATGTGTCACTTTTCAGGCCTAAGAAAAAAAGAAAAAATTTCATCTTTGAATTTATACAAAATTTCATCTTTGAATTTATACAAAATTTCATTGTTAAATTGATACAAAATTTCATTGTTAAATTGATTCAAAATTTCATTGTTAAATTGATACAAAATTTCATTCTTAAATTGATACAAAATTTCATTGTTAAATTGATCCAAAATTTCATCGTTAAATTGATACAAAATTTCATTGTTAAATTGATACAAAATTTCATTGTTAAATTGATACAAAATTTCATTGTTAAATTGATACAAAATTTCATTGTTAAATTGATACAAAATTTCATTGTTAAATTGATACAAAATTTCATTGTTAAATTGATACAAAATTTCATTGTTAAATTGATACAAAATTTCATTGTTAAATTGATACAAAATTTCATCGCTCAATTTGGCAAAAATTGGAAGAATTCTTCTGCATATCGCAAACCGCATGGGATATCCTCCGACTATTTCAAAGCATTATCGGATGCGGCGGGGTTTACCATCAATTAAACTGTTCCTTCCACCCGACCGGAGTAATTGTGATAACAGAATCTCCGGTCAGCAGGGCTCGTTGGTCGTACGAGTGGTTTACTCTCGGTCGAGGGGCTGCAGCATCGTCGGGCCGGCGTTGCACCAAGTGCGGAATCGTCACCGGGTCAGGAGGTTTTCGGCGCCCCTGCTTTCGATGGGGCTGTAAAAGCCTCATGTGAAAGGACATTGTTTGGCTCAGCTGCAGGAGCAATGGGTGTCCCATCGAGAGCGGGAGGAGCGCCCGGTTGAAGCCCGCCGGGGATGAGGGGTGGCGATCTTTCGACAGGCCCGAAAGGTGCATATCTGAATCAACGCTTGATTAGCAAATTAAGTGCTTCATTCTTCGGGGCCCTCGTGCCGAGATCGCGGACCCGCGATATCGCGCTTCGACGACAAGGCCAATCTCGTAGATATCTGATCGACGCGGCTCTGGGCCGCTCAAGCTCAGATAGATCTGCGAATATGTTACCGCCGATACCTAGAAGTGCACTTACGAATTGCATATGCAAATGATTTTATCGAGGCGGCACGTGTGCGTCTGATCGACGGAACCGATTGAGAAACTGCCTTGACTCCTATCGATGGCCTTTCCGGAACGGGAAGCTGAAAGGCCGGCGCATTATTCTTATCTTCTTCTTTATGAATCCTGTTTTCGGGTACCAATTCCTTCTATCGAAGTGGGATGTTCCTCCTGGAGTGGAAGATCCAGGCCACAACTTTTTAGTGGCCCTTCTTCGACTCTTTTACCCCATTTAAAAATAGTAATTTGCGATATAAGTACGGTAAAACGATCTTTATATGCACGCTGTGAAGTCACTCACTTGACAGTCCGCGTGTAATGTTCGCTACAGTGCACTAGTATCACATAATATTTTATTTCACTCGGTGCGTAGCAGTGCAGTTTTACGCACGCTCCGCGCGCGTAAAACTCCCTTTTCGCACCTTGTGAAATAAAATTTCGTACGATTCTCGTGCGAAAAACGTTTTCTTAACTCGTGTGATTGCATCACTCGCCTTCGGCTCGTGCTGCAAACTCACACGCGTCAGAAAAAGGTTTTTCGCACTAGTATCGTAATGTACTATTTCGTAACGAATGCGGAAAAAGTGCTACTCCGTGCCTGCTGATTGTGACGCTGTACAATGAAGGCCTACTACGCATGCACCGTACTTTACGCATGCTGTAGCGTTGCGTAAAGTAAGACCAGACCGATACGCGCATGCGCCGGGTATTTATAGTACACTTAGCTGTAAAGTGACACTTTCGCCACTCTCGGCAGGGACGAAAAGTAACACCTTTCATGCATGATTTACAAATAATTATAACTATCGTTAGGTATCGAATGAGAATTTACAAGGGATTAAGAAGGCGATTGAAGGTTTAAATTTTTTCCTTTTTCCTCGTCGTCGATAACGTTAATTTTTCAGTTTGGTTGTAGAGATACGTAAAATTGGCCCGAGACTACTTGGATCGAAGATTGTCGCAAGAAAGTTCGTGGCCGGCTTGTGCAGTCCCGTCTCTTTTTTTCTTGATGGTCCACGGGTCGTGATTCATTCCAAATGGTGTCGGACCAGGGAATAACACGAGTGTTCACAAGCCGCACCATCCCCTCAGCCACCCTCAGAGCATGGACCAAGCCGCGCAGTGGTCCCCGCTTCATCGCCACCCTCTCCGAAACACTGGGGCACGAATGCTTGGAACCGTTCGCCACAACTCCATTGATCTTGCGCGCCCCGTTCATGCAACGATTCCTCCCCAATGGCGCAGCGTGTATGTACGAGCAAGTGTTCGACGGGATGCGACACAGCCCCCCTGCACGCTTCGGCAACGATAGATCAAAGAAGAGGGAAAGGTGCGGGCCGTTGAAAAATTTTACCGATCTACAATATTCTCGTCATTTTTGCTGACACTTTACATTTCCAAGTCTCTCTTTAACAAATTTATTAATAATAATAACAATAATAATAACAATAATAATAACAATAATAATAACAATAATAATAACAATAATAATAACAATAATAATAACAATAATAATAACAATAATAATAACAATAATAATAACAATAATAATAACAATAATAATAACAATAATAATAACAATAATAAGTTTATTCAAATAACATGTAAATGTGAACTGTCGCAAGCTACCGACGAAAGGATCTTCGAATAAAAATTGCTTTTCCTGTTAATGCACTTGCGTTTTCTCGTCGCCCACGTGCGCGCCACCCTCCTGGTAAGATAACTAAAATTTCCGGTCACTTATGACCTCGTAACGACGGAGGGGCATTCTCTCCCCGTGCACTTTCGTATAGTTCGGGATAACATTCAGGGGAGCCTGAAAAATCAGGGGGCATTCAGAGAGTAGATAGAGAAAGAGAAAGAGAGAGATTAAACCGCGAGCCAGCGAGCAAGTGTTCCACCGTGTCGAATGGACGCTTGCACGCATGTGCGCGCTTCCCAATGCGATATTAATATCGCGATTATCATCTACGTATTATCGCTGCACCCCCCCCCCCCCGACTCCCCTCTCTTGGTTAGCCCGGCTTCCTGGCGGTACACACGTATAGTACTTATAAATGCTCGAATAAGCCAGAGAGCCACCCTCCTGATCGAGTACGAGCCGTGCACCGACTGCTTTTCCTTGCCCACAGACCGTTTCGCCCAGCAAACGGTGTCAAAAGGTCGCCGCCGCCCCAAACCTTCGTTTTTCACATAATCTCGCACATATTGTTTGCTGACCTAAAGACTTAATTTTTTCACCGAAAAAGCTCCTATCTAATTCCAAATTTCGTATTTGCACGAAAAAAAAATTTCTTCTCCAAAGTTCTTATACATTAAGAAACAAAAATTTAAACTATCTTACAATTAATTTTTCCCTAATTTGAAACATTTTGCAGTTTCAATGTTTTCCGCCTTTTCCAAAGAAATAAATTTGTCGCTGTAACGTTAAACAATATCTTTCGGTTAGTTAATTTCTGCGGCGTTCTATAACGAAAAATAATGCCTGGTTGTGCGATTCGCCCCATCATTCGCAAGAACCAAGACGAATCTCATTGTTAGGTACCCTCGGAATTGTACGGAGAAAGATAGTCCGCTGCAACGGGGTACGTCGTAAGGGTAGCAGCGGCAGTAGCTGCACAACTATATGGAGAGTTGGATGCTGGGCTGCGGGGCGAAGCCTGAATTATAGTCGGGTTTGCGGGGAGTCCGCTATAAAGGTGATTCGTCGCGGTTCTGCAAGTGTCAAAAGTTTACTTCTAATGGTCTCCTGTAGTTACGGTATAAATGTGGCTGGATTATACGGAGACGACCCAGTGGCTCATGTATTATTAATTTAAGCTCACGCGTCACGTATGACATTATAGCGTCATACGAATATCGTATCGCGTCGCGTCATTCATCCTCACGAACCAGCACCCTACTAATGTAAAAATAAGAAATCGATATTGGGCGATAACAAAAACAACAACTTGTCTGAGGTAAAAAAAAAGTATACACTTGGAATTTAAGCTCGCGCGTCACGTATGACACTATATCGTCATACGAATATCGTGTAGCGTCGCGTCATTCATCCTCACGAACCATCACCCTACTAATGTAAAAATAAGAAATCGATATAAGGCGATTAAAAAACGCTTCCTTATGAGGAAGCAAAAAATGACAACGTGTCTGACAAAAAAAAAATTGTATAAACTTGGAATTTAAGCTCGCGCATCACGTATAACACTATACACGTATAACACTATAGCCTCATACGAATTTCGTATAGCGTCGCGTCATTCGTCCTCACGAACCAGCACCCTACTAATGTAAAAATAAGAAATCGATATTGGGCGATAAAAAAACACCAACAGCAACAACTTGTGTGAGGTACAAAAAAAATTATATAAACTTAGAATTTAAGCTCACGCATCACGTATAACACTATAGCATCATACGAATATCGTATCGTGCCGCACAATTCATCATCGCGAACCAGCATCCTGCTAATGTAAAAATAAGAAATCGATTCTGGGCGATAAAAAAACAACAATTTGTCCGAGGTACAAAAAGATTGTTTAAACTTGGAATTTAAGCTCACGCGTTACGTACAACACTATAGCTTCATACGAATATCATATCGCCTCGCGTCGTTTATCCTCACGAATCAGCACGAACCATCCTACTAATGTAAGAATAAGAAATCGATTCCGTGTGATAAAAAAAAACAACAATTTGTCCGAGGTCCATAAAGATTGTATAAACTTGGAAAGAAGGTTGATAAATTTTATAGTTAATTGTACAGTTATTATTTAATTGACGCCGTCGAGGAAGCCATCCGGAGTTCCAGAGGCACGTGGCGTCGCATATTGCCCGAGTTCTCGCCTCGCGGTCCACACAGTCTGCTCTGTAATACGACACGTGACCGCGCCAACCCCAAATATGCTTCGTATGTACTCCCGGAACCGTTCGAGGACTTGCGTATTTAACCATTAGATACTGTTTACATGATTCTAAGAGTCGATCTGCGGAGTCGCTGCTGCATGCGTGCAAACACATTAAATCCAAATTCATTGTGTCCTTACACGAGGTCGAATCTGTGTATGGAGCACGTGTCGACTATTGCGCACGTGCTAGCAGCTTTTCGACGTCTGATCGCTGTGAAATTCATTATGAAATATCGTATCGATATCGCAAAATATTAAAGGCGCGGAAAAACATATTTACACTTTCAGAAAAAGCATCCAAAATTCCGGCGCTTCGGTAAAATGATTATCCAGCCGATGAAAAAAATTTCAGGATCCCTTAAGGGTCATTTTCTGAGGGGAACGATCAAATTCGACAAAACAAAATGCAGGATAAAGGAAACGTTCTAATTAGTTATTAGTATGCGATAAGGAAAGGTTTGCACCTTTTTATTCGTCAAAGATTGGATTCGTTGATGTTTTCAAATTATAAAATTTCCAGGAAAAAACATTGTGGAGCTTTGCGACAAGAACAAATCTGAACACACGCACCCACGCACACACATTCGATACATTGTATATTTTATAAATGTACAAGCCCTTTTTTCTACTATGTACTAAATCCCATGGCGAAGAAGCTTGTTGGAGGAAGCATAGAGATAAATTCTTGATCAGCAATTGGAACTTTAACCGTAAAAAATGATAAAATTCTGCACAAAATTTAAATTTTTTGCACAATTAATTTTTCCTCATTTGCGTAATATTTCAAGGACACATAATCGCGTGTCAATTTTTCAATATTTGACCCAAAAAAAATAGAAAAGAAAAATTGCATAAAATACAGCCGAACAATAGTGTTTGATGCAAGAAGGAGGAAAATCATGTGTGGAGCAGGTGACACGGGTCACATGACAAAATAATATTAGATCCCCCTTCGAAGGGATCGGTGAACGCCCGAGCGCAGTAGCATCGGTGGCGGGCCCCCCGAGATCCCCTCTCGACGTGCCCCTTCTAAAACACGACTCACTTGGCACACAAGTCTCGTGCATATAGAGTATAATGCAACGCGGCCGGGACGTGTGTACCTCCCCGATGCTTAATTTAATCCAATACAATATGTCCCTCTCGCTTAGGCTGCCCCCCTTTTTTGCCCCGCTCGTGTGCTATCCATTCTACCGCCGGCTCGCGAGGGGTGGATTTTAAAACGGTGGGTGGCTTTTTAAAACTTCGTGCCCCGACCTCAATTCACCGTGAAACCTCATCCTATTATGATTGATCTAATCCTGATTGGATCAGACAGGTTTGTCTTTGCGGTGAACGGGAACGCGATCGTCACCGCTAGCGCAGAACCCCACAGCCGATGAACAGCCAAGATGAAAAATATCTCTCCAACAACTGTAACGTCTTAAATTTAACCATTGTAGACCACACATATTTTTTCACCCGTGTCGCCATCCAGGCTCCACCTTGCCCGGAAATTATTTTTTTTTATAGATGTTTTTAGTGAAGTTCATACGGCTGGATGTAACCAACATTTGATGAGGTACCATGGATTGTTCAGGTAAAACTGAACCCATGTGTGTTCTTTTTGGCTCGAAAAGTCTTAGACACCTAATTACCGATCGCTCAAATGACAAATAATAAACTTTTTAAGTCACAACAATTCTGTAAAGTTTACACGATCTTACCCGAAGAAAAATGCATGCTGGCGTAAAAGTGGACAACATGACCCGGTTCATGTATAATTGATTTCCGTGCTAATATCCCAGATAGAAAACTGACGGCACGGAATCTACTCGGTACTAGCACGGAAACGCACGCTGTGCCTGTAAAATGCAGCCATATATGTTCGCATGTGACGATACTGTGACGGCACGGCGTTTTGATACTAGGCGGCTGCTTGTAGTTTCATAATATTCGCGTGAAGCTCCACAGCGAGCTGGAACTGCGCAAGCAGCTTCCGGTATCAAAACGTCGTGCCGTCACAATATCGTCACCTGCGGACATACATGTCTGCATTATGCCGGCACGGCATGTCGAATGTTACGGTACGCTTTTTTCTTTCTGGGATGGCTATTCCATATTCATCCCTTTGACCCAAGGACAAAAAGTTCAAAAGGAGTCACTTGGTTCCTAAATCTAAGGCACTATTTTTTTCAACAATTATTCTCTTCAGTCGATTCAAAATATGTTTAAGCCAGCCAACGAGGCTGTTGCACCGATCAAAGAAGACATTTGAACGTATGTCATAGCGCTTCGATCAATACATCCATTATTTTTTATCTCTGTGCAAACAATCGACAAGAAGACACATGAAAGATCACATGAAAGCCTCGTAGCTTTCGGGGGATGATGACCGATTATACACGGCTATCGATGCGCACAGTCTTCGGGTAGGTCGTCGCGCGCCATTCGCAATACCAGCGGAGCGTTTCGGTCTGGTGCACCAAGACAATGCTGGCGGGTCCCCGACAAGGCCCCCCGCCTCTTTTATAGTCTGTGGGCCTTATTTCTGTTAACTCGGAGGAAAGCTTCCTTAATGAGAGTAACGTCGTGACGCGGGCAGCCGGTCTCGTCCGGAGGGTGGACACGGCATAACGGCAATGCCTTTGCGTCGTTGGCGTCGTCGCAGACGGATTTTAATAGCGTCGCGATGGCGCTGACGCCGTTCCGAACAATGCGATGATACTCGACTCGACTTGTCTAGAAAATTAGAGGTACACCAACCGAACGGTGGTGCGACGGGCCCCCACGCCTCTCATTGTAATTGCTCAAAATATTAGCTTGCAGCTGCAAGATGAAATGCACACTGATTTTATCGAGTACCTACACAAAAGCCACCATTGTTCCGTCTAATCGAATATGACGATCTGCTTTAGCGAGAAATATTGGCGAGGCTCGCCGAGTGGGTACAGTTGAAACAGTTTTATAACGAAAATCAACCGCTACTCGTTTTATAATCGGCAAGGGATGTTTGCGTACACTAACAAAAAATGTGCACAAGGCTTCCTCATTTATTACAATTTTGCGCACAGTTTTCTCTATGGGACAGTTTGTTGGTCGACTTTGGCTTCCCCCGGAAAATTGTTATAAATGAGGAAGCGATGTGCAAAATACTTTGCACATTTTTTTCGTAATGTAAAAAAATGTTGACTTCTCGTAAAATTGAAACGGCAAAATTTTACGTGAAATTTATTGTAGAAAATCGCTTACTTAAATTTTCGTAGTTCGTCGTATTGAAGCGGTGTCTAATATATTTTTCGCCACTGATGTCGAATCCCCAAATTATGTTATTTTTAGAACTATATTCGATGCAGAAACTCGTATCGGACGAAAAATACAAATTTTCCAAAAAGAAATTAAGAAATTTTGAAATCTGAGAATTTAAACGGTCAGATCAATTTTCGCCAAATGTAACACCAAACATTGTACAGTGTTACTCCATTCCTATGACACATTTAAACTCTAATACCTCCATATTAACTCGAATTATACCGTGTTTAGTTATTTTTCAAAAAAACTCAAAATCCTATACAACCTGACCGCAAAAAATCGCATTTCTTGACGTTTAGACTATTAAGTACTCCGAACTAAAAATCTCCGTTTTTTTTACTAAAAAATCGCTTCCTCCATGAAGAAGCAAAAAGTGAGAAAATATGTTATAAACGAGGTGACCACACCGATTATTACACAAATGAATGATATGTGGACTGGGCCATATTCCTCACTTTTACCGTATACGTGTGATAACATATTTTTCATAAAGTAAACGGCAAACAAATAATAATATATAAAGCATATGAAATTCATAATTCAAAATTTATAAATGACTTATCTAAAATTATTATTTTTTTAAACTTTCGTCAACAGTATCTCCCTCCTTCACCGGGTTCCACAAACTTTTTCTTCGTGTACACGAAGGAGCTTATATCCGTGCAGTGGTCATTAGTGTAATGTCTCTGAGGGTCATTAAACGTTTTTTTTCCAGAACAGTGAAATGCATCGTAAATCTCTCGGATAGCTATCGATACTCAGATACCTTTTATACCTTTTATTTTTTATATCTGTAAATCCTCGAAGCGGGACCAGGGTCGTGTATACGGCGAGCGCACGAACGATATTGCGATAAAGAAGTCGACCCTAATTTTTTTGCCGGGGTAATATAGTACCGAGGTACACTTGCTTGTTGCTTCCTCGAGTGAACGGCGGATTAAGAGTGTTTAACGAGCACCAACCTGCGCCCGGTTCCTTGCGCTTCTTAATGTGCACCTGAAAAGTGTTAAATGACGTTGGAATCGGGAGACCTGGTGAAAATGACGTTCCTGTTAAATTTTCTAAAGACTCGCAAATGAGTTATCTCGTTTACCGGGTATGGGATTAAACGTAAATGGATGGAAAGTGGTCCTTGGTCATCGTGAGGCGAGTCAGCAGTCAAGGGGATGAAAGTTTATCCCTATCTTCCCCCAGGTAAACTTGTGTCTCCACACACGTTTACCTGCGGGAAGATTGGCATAACCTATTGGTCCAGCTATTGAAAAACCAGTGACCATCCCCCATGGACAAAAATACATGCGACAATATATTTATGAAATTATATATTTTTTCTATTAAATATAAAATACTGGCAGGCTGTTGTTGCGCTTTGAGACCTTGCTGTGAATTGTGGAATTTAGAATACGGGAACGCAGATTCCGGTTTGAAAAACTCACTTGTCGACCCCAAGTGACGGACACTGGAAATGCGTCACTTCCGGTTTGAAAATCTCACTTTTCGACCGAAAGTGACGTCACACCGGAAATACATCACTTCCGGTTCGAAAACCTAATTTGTCGACCATAAATGACGTCACACCGGAAATACATCACTTCCGGTTGAAAAATCTCATTTTTCGACCGGAAGTGGCGCCATACCGGAATGCGTCACTTCCGGTTTGGAAATATCATTTTTCGACGGGAAGTGAAGTCACACCGGAAATATGTCACTTCCTGTTCGAAAATATCATTTTTTGACCAGAAGTGACGTCACACCAAAACACGTTACTTCTGGTGTGAAAATCTCATTTTTGACCGGAGGTGACGTGTGCACAATCGAGACGGGTGCATCATTGGGCCGTGTGCACTATCGGGTAATGACGTCACATTCAACCTGAATACTTAAAAAAAGAAGCTAAACGTGGAACCGCACTAACTGTTCGAATCTCTGGGATCCGCCTAGTTAACGATCACTGCACCGTTAATGAGTAACGTCATTGCTTACCGGTCATTAGGCTCCAGCGGTAATTACCTCCGCAAATTTGCGACTAGCCAGGCCACTTCGAAGCTCAATTTTTTTTTCAACTAATAATATTTACAGAAACTATCAGGACGAAAAAATATAAACTGATAGTTTGTAAATATGTGTATATATATTTAACATCAATTTATTCTTCGTCGAGTCGAATGATGCGTAGTCCCAGCCGTCGGCTCGCTGATAGACGTGTTCGGATCTGTTGGATTGAAAAGAAAAACAACATTTATGTTATGCAGAATTGCGCTCCGTCGATCATAATTTCATAATATAGGTCTGAAACAACTTTAATTATTTCTTAAATATTGCAAAACATTGAGTGGTGGATAAATAAATTCTACGGTCAATCCGAGACATTTTCCAATAGTTTTTGTATCGGCTCCCCTTTCGGATCAATAATTAGTTTTTAATGGCCGTCGGCTCGGTACGGTTCCTCTTGTTTGTCGAGGCTCGTGATAGTCCACATTATGATGGTAAATGCGTGCATGTTCGGGTACGACCACGTCGATGGGGGAATTTCGGACCTAGTCCTGCAGTCACGGGGTGGAGACAGGAGAGATGGATTTGACGCGCAGCTGTGTACACCATGCGCTTTTAATGCCAAGAGAGAGAAAAATAGACAGAAGGAGGAGGAGAGAGCGCGCGCATGGAAGGTGCATGTTAGGACCAGGCAGGGGCCTGGAGAGCTCGGTCCATCGCCTGCTGGTTGAGGTGTCCCTAAATCCGGAGTTAGTCGCGACTACTTGCTCATTCCTTATGTTTAATCAGGCTCAACGCTACATCCTTTTTTTCTTCTTAAGCTCGATAAATAGGCGTTAAATATATAGCCAAATATACAGTACGTACCACTGCGCTATAGAGCATCCGGATTTTCGATTGCGGGTGGCTGGTAATTGACGAAACCGTCGTCACGAGCTTCACCCCCTTCGTCCGTGGGCATCGCCGCCGCGCCTTCGCTGCCGGATTTATCCTCGGATTTCGACCGTTCCCTCGAATTGTCGTAATCCTCGCCAAGCCTCATATAAGTTCGGGCACGGTTCTCCAGTATCTCGCGAACGATGTCTGTCAAGGATCAAGAGAAATCGAAAAGTCAGACCTTTACAAATCATTGATAACAATTTTAATTATTCTTGTAAAAAAAGGGAGTCGGATCTGTAAGCTAACGGTGAACACGTTAATCTCGCGAACAATATCTGTCGGGAATCACAAGAAATCGAAGAGTCAGACCTTGCCAAATTATTGATAACAAATTGTAAAAACTGTTATAAAAAAAAACAACCAAAATTGCGTCTGACTTATAAGCTTACAGTTAACGCGTTAATCTCGCATTATCGACTAGCCGCAGGTTCCCTGACGAAAGCTCGTGCCCCGGATCCGTAGCGGCGTGTATCGCTACGTGTGTACTTGCCAGCTAATGGATACTCGCTTAATCGGAAAATTGTGCCGAACACGAGATGAGAAAAAAAAAACCTACGACGCTTATAACTAAAGTACCTAACTGCCAGTGTAATCGAGACAGCGACCTTTCGGTATTTGTTGTTAGCTGACCTGCTCACGGTACACGCTAATGACGCCCGCCGGTGGGTAAGAGTGACGGCGCGCGGGGGCTGGATCAAGAGTGTAGGTGACCCATTATTTATGGGTTTTCAGGTATTTTCGGTATTGGGAAGCAAGGATATCGGGATCGGTGTCGCGACACAGTGGCGACAGCCGTTGTCGCGGTCGATATTGGCGCCGCGAGGCATCCGGCTTCAATTCCTCGATCGCGGAGACCTTGCGAAGACGTCGAAACAGGTACCTGATCGTGCGTATTGCTGTAATATATATCTCGACTCGACTGCTTCCGTTGCTTCTCTGGTTCCCGAGATTCTCGTCAAAGTTCGTTTATAATCTCGTCTTCCAAGGAGGTCGACGATATTTTACGATCTTTCTCTCCCCGCCCCTCGACGAAGGTAACCGATCCATGGATCGTTTACGGTGAACCAATGGCAAGTGCTTTGCCGACCACGCCTTACTGTTTTTCACTGTACCGCACCAACATTCGATCATGACGACAGTCCGATTATGTATTGTTTAGATGTTGGCTCACTTGTATCTTGGAGAAAGAGGGCGGATATTTTGTTTCTTTTTAATATAGTTGATGATAAGTTCGATTCCCCAGCGCTGTGCGCACTTGTATGGTTACGCGTGGGTAATCCGTCATAATGAAGTACTCGAGGTGCCCGTTTATCGTGCAATCTAATCCTATTACGGCTGGCTTCCGAGAATTTGTGGGTTGGGAAATGAGTACGCTGATACAGCGAATCTCTTTGGAGGATCATTTTCCTAGCTCGAAGAGTTTGTTTCTGCAACTTTTGCCGCTGGAGGTGCCTAGCTTGACAACTTATCTTATCTATATATACCGAATGTCTACAAATTTCGTTTATGTTCTTTTAGTTGTTAGGGCTTCCCGGCAACTTGGAATTGGATTCTGCCCGTATAATAAATAAATAAATAAATAAATAAATAAATAAATAAATAGATATTCGGTAACGCATCGATACAGGCCAATAAAGCCTCCTATATTGGTACTCGTTTGCGAGAACCAGAAACGAACGTGATAGTTTCCGGCATTATACGGTCCAAGAAGACGGTGAAAATTCGTCTGAATTTGAATTTCTTACTGCACGCGCAATGCTGTAGAGTGTGTTGTGTGTCACTGCTGTGAGATGTGTGACTGAAGACATTTTTTTAACAATATAGTTAAATAAATTTATCTATAGTTTAATATAGTTACCCATCAGAAGCTCTCGGCTCTCGATCATCGAACCCATTTCCTTTTTAACTTCTTTCATCAGCCAAGGCATGAAACCCTCCTCAACGTCTGTTTTACAAAAGAAGTAAAGATTGTTCGCATGATCTTAAGTTTTCAGCCAGTTCGATGACGTAAAGTGACCTACCGGCTCTTATTTCGTCCAGCAAGAAACCAGACATTTTGAGACCTTCCAGTACAGCGGGTAACAGTTCGGCTATGTATCCGGTCAATAGAACCGCAGCGGCGACTCGCTCTTCCGTCTCCCGCTGCGTCTTCATTGCTTCCTCGTGTTGCTTAAGCCGGCGACACTGAAGAAGAAGGAAAATTCGTATGTTTTTCTTCGAAATTAATTTGCCATGTAACTCTTACTTTTTCTTCCCTGAGTCGCCTCTCCTGCTCCTCGAGCCTCTGCTGTTCTGCCTTCTCGGATGCTCGAAGCTCCAGGAACCTCCTCTGTTGTTCCCTGAGAGCCGCGATTTCCTCCTCCTCGAGAACTTCGATCAATGCCTGCTCGATCGTCTTTCCCACGAGGACTTCGAGGATCGGTTGAACCTCCACATCGTAATCAAAGAGCTAATCAAATGGAAGAAGAAGAAAAATTATTATCTCATCACGTTATATTAAAATTGACAATATATTGACTGATGTAGGGGATAGCGGGGCAAAATGGGACAGTGGGGCAAAACGGGACAGTGAGGGCAAAACTCAATGTTCCAATAAATTTTGGATGCCCCATTTTGTCCCAACGCTACATCCGGATTTTTCAACCCCGTTTTGCCCCGTGGACCACCATCGCCACCATCCAAAAGTTAATGGAAAATTGTGTTTTGTCTCTATTATCCCATTTCGTCTCATTATCCCCGTTTTACCCCGCTGTGCCATTTTGCCCCGCTCTCCCCTACATCGTTTTATCGTGTGCTCCGAATTGATTTTATTGTTTATCAATCAAAATGATAATTTTGTCGCATTTTGGCAACGATCGAACTACGATTATTGATTGAAAATTTTCGTAACGAAGTTCAACTTCATTATATCGCACCCTCGGATCGACAATGCAGCAACCCTTGCGGTATTTCCATACAAGTCGTTACAGTGCTGTCCCAGGGGTGGGATTGCCGAGGATTTTTAATTAAAAAATAATTTCCTCGGGTGCAAAAACATCGATTGTCATCGATGATATCGAAGAAAAAAAATAATCTCGTCACATTATATTAAAATTGAAAGTCAAAATATTTACCGATGTATACCGTTTTATCGTGTGCACAGAATTAATTTTATTGTTTATCAATAAAAATGATCATTTGTCGTATTTTGTCAACGATCGAACCCGATTATTGATTGAATTTAGTTTTTCAACTTCATTGTATCGCACCCTCGGATCAGCAGTGCAGCAACCCTTGCAGCATTTCTCTACTGCAAGACTTTTTACGAGCTGCTGTTCCAGGGGGGGGAATAGCCGAGAATAGGATAGCCGAGTTGAAATAATATTTAATTTAAAAAACAATTTCGTCGTTTTCAAAAACAACCGTCGACACAATTTTCTCGGGACACACTTACATCGCCAGGGCCGATTTGCGTTTCCGCGTCTTGACCGACTTTTCCCGGACAATAGAGCGGCGTTGCGGGTCTGTCCAAGAAATAATCCGTCTGCGTAGCGACTTCCGATTCTTCGGGTTTGTCGTAGAGCTGAAATTTTTGTATGTTTCTCGTTTAATGGTCATCTCATTCGCATAATTATTCCAGTGAATTTTTCGCGCCATTTTTACCTCCTCGAGATAGAGTTCCGTCTGAACCGGTTCATGCTTTCGTCCAGGAACCGGCGGAGGCGAGGCGATTCGCATCATCATCGATCTCGTGGCCTGCGACTGGGCCCGTTTTCTTGCGATCAGCTTCCGTTTCGCTTCGGCCTGCCGCGCTGCTTGCGATTGCTCTGCATCGATCTTTCCAACGCAAAGTGAATTAAAACATTAAAAAATTGTTTAAGATATTTAATGCGTTCGATATTACCCGTGGAACAAATTCAAGTTTTTCAAGTTACTCCTCCGTGCCGGTAGTGATGTTTAAACAAAGCGTGCAAAGTGATTTGCACAATTACTTGCTCATGTTTTACGGTTTTGCGCATAACTTCCTCTATGATAAATTTCGTTGTTCGATTTCAATTTTCACAACAACAATAATGGTCCATTATAAGAAAGCTACATGAAAATTTCGATTATCAACTCTTTTTTAATTGTATTTTTGAGTTAAGTATAGAAAAACCCTATGCAAATTACTTTGCACCTTTTTTCGTAACATAAAAAAATGTTTACAACTCATAAAAATAAAATCGTAAAAATTTACATTAGAATTTATTATAGGAAATCGCAAACTGAAATTTGCATATTTCGTCGTTTGAAGGCATTTTTTAATCTATTATTCTCCTCCGAATACAAAAACAACTCATTTTACTCTTTGCGCGATATTTGATTCGGAAATTCGTGTCAGGCGTAAACATCTTTTTTTAATTAAAAATTTGCAAAAACCCATAAAATTTAAACGGTTGGATCAATTTTTGCCAAATTTAATACGAAACATTGTAAAATGTTGGTACATTCCCATGCCAAATTTGAGCTCGATACCTCCATATTTACTCGAATTGGACCGTTACTAGCAATTTTTCAAAAAGTCAAAATTCCATAAAATACCCCCTTCTGATCTCTTCTGTAGATTTCGACCAAATTCAATACCAAAGGTCTTTGATCAAAATATTATATTCGTGTGGAGTTTTAGGACGATAGCTCAAAATGTACGCAAGCTAGGCTGCCACAGACATTTTTCAAAAATTTCAAAATCACGTAAAATCTCGAAAAGAGTCTCAATCTTCATGAAAATTACACCAAAGGAAGAGACGTGACCACTCTACTAGTGTCCAAAATTTCAACGCGCCATCCCAAGCCCTTTCCGAGTTATAGTCATTGTAAACGATGCAAGCTGTCACATACACACACATACACGCATACATCCGGATGCCAGCTAAAAATCACATTTCTCGATGTTTTCGACCATTTCTAGTGCGCTGACATTAAAATCGTGAAAATGTATTTTTTCTCGAAAACATAACTTCCTCTGTGAGGAAGCAAACAGTATCTTCTACTGGAACTGAGGAGTACTTTTAAAGCTTCGGAGGTCACATAAATTTGGTTCCTGGGTAAGTATAGTTTCCCGTGTGTAAAATCGGCATAGACTCACGAGCACAGGAGCCGAGGCGAAGGTGCTACCGCGAACGACTCGTCGATCAAACATGATGTTCCCAAAAGGAAGCGGTTGATCACTGCAATGCATAAAATACATAGGGACCTTGGTTCAGTCCAAAATGTGCCGTGGCGCTACTCCATAATGCAACAACGTAACTCTAAATCTCGTGCAACGAGGTCGAGCTCGACAGCAGCGGCAGCAGCGGCATTTCTATATAAATTAATATACGGCCAACGAAAGGAACGCCTAAGATCCTAGTTTAGCAGGCATCGACAAACTTTCCATTTTCGATTGATACGCGACGTATTTTTTACGATATTTTGGAAGTGTATTTTTTTTTTATTGTATCGAATTCGCGAGTTATTTGATTTTATGAAATCTTCAATCGTACCGGATATTGCACGAAGGCAAAGAGTGGCGACGCCCTACGAACCCAATAAAACGAAGGCAACTGCAGTTTGCTGATGCAAAAAAGAAATCATTGCGCACCAAATTAATAAGGTTTGTAAAATTGAGAAGAAATGAAAAAATTAAAATAAAATCAAGGATAACGTATAGAGCACACAGTGCTTAATCGTTACCCGCGGCTCGGCAGCATACTCATCATACCCACGATCGGTTCCAACTTTTTCGGTAACGCTCGGGGCGTCTCCGTGTATTCTCTAGAAAAATATAATGACCTCGCTTTGTAGCACAGTAAGCATAGATGTTTCGTACCTTCAAAAGAAAAGAGTACTTGAATGTTTCAAAATGTTCAAAATGTTGCAAATCAACCACTGGAACTGCTCGGCAAATTTTTTAATTTCGTGCTTAAGGCCAAATTTCATTTTTCACTAAAATTCACATGAAAGCTATATAAATATTTTTTATCGTTACAAAAATGCACCAAGTTGCATAATGTTATTAATAATGTTATTCATTTTTTATAATTTACGTGCAGGACCTACGCTCAGCAACGACCTTAAGAGTATGTTAATTACCGCGGTCGTTAATAAAAACTGTAATCAACTTTCTTCACGGGTGGTGACATGTACGATCAAATAATAAGTCTCATTGACAACGTATATCATGCCAGATTTCGAAGAGACATTTCTTTTGACCGTACTTGCCAGTGCCCGTGAAAACAGTTGATTACAGTTTTTGATACCGACCGGTCGCGCGCGGGGCGCGGAGGACGGTCTTTCACTTAGTCTTAATACCGACAATGAGCGAATTTCAAACAGATCGTTTGAAAACAAAACATTGTCCAAAAACATGGCAATATATATGGGGCATACCCTACCATTTCGACCTGGGTCTAACCCTTCACATCTTGGATTGAGCCCCTGATTTTACATATAACTGAACTAACTCTTAAAAGCACTCAGATATTTTATCAGATTAAAAAAAAAATTGTTTATAATGATTTATGATTAAAAAATGAACTTATTGATCGCCACAATTAAAAAATCTGACCAGTTTTTTTTTAACTTAATAAAAATTAAAAACTCTTCGGGAAAATCTGAAAGAATTCCCAAAAGTGCAGTGTTGCATATACAAATGAACACGCGATGACCCATAATCGACGAATCTTTTCTTCTAATTTTTGTCACTGCTTTTTTTTTTATTTGAAAAAAAGAAAGTCACATCGGCCCACTCCGACTCAAATCTGAAAATTATTTACATATTACGCAAGATTTTTCAGAATTTTTTTAGATTATCCCCAACAGTTTTATTCTTTCTAAGTACAAAAAAAGATCTTAAATGAGAATGCCCCATATACGACAGTAGAAAAACTAATTTCCCTGGCAAGTTGCCAATTAGTAAAACCGCCTTCTCACAGCTTCGTTAACGATAATTATCGCCAAGTTCTCACGCGATTCGTCGCCTCAAAAAAAAAAAAAAAAAAAAAACTTATCTTGTTGCTTGCAACACCGATAGATCTAGCGAAGCGCAAGCGTCTTATATTTCATCGCAACCGATCGATCCCGCTCGGACTTACGTTTCCGCATTCGCAAACCTGTTGACCCTTCGTGCGCGTTCCTCGTTCGAGAGCGCGATGCCGCCCGCGTTGGTGGTCGTGGTCGCCGTATCGGTAGCGGTGTTCGCGGTTGCGTAATTCGCAAGGTTCCGGGTGAAGTCCACGGTCGCCTTGAGGGCGGCCTGGCATCTGGCGTTGTGGCTGCTGTGACGTACTTCCGGTCTGCGGCCGAGCGAGAGTAACGGCCGGAATCTCGAGCGCGGAGGGCCGGGATCGTTATCGTTGCCGTCCTGCTGATCGCCGAAGACGCCGACCCAGTCGCCGTTCGGCGCCATCCCGAGGAGGGCCGCCACTTCCGGTGGGGGCATCAAAAATTCGCCGCTCTTCACCGTCGTTATGAACGGCTTCTTAGCAAAGTTAAACCCCTTCTTGCAGCCCTTCCTGCCGTTGCCGAGCTCGTCCTCGCGTTCCTGGATCTTCCTCAACTTAGCGTTCAACACCTCGTTGAAATCCTCCGTGGAAAGCGTCATGGCGACCGATTTGTTGTGGACGTTGTTGTTCAAAACTTCGTCCCGGCATCGCTTTTTCTCGTCGCTCTCGACGAGATTGTCGTGGCTCTTGCTCTGCGGCTTTTTCCGCAACGGATTCGACTGATGACCCTGCAGACTCGCGAGCACGAGATGATCGTTGGATCTGCTGATCCTCTTCCTCGCGCATAGATCGCTCTTCCTCACCCCGTTCGCCTCGCCGTTTCTCGGCGTTATCCTCGTTCCGTTCTTGTAACCGTCTTCGTCGCCGACACCGTTCGTGTGGTTTATGTGCAACATCGGCAGAGTCATCGCGATACCCTCCTTTCGCAGGATCGTGAAGGCCGGTTGATCAACGCCGATCTTGTAGCCGGTCGAGTCGGTCGTTTCCGAGGACAGCGCGTGGTTAGAAAGCCCGGATGGCATCGCGAAGATCGAGGGCGATTAATGTTTTTTTCTTTTTTTCTGTTGTAAAAAAGTTTCCTTCAATTTCGTAATTTTTTTTCCGGCCAATGAGATCGTCGTCGAGACGATATGGCTGATCGTTGATAGCTGGTTGATAGCTCAGGGGAAAGTCGCCAAAGTTTTAGGCGAGCTTTGATATCCGGGCCGAGATCTCGATGTTAAAAAAAATTGCGTGACCCTGCGAGAGCGACTTTTCTCAGGGCTCTCGAGCGTGTCCTTCGATACTACAATTTTTCCATCCTACTGAGATCACCTCGGCTGATAACGTATGAGAAAACGACTTTTTTCAAGAAACGAGGCTCGAGCTTTTTATTTTATTTTTGTTATTATTTTGTTGGTCGCGTGACTGAAAAGTGGTGCGAAGTGGCTCGTGCGTCTCAGTAGCGAGAGTAAACCCCGATAAGAAAGTGGCGGGTTCTCGTGTCGGCACGATCTCTCGGAAAAGCCGGTCGGGGTCCGCGTCGAGTGTTCTCGTCCCGAATTGCCGATTAAATTTCGGCAATGAAATTCGAAGATTCGCTTTAAGAAACAAAAGTTATTTTTTTTGTTTATAAATTTCTTTTTCAACAAATGGTTTTTTTTATTAAATGCGTGTCTGGAAGTTTCTGTTGCCAGGTGGTATTTTATTCGAACGGCCTCTAACGAACCGTCGTATCGGCAAAGCGCGTTTTACGTTTCGTGTATTAGAACGATTACCGGGAAACTCGGCGATCTCCAATCGCTGCGCGAGAAATTATTAACCGTTCATTGGTCTTGGCCGGAGTGTATGTGCTCTTTGCGTATAGGGTAATTCATCGACCGAGCGGAGCGCCGCTCGCTATCGGCCAGTGGAAAGAGTCCGGCTGCGATCGGACGATGAAAAAACTCCTCGTCGTCAATTCCAGCGGCGTTTTTTCGCAGTGGAAAAAGTTGTCACGGAATCAAAATGCCTCGGTAAAACGTTGCCTCGTGTTTCGAGCCTCCGCAGCGATCCGTCGAGTCGATCGACGCACCGCAAAAAAACATTTTAACGCAAGCCGATTCAGCATCGATCAATCCGCAAAATTTTATTTAAAAAAAAATCGTTTTCTCGATGTATCTTTCAGATGTAAATTAATTTGTGATCGAATCCTCGTTGTTACTTTTTTTTCTAATTATATTTTTTTACAATATTTTATTTATTGGATTTTGACACTATTCTGGTAAGACTGCGAGGGGGTTGACGCGTAAAGCGTGAAATCGCGCGACCGGAAGTTCCGCGACGAGAATCGCGGCAGTACTGAGGCCGAACGCGAGGGTCGTTCGAGCCATTGCCAACCGCGAATGCTGGACATTGTCCGGCGGCGCGGCTCGATATAGACCGGGCAGACGGAGTGTAAAGTACACACACGTAGTTGAGTGTGGGTGAACATTTGGAATGGCCGCGTCGGTTCCACTCAATACCGCACTGACCAGAGCCGGTAACGCCGGCGCATGCCTGACTCGATGACCAAGCGCCAGCGCGACCAGAAATCAAAGTCTTTCCGTCGAGCATATGTTTCTTGGTCTTGGTCGCCGGCGGGTGGTTCGGAACAGCCTCGAGGGTCGAGCCCTTAGCAACACGTCAAGGTGAAACGTCGCCGCGGACCTCAGGCCAATTTTTAAACTACGACCCTACAGAGGGAACAGGCGGTTCTATTTTCATTTTCGCTGTTTGCACCAATTACACTTAAACTTCGAGGGAGTCATGTTGACAGACTTTGTAACTCGAAACAGCCAGTTGGAGAAATTATCGATCAGTATTTACACGTATTTTGCCTACAGGACTGTGCCGTTTCGGCCCACGCAAAATTACGAACTTTCCGCGGCAATCCACGGAGGAAACAGCAAGTAGGGCACACGCGCTTGTCGCCGCGTTGCTGCGTGTTCGAGTCTGAATTTTGTTTTAACTCGACAGGCTCGGAAAACGCTGTTTAGTTAATCGCTGTTTAGTTAAACGCTGTTTTAGTTACACGCTGTTTTAGTTCATCGTCACCGCGACGGCGCTCAACATAATGATAATATAAATATCGAAAAATGCGTATATAGTGTATGATACGAATATCGAATCGAGTATGATGATCGGTTATGATGTTTTTAGTAGTTACGTAGTCTATATTTTTTGTTGTTGTTTTTTTCTTTTCATATTGTTTTAGTGATTGTTACTTTTCTTCTCATTTTCTGTTCACATTTTTACTTATTGTTCTATTGATTTGTATGCAGTTTTTGCGCTAGTGGCTATGCTTGTGTTCTGATTTTGTATCTTGTGAGGCAAACACATGCAATAATACAGAACACGCTATAAACGAATCTATCTGTCTATCTATCTGATAGGTATGCGATAGATATCCGTATAGCACGGAAATATTTTACAAACGTTTGAAAAATATTTTTTAGACATATGGAAAATATTTTATCAACGTTAACAAATATTTGTGAAGTGTTTTAAAAACATTTTGAAAATATTTTTTGTCCTCTCATAAACCTTACATTTAAAAGTTTCAGAAAACTTTTGCTGAAAGTTTTTGTTACATTTCAGCGACATGCTAAACATTGCATCACTAATATTTCAAGTGAAATATTTCAGTGAAACATGAGATAAAAAATATTTCAAAATATTTTATCACTATGTTTCAGAAATATGTAAGAAACATTTCGTTGGAATATTTTGATAGAATATTTCAAAGTATTATTACGAAGTATTTTGCACTACGCTAACGGAACTGAGGTGACCATCAGCAGACTTCGATAAACTAATGCACAAAGTTCAAAATTGTGACTTGCTCTAGACTCGTGTATAACCTTTATTATTTTAACGTCGTTTTTCAGCAAGCCTTGCAGTATAGTTTAATTTATTTGAGTTGTAGTTGCATGGGGATCACTCGAGTCCATCAAAACAGAGTTGCATAAATGTTAAAAGTTTGAACAAAGCGACCAGTCTCATTTCAGTATATCCAGAGTCTCGTCATAGTCATTGCAACTCGCGGATGCATGTCTAGTCAAACCTAGTGCGACTGCTACTACGATGCAACTCCGACTCCGTGGTTGCACCGGTTCCGCTACAGTCTATGGGTATAAATAGGGGGGGGGGGGGGGGAATTAAATAATGTATGTATTTTATTTTTTTAATACCTGTATATACCTATCGAATTTGGAATACTATTCATGTAGTGTCAACACGCGTCCCAAATATCAAAACGATCATCCGTACACCAAAGTACAGTACAGTGAGTCGTTGAGCGATGCCGGGGAGTAGCCCGCTAGCCAGCGCTGATAATATCGCTGCGGCGGTCATTCCCTCCGGTCTGCAAGGGTGGTCTGTCCATACGCGAGGCCATTGCCTACTCCACCACCTACCCCTGTTGCCGAGCCATATTATTTTCCTCCCGATCGATATACGTGCGTTTCGCGTCGTTCCAATTCTCAAAAAAAAAAAAAATAATAATAATCATAATCATAATAATAATAATTTCCAATAATTTTCATAATTCACACGGCTGAGCGGTAACGCCGTTGCGAGGTGTGAATCGTTCGATGCACGCACGACGATAAGAACTACTCTGCTGCAGGAAAAGCTTGATACTTGCGATTGAAGCAAAAAAAAAACATTTACAATTAATGTAAAGCGATAGAAAAAAAAAATTACTACTAAAAGATGTATTCGCCCGAGTCACACTTACACGGGTGGATTTCGATATCTCTTTTGAATGTGAAGTATAGCCCTAGGACTCCTCACGAAAGTGTACGTTTCCTTCGCCGCCGATTGTCCCGCCGGGATATCGTAACGCTGCATGCCTCTGTTGCACATCTGGCACTGGCTCGTTTTCGTTGCCATTTCACAAAGTCTATCGATCGGAGCATGTAAAATTAAATACGACGACAACAGCAACAAAAAAGAACACACAGCGTTTCGGGCCCGAAAGGAGGTTGACGTTACGATTGAAAATATCTGACGACTCGTGCGCGTCGATGGACAGAGCCGATTAGTTAAGTTCGTTCTATATATAAGTCGACTCGGCTCGGAGGTTGCTATAGGAACATAACACGAACGATCGCCGAGTATCGACATTCCATCGTGTTTACACACGGGCTCGGTGTGTGTTTAGAGGAAACGAGGAAGCGGGTCAAATTTACCCAACGGGGCAAGTCGATGGTAAACAAGAGGTTTGTTTTTTTTATTGTTTTGCTTCGGACTTTCTTCAGAGTGAGCGATGAAAAATGATCGGTCGTCCTTACGCAACATTTCGTACCATCGAATCTGTCCCGAAGAGTCTGTATCGGTCGCGTCTGTTCGAGCGATGTTGCGTCATTAATTTTATCATTCATCATCATTGTTCTGCGGGATCGATAGATTAACGATCTCGGTGAGCGACTGCAAAATGAGTTCATGACCGATCGGCCTGCGAGCGTTCACTGACCAGACCGTAGGCGCCGTCTAGAATTCCCCCTAGAAGCAACGAAACAACATAGCTACGCTTGCCACTGTCGTCGTCGGCGAGGAAGCGACCGCGTTCGCGCGATCCGTCGAACGCCGTTCTCTCCCGTCAGTCGTCGCTGCGGTCGCGCCAGCGTGCGAGACGAAAAAAAAAGGACGATCGCAAATTCAGCCAATCGTGAATAAAATCCCGCTGCACCGGAGATAGCAATTGGTGGCGGCGTTACGAGATTTGGTTACGGGACTAGCACGGAAAGCACGGTTCATCCAATGAGCGCCGTGATTGATGCTCGGGTTTTTAATCGCGGAGAACGACGCCACTGCGAGGGCGACGGCGGTCGCTCCGACCAGTGTCGAAGCCATCGGTGTTCGTCTAGTAACCCTTTGATCCGTGCGTCTATCTCTCTGCCCCCGTATGTTTTTATGATAATTACAAAAATGTATCGTCTCGTATAATTCGGCTGAAAATACGTCGAGCGGGGAGTGGTGCGCGCGACCGTCGGCGAGAACTTATTCCGTCGCGTCGTAAACTCGTAAAGTCTCTCGGGATCGCTGGTGCGCCGAGTTCCGCGTGATCTACGAGTGTGTTCCGATGTGAGGACGTAGAGAGAAAGAGAGGAAAAAAAAGAAGAGAAAAAAATGCGAAGAATTTAAGCCCGTATGGGTTTTCTCTGCGTGTCGAAGTGAGCCAGAGCGCGGTGCTCTCGGGCCCGAGTGGGAAGCGACGGAGAGACACGGACGTAGAGCTCAGTGCGCGACGGAGACAGGAAGACATGTGTCGGTGGATGAATTACTACAATTTGCTTAATAGCTAATAGACTGAAAAATTAGTGTTATGCGAATGTGATATACGCTCACGATGTCTACGTATTTGACTATAGCGACGTTTATCGCCCTCGGATTGTTAGGTAACTATACGTGTGTGAAATATCAGTTTTGTTGTTCTTTTTTTTTTTGTTGTTTTGCTTCTTTTTCGTTTTCTTTCCGGTCGTTTTTTTTTTCTTCATCTTGTAACAAATATTCCATCGACGTTCGCTAGGCTTTTTTTCTTCTTGTTATCGTCATCATAACCGAGAAAGAATGCGCCTCTGGCATCTCCGTTTACTCGATCGTCGGAACAAGTGTGTTTCTTTTTTCGCACGGCTCGTCTCAACTACCGTTCCGAAACGGGAAACTCAGCCTTTTTCCTTACACGATGGAATTTTTGGATTTTTCTTTGTATTTGTTGCTGTTTTACGCCGTCTCGCGTTCGTAAATAGAGTGCGAACTGTTGATCCGGCCTTGGGACATCGAGACGGATGCACTTGCGAAAACATCGGCGAGATCGTTTTCGCTTTTTTTCTTTCAGCCTTGATTAAGATTCTGTTGATACAGCAAATATATATGTATATATGCGAGCCTCGTAATCTCGCGCGCGGACGCACCGTGCCAGCAGCTCCTCTCGCCTATCAACAGTTCGTTTCCTCTCTCTGTTATTATTTCATTCAGGAAACGCGTAATCTCGCGTCTTGATGGTGAATTGAATGTGATTGTTATTTGTACCGATTGTATCCATCATGGATCATTTTGGTCGATTAAGTTTGGCTGCTTTTTCACGGGACTCGAGTCTCGAGGGGCGAGGAAATGTATTAAAAATAAGATTAGAAATTTCGGAGCCTTCGGCACTTCAAACTAACGAAAAATTAGTCAGGGGAAAATTAAGGAATGAAAACTCCAACGGTTCTCATCAATTTTACGCTTTTCCCCTATTGTTCAAAAATATTTAGTTTATTTGTTTTTATAATTTTTTTCTAAACTTTGTGTATTTTTTAATGAATTTTTACAAATAAAAAAAACATTCTTTGTAGGAACAACGTTTGGACACGATGTTAAAGGCTCGGCGTATTGTGAGTTCTACAACGAGACAATGTGCACCGAGTCGCAGCAAGGATGCTCCGAGAGGGAGGAGTGCATTCCCCAAGATCCGGACAAAAGAAATCATTGCTACGTTCTATGGCAGTTCGACAGCGCTACCAAAAAATCTACGATTAAGCTCAAGGTTCGCGTTACACAGGAATAATTAATTTTTTACATGTTTTACATCCACACGATCCACATTCTCACATCGCGTTTGATTTTTTGCAGGGCTGTTTCTTGGATAGCAAGGAGTGCTACGACAAGACGCACTGCGTCGAGAAGAACGCAGACAGAAAGAAAAAATTATTCTTCTGCTGTTGCGACGGAAATATGTGCAATTTGAATTTCACATGGGATCCGCAGCCTACAGAGCGACCGCACACAGAACGTAAGGATACGAGCTTTTTCTCGCTATTGTTTGTTTAGTAACGGATTTCTCCTTAACCAATATTCAAAATGTAAATGTGTCTTATAACTACAAAAATCTTTCACTTCAAAAAAGAAAAAGAGGTGCAACGTAGGTTGCACATGGGTTCCGCATTTATTACAGTTTTGTGCATAGCTTTTTTTTGTCAGGCTCTATGAAAAAGTTTGTTGGTCGATTTTGGCTTCCTAGTGGAGAAAGACAAAATTGTATAATTGTACAATTCCCGTGGCAAAGTTAAGCTCAATACCTTCATATTCACTCGAATTATACCGTTTTTAGTAATATTAAAAAAAAATCAAAATCCCACAAAATCTGCCCACTTGACAGATTTCAACCAAATTCAATATCAAAAGTCTTTGATCAAAATATTATATTTGTGTGCAGTTTTAGGACGACAGCTCAAAATTTACGTACGTTAAGCTACCACAGAGAATGTTCAAAAAATGCATAATCGCTTAAAATCTCCAATCAGATCTCAAACTTCAAGAAAATTGCACTCAAGGAAGAATTTTTTTGTTTTTTGAAATTTACGAATATCCATGCTCTTAATTTGCAGAACCAAAGGCAGTGCCGAACACGGAGCAACAGCTGTTAACACTGATGTTGTCGATATCGGTTCCTATGCTTCTGCTTCTCGTTATTCTGTCGTCGCTCTACTGGTGCTTCAAGCGTCGAAAATTGGGATACTTCAACGAGGCAAGTGAACGAAGTTCGAAACATTTTCCGGTTGTTCTTGTGCGACGAATTTTCGCCTGTAAACTCGGATATTTTTACTGACGAATGATCGCATTTTTCCAGGTTCCCACTCTGGAGCCCTTGCCGATGCCGCAGCCTTCGCCGAATTTGGGACTGCGTCCGATTCAGCTCCTCGAGATAAAGGCCCGCGGACGTTTTGGTGCCGTTTGGAAGGCCCAGCTGAGAAACGACGTCGTAGCGGTGAAGGTCTTTCCCGTTCAGGATAAACAGTCGTGGCAAACGGAGCAGGAGATCTTCAAGCTGGCGCACATGGATCATCAGGACGTCTTGCACTTTATCGGTGTCGAGAAGAGAGGCGACAATTTGCAAGCTGAATTCTGGCTCATCACGGCCTACCACGAGAAAGGATCGCTGTGCGATTATTTAAAAGCGAACGTAGTATCGTGGCCGGAGATGTGCAGAATCGCCGAGTCCATGGCGCGAGGCCTCATGCATCTTCACGAGGAGATACCACCGAACAAAGTCGAGGGTTACAAGCCCGCGGTTGCACACCGCGACTTCAAATCGAAGAACGTTCTTCTAAAAGCTGACATGAGCGCTTGCATAGCCGACTTCGGGCTCGCTCTAATATTTCATCCTGGAAAGCCTTGCGGCGACACTCACGGCCAGGTAAGCGCAAATTCGCGCACTTGCGCGTTGAAATTAGACGGAAAATAATGCTGGCCGTACAATCGCCCGTACAAGATTTTTAATCCACCGATATTGTTTCGTTACCGTGCAGGTCGGCACTCGGAGATACATGGCACCGGAAGTGTTGGAGGGAGCGATCAATTTTACGCGCGACTCGTTTCTCCGCATCGACATGTACGCCTGCGGTCTGGTGCTGTGGGAGCTGGCTTCTCGATGCACCGTGCAAGACGTGAGTCTCAATTGACCAGTCTCAGGGTCGAATTTTAATACATTAGTTTGAAATTGAGATCGTAGTTTGGTCCGAATTTCATTGCGTGCTTAAGGTCTATCCTTAAGTTCCAAACTTAAGATCGAATCTCAGTTCGAACTTGACTTCGTGCTTAAGTTCAAACTTAAGTCAGAACTCAAAATCGATTGTAGTTCGAGTTGGATCGAACTCAAATTCAAACTTAAGCACGAAATGAAGTTCGGGCCAAACATTGATCTTTACTTCGACCTCAATTTCAAACTAATGTCTTAAAATTTGACCCTCAGTCGATCAGACGATATTAGAATCAGAAGAAATTAGTTAATTATTCCGATGCACTGATACTGTTTTCTTTGCGATCTTAAGGGACCAATCGGAGAATACAGGCTGCCCTTCGAGGAAGAGGTGGGTCTTCATCCGACTCTGGAGGATATGCAGGAGAGCGTGGTGCACAAAAAGGAGCGTCCACTAATATTGGAAACGTGGCGAATGCATCCGGTAAGCGTTCCATTCACTCGTTAATCATTCTGTAGAGCCTTGAACACGGAAAAATATAAATTTCGTATGTTTTTATTATATTACGCAGGGTCTTTTCTCCATCTGCGACACGATGGAGGAATGCTGGGACCACGATGCGGAGGCTCGACTCTCCGCGTCGTGCGTAATGGAGCGTGTCGCAACGCTGAGCAGAACTCTCGTCATAAACTCGTCGACGTTGATACGGGTCGACAACACCAGCGAGTCTATCACCACCAAGGAGTCTAGTATGTAGGTAGCCTATATGTATTATAGTTTTAGTTGAACTGCACAACAAACCGTTTTCTGTACCATATATGTTTTCGTTTTTCAAACACAAAAAAAGACATACGGACGGACGGACGGACGACGGGATATCCCGAAATTGTAGATAAAAGTAGACCTCCGCCCGACCCTGTCGGATTATAATTTACTGCCAACTCCCGATTGCTCGGTTCACGATCAAATCCTCGACGTCATGGAACTCACGTTCGCTGCTCAATAATTCATAAACGCGCATTGACTAACAAACATGTATTTCTTTTTTTTTACGAGTTTAACGATCAACGATTTTAATCGAATGAACGGACGCATGTTCAACGTTTGGATAATTGATTCCTCGTTTGTTTCGGCGAAATCTTGATTATTCGGCGGCTTAGTATCTTGCACGGTACGACCGAAAGATTCGGCCTTGGAAATTATTTTTTCGTTTGAAGCTCCGACAGCCTTGGGTTAAAGATGCTTCACACGTACATTCCCAGCCAAAAGTGAGATACAGTGAAAATTTGAACACTTTCTAATGATATACAAATTTGAAGTAAATTAACTGTATTAAAGATGCCAAGAACATTAATTTTGCATAATAATAATGTCAAAAGGTTATTAACAAATTGCCAAAAAAAAATTTTTCAACAATTAATCAGTAAACCTTTTTTCTCTCTTTTCAAATGAATTCATTGATTTTCTAGAAGTCACATGCATTTTTCCAGAATCTTCTCACATTTTTGAATTTTTTTAAGGCCATAAACTACCGAACGGTTGGCGCAATCGCCTCGAAACTTGTTGTGTATACTATGGAATCGTGATACGGAAACATATCCAAAATTCGTGCCTCTACATTGATTTTTCAAATTGTCGAAAAAAAATCTTGCAATGTAAGAAAATTCTGATAAAATTCATATGAATTCTAAAATATCAAGGAATTCATTTAAAGTGAGAAAATAAAAACTTTTTCTGATTTTTGTTAACAATTATTATTTTTTTTATTGTTAATAACTTTTTGGCATTATTATTATGCAAAATCAAAGCTCTTGACATCATTAATACGCCTGATTTTTTTCAGATCTTTAGCACGTCGCGAGGTACTGAAATTTTCATCGAATTAAACTTTTCGTTGGGAATGTACGTGTGATCGCATCGTTAAAACGAAAAAAAATAATCATGCAAAATAGATTCCAGCCTCCCGACAGAAGTTGAGAATAGTCCGAACTGCGTACTAATAAATTTGTTCGTAAGGCCCAGTTCGCAGATGTCACCGTGTCGACGTTAGTAAAAACTTAGAAGCCACCGTAGTCTTTCACCGAACAAGGCATTGTGTCCGACACCTCACAAACTGGCCGCGTAACATTTTTTTTCACCGAACAAACGAAGGATTGAATTGTCGCCGAGATGAACAAACAGAGCCGAGCGGGAGGAATCGACGGCTCTTGCACGAACGTGCAATCATTCGAGCACCGTTCGACAATTGTAAATAAAACAAACGACCTTGACTCACGCGTAAGGCTGTTATCGACACTCGTGACGGATTAATCGCGAGCGATTATATATGCACGGTGTTTTCGTTCGTTAACCACCCTGTGACGAGCGCCCGATTTATCATTAATTATTCAACGATACTTCGTCGAGCCGAGTAAACCCGATTTCGATAGAGACTTCTGAAATCACGCAGCAAAAAAAAAAGAAAAAAGAAAAAAATAACAAAAAGAATAAGAAAAAAAATTGTGTATCGCTACGAGAATGTTATAACGACCCTGTTACGATGTACCTGGTAGAACCGATCGTGTTGACCGATTGGCAGCCACGAGGAATTTAGTAGAACTCTCGCCGCTAACGCAAATTTTTTTGTTTTTTTTCTGTTTTCTCGAAAACATTTTAAACGCCGGTTCTATTTCGTAATATTGACGTCGATCGTGTTTAGTCTTCACGAAAAAAAATGTCGCATCGTTGATTATTTCGTCGATACGCATTGATATTTCGTGTATCCTCGGTGTCGACGAAACGCTGCTGATGACGCAACTGTGCGATCGAAACTTTACAATCCGATATTCCACGCGCTTGATCTATACAAGGCCCACGATACGTAATTAATTGTACAGTCAATCTACCGAAGAGCGCATGGTGTATCTAAGAGTAGATAATACGATTTTTTTAAAACAAACGAGAAATAATAAAAAAAAATGCAAATAATTGTTACAACGTTACGAGTCAACTCGATAACTAAGATTGAGAATGGTATCGTGTCCGCCCGGTATCTTGCTTACGTCCCGGTTTCACGATTTTTTGTTGAAAAAATATATATATATACATTCATTATCAGCATACATTAATTTGGTTGATGAACTTTCGAAAATTATATATGTACAGTGTCTAATTCGACTCGGCCGAAAAAGCATCATGTACATCACGATGCGTCATTAAAAAAGAAAAATTGTTGTGATTTTAATGGCTTTCTCATTGATACTGGGTTTGATACAGTGCCAAATAGTCGTACGATATATATATATATATGCATTATGACACGCGCTTTTTAATCAACAATTGTATATTTATTAATATTAAGATTAAGAGTTGACACAAGATCGGATGTGGCTAGAACAAAAAAAAAGAAGAAATTAACAAAGAAAATCTTACGATATTTCGATGCGCCTAACATTGTAATCTTCGAGCGCAAACGAGTTTTGAGGCTCTGCTGACATATCGGATGGCGGTCGAAAGCGATTTCGGAGATCCCTCGCAAATTGCTTGTGTTGCTATGAAATTTCTGTCGACCGAATCATGGAGGTAATTAGTTCGTAATGTGTACATATACAGGGTTTTTATTGTATGTCCATTGGCCCTCCGAATTTTTACCGAAAGAAGGCTTCAGAGATTGGGCGATCGTGAGATTGGAAGCAATATTGTTTTATACGACTTTTCAAAAATCGGTAATAATGTTTGTATATTTACCCCGTGCTTCTAAACTTAACTGTGAAATAAGCTTATTTTTTGTTTTTATTTTGTGTAGAATTTTGACTTGCTATTTTATCGAGATAAAACTTGTTAATAGAAAACTGATTAATTTTTCATATGTAATTTTTAAAATGTTCTCGTCCTTCAGACAGAGCGAATTACTAACTTTCATCTCTGCCAATGCTTTAATGTATTGAAAAAAATGCGAGACGCCGCTCGCTGAAGCCTCCTTAATTGGCTCGTTACGTCGGCCCATGGAGTCTCCATAACCGGTGAAGCGTCCCATTTGTTCCTACTATCGTTTCTGTCGAGGCCCAGGTTTTTTGTCCCAAACAAGTATTGTTTAATTTTTTTTTCAAAACTTGCATAAATATTAACAATTCGCCCGGTTAAGTAGAACTGACAAATCTGCAATCACTTCATCGATGTTGAAAGCCCATCGTTCAATCGCAATTCGATGTTAGCCGTTCCCACGATAGCTTTAGAGAATGCAAATTTGAATGATTTTCGAAATTGTTTTCTCTTCAACGTGGAATTTATTATAACTGATAAGGATAAAGGTAAATAGCATTTTTATCGGAAGTTTGATTGTGATTATGTGTACCAAATTGTTAACTAAAAGTTGAGAGAATAAACTTTTTTTTACTTCTTTTAAATTATTACAATAATTTTTTTCTTCTTTTTCGGCAACTCCATTCGATCGTGATTTTACAATGGATGAGAAAACTGTTTCGAAATTAATATTTTTGTCATATCACGCAATCGTTTATCGTGCTATTATTACTATGGGTCGTTTTACACTAAGTCGTATCAAACGAGTTTTATATGTATTTGTTTTTTTTTTTTAACTAAGCTCGTCAGATTTCACATGTTTTCTGGTTGTTCTTAGTGATTGCCCAGCCGGGTCTCATATAATTGTATATTAATTACGTAATGATTTTTGTTGTCCCATTGCGTTTCGTTATTGTTAAAGCTGCTCCGATTTGGTTGATTTTTCCATCTATTGTTTTATAATTCTCTCAGCGAATCCCTTCATATTGCCACACCCAGATTTTATGATATATATATATATATATATACACATAATGGCAGAGACTGAATTGGCAATTCATTTGCCTGCTTTACCCTATTACACACCGATCCGCAAGAAATGCCGATTTGCTTTCCGGTGTCTGTTGTTGATAGTCTAGCTGCATAAGCCATCATTGAATTATTTGTTCGATAGTTATTTTTATGAAAAGAAAAAAAAACATGAAAAAAAGAAGAAAAACAAAATCATTCACACTATATCTATTATGTTTAGATAACACATAGCGACGGTACATTCGTTGGGAACTCGATCGTGTTCGCATCGGACAACCGATTAGGTTTCACTTTGTAAATAAAATTAAGTAATAATGTAGGAGATTTAAGACTACCGCTATTGAGACATAGCTTTTTATTTATCACCCAAAAGTACGAATTGTATATAATAGAATGTTCCTACTGCGCGCACCGAAAAATATATAAGTAGCAAACCAAGGCCGATTGTCACGTGTAAGTGTGAAAAAAAAATTCATCGAAATTTTTTTTGAGCACAAAATACAAACTGGCCTCCTCGATTGGCCTTTATTGTTTAGATAAAAAGATAGATAAAAGAGCATTTGGAACATTTCTGTACATCAATTTTATTTCTTTCTTTTCCTTTACTTCATCCACACTGTTCTTGCCGGTGATTTGTAGGACAATTTTTCACTTTCACAATAAAACCACTATGCTAATATTGAATCGATATTATTTTATTTTTTTAAATTCCATTTCATCGGGACGTCGATACTTTTTCTCAACAGTTTTTCATGCGTAGGCTTCTAGAACGAAGCGTGAAATAAAAAAAAAATCGTCATGTAGGTTGTGCGGACGTGGAAACGTAAGTGGGAACATTTTATTCTCTAAAAAGAAAACACACGAAGCATAATATGATCATTTTATTTATACCAACGTATACATACTTGTACGTTACTTCGATTACGAACGTATTAATAAACTTCATACGAGGCCAATGGGTTCTTTGTTTGGTTGTTGTTCTTGAAAGTTTGCATCAATCCTTTCTGCACATCTACGCGTGTCTCGTATTGATGCAAAGAGGAATGAAACATCGAGTTGTCGGAGAAATTATAAATTTCATCGCCGTTTATTGGCTCAACGATTTGCGGCTCGCGAGAATCTCGTTCAACGATCGTGCTAAACGACACAAGCGCACTCGAATAATTACGTGTGACCGAAAGGATTTTGCAAAATGAAAATTGTAACGGCGTGATGGATTATATACCTTTCTTATATTTCGTCATAAGCCGAAGAATAAGCATACACTCGCACATCGAATTATGTACATTCCTTCGTTTCCCCCTTTTTTTCTTTGTTTCTCCCTCTCAAATATCGCGATTATCGCATCGTCTTTAGATTCATAATATCATAATGACTCTCGATATTCTTATTAACGATAAATTGCTCGATCAACGGAATATCGCTCGATACGCGTCGAGGAAACTCTGTACAGCCGTAAACGGTTAATTACAATAACGTTTCTTTTTTGTTTTCTTTCTTTTCTCTCTTTCCATTATTCGTTTTATGTCTAATGTATTCATAGAGAGGTACACATTAAAGAATACGAGAAGCAAGTAAAAAACGGTGATTATTTTCACGAATCACAATAAGCGTCTGAACGATTACGATTTTTTTTTTTTTCATTTCTTTTCGCTCTTCTTAATAAAAATTAATTTTTCTTTCACAAAAATAAAAAAAAATTCTTGGCAAACGCGAAAAGCGGCTGCGCTCTGCGACATTATTGCACGAAAATAAGAGAGAGAAAAAGAACGAAATGACAAATAAAAAATTAACAATGAATACCATTACGTAATTAAATTATAAGGAGTGACAATGTTTAAAGAAACGATTAACGAACCATCGCACTTTCGATAAACTTATTCGCCTATTCGCTATGATCACAGTTACATTTATGATAATATGGATATATAAGTTATTACACTTGTCATCGTCGTCGTTCCGATCGTATTATCGTCACTGTATATATGTACATCCGGGTTATAAATAGTATGTATGTTCAGATAATTAAATACAATCTGGTTTCGAGAGCCTATGACTAGCGGGGTTAACTCTATTTCTCCTACCAGTGATAGTTACATATTTATTTATTTATTATTATCATTACTATTATTGTTTTTTATTTTTTTATTTTTTTTTCAATGAAAATACTATTACGCGTGATACCGATACAAACCAAGCCTTCATTGGTTAAATAGTTGAACTATTTATGGGTATGTAAACTATCGTGACATTACGATAGAACGATTCTAAGCTTCTGTTTTGATACACTGTACAATATATAGTCTTCATTTCTTCGTCAATCGTCGTCATTATTTTCTTTGCTTTTTTTTTCATTCGCCATTCTTTTTGGTGCATCTTCGAACTTTGATATTACCTTCTGAATCGCGTATTACCGTTGTCATATCGGGTGTCCCTTGTTCACAACCGAGCTGTGAACAAGGCCCGTAGTATAAAGCCCAACTCCCGGTACTCTCTCACGTGATCGGCAATAGCAAGGTCACTTCCATAAGAATTTGGATTTTGTCGTCGACTCTTGTCGCTGTGTCGGTCAGAGCATAGCCGTGGGTTAGGACTGAAGGGGATGAACGCAGGACCTCGGTACTAAACCTTTGCGATCACCTCGGGCGCACAGGAGCCACTTGTTGTCCACCTCAAGAATTACCTTCAGTCTCTCACCCTCGTTGAAGGACAGATGACCGTTGTCGGACGGTAATCTATGTGTCAGTGTGCGAACTTCTCTGTAAATAAAATTATTTTTTGTTTGTTAAAGGATTTGCATAAAACATGTACAGTTGAACCTCGATTATCCGAATCCGTCGCTACTGGGTCAAGTTCGGGCAATCAAAAATTCGGATAATCGAAAGGAGAATTTTTTTTATACGGCATTATAACACGTATATAAATAAAACACATAGAAATGAAATGACAACACATACTAAACTTCAAAACATATTTTCATAATATTTTCGACATCGGAGTCTTTTTGAAGGGTTCTGTGAAAGAGAGTCGTCCATTTTGCTACCTCACGCAGGAAGCTTTGTTTTGGTTTGAAAAAAATAAATAAAAAAATAAATAAATCGAGATTTGAATGAAAATGTGTTCAGAATGTTTCAAAACATCGAAAAATCACATTTAGGAAAAATGTCATGATGCGTGTGTGTCAGTTTGTGTGACTGACACGAAAAATTCAAAATAGTATAACTCACACACAGCGTGTGGTTCGTAGCCAATGTTTAATCAAAATTTCAAATTCCGTGCGCGCTCTAGCTCTTACAATTTTTCAACTATCTTGCTAGAAACATGTGCACAGATGGAACATGATTGCCCGATGATCCCTATAAAATTTCGGGAGAATCGATCGATTCGTTTAAATTTTGTCATTTGGAATTTTTAGAATTTCATGAAGAATTAGTACTTTAATTTAGACGCAATTTTTTAATTGCCGAACAGCAGAATCTCGAAGTTGTTTCAGTGTTGAGCTACGTATGTAAATCGATTCAAACGATTTGGCATTGCAGCTACCCAAGGAGCACACAAAAATTACACAACACAAAAAGTGAACTCAGTGATTTTCATAGGTCCCCAGATAGACAAGCTCCACAAAGCGGACGCATTTGGAGCAATTTTTGCGACATGTGCAGCGCATGTCGCAAATATTGTACCAACTCCGTCCGTTTATAAATATATATATGTTATATATTTTGAAAAACAGTGGATTTGTTTGTTTGGATGTTTGCCGCTCCCCCCCCCCCCCCCTCGCTGAGCTCCTCTTCCGGAGCACCTGAACCCTCCCTTCCCCTTCCTCGCCGGTTTTCGAAATTCCATTCTATATGTTACAATTTCAGAATTTCGGTTGTCATAGCATATGGAATGGATTTCCACATACTATGAACCATGCGATCCATGCCAGCGCGCGAGCCAACAGAACAGCTAGTGTATATATTTATATACTTACTTCACCGATTGCTTCGGTTGCGCGCTAGACCTCGAGTTAGTCGGTGCCGTTGGCCTCGGTAGAGAAGTCGAAGCGGCTCTTCTGTGCGGCGAAATCAGGCTCTTTTCTCTCGCGGCAACGCCGTGCGACTTGTAAGGCAAAGAGCTCGGTCGCGCGAGTGTCCTTGGCGGTCCAACGACGTCCTGATCGACCCGACTGGTACGTCGCGGAACTTCTTTTCCCTTTGCTTCGGCAGGCTTTTTCTGTCCCAGCTTCGCGGTCGTCACGGGTGTCGGTTTTTTCAACGAAGGTATACCGGAAACCGGGGATTTAGTGCTCTTAGCGGCGGTGGCGAGGCTGCTCGACGGCTGCTTTATCGGCGACGTGAGCAACCGCGGAATCTTCGACTTGCTCGCGCTCGTCGGAGTCTGATTCGGCGACGTCACCGCAGCAGCGGCCTCGTCTCTCGGATCCTCCTTGCCAACCATCAATTCCCACTTCTCTTGAAGCTTTCGGAATTTCGATTCCCCGAGAATCAAGTCCTCTTCGTCGTGCTGCTGTCTCACGTCCGGGCTCGACATTCTGATCGGCGTGTTTTGCCTCGCGCTCGCCCGATTCAGTGGTGAATGCTCGAGGCTGTCCGTGTAGTCCTCCGAATCCTCGGAAGTCAGTTTGTCGAGGCCCGGATACATCTTCGCTCCACCGGGCAAATGACTCCAACGCTTCTTCGACGCGCCGTCCGCGTCGACCTTTGGCGCTCTCTTCTCGTCGGTGTAGCACGCGCCGCACGAACGCGGACGTATCTTCTTTGGACTTGGTATACCGGTAGGAAGTTCGGACTTGTCGAAGTGATGCTCCTTCGGCGATTCAATGGTTCTGAAGGGCGTTGTCTAAACGCGTGGATAAAATATAAAATTCATTAGAATACAGGCACGTAAATTAATGAACCGTGCTCAAGCCGATCGACGAGATACTCACGTTTAACGCGTGGTTGTTCATGTTGCCGAAGCTATTGTGAAGCTGGCGGTACTGATAGAGGAGATCGAGTTGGAATGGACAGAATGCGAGAGGCTGCAGAATATTGAGAAACGCGTCGGCGACCTCACGAGCATTGACGCAGGCGAGCGCACCGACGAAGAGACTGTTGCTGTTGTAATGCTTCCGCAGAATCGATTCCCGCGTGCACAAATAGGCGAACCAAGCATCCAGCGCCCGCAAACTGTAAAGAGATTATATACACATATGAATTATATAGTATTACTGGTCGACGAATATTTTTGTCAATTCATTGTTCATTTTTATTCGACTTAATGTAAAAAAAAGTATTTTGCAAAATTCATTCAAAAATTGGGATATGATAAATTCATATCCTAATTTTTGAATGAATTTTGCAAGTATATACGCTAGTTTCGCGTTACATAAAAGTAATGCGAACTATGAAATTTATATGTGATATGAACTATGAACTACGAAATTTATATGCGATGTGAACTATGAACTATGAAATTTGTATGCGATATGAACTATTAATTATGAAATTTGTATGCGATCCATACAATTAAAAGTATGCAATTTTTGTTACTACGTTTTTAACTGCGGACTACGCGTTAATTCATCTTATTTGTCTGTATCGAAAAAAAGATGGGAATTTAGAAATACGGGACTCACTTCAAGAGGCCGAACACGAAAGCGTGGAACTTGAGCATTCCCTCGGTAATGAAGTCCTCCCCGTTTATTTTCTGCACCAATTCGTTGAGAGTATTGGTAAGTGGTCCTTGCTGGGACGACGCCTCAACGACTTGCCAAACGCTGTTCGCGATCGGTCCGAAAGTCGAGTTCAATTGTGGCTTCAAGCCGTCGGACATAATGGCGTAAAGTGCGGGGCACAAATTGCTGACGCATAGCTGGGCACACTCGTCTTTATCGCTGTACTCTCGCGGGCTCTGCATAGGTTGCGTGTGCCAATACTTCACCAGAAGATCGACTGCCTTGTTCACGGACCACATCATTTCTTTAAAAAAACAGAAGAAATATAACAATGAGAGGAATGTAAAATAAAGAAACGAAAATGTGTAATTCGTTCAATCAAGGATACATAAAAATCCACTTACTTTTCTTCTCCTCCAAATCAATAGGCTTCGGCTCACCGCTTTTTCCAGCCGAATCGAGCGCTGTTAGACATTCTTTAGGATCTCCTAATCCAGCCAAAGTGTTTGCCTGAAACGTCGAATAAAAACTCGATAAAAAAAGGAAATCCAAGGTAGCATTTTCACGAATGTTTCCAACTCTTCGCTAATTTATACCAGCAGTATATTTAATGTTTTTAAAGTATGTATTCACGTGTATTTCAATTCCATATTTTTTCGAGACTACAAAAAATCTATAAGAAAAATTAGAATTTTTGATAGAAAATACACGATTAAAATGTAATATGTTTTCGAAAAAAAAGAAGGGATAAATTGTACTCGTACCTTACTCTCCAGATAAGCTTTCCTCTGATTGACCGCAAAGCTAACGGTCTTCTTCTGCGACTCCATCATATCGGTGGCTTTGCTGATGTCCTTGTTCATTCTGAGCGACAAAAATTTCCTCACGTACGATCTGAGCTTAACCTCGGGATCCTCGGTGTCGCCGTCGCTGCTCTGCGACGAGAAACCACTTCGTTTCAGAAATTCCTCGAGTTGCCTGACATCGTCGCCGCTGGATTCTAAAGCTTCGGTCTCGACGCCCCCGTAACTACCGGTCTCTCTCAGTCTTTCCGCGTAACGTCTCTCCTCCACCTCGTCGACGTCCTTCTCTGAATCGATTATTCTGCCGTGCCTCAGTAGTTGAAGATCATTGTTCATATAATACGGCTCCTGCAGGGACATGCGCTTCGACGGCTCGGGCGACTGTCGATCCTCGACCTCCTCGACCCCTCCCATCTCGAACATGCTGTACCGTTTGTTAGCGGCTGCACGATTTTTGCGTAAAATACTTTTCGGTAAGGGCGGCCTCGGTGGAACTTTGCCGCCGCAGCAATCCGGCTCCTTTTCACCTTGCGGCAAGGATATCGAGCGTTTCGAGAAAGACGGATGAGTCGTTCTTCCCTGACTCAGCGGTCGATGAGATTTTTTATCCTGAGTGACGAGGCTCGCTTCGGCTGAGCTCATGCTATCGTAACGATAAAGGTAAAGAGGATTAGCGGCGCTGCTTCCCGCGACTGGATTCGACGCGGAGTCAGTGAGAATCGTCGATGATCCTCTGTAGCCGGACGACGGTTGAGTTCCCGTGCTGCTGCTCGACGACACGTTAGACGGCACGATCTCGCTGATCGTGCGAGTCCGATGACGCATCGGCGGCGATAAGCAGAAAAGCGGTTTCTTCATTTCCTCGCCGAGCCTTATGTGACGCGACACTTCCGGCACATCGTGAAGTACCTTTTTGTACTCGGTCGGCAGCAGGAACGTGAGCGACTCCCAATCCTTGACGTGAGAAAACCCACGCTGACGAAGTGCGTCGATGTCGTTGCAGGAGAACGGTCTGCCGGCTTTGCCAGTTTTCTTCCAGCCTGTTTTCTCTCTGTCGTAGACCTGCGGCTTCAGGGCAACGTTCTCCAGAGCGCCGTCTTTGGAATTCAAGAAAGACAAATCCGGCAGGGTGTAGTTCGGATACACGACGTACACCGGTTTCTTGTCGACGATAGTTTCGCGCAGATGTGGGTAATCGCTCTTCGCTGCTGGCGGATAGACCAGCGACGTTTGGACGCCGTTGTCCTCGACTTCGATTATCGCTTGAATTCCCGTCGTTTTCGAAATTGGATTCTCCCTCTCGGCGGGCTTCGACCAGGCGTTCTTTATTTGATTTTTCGGCGGACCGTCGCTGCCCGATTCGTGTCCACTTCCTGCCTTCTCGTAGTCGGTGCACGACTTCAGGAGACTTTCGGAGAGCTCCTCCACCGACGGGGATTCTTCTTTGAACTCTTTGATCGACGGGATTCGCTTCGAGGTGTTGTCGCTCGAGCTACCCTCCGGACCGCTCTTGTAGCAGTCCGTTTTGACCCAGTTAATAGCGAAATCGTTTTCCGGAATGTTACTGTGACTGTGACTATGACTGTGGGTGTGACTCTGACTGTGACTGTGACTGTGACTATGACTGTGATTGTGACCGCTGCCGGAAGCGTCGTTGATGTTTTGCCGTGGTATCTGAGTGTTCGTGTTGGTGCCGCTGTCGCTTCCACTGTTGCTCGTCGGCCATCCACTGTCGCTCACGGAATCCGACTGGTCGAGGGTCAGACTCATTCCCTCGGCGCTCATGCTCTTCTGCTTCATGAAGAGACGAACGAGACTCAGATTTTGAAGCTTCTTGCCCGATACGGCGTGCTCGACGCTTCCCGAACTGTCCTCGTTCACCGACCGACTCATTGCCGAACCGGAACTCTGGAGATGCGCGGGATGGTGGTTGGACTCGGCGGAATCAACCTGCGAGAGGGACATCGACGAGAACGCGATTATTGTTTTTGTTATTCGAGTGGATTTTGTTTGGGTAGATGTGTCGGTCGAAGCGACACGCTTATTTCATATTCATCTTTTTTATTCGATGTGCTAATATATTATTTGTTAACAGTTGACTGTGGTTGGATTAACTACAGGCAGCTGATTAATTCAATTGATAAATGCAACTTAAGAGCACTGTAAAAATATATTGTAAAGTTAATATGCTGGGACTTGAAATTTGCCTACTTACATTAATAGGACATTAATGTACTTTTTTGTACAATTAAAATACGAGATATTAAAATTACAGATCTTTTGCCTGAGATTTGCAAAAATTTCCGTTCAAAATAAGTATTTTACTGCAAAATTGCAACGCTCGTGTGTCTGAAATTTCAGAAACAGTTTGCGTAAAAAAAGCTTCCAATACCGTTAATTCATTTCCAAACAACCTTTTTTTTACTGTGCGTACAAACTTCCGCGAAGCAATATACGTCACCGATCTGAATGTCACGGTTGGAATTAAAAGTTTGTTGAGGGAAACGACAGTGTGGAAAAATAAGTTTATCGAAACTGGCACATCTACCCATTGCAATGGTCGCGATACGCGTCCGAATGACTTACAGAGAAATTCAAGGGGGCGTGAATCTGTTGGAGTTCTCGAGTTTTCCTGAGATCCGGCAGGCTCAAGCTTCGCTTGTTCGAGCTGAGCATAACGTTTCCGGTTCCGGTAAGAAAATTCTGTATCGTATTGTTGTTACCCGACGGATGACGGGTCATTATTTTGTTCGACGACGAGTGCTTCAGATTGCTCCAGGTCGTGTAGATCTTTGAGTCCGAACAGGCCATCGATAGATCCAAGATATTCTTCAGATCGAGCTTTGTGTTGTAGTAAGTTTCTCGAGCTTCGTACATTTTTTGTTTTTCTAAAAAAAAATATTTTTTTTTAGAAAACATATGTTACAACTTTTTCTTTTCTTTCTTCTTTTAAGGTAGTCCTTGCGAATAGCGTTCACTTCGCATAATTTTCACGAGAAATGAGAGGGAATTGCAAACACTTCTGGATGATATAAAAATCTGAAAAAATCAAGCATATCCCCTAATAACCATGCGCCACGAAACGGACGCAGAGCAATATCTGCGACATACGTTGAACATGTCGCAAATATTGCTCCAACTGGGTCCGTTTCGTGGCGCGTGGTTATCAGGGTTAAAGGTGCTGAAAAGATTAATTTTGCATAACAATAATTCCAAAATGTTATTAACAAATTGATGAAAAATAAAATTGTTCAACAAATCTCCCGGAAACCTAACTTTTTTAAAGTGCTTTGTTCACTTTTCTGAATACGTATGAATTTTTAAAGATTTTTAAATTCACTTTGCATTTTTTTAAATATGGGGAAAACGTGTAGAAAGTCACAAAATTCGAAGTGAATTTAAAGATCTAAAAAAATTAATGATTTAAGAAATGTATGATTCCGCTAGATTTGTTGAACAATTTTATTTTTCATCAATTTGTTAATAACATTTTGGAATTATTATTATGCAAAATTAAACTTTTCAGCATCTTTCATCATCGAAAAGTGATTTCAATTCCCTCTCATTTCTCTAAATCTTATGCGAAGTGAACACGCTCGATTTTAACGCTCGACGACGGACGTTCTATAAAAATTTACCTTGACTCTCGAAATCTTGCGAACCATCCGAGTACATCGTCATGCTACCTTCGAACGCTATTGTGTAATTATTTTTGTTGTTCGTTTGGCATGTGAGTAACATATCTTCGCAGTCCAGGGAGTCGACGCTGTAGCTGCCTCCTGGAGGCAGGACAGGTGTTTCCTTCACGGGGGAGAATAGCAACGACGACTTGCATATGGATATTGTATCCGCCGTTGAACAAGCCGAGTCTTCTCCCTTTGAATTACAATAATTTACATTCAGACGGAGGCTCCAAAGACTCGTATTATTTGGAGGATTTAATGAATGCATTCTTTGCTCGATGCAGTGACTAACGGCATGCTTCCGTTAAAAAAAAAAATTGTGTTAACCGTCTGACTCCAACGTCCTTTTCAACATCACGAACGGAATGCGTCTACGAAATAACTGTATTTCTCATTGTTGCGATGTCTCTTTAAAAAAAAAGAAAAAAAATAATTCGATGGTGAATAAGTACATTTACTTTCATTCACTCGTTGCAAGAACGATTAGTAGATTACGTGTGTGATGCACACCGTCAATGTAACCGGCCCAGTTTCTGAAGCGTTACGAATTACGACCCATGTATGCAAAATTATGAATTCACGGTTTCGGACTTATCGCAGTGGAAAAAGCGCGGAAATATAACATTATTATACATAAGTGTTGACTCAGCTTTGATGTAGGTCTTTGACCCTGTCAAGTGGCGTCATTTTTTTACTCCAAGTTGCCGAAAAAAAACTTACGAAAACGTTTGCTTCGCATTCGACCACGCCCAACGAGACGACGTTAAAACCAAATGAAAATTCGACGGGTCAAAGCAGCGACCTAGTTTATGACTTCATTGGCATTGCAGTAACTGGGCGGTTTACTTTCGTAACAGTGTATTTTCAGCGTGGAAAATAAAACTCGAAAAAAAATTAATGGCGATCCACGTTAATCTCGCCCGAAGATAAAAATCCAAAAAGTGCATCGTCATTGAAAAACAACTCAACACCAAGTACGTTGTGTGCGTGTATTAATTCATGGGTCAACTGGTTAACGAGCCTCTGATGAAAAAAACACAAAATACTGTGTCATGGTTTACGTGATGAGGTGGAGTGTTATTTTTTATTTCGTACAGCGATTTACCAAAAAGTGAGTTTCCGAACGTGTTTACGGGACAATCATTTTTTTTTTTTTTTTTTTTTTTTACTTCATGCTCAAGGAATATCAAAAGCGGGTGCTAACATCTCATTGACATCAGTCGTTATCGACTTCTCTCGATAACATCGAAACTGCGCTACAAGCTGCAGGGGGATGCAATTTATATATATAATATATATATATATATATCATTTTTTTCGTTCGCAAACAGCCCTTCGTCGTACCTGGCTGCTCGTATGAGGACTGATAGAGGAACCAATGTCGATCTTTTCCATGACGGAGCCAGAGATACTGGCGTACCGTTCCCTCTGATAGTTAAACTGTCGTGGGACCAGAATGGATTCGATTAAGTATTATCTGCAGATAACCAATCTCGGGGGAGTTCGAACGTACGACTCAAGAAATGCAGCAATCTTTTACTCGTCTTCGGGACTCAGTTTGTTATTACTTTTAAAAAAATCACTAGCAATTCGTACACCGCACAACTTTGCGTTACACAGCAAAAAAAATACCTTGAAGTAACGTTTCTTGTCCACGAACGTCCTCAATTCTCTTTATGTTGATTTTATAAAAAAATACTTTACTAAAATGTATATTAGTTTTACGAATATTTCTTGTAAAATTAACAACAAAATAATTGTAAACGTTTGTGGACAAAAAAAAGTTAGTTAAATGTAAAAATCTTTCTGACTGTGTACGCGGCATAAAAAATTGCTCATCGAAGCCAGAATGATCGAGGGTCCGAAAGGCCATTGTAATTTTATTCGCTGATAATTGGAAACGTAGAAGTGGCGTTGATAATTGATTCACGAGGTGCCGTTTTTTTTATTTTTTAAAATCTGGATCTTAAAATTATATCTAGAGGGATCTAATCGCGGTACGATCGTGCGATGCAACAAATGGATCTATTTTTAACCAGTCTGAACGATTTTCGATTTGTGCAGTGCAGTCGTTACTTAAAAAAAAATTCAATCGCAATTTGTACACGTCTTTGCCTACCGTTGCAATTTCGCGTTATGCGGTATTAAAAATTTCTCATCGAAGCAAGAATGATCGAGCGTCCAAAAGACAATCGCTATTTTATTCACCAACAATTGGAAATATAGTGTTGGCATTGATGACTGCTTTACGAGGTATTGTTTTTTTTATGTGCAACTTAAGTATCGCACCCCTATAATAACAGTGTAACATCTCTTATGGTATTACCATACAAATGGTTAAACTGTTGTTCTGGGCGTGCGATACTATCTAGAGGGATCTAATCGCGGTACGATCGTACGATGCAGCAAATGGATCTATTTTTGATCAGTCTCCGAACGATTTTCTATTTGTGCAGTGCAGTCGCTCTGAAAAATCTGATTGTGCTCGATGAAGGATGATCAAAATCTAATTTTCTAATTACTTCGATCAAAAGAAAAATGCAGAATTTTATGCAAGTTACACGCTACGTATGGACGAAATTCCAAATACCAATCGACGCACATACGGTGCCGGATAATGCAATTGTAATTCTTTTTTTGTAATTAGAAAATTACATGATTCTGTCCCAGGGGTTTATTATCGGAGGAAATAATTTGCAATTTTGTTTTAAATACTTTTCCTTACCTCCGAATGCTGAACCGGGTCAGTACACATAACGGGTAGAGCAGTGAGCAGAGTATGGATATCCGCGGTTCTAAAGCTCTCCATATCGACCTCCGCCAGATTGGCGTCCAAATTTCGCGCGAGGTCGTCATAATATCCCAGGTCATCTTGAGTGTAGGAGGTCGACAGGGACGACAGCACGCTCGGATGGACGTGAAGTCCTCCATCTCTGTAACTGCAGTTTTCTCATAATCTTCTTTACTTCCGAAAGATTTCTTCCGAATTTAATCGATCGACGAAACGCTGCTTACCCGTAATCAATGAACCATTGGTACTCTGAATTATCCTGCACGAATTCAGAGCCAATGAGATCTTGCGGTATGGGATCCGCAGGATTGGAGTTGCAGTCCGAACCCGGAGTCTGTGGGTCTTCCATCACTGCAGCTCCCTTGACAGTGCCTTAAACAAAAATCATGAAAAACTACATGTTAAAATCTGAATGGTCTGGAATTATGTACAAAACATATAGGTTTTCTTTTTACTCCGAAAAGGCACCTGGTTGTGCTATATAATATATAAAATCCAGTTTGAGGCCAGTTTTTTTCGAATAACATTCGGAAAAGAAATCATTTTCGCGGTTGTTGCCGATAAAATTGATAAGTCTCATAAATTGTACGTATTCGGAGTCTCCCAGTTTCGTAAATATTTTGAGTGCAAATAAATCGTAATGATTGTCCGATTTTTATGGGATGGACTCGGCTTGCGAGGAAAAAACACTACTACAAACGGCATATTAAAATCTGAATGGTCTGGAATTGTGTACAAAACATATTGCTTTTTCTTTCTCCGAAAGGGCACCCAATTGTTTAATAACAATATAAACTCCAGTTTGAGGCCAGTTTTGTTAGAATAACTTTCAGGAAAAAATTAATAAAATCATTTTCGATATTGTTGCCGATACAATTGATAAGTTTCATAAATTTTATTCGGAGTCTTAGAGTTTCTTAAATATTTTGAGTGAAAATAAATCCTCATCACCGCACAATTTTCATAGAATTCTCTCAGCATGCGTAGAAAGTGAAGAAAAGAAAAACTACCGTACATTTCTTTTAATTCTCAAATACGACATCCAAAAATTTGAATGACATCCTCGCAGACGTCAATTGAGAATTTTTTGTCAGATGAGAATTTTTTTTTATCCCACCTTGAAAACCAATGCCCAATCATTGAAAGGGCATCATTGAAAGGTTGCGACGCACCATTGCGTCAGAGTAAAAAAAAAGCTTTTAATTGGATCTCCCATCGGCAAGGGGGAATTCGCTGCAACGGATATTCTTTTATTTATTTTTATTGCTGAATAATTCATCGAATTTCGTATGCAGCGGCTTCTTTAATCAATAATTCATTGAATCTTGACCTCGATGCATACGCATCTCATCGGTGACAATAACGTCAATAAATTATGACAATTCATTCTTTCGCAGGATATTTAAAAATGTAAAAACCACGATAACAAAACGTAATACTTTTGCTACGAAAAAATAATCGGTTTTTGCTTCGTTTGACTAAAAAAAAAAAATCGGAAAATTCACTATGACAAATCGTAATATTTTTGCCACAAAAAAATAAATTCATCGGCTGAAAGAAGAAAAATCGTGTCCTCGCAAATCATCAAAATACCAAACGTAGTTATCGTGCGGAACGATACGGTTCGCGTTCGAAGACGCTAAAGAAGGTAGGTAGAGCCTCGTTAGAAAAAACTAGGGCGTGTTTTGAAATTGTCTCCGTAATTAGACATCTCACGTTCGAGTGGTTCGCTCGAAGGCGCACGTAAACGTTTCATCTCTCGGACGTTGTATTCTCTCCGCGGTCCATATGTAATTAAGCATTCACGCAATAAAGTTTTTCATTTCCGCGAAACGCAATATCTAGCGTCACGGAGGATACAATTTGTTTTTTTTCTCTCGATTTAACGTATTATCGACGTTTTTGTTTACGTCTTGTCACGGTTAGTGGAAAAAGTGTTATTGTCGGAAGACACACGAACGCGAACTTGAACAAGAAAACACACGCACACAGACACGTACACAGCCGCTGTTGCAACAATGCACAGTCGCTCGTGGGCCTCGCGACTGGTACTAACCTTCTTACATGGCAATCGTGCGATCGATCCGAGCGGCGCGTACGACATGCACCAGGCGAACGCGAAACGACATTTTTTTTTTCTCGAGAGCCGAACTGGCCGAGTGACTAACTCGGGAGAATTGTGACTTGTGCTCGCGCTTAAAGAGTTTCCAGTTTAGTCGGGAAAAATCGAAAGCAGATTCCGAGGCTCTCCCCTCCACCGAGGTTTAAAAAAAGGGGCTCGAGCACCAGCAACAGCAGCGGAGGAGAGCCGAGCCACCAGCGATCTCCCGTGCTCGAGACACTGGAATGTACTGATGCCCGATCGAGTGGGATTGTCAGTCTGTGACGTCAGGGTGCGCGATGGCGGTTGCACCTGCATGCGCATGCGCGGCTCCCTCGAGCGTACGTTTTTCAACCGTCGTTTCTAACGAGCGTCGTTTCAAACGAAAATATATATGGAGTGGAGAAGTCGAAACGAGTGTGCGTAACACGTCTCTTGTCTTTTAGCTCGCTCGTACGTGACACGAATCTACGAAGTGAATCGTAGTGATTCTTTGTGGAAAGTGAGTATCGTCGAAATGACTTTCGATATGGGTGGTGAAGATGAGATGTCTCGTTCGTGGATGTAACGAAATGTGCGAGGAAGCTTTCAGGGTTTTCTGGACTTCGTTGCATCCACGGGTTACGACATGCGCGAATGATGATCGGGATTCCTCGACGTGCTTTTCCTCCTCCTTAATTCCCGACCTCGATTAAACAGGTGTTTCGGTGGTCGCTGCCGGTGGGACTGCGGAAGCCGGGACCGGACGGAGGAAGCTGGAGAATCGGAGATTGTAGGTTAGGAGGGATCAGGTGCAGCGAGGTAAGAAAGTACAATGTTATTGTTATGACAAACGGACGGCAACCACGCTGCCTGCTACAGAGTGACCTTGCGGACACGAAATACGCGCGCTGGTCGTGAGTTTGCAGCGAATGTTATTATTATTCATTCATAAAACTATCCCACGGCTTCGCACTCGAGATGACGACGTCGCGATATCGGCGACAGCGACGTCTGTTTTGCGACAGACGTCTGTTTTGCGAAATCCACTGTCGGTCTTGCACGTCCGAATTAAGGTGATGCGAAACACTATGGAGTGCGTGAGATATAGCATCAGTGGTGCTCTCGGCGGAGCGAGAGAGACAGGCTGCGAACGTGTTTCACATCACTAACGGAATGTAACTCATTGAACGAAACGAAGAGACCCCTAACAAAAATATAACTGACCTAGGGTTTCGATTATTTGTAACACTTTTAAAAATTAGGTCAGACTTGTTTTATGACATTAATAATTTTTAATTGTAAAACCGATCTAAATTTGTTTTTCGACAATAATTAAACAATCGATACCTCCGTACAGAAATTATTATGCACCATGAAAGATCGTGTACGGAAAGTTTGGCAATCAAATTTTTTTCGGGTCCGAGCGCTGCAAGGTTCTTCTTGCGAATAGTGTTCACTTCGCATAAGTTTCAGAGAAATGACAGGGAATTGCAAACATTTCTCGATGGCATAAAAATATGAAAAAAATCAAGCGTATTAAAGATGCTGAAAATATTAATTTTGCATAATAATAATTCCAAAATGTTATAAATAAATTGATGAAAACTAAAATTGTTCAACAAATCTCCCGGAAATATAACTTTTTTTTCAAATGAAAATTATTCGTTCATTTTTCTGAATATGTATGCAGTTTTCAGATTTTTAAATTCCCTTTGAATTTTGTGACTTTCTACACGTTATCCCCATATAAAAAAAAATTCAAAGTGAATTTAAGAATCTGAAAAAATTCATACGTTTTCATAAAAGTGAACGAAGCACTTCCACAAAAATAAAAGTTCGGTTTCCGGTAGATGTGTTGAACAATTTTATTTTTCATCAATTTGTTAATAACATTTTGTAATTATTATTATGCGAAATTAATCTTTTCAGCACCTTTAATATGTTTGATTTTTTCAGATTTTTATACCATCCAGAAGTGTTGGCAATTCCCTCTCAATTCCCTCTGAAACTTATGCAAAGTGAACACTATTCGCAAGGACTACGTTCAGCGAGCTGGAACGTTAGATTTTGTCCATGAAAGTTTCGAGCAGTGAGTTTCGTGCGTACTGGATACAATTTGTGTCCATATAACAAAACCCAAAGCTACATGAGCCCACCTGAACGGATGACAGTTTTCCACCTCATTGTAACATTTTTTTAAATTAGGTTACACTTTTTTATTACGTTAATAATCTTTCATTGTAAAAAAAAAGTCCTTTTCACCAATAATTAATCAATCGATACCTCTGTACAGAAATAATCATAGACCATGAAAATTTATGTACAGAGAGTTTCACTCTCGCAATTTTTTTTTTCAGTGCTGGAAGCGATTCGGAACGTTAGATTTTGTCCGTGAAAGTTTCGACGAGTGATTTCCGTGCGATGAAATTTGTGTCTCCATATAAAGAAACCCAAAACTATACGTGAGCCCACCTGAACGGACGACAGTTTTCCACCTCATTCTGCCGTTCGCGATAATAGCGTCGATTTAACAGTAAACATTTACACTCGTTAAACGTTAACCGAAACCGTACGTAATTTCAACGTCCATATGGCGACCGCCTGATGACTGTGCTCCACACCGAGCCGTGCTACTGTCGCGACTGGAATTCATTATTGTACATCGACGAAGCCGTGCACACGACACATTATCAAAGTAATGGGGAATCAATGTGCGCATGAGCCTCGAACAAAGGGGATAGCATTATTGAATACCAAAGCCATCGAGAGGTTTACGTACAGGAATAGTCGACACATAGGGTTTGCGTAGATACACACACACCGTTACTACGGTACACTTTCGTCGACGCTCGAGATATCGGGTTCTAGCGACAATGTCGAAAGACGCCCGGAGCCGAGTTATAACGAAGTTACAAACGCGAAACTACGCTCGGGGTTCGAGTCGAACTTCTTGCTACTAGTTTCTCGGACGAAAAACATGCATCGCGCGGTGAGAAACAGAAGGGCGCGTCCCACGCCATTTAACGTGTAAAACTATGTGGGTTAAGCCCTTACGTTTCTCGGCGATCGACATATCTGGTTAATAAAATCGGGTCTCGGATTTACTGCTATAACGCTGCGCTGAGCTATATCGAGCTATGTTAAATCGGCATTTTCCCGTTATGTACAAACTGTACGTAGGTATTTTTTTTTATTACATCTAAGTTTATAGGAGTGCATAAAAAGTTTTAATTCGACCCGGTGGGAAAGTGGGCGTGCACGACATGCACCCCGATTTTTTGTAATCCGAGCCGGCTGTCGGGTCTGAAATCTTCGGCGACACTAAAGCGACACTGAAATCTTTGGGTTAAAGTAAATAGCGTGAAGACGAGTTGTTAAGGAGTTATAAACGCGAAACTACGTCTCGGGGTTCGGGGTGAACTTCTTGCTGCTAGTTTCTTGGACGAAAAACATGCATCGATAAGGGCGTATCCAACGTCATTTAATGTGTAAAACTATGTGGGTTAAGCCCTTATGTTCCTCGGCAATCGATATATCGGGTTAATAAAATCGGGTCTTGGATTTACTGCTATAACGTTACGCTGAGCTACATCAAGGTACGTTACATTGGAAATTTCCCGTTATGTACAAACTGCACGTAGGTGTTTTCTTTAATTATATCTAAGGTTATACGAGTGTATACAAAGTTTTATTTCGACCCGGTGGCAAAATTGGCGCGCACGGCATGCACCCCAATTTTTTGCAATCCGGGTCGACTCTCGAGGCCCGCGACACTAAAATCTTCGGGTTAAAGTAAATAGCATGAAGCCGAGTGGCAACGAAGTTGCAAACGCGAAACTACGTCTCGGGGTTCGAGTCGAACTTCTTGTTACTACCCATATAGCACGAAATATTTTTAATCTTTCAAGTATTCTGAAATATTTCTAAAATATATGGAAATAATATTTTGAAATATTCTCCAGAAATATTGCAATAAAAACTGTCTAAAATATTTCAGAAATATACTTAATCTTTCATACATCTGAAATATTTATGAAACGGGGAAAAAATATTTTGAAAGCGAATATTAGGAGATTTGTACTGAACTATGTTCAGAAGGAACGAAAAATAAAAAATGCCATGGTTCGTGGATACAGTTCGACTATTTAATGTGTCATAACAGCACATGTTATTGGCACTCTTGATGGGTCTCACAGGAATTCCGTAGATGAAGTGCTGGAGGCAGAACATATGTTTAAAATAATGAACAATATCTACCTACTACTAAAATATTAATAATTTCTCGAATATTTCAGAAAGATATCTAGTCAATATTTCACCAACATTTAACAATATTTGCAAACTGTTTTAAAAACATTTCAGCGCAATGTTTGAATAAGGTTTTTGCGAAATATTTCTGAAACATTTCAATGTAAGATTTATGAGCGGACAACAAAATATTTTCAAAATGTTTAAAAAATATTTCAGAAATATTTTGTAATATTGGTGAAATATTTCCAATATTACAGAAAAATATTTTTTAAACATTTCAGAAATATTTCCGTGTTATGTGGGTAGTTTCTCGAACGAAAAACATGCATCGACCGGTGAGAAACAGAAGAGCTTATCCCACGCCCTTTAACGTGTAAAACGATGTGGGTTAAGCCTTTACGTTTATCGGCAATCGATATATCTGCTTAACAAAATCGAGTCTCGGATTTACTGCTATAACGTTGCACTGAGCTATATAAAGCTATGTTAAATCGGGACGTAGATGTTTTTTTAAAAATGATTATATCTAAGTTCATACGAGTTTACCAAGTTTTAATTCGACCCGGTGGCAAAGTAGTCGTGCACGGCATGTACCCCAATTTTCTGCAATCCGAGCCGGCTCTCGAGTCTCGCGACACGAAAATCTTTGGGTTAAAGTAAATAGCATGAAAAAACAAAATGTTTCAAGTGCGGGAGCGTTATTAGAAATGGTTCGAAGGCGGAGAGCTGGCATCCCGGGGGGTAATTTTAGCCGCGGAGCTCGGGCGCGAGGGAAACGCGAGATTCTCGTGTGGAAGGCAAAGCGACTGTGCGACTGCCTGCAGGGACAGCAGCATCACCGGCATACTGCTCCGCGCTCGTGGCGGCTCGCGAATTTCATTTATGCACCGTGAAACTCAATCCTACGCGAGATCTCCTGCATTGCGTTATTACTGCCGGCTCTCAGCGGCAGACTCGTTTAATGCGGGCAATAAGAATTCGCTCGTTCATGGAGTACGCAAGGAACTTCATTCGAGGCTTCCGGGCTCTCTGAGGGCCGGGTAGGTATTTCTGGTTATTAAAGGGGTATCCATAATTCACAAGTATTTTAAATATTTCTGCATGGTTGGAATTAAGAGACAATTTTTTACATCCGGTGATTTTCTCTTGAACGCAGGTAAAATACCAGGGTCGGTAATAAAAACTGTAAAAAAACCTTTTTTACCGACGGGTGAATCTAAGGTGACATGAAAAGTGTCATCGAAGACGGATTACATGTCAGCTTTCGATGACACAATTTTTTTGACCGTAGATGCAGCATCCGTGAAAAAAGTTGATTACAGTTTTTGATACCGAGTGGGCACGGATCGGAGAGGGGGGGGGGGGGGGGGGGTTCACACGCTCTTAAGGGGAGGGTAAACACGTATGAGTTCGAGAGAGACGGAGTTAAAATGTTGAATCCATTTTTCTTCGAAATGATTCTATAAAATGAAAAACGAATCGCGGGGCGCAAATTCGTTTGTTATTCTATAAAACCGTTTCGGAGAAAAATGGATCCAAAATATTTTGAGGTTATGTTTATCTTTAGCGCCACCTTAAGGCGAGGTGAAACACGTACCACGTGCAAGAGAGATGGTTGCATTTTTCGAATCAATGTCATGTAAAGATTTTTGACATTTGGGGTAAAAGCGAAATATTATTGGACGTAGTATTGAATTCTTCATCCGCTAATACTTTGCTATTTCGCAAAATGTCTGCCATCTTCGAATGCCGTTCATTACAGTTTTTGTTATCGAATGAGTCTTTCACATCGCCTTAAGGTGATGTGGCGACCTTTCCTCCTTGCCCAACCCAGGCTCGGTCGGTAATAAAAACTGTAATTCGTTTTTTTTCACGGGCCCTACCACATTTTTGGTTGAAAGTAAATTGTTACATGACACGGACATCGATTCAGATTCGTGTCAGAATTTTCTTTTGTCCTGCATTGCGTTGTTGGTTATTACTGCCGGCTCTCAACTATAGATTCGTTTAATGCGAGCAATAAGAAGTCACTCGTTCATGGAGTACGGCACGAATTTTATTCAAGGCTTCTGAGCTTTCGAAGAGCCGGGTAGGTATTTCTGGTTATTAAGGGGGTTTCCATAGTTCACAGGTATTTTTAATATTACTGCATGCCTGGAATTGAGAGGCGATTTTTAATCCGGAGTCTTTCTCGCCAATCGACGTTGTCTTAAGGCGACGTGACAATCCTTCCGCCCAACACGTGCTCGGTCGGTAATAAAAACTGTAATTGACTTTATTTTCACGGGGGTAACCATTTCCGGTTGGAAGTAAATTGTTACATAAATCTAAATCGATGACCGATTTAGATTTATGTAAGCATTTTCTTTTGAACGCAATTGGTTAGCGAAGTTGAAAAATGAATTACAGTTTTTGTTACCGACCGTGTTTCACATGCTATTAAGGTGCGGCGAGAGTGAATTTTTCAATATTCTCCAGATTTTCATGACTGCCTTCTAGTAGAGAGAGAGAGCGGGGCAAAACGGATTATCTTTACCAATTTTTCGCGGCACACAGAAAAAAGGTCTCAGCTCAATTGATCTTTATTGCATACTTAAGATCGAACTCGAACTACAATCAAATTTGAGTTCAGACGTAAGTACGAACTAATGATCAAATTTGAGTTCAGACGTAAGTACGAACTAATGATCAAACTTAAGATCGAAATCAAGTTCAGACTGAGGTTCGACCTTGAGTTCGAACTTAAGATAGACCTCGACGATGCAATGAAGTTCGGGCTAAACTTGAATCTTAAGTTCGATCTCGAGATCGATTTTAAGTTCGATCTCAAGAGCAATCTTTCTTCAAACTAACGTCTTAAAATAGGACCCTAAAGCAACATTCGCGCGGTTTATCCGATACGAAATAAAAAAATTGCACATCTTCTTTAATTGATAATAGCTCCTTCTTTATTACGAAACTAATTGAAACTAAATTATTTCGTCTGCCCCGATCGATCGAAGTAGATCATTGTTTGTCCGGCGATCCACTTTCCATCGTTAAGTTGACGACTTAATAACAAATTCTGAATCATCATGTGTTAGCGTTGGTATACCCACTCGAAAATATGTTTTCGAAACCAAATTCTGCACAACGCAGAAAAAAACAGTTTTCGCATCGTCCCAATTACGGGCAGTTGCGGCAGCGGTGAGTGGTACAGAAAACCGCGCTGCTCGGTCGTAATGTACATTATGTATATACCCAAACGGTCTAGACGATTTTGCCACATGGCTCCCTTCCCAACTTGCAGAGATCTCTCCAACACTCGCGTTTGTCACTGCGAAACTATTCACAATTGCGTCATCATGCGCAATAACAGCCAAACACTATCCACAGGAGTAAATTATGGTTAAAGAAGAAAAAAAGGCCTCGTCAATCCGAAAATAATTTTTCCACACAAATAATAAAAAAATAAAATAAAAAATTATTTGGAAAGCGTACGATGGTTGAGAGTGTGAGAAATTTTTCCTCCATCGTACATTAATCGCAGATGCAGCGCAGCTGAGCCGGGCGCAAGCGTAGCCACCGGAAAGGGGGAAACTGCTCGACGCTCAGCCGTTTAAAGCAACTTTATTGTCGGAGGGGAACGAGCCCATTAGCCATTGAACTGGTAACGATCACGAGCCGGGGTGGGTTCGCTCACGCAGAGTTCCACGCAGAAATTGCCTTCGAACTGTACCGTTCCTCGCGGGTTTACGGCGTTCGTACGTCGAGGCTGCGAAATACCACGGTCGGTAACAAAAACTGTAATGCATTTTACTTCACGATGCTGATAATTTCCGTTGAAAATCAAATTCGCACGTGAAGCTGCATCGATGTTCGGTTCGTGTAAGAGTTTCCTTCTAACCGGAAGTTGTTACACAGTAAAAAAAAAAGTGTACTTTTTGTAACTCATTGTCCACAACCGTCCACAGTTTTTATTTGTTACTTTCCCGATCGCATCATCCAGCTTTAATTTTATAAAGAAAGGTTACAAACTAAAATTGTTAATGACACGGGAAATAGAAGGGCAGGTTTTTACATTCAAAGCTGAACAAACGAGTTTGTCACTTATTTTACAAAATTATTTTTACGAAACTTCGCATTCGAATTTTGCAAAATAATATTTTACTGTGTGGGACTCGTGAAAAAATTCAGTTTCTGTTGCTGACCGAGGCAGGGTCGGGCCCTGAGGAAGGGACTTCGTATCGCCTTGATTTTAGAGATGCTTCACACGTACATTCCCAGCCAAAAGTGAGATGCAGTGAGAATTTGAACACTTCCTAATGGTATAAAAATCTGAACAAAATCAACTCTATTAAAAGTGCCAACAACATTAAATTTGGATAATAATAATGTTAAAAAGTTATTAGCAAAATGCTAAAAAAATTGTTCAACAAATAACCAGTAAACCTTTTGTTTCTATTTTCAAATGAATTCATTGATATTCTAGAAGTCACATGCATTTTTTCAGAATTTTTTATCATTTTTGAATGTTCCGTTTTTGACATTATTTCAAGGCCATAACTACGTTACGATTGGCGCAATCGCCTCGAAACTTTTTGTGTGTACTGCAGAATCGTGATACTGAAACAGATCCGAAATTCGAGCCTCTACATCGATTTTTCAAATTTTCGAAAAAAAAACAAATTGGAAAAGATAGAAAATTAAAAAAAAATTCGTATGAACTCTAAAAAATCAGGGAGTTCATTTAAAATGAAAAAATAAAAAGTTGTCTGATTTTTTTGATCAATTAATTTTTCTGATCATTTGTTAATAACTTTTTGGCATTATTATGATGCCAAATCAAAGGTATTGATGTAATTAATACGGCTGATTTTTTTCACATTTTCGGCATATCGCGAAGTACTGAAATTTTGATCGATTTAAACTTTTGGTTGGGAATGTACGTGTGATGCATCCTTAAATGTGGTCGCATATCCGTCCCGTGGGCGCCAGACCGACTCGAAGATTTTTTTTTTTTTATACACTTTTTTTATCGTCGATTATTTATAGAATAAATTATGCCAAAGTGCATTTCGCGTCACGATCGCGTGACGCGCAAATCTCGAGGGGCTAAGGTAGAGAATGCGATGCTTACGTTTCAGGCTGATGCATTTGCATTTGTCGTTTGTATTCCTGATGTGCTGGCTGCGGTATCGCCGTTTTCGTTTGTTGTTGCAACACACCGGCAAAACTTGCCGTCCCGGCAAAGGTAGCGGAGGGCTCGTGCGCCCGACTGAAAACTCTGCTATCTTCATAATGACGCACAAGAGAAGCACTAGCATCATTTGACAATGTTCAACGGTGCGCCCTTTTTTTCTACAGCATAGTCGCACCTGCTGTGTCGGTGCTTTTTCTTCCCTTCGCTCCCCGCGACTGTCTGAACACTGTGGAGCTTTGAAAAGTATCTTGGCTACGACAATCGACACTCGAAAGTCCGCCGGCATACACTAAAAGCGCGCTAACCCAGTCCGACGGAGTTAGCTCGATCTACCGTTTTTGATGCGCGATGCAACGTCGAGTCCAACATTTCCTTCACATTGGTTCGAGATTTATATCAGCTAAAAAAAATGTCTAAAACATGAATATTTACGGTTTGTTTTTGGTCGTTCCTAAGGCCATATGTTACAGATTCGGTCGATAATAAATAGGGTTGCCCATTTTCTCCTAGACCATTTAAATGTTTCGGACAAAAGCGAATTAGGTTTTCGTAGGCTATGTATTGATGCGTGAAAATTTTAGTTCTTTTTGTAAGGAAATTAAAGAGAGAGTAAGGAAAAACTTTTAGTTTTTTTTTTACCGACCGAGCCGTGAGATTTCACCTTAAAGCTTCCGCTATGGGAATAAAAAAAACGGCTGAAAAATAAATTTTCACGTTTCTTTCTGTTTCGTTTTTTCCGTTCCTAAGGGCATGTGATACAAACTCTGTTGGTAAAAAATTGGATTGCCTATTTTCTCCGCGACCATTTTAACGTTTCGGTCAAAAGCGAGTTAGGTTTTTGTGGGCTATGTATAGATGCGTGAAAACTTAATATTTTTTTTTGTAAGGAAATTAAGGAGAAAGTAAGGAAACAGTTTTAGTTTTTTGTTACCGACCGAGCCGTGTTATTTCACCTTAAAGCTTCGGCTATGAGAATGGTATGTCGGTCAAATTTTTCGCATAGGGAGGTTCGCCTATACGATCGAATAAAGTCAGCAGTGCGCATTCGCCGAATTCTATAAAATGCTGTACTAAATTGACGGAAACTTTATTTTTATAACGTTAGAAAAACGGATCAAATTACCGGTGCATCTACTTTAGTGTGCTCGGAATATTCTCGGGTTACAGAGTCATCAATTTTGCAAGTCCAACAAACACACATACACATCCATCCAAAAAGATTCTAAAAATGACTTCGCGACGGTTTGAAATATTTTTGGAACTTTAATGCAAAAATCGTAAAAACGAAATGTATTTTTATTTTATGAGGAAAAGAAACGGTATTTTTTAATGAAAAAAAGAAAAGGTATTTTTTAATTAAAAAAAAACATTTCTCGATAATGACGAAGCAAAATGAATGGACCGAGTCAATTTTCTATCCTCTTATAAATAGGAGAGTGCCCACTTCGCGCCGAGGAGGCCACTCGAGAATTTAATTGAAGTATATCTTCGTTCGCCGCGTTTAATTTCTCCGTAAACGATTGTAGATATCCGCGTAATACAATAAAAGGAGAAGCACCGCGCCGAGTAAGCGGAATAGTGTGTGTGTAATACGGGGCATAAAGTCGAGTCAACAGAGATAAAACCGGATATCGAAGAAAAATATGGAGAGGGAGAGACTATCATCGCTCTTATCGTCATTATTGTCGGTGCTGCTCTGCAGAAGCTTATCTTCCCCGATTTTTTTTTTCTATCTCGTCAGCCGACAGTCAGCCTGTACCCCGCCCATGGTCGAATCAACGCACGTCGGAAGAGTTTTTCAAAAATAAAAAGAATTCATTTTTCAATTTAAAAAATTTGTATTATTATTTTTTTTTCTATCGTTAACCAGGAGTCAGCCTGTGCCCGACCCATGGTCAAATCAATGAGCGAAGCAAACATTTTTTTTATTAAAAACATTAAATTTTTTTTCTTTTTTTTTTTGTCAATCAGAACTCAATCAGGACTCAGCACGGGAAGAATTTTTAAAAAATGTTAGCAATTAATTAAATTTTCGTTTTTTGTTGTTGTAAAAAAACAAGAATAAAATTTCGACTTTACCGATATTCTCCGATCGTATCTCAACCATAGAAGTTACGTCAGTAAAGGCGCGGCGGAGCGTTTAAATTGTAACAAGTGACGAACCAATTGTTCCAGTTAATCGAACGGCTAGCGAGATAACGACGTTTCACTCCCATCGAGCTTATTGGGACGCCGGAATGGCAGGCATACACAACATCCTCATCGGGCGCGCGTCAGTGTTTGCGTGTGTGTGTGTGTGTTATTGGTTCGATGCATCGAAATCGACGCTCTACCTCGTTATTTTATTTAGTGCGGGAAGCTCATCCCATTAATCACAATTAAATACCTAAGAACCATTTAAAAAGTCAAGTACGGCGGACAGTTCCATCCTGTACGTTTTTCACGTCGCAATTGTTGATAAAATAAAAATAAACACACAAAGATAAAAAAAATATCACTTTCACAAAACTTCACTTTTGTAAACCAAAATACAAATAAAATAGAATAATAATAATAATAAAATCACGAAATCGAAGGACTTTTCAGCGAAAAGTTCAAAGTCCACGCACTTCAACGTTTCGTCGGGCTTTGTGTCACTGAGACGTCGAGCCAGTTAACACTTATCGTCGAATCATCGGCGCAGATACGCGTCTGACAAATCTCGCCTTGTCAGATAAGACGAATCGATCTCCCGATAGATTCACCGGCGACCGGTAAAAATAACACGAAAAAAAAGAAGAACCGTAGACGCAATCTCTCGATGACGAAGACCGTATTCTCTTTAACGCGAAAATGGCGGCTGGCAAGTCCGATTTTAGTGTATTCGAACGGGCAACAGGGTGAGTGAGGAGAGCGCGTAAGTATGGAGGCTCTCGTGGACCACAGTCTGACTCAGACTGCTCCGCTTGCATGAGAGCCGCGCGGGAGAGCTCTTGCACACGACACTACACGACGCGGAGTTTAATCTCTATTAATAATACCCGGTGCACGGGCCAGAATAGAGCGAGACTCCGCACTCCCGGCTCATTGAATCCAACCCATTGCCACTGGGCCCCCGTCACAGCCCACGAGAATATTTCAAATAACCGAACGATATTTCGGCCTTTTGTCGCAACGTAATCTAAAACAATTTATTTTTCATAATAAATTTATGGAACAAATTTTAAGACACCGAAAATGAATCAAATTATGAGATTCAAATCGGATTTGTTCCCGCGAATACTCTTCATGTTTACGGCGAGTGTTTGTTCGGCAAACATAGATAACTATAAGTATACCCAAGAATTTAATAATTTTTATAAATAAATATTTAAAAATGCTGACTGTGAATCTCTAATTAGTTTCTTTTCTTTTTGCGTGTATTATTGGGTGTATTTTTTTTTTAAATTGGATCTGTGTGCTTTTATATACATATGTATGATATTGATGTGACAATTTTAGATGAACATTCTTATCATCCTGTAACTGGGTTATGCCCGTAAAACTGAATAAATAAATATATAATAGGGCGGAACTCCGCGCTCTCGGCTCATTGAATCCAACCTATTTCGACGTTTTCATGTGAACGTAATCACAAAAATGCAGTCGCAGGAAATTTCAAATGTATGGAAATCATTTTAAGTCAACCGGAAATGAATTAAATTATGAGATTATAATTCAAATCGTATTTGTCCCCGCGAATATTCTTCATATTTACGGCGGAATTTTTGTACTGCAAATATAGATAAATATGAGTATAGCGAAGAATTTATTTATTTTTACAAATAAACATATAATAGGGCGAGCGTCCGCACTTCCGGCTCATTGAATCCAATCCATTGGAACGAGAATATTTCAAATAACCGAACGTAATCACAAAAATGCAGTCGCGGGAAATTTGAAATTTATGGAAAACATTTTAAGCCATCTGCAAATGAATAAAACAATTAAATTATAATTCAAATTTATCCCCGCAAATTTATAGTCTTCATGTTGATGGCGGACATTTTTTCGGTAAATATTGAAAAATATTATCAGTTTATTGTTCAAAGATAACTATCACAAATTGTTAAGAAAATCATAGCAATTTGCGATCGTTTTTTACCTCAAACAAATAAATATTATTATTGTTACATCAGTTATATCAAGTATTTATTTACGAATATTTGAATGCGTAAATGTATGGGATTACCTTTTTTTTTTATTCAGATTTTAAATACGGTTCGTCGAATGAGGCTGGTAAAAACAGCCCGATTACCCTCACCGTGACGCTTGGCAGACTTTTCTTCAAACCGTATTTATCACCTCGAATATTCGTCATATTCATGGCGGAATTTTCGCCCGGCAAATATAGATAAATATAGGTATACCCAAGAATGTACTTATTTTTATAAATAAATATATAACAGGGAGCGACTCCGCGCTCCCTCATTGAATCCAACGCATTGCCATCGGGCGCCCGTCACAGCCCACGAAAATATTTCAAATAACTGAACGATATTTCGGCGTTTTTATCGCAACGTAATCACAAAAATGCAGTCGCGGGAAATTTTAAGTTTATGGAAAAAATGTCAAGACACTGGAAATGAAAAAAATCATGAGATTATAATTCAAACCGGATTTATCCCCGCGAATGTCGTTCATATTTATGTCGGAATTTTTTTCGGCGAATATTAATAAATATATCGGTATAGTATCCAGACAAGTAAGGCTATGAAAATCTTAGCAATGTGTTATAGATTTTTATATCAAACAAATGGATATTATTATCATCATTATATCAGTATATTCAAGTGTTTATTTAAAAATATTTGGATGTGTACAAAATTAATTTGTATGAGATTAAAATTTTTTAAATACTAGTCTACGATTGGTCGAATGAGGCTGATAACAACCGCTCGATGTCCCTAACCGAGACTCTTGGTAAACTTTTCATCAAACCGTACTTATCCAAACGAATATTCTTCATATTTATAGCGGATTTTTTTTTTCTGCACATATAAATAAATATAAGTATATAGATAAATATACCGAAGTATTTATTTATATTGTATAAATAAATATATTTATATTCGCATGGTCGAAAAAATTATAATTTGATCGAATTTATATAAAAATATGAAATTTGTACTCGATTCGAAAGAGAGAATGGATTGAACAGTCTCATGCTAGTTCAAGCCGTTAACTCTTGACTTAAGAATATAATTTCCGTAGTAAAAGCTTGTTTCCGGTGTCTGGCACTTTTTTGCCCCTCAGACCGTGTCTACGCTGTCGAGACAACGGTACGATTTTTCCATTCGCTTCCCCAAGCGGAGGAGTCAAGAGTCGGTCGTAGCTGTAAATACCGCCATTCAAATGAACCACCGACGTCCCGGAGTGATGCCTGAGAACTATTATTCCCATCCCGAGGTTGTTTCTCTTTTCACAAAAAGAATTACATTCGGCAGCGACGAGTCTCTTTCTCTCCCTCATTTTTTTTTCTTTTTTTTTCATTGAAAATATCTCAACGTCGGAGAGAAAGTGATACGTAATACGTAGTATCCTTTTTCAAACGCCGAGCGGGAGAAAATAAAAAATTGTTACCCGATAGAGTTCGACGAAAAAAAAAAAAAAAAATCGTGTGATCGCTTGTCGAATCGCATCCGACGATGCAGCGAACCATATCGAACCGGTAGGCAGGCCACTTTCTTTAAATAGCCGATATCTCGTAACATCGATGTTAAGAACAAATAGCAAGAAACCGAAGGCATCTGTGGTACAGGTTAACAAAAAGAAAATAAAAAAACAGGTTAAAAAAAATTAATTAAAACAAAACAAGAAACTCACATTTTCGTGTAGAATTTAATAATTGGGTGTGTTTTTGGTGTGTCGAGAGCGTCAAAACAGAACCGGGAAAGAAAGAGAATAAATTCTTGAAGAAATGCATTTGTCACGCGCGTCTATGTATATAGCGTGTGTATGTATACCGTAAAGTCTGTATTTCTCTTTTTCTTTTGTGGCTTCACGGTAGAGTTAGTTAACACGTTCGTTGCCGCGAAGAGCGGAGTTAGACAAAAGAGCACGAAAGTGAGAAATCTGAGAACCCTCGTGGGGAGTGAACGAAGCTTTGTGCTGGGGGAGGACGGTACAGGAGCAGTAACCGAATCCCCTGTCAATCGGGAAGCTAATTTTTATAGGTCAGGTTGCGGCAATTCGAATGAGAATTCGAACGACCTTCGTGAGACCTTTGATGAACTTTTGACCTTTTGCTGGGCCGACTATAAGGGGTGGTTGTAAAAGCACGACACACGGAGAAGTAACTAGATTTTAAGAGCGTTTCCTAAATAGAAAAAAGGAAAGTGAAAAAATTATTTTATTGTTTTAAATTTTATTAAAAGATAATCGTTGTGGCCTTAATTGCCTTGTCACATTGCAGCATTGTTTTGGGACAAAAAAGAACTGTAAGTTTTCAATTCGATTCAGAAGCGTCGAACGTCTCTTCGATAAAAATGGCAAATATATATATAAGCAGTGCTGAGTATGTGCTGAAACTATATTTCAGAATTACCATCTTGAGATTGCGGAGAGTGCAATTTTCTATTTATATTTTCATATTGATTAGCTTTCTTTTGCTGTATTACACGTGTCTTGTTATCGAAGGGACACGCGACGGAATAGTTAAGAGCCTGCGCATGCACATGCACTGTAAAAATAAATTGTAAATTTAATGTACTGTAACTTGAAATTTGCTTACATGCGTTAATTGAACATTAATGTACTTTTTTGTAAAATAAAAATGCCAGATATTAAAATTAAAAATCTTTTGTCTGAAATTTCCAAAAATTTTAATTAAAAATGGAAATTTCTCTGTAAAATTGCAACGCAAATGTGTTTGAAATTTCAGAAAAACTTTATGTAAAAAAAGCTTCGAATAAGGTATTCAAATTTAAACAAAATTTAATGTACATTAAATCTAATGTACAATTGTGATGAAAAATTAATATATTGTTTCATCGAGATTACAGTAAATTAAAATTAAAGTGGTTTTATAGTAAAATTAAAGCAAATGATTAACAATAAAGTATTTCCAATGTTTTCAATATACTGAACATTAATTTTTCGTCAGTTGTACATGAAATATTAATATACCAGTTTCTGCATAAAAACTTCCAGTCCGGTAGATTAAATTTCATACAAATTTTTTTTACAGTCTACCGTTCATTAATCTTCAAACAAAGTTTGTATACAGTATAGTTACTAAATTTCTTTCTTCGTCGTCAATTTTTAGCTTTTCAAGGATCCTCAAAATTGTCAAATATAAGTACAAAAAAAAAAGCTAGGTGACGTTCTTCGCAGCTCCATGCAGCCCTCTATATTTTTTAATTGGCTCTCAACTCGATCCTCGACTTCGCTCCTTCCGACAAGCCCAGATAGAGGCTTCATTCTTGAAGCTAGTAACATTTGTCCCGCGCGTCTGTGTAAACTAGAGTGAAAGGCCGGTTTTCATGGAGAAGTTAGTCACTGGCATTTGGCATGTTTCTTAAAAAAAAAAAGTCACGCTAGGGGCCACGTGTACCATTAGAATGCCACGTCTATTCGTGTATGCCTCGCGTATAGTTGAATTCTCTCATGGCACGCCGCACATGTGGGAGAGATGCGTCGTTTAAAATAACAACCCTCGTGATGCCCACTCGCCGGCTCTCATGAGCCCCGCACGGCAGCCGAGGGCAGAGCGCATATGCACAGGCCAACGGAGCATGACTGGAGAATTAAAACCCCGAGTGCGGCTGACTCAAACCTATCAGCTCGCACACACTCTCTGGGAAACTACTTAGGCTCGAGCTTCCTAGTTCCCTCGATGCCTCAACCCGTGAGGCTTGCGCGGCTCCGAAACTCGCACTCGAACTTTATCTCCTTCAAAGATGAATAATCGAGAGCGCCTAAGTATTTCGAGACGAGTGGTTATCGAGCCTCGAGAGCCTTTTTCACATAAATTATTGTACCGACTCTCGACCGTCTGCGATAGTCACACTTTTCACGGCGCTCCGAGAATACACATTTTATTTATTTTATTTATTAGGCATGACCGAGCGTAAGCGAAAAGAAGTGCCTTATTTTATTTATTTTATTTATTTTATTTATTTTATTTATTTTATTTATTTTATTTATTTTATTTATTTTATTTATTTTATTTATTTTATTTATTTTATTTACAGCAAGGTCGATATCTTGCCGAAAAATCGGCGCCGGAAACGTAAGAAATATGATTTTCCGTCTCTACAATTTAGGAAACCTTCCAACGGCCCGATGCGTCTGGTATCAGGGAAGCGCGCGACGAATGTCCCGATTCGGAGTATCTGAGTCACCTAAAGGTTCCTAAAGCCTCCTCCGAACTCTCCGAGTCGGTAAACTTACGTCGGGGCGCTAAGAAAAATATCTCGTTTGTTATATCGACCGGGGTAAAGACAGAGGCGAGATACGTTTTCGGCTAGTGGGACAAAAAAACAGGACCCGAGATTTATTAGATTTTTTTTGGAGCATCGGTGTTGGGCCTCGAGTCTCGAATCCTCTCGGCGCGTGCATCGCCTCGGACGATTTATCGGCACCGGTGCAGACGATAAACGCCGAAGATTTCTTTTCCTGAAAACGATTTTTTTTCCTACGCTCCTCGAACGCGCAACAAATATACTTTGTAAACATATCGGGTGTCTCACGTTAATAATATTTACGGCGTTCACGCAGAGGACGAGAAAGTATCGGGGTCCGGTTGGACCGGGTCCAATACGCGGTTGGCAAGTGGACACCGAGGCGCTGTATGACGAGTGGGCGAACCTTGAATCTTGGTAAATTTCTAAGTACCCGGATTCCATTGTAACGTCAAGTCCTTTTATTTTTCGGGCCGCAAGTGGGTCAAGCGGAAATCCGGCAAATCCTCTCGATGAACTGTGCATCCGAGAAAGGAACATCGATCGACGAAAGTTGCAAACTTTTTTGTATTCCTGAGTAGCTGCGATCGCGTTAGTGACCGGAGCCAGAAGTTCTCGTTTCGAATAAGAAACACCTCTCAGCATTCCTCTTTCAAACCTACTCCGTTTTTTTAGCGTAAGATTTTTTTATGTGGGAACTTCTTGTAGATTATTTTATATCGGATTTTCATAATTCAGATGGCAACAAGGGGAAGCGTTAGAGTGTCGGGTTGGAGCACGTCCAATACACGGTTGGCAAGTGGATTCTCACTCTGCATGATCAGTGGGTGAACTTTGAGCCAAATTTCGCACGGAATGATAAATATACAGCAAGATTTTTAGCGATACGAAATCCCTCCCATAGGAAAAACTATAAGCTAAAATATAGTTTTCATACACGAAATTATACTTTTCAAGAAAAATTATTTAGTATTTATATATTGTGAGATGCTTGCGAGCCTGTTAGTACATTTCCTTTATGGTTCCTCTCTGGTAAGAATAAATATTTACCGTTGCAATAATTGCACCTACAAATGTACAAGTTTCGCACCGGATGATAAATAGACAGCAAGATTTTTACTGATCTGAAATCCCCGTCCCCATGGAAAAACTATAAGCTAAAATATATTTTTCATACACAAAATTATACTTTTTAAGAAAAATTGTTTAGAATTGATATATTGTGAGATAAATGTGACGGATATATAATGTCCCTTTATAGGAGGTGGAGGTTATGTGAGCTGCCATGTGGTTGCCTGTAAAATCAGGTAGTTGGGCAAATATTTTAAAGTATTTATACAAATAATATCAATGACCTAATTTCATAAGGGCGTACAGACTTATAATATTGTATTACAGGGTGCATAAGCATAGCTTATATCCTCATCTAGCGTTAGACCATCGATATATTTTCTCGCTACAAATTGCTTATTTTTAATATATCTTAAATACATTTTTCGCATTGCATTCTTTATGCGTGTTATTGCATTTACTTTATAGATCGTCTCTCGTAAGAATATATATTTACCGTTGCAATAATCATACTTTCAAATGTACAAATTTCGCACCGGATGACATAGACAGAAAGATTTTTAGTGATCTGAAATCCCCTCCTCATGGAAAAAACTATAAGCTAAAATATATTTTTCGTACACAAAATTATACTTTTCAAGAAAAATTGTTTAGAATTGATTCATTATGAGATAAGTATGAGGGATACATTTGGATTTAATATTTAAAAAATATTGATATAGATGCGTCAATGATTACGGCAATATCCTCCTTAATATATCGCACATAGTCTACAAGACAGTAGAGGGGAGTGAAGAACCCGGAAAAAAGAAATCGTCACCGTAAGTCGAACGAAACCGGTTAAATAAGGATCGATGGACGAAATTTTCGAAGTGCATAGCCGATGAAGCGTTCGCCATAGGAGAACGCAATTATGACCGTGACATGTGACAAGAACACGCCACGATGATAATTGAATATGCAGAGACGGACGCGACTGTCAACGGTGCCTAGGCTCTTAGCGATATAGACGAGCGATCCCCGTCCGTGGACACAAGTGCGCAGTATTATCTCATCCCTATTAATTTTTTTTTTTTCATTCCTTTTCGTTTCTACAATCAGTCTCCACCTCGTGCGTATTTCCGGGCTTCAATCCCGGAAGTGTAAAACATTTTTCTCCGGAGCTGCTGACTGATCCCAGTTAATGGCCTCGGAGACTCCAAGGCGTCGTCCGAGGCCAATGACTGCAGTGTTGCATAGATCCCGATTTTTAAAAAATTATTATTATTATGGTTAATTTCGAAAAAAATATCGGCCTCCGCGATTCTCACGATTCGCCATCGGCCAAGACTCAGCTCGCGATTTTAACGACCATTCAATAATTTTTTAAGTCGGTAGGAAAAATTTCTCGTTTACTCACGTTCATGTTAAAGCACCGGAAACCCAGCCAGCGGTCAATCCATACGAAAAACTCTGCGCACTCGAACTGTACAGTATTCACACCAGGAACATATTCCCGTGTCGCCGTCGCCGTCCAGTCTCGGTGATTCACACTGTTCGCTCGTCCCCTTTCTTTCAGACAGTCATTAGTCGTACCTCGTTCCTCTCAATCGTCCAACGAACTCATCGTCCGATAACGCAAATTCACCAAATGTGCGTTGTTTTTTTTCGTGCGTTTATTATTATTATGTTTTTTAATCTCCGCAAAGCAAGGACGTCAAGAAGATATTCCTGCTTTTAGAAGTGGAGACGACTGAGTCACGCGAGAGGAGAGCCCCTCCCTGCCCGTAACAACCCCTGTTTCGCCCGCATCGCGCATGCCCCGCCGCACTCGCTCGGGCTGCGCGCCGAGCACACTTTCCCGATAAAAGGGGATGATGATTCCCTCTTGGGACTATCGAAAGCTATGCCTCGGCTGCGACCCAACCAATGCTGAACACTTCCGCGAAAGAAACACAGGGCTGTTACCTTTCGATCTATATAGAGTACCAAGAAGGAAAGTTGGAAGGGGAGAGCCTCGAGAGAGTAAAAGCTTGGAGGACGTGTTCTTCCGATTCCGCGGGATATTTTTTTTTTTTTAGGGGTTGTTGACTCGATCTACGAGAAATTGCAATACCACGATATATGTGCATATTTGAGTTTTTAAATATGGACTTCTTTTTATAAAATGCAGAGATTTTGCATCTCGATACTTGGCAATTTTAACAATAATTTTTAAAAAATATATGTCTATTTTTGCCTAATTCTGGAGCAGGAGTAACGAGGCCGGTGAAAATTCTAAAATGGTATCAAATCTAAAAGTTAATTCTGGATCTAATCGTCAATTCTGGAAAAAATTTTAGCCTTGCTATTTTTAATTTTTATTTTATATAATTATTGTAATTGTTTGTTTTTTAAATGGTTGTTGACTCGATCTACGAGAGAATTGCAAGCAATACCACGACATACGTACATATTTGAGTATTGAAATATGCACTTCATTTACAAAATGCAGAGACTTCGCATCTTAACACTTTGCAATTTTAACGATAATAAAAAAAAGATGTCTGTTTTTGCCTAAATCTGTAGCGAGAATAACGAGGCCGGTGAAAATTCTAAAATGGTGTCAAGTCTGCGAGGGCGTTATTGTGCTCCCAGCATCGTCAATTCTGGACTCATTTTTTGTCTTACTATTTTTTATTTTTATACAGTATATATATATTTTTTTTTCATTTACGCGAGACTGGTAATCACCGCTACGAATACAGTCAAATATTGACATATTTAGTAGCTGTATAATAAAGTGTCGAATGCATGTGTGGGAAGGTGATTCAAAGCTAGCAAGCTGTAGGCGAATGTGCTTGGATCTTGCCAAGGGGTTGATGACTCGGTCGGTAAAGACGTGCCCTGAAGCTCCGGTGCACTCCGGCGCAACCCCGGCGTTCAAGGGGATGAATCTACAGGCAGCCTTTTCACGGATGCACATGTTTTATACACCGAGCAGCATAGCACGTTGAACGACTAGGCGAGTAGTTTTTTTTTCTTTTTCGTTAAAGTTTCGTAGCTGCAGCATTCGCGGGAGAGTCAGAGATAGAGGGATGAACATTTTTTTTTTGCTCCGCGAGCAGGCAGAATAGTTCAAAGGGAGCCGGCTGGGCTTTAGTTTCGCGGAGAAGCCAAGCGAGAAGCTCGTATTGATTTTCCACGGTTTCGATACGAAGGTCTCCGAGGGTCATTTGCTCTTGAAGGTTTCACGTACTAACCTGCACTCACCTTTCCTATACCCGAGGGCGGTTCTGGTAAGATTAGCCCCTCGCTATTTTGATTCATTAAATTTTGTCCCTTTTTTTGGTATTTTTAATTTTTTTCTTTTTTTAGGCATTCTATAACGAGCAAAGCGTAGAATTCGTTGCTGCATGCGTTGATACAAAAAAGCGTCGGACTGTTCATTAATTTTTGAAGTCCACCAAATTTTCGTTCCCGTTCGGGGCGTTCACCGACGCGTTCCAGTTGGCAACTGGAGGAATCGCCGGGTTTTATATTGATTTTCCATTGCAGTTTCTTCGTCGCTCGGTGAGAAATTAAATTGCTCCTCGAATGACCGATATAGCACGGAGCTTGCACGCAAAACTCGCCGTAACCTTGTTTCCAACCCCCTTTCTCTCCGGCTGTTCTATTATACTGCAACGTTCGGCGACGTTAAAATCGTTAAATTGTCACGTCTCAGCGTCGCCGAGACGCCACCGCGAATCTCGTTGATTCGGGATTAATAATCAAATTCGTCCACGAAATTTCATTCGTACCTGTACCAAGATTTATTGCTTTTTTTATATTTTCTTTTCATCTGTTTTTTTTCTCACATACATTCTGGATAGAAAATAAATACTTTTACAAAAATATAAATCTTTGAGAGCGCTCGAAGTTTTTTTTTTTTGCGGAGAGAAATACATACACATTTTTCGTTCGCCGTTTCCACAAACTGACCGTTTACTATTTACAAGAATTAAATAGATACATTTGCTACATGGAGGAACGACTGTGCTGCACGGAAATATCAACTTTTTTTTCAATCGATAACACCCTGTGGAATAAATTCCATTTTATAATTATTCCAAGTGAAAAAATTATATCACTGCCAGAGAAACAAAAGGAAGACCAAACCTAATGTCATGACATGACAATGTGTGTGCGTTTGTTAGCAGTCGATATTATAGTTTCATATTGGAATTTTGTCTCCAATTACATTTAGGCCATCGATAAAATGAACTACATATGTGTATATATTTTGTATATATATTTTTTAACGAGACTTTCCATCTCTATATAGTTACCGGACAAGATCCTTTCAGAGTACAAAAAATTAGTAGTTCGTATAGTTCCAATTACATACATGAGTTTTTTTTTAACGAGACTTTTTTATCTTTATATAGTTCCCGGACAAAATTCTTTCGGAGTACAAATACAGTAAAAAAGTTTGTACTTTTTAGCACAACTTATTGTCCAAAAACGACCACAATTTTTTATTTGTTAATTTTCCGATCGTACCATCCGGCTCTCTAGTTTTACGAACAAAAGTACAAACTAAAATTGTTACTGACACGGGAATTAAAAGAACAGGTTTTGTATATTCAAACCTGAGTTTGTCATTTATGTAACAACATTATTTTTACGAAATTCGTACTCCGTTTTTACGAAATTATTTTTTGACTGTGTACAGATAATTTCAAGTTCGCATAGTTTCAATATCGTTCATGTGTTTTTTGTTACTTTTTTTTTAAATTTCCTTATTGCGAATAACGGATTGTAGAAAGTGATGTGACGTCGATTTAACGATTTCAAAAACTAAGCACTAAAACTAACTATTATTACTCTAGTGCACTATTAAGCACTGGAGTCTATGCTAGAGATTTAACATTAATCAAGGAACGGTCTCAGGATTTGCTCGATGGTATATATGTATCTGTCTATACATATATATATAGTATTAGCCTGCGTTATTGGACCGAAAAAGCTCGTTGAATGACTAATTGTATACTCACACTAATTCCTACTGTACATTTCTAGCGTCTTTGTTCATTTGTGCACCGACACGATAATTGCAAATTTACGCGTCTCCAAATATTTTCGTCTACGATAAAAGTTCGTTGAATCCGCCCTCTTAAATCTAGCACAGAATTAATTGGATTTAAACGGTATAAAAAACCCGTTCGAAATACTGTCGATTGCCAAACTAGTATTACCCTACGTAAGAACAAGCATACAATTATTTACATTGAGCCAAGTGATGAACAATTCAATGTCGCTGTAATGATAGAAAACGGAACAACACTCGGCGGTATAGTCGCGACGACACACAATTCGGATGCATGCAAAATCTACTTTACGTACTTTTTTTTCAAATCAAATATTAATTTTTTTTTAAGTCACGAACATTGATCATAAATTTTCATATAATCATAAATTAGCTTTTCGCCCATTTCCGACGCAATTCTCGAAATAAATTAATTTTATGTGCCAAACACTATTTTCAGTACATTCATCCACTTCTCTTCTTCCCTGAACAGAACCGATTGTCGATTTCGCAGAGTTAAATTTTTCGTCGAACTTACGCGAGCAGCGTCGACCGATTTAATCCGAATCGCGTAAAAAGCTCAAAATTTGTGGGTCTTGAGCGTCGTGGGATGAGGAATGCGTATACAAAAAAAGATCACATCCCGCAAGGAAGACTTTCGTGTACAGCACTGGAGATAAATCGTTTGGTAAATTGAGTCCACCCACGCGAGTGCGCAACTGCGCGTTCAGTTAAACCACCCACATATCGTAGGTGCTCTAAACCGGTGGAAATTGTCTCCGAGCAAAAAACATACGAAACCCGAAGAATATAACATTGATCTCCGATATTACATCAGGGGGAGTCAAATTCTTAAACGTATCTTCTATTCTTTGGCGCTTTCCTGCATCTTCGTCTGCCAAAAATGGCAATTATACAAATGATAACGGTTGCCACGAGAACAGCGGCAACGGCCCAAACGGCTTTGCTCGTGCTTGCCTTTGGTTTTTTGTCGCCGTTGACGGTGTCCTCCGATTGGGCGGATTCCGTTTGTATAGTTTCCTTGGTCTCGTTGGCGGGAGGAATCTCAATGTTCTTCGAGCGCGTTGCGTTGGCTACCGATGCGTCGGAAATCGAAGATTTTGGCGATTCCATTTTGGCACCGTTACCCGAAGGTTTCAGACTTATTGGCCTTGCAGTCGTCGTTGTGGTTGTAGTAGTAGAGGTGGTTGTGGTAGATGGTGCATTGAATTTCTTCCTGTACGTATCCTGCAGAACGTCCAAATTTCTCTCCTGCTCCAGAGGTATCTCCACCTTCTCGTCCAATTCATCGGCTTCTTCGAGGTACTCCTCCAACGAGGAAAAGTACGACAACAAATCGTCGGCGGTCACCTCGTGAATACTCAGGTACTTCATCGTCACCTCGGACCAATCGTCTGCGAAACCTTGCCGGATCATTTTTCTGCAACAATATCATGGATAGGATTTTTAAGAAAATTACATCTTTCAGTTTTTTGAAAGTTTACGGATTTGATTTTGGGCACATTTTCATCTCTACCACTCACAACTCTACCAGAAAACATCTCTACTATATTAGAACTCTACCAGAATCTCTACCAGAAAATAAAGAAACTCTACCGGAATTACAATAAAACTCTACCGGAATACAAGGCTACCGTCTAGCCGCGTATTCCAGTGGAGTTTTATTTCAAGTTCGGTACAGTTTTATTTTGATTCTGGTAGAGCTTTTTTTTAGTTCTGGTAGAGATTTTGGTAGAGTTCTAATATGGTAGAGATATTTTCTGGTAGAGTTGTTAGAGCCGTCTTTTTTGATAGAGTTATGAGTGGTCGAGATGTAAATGTGCCTACTTTGTCGGACCAAATCAAGGCGTGTTGCGGTTTAAAGAAAAATAAAAATTATTCTGTACTCACGCGAAATGGTGACTCGACCACGTAGGTGTGATAGTCTCGTATCTCACTTCGGTGGAGTCCATGAGATATTTGTAAATTTGAAAACCAAGAATCGTACCCAGGAATTTTCTGAAACGGAACAAATGGATTTTATATTAAAACGGGACTGGCTGTGGGATTTTCGTTAGCGGTGAGAACGACACTTACGCCAAGTAGGGCCTGTTGCTGGTAATGTAATCGTCGTCCAGGAATGTCGGAAGATCCGGTACGCTGGAATTTATGCCTCCGTATTCCATTCTTTATTTGAGAAAAGGAAAAAAGAAAATCGTGAGATTTCGGTTTAAGTTGAATAGGATAATAATCATTTACGATACTAGTGTAATAAAACTTTTTCTGACAATTGTGAGTTTGCAACACGAGCCGAAGGCGAGTCTTGCAATCACATGAGTTAAGAAAAACTTATTCGCACGAGTATCGTACCAAATTTGACTTCACAACGTGTGAAAATGAGGGTTCAACGCACTCTGAGCGTGCGTGACAATGCTGTTTTCGCACCGAGTGTAATAATAGTCATTTACGATACTAGTGCGATAAAACTTTTTCTGACGATTGTGAGTTTGCAACACGAGCCGAAGGCGAGTCTTGCAATCACACGAATTAACAAAAACTTATTCCCACGAGTATTGTAACAAATTTTACTTCACAAGGTGTGAAAATGGGGGTTTTACGCACCCTAATCGTGCAAGAAACTGCCGTTTTCGCACCGAGTAAAGTAAAATAGGTGAATATGGTCCTCCGGTAGCACGTAAATCAATGATATATGGACCGGGCTATATTCACCTTTTTTACCATGCAACGGGTAGTGAATAAAGGGTGGATTATTACCGATATTTCCACCAAGTAGACGAGAGATCGGCAATGCCGAGCGATTTATTTTGTATCGCGTCGATTCTCCAGGTGTCGGCGGCGAGATAGTAGGCCATACGTGGAAGAACGTCCAGAGCGGTGATCATCAAGGATACCACTCGGGCTTCGTCCAAGTCGGTGGTATTGCTAATCAAGCCCCGTGAGTTCAGCCATGCGTGGCTCACCGATAAGACACCGAACAACTCCGCCACTCCTTCCTCGAGTGCTGTAATTATAATATTGCGATTAAAAAAATATTAAATATATTCACAAAATTTAAGGTGAAGGACAACGATAAGGCTCACCTACCCACCTCGTGCCCAGCTGGTAACATAAACTGTAAGTAAACCGTTTTCAGACTGTAAACAGCTGAAATAATACATTACTCCACGAGGGCGAAAAACGTTTTTCTAACAAGTGTGAGTTTGCAACACGAGTTGAAGGCGAGTACTGTAATCACACGAGTTAGAAAAAGTGTTTCGCACGAAGGATGTAGGAAATTTTTCATCACAAGGTGTGAAAATGGCGGTTTTACGCACGCGAAGCGGGCGGAAAAGTGGCCATTTCCGGCCCGAGTGATGAAAAAATAGTAAAATTGTCTTTTCCTGAATCTGGCGATTTCCCCGGGAAAGACAATTTACTTTTTCCTCAGCTGTTTGCGGGCTCAAAACGGCATTCATTACAGATTTAGTTACCGACCGCGGTATTTCATATAACATTAATACATCTCTACCGACAAGGGTGTCGAGTAAGGACTCGGTATTATGAAAATAGGTTTAAAAATAAAAATATTACGTGAATATCTGTTGGCAATGTTGAGAATGGGATCGGTATCGCGTGACATTTGACTGACGAGTATCTTCGCGACGTTCTTGTGAGCAGCGATGAAATTGGATATCGATGCTTCGTTGCAGGTAAACACACTAAAAAAAAATAAAAATAATTTTATCGTGTACAAGGAAGTCGATAAGTCGATCTTAATTTATTTTTTCTTAGAAATCAGTAATACGAACCGCATCTTGCCCTCCTGACAGAGATTCACCAGACGGGATGGACATTGGCCCCGAAATTCGCTTTCGTTCCAGAAATCAGCTTGCGGCACGTGCTTTACCATGATGTTGCCGAGCCTCGAGGCTTCCTTGTATAGAGTCTCGCCGACGATTTCCTGGATATCAATGACCCACCAGTTGAGTATAAGATTGTTCGGTAAAATGTAATAAATGTTTCACAAAATAGCTACCTTCTCCCACAAATTTTTTCGTATGCTGTACGTTATTTCGCTGTATGGCACGACGTCCATTGCTAGGCTCGTCCAGTCGTACCCTCGCAGAGAACCTTAGAGAATTCAGAAGAAAATATAAATATAAATATAAATATAAATATAAATATAAATATAAATATAAATATAAATATAAATATAAATATAAATATAAATATAAATATAAATATAAATATAAATATAAATATAAATATAAATATAAATATAAATATAAATATAAATATAAATATAAATATAAATATAAATATATTGAGTTGACGGTATATTTGCATCTCTACCACTCACAACTCTGCCAGAAAACATCTCTACCGTATTAGATCTCGACCAAAATCTCTACCAGGAAGTAGAAAACTCTACATAATAATATAAAGCTAGACGGTAGTCTTGTATTTCGGTAGAGTTTTATTTCCCGTCCGTTAGGATTTTATTTTGATTCTGGTAGAGTTTTTTTTACTTTTTGGGAGAGATTTTCGTAGAGTTCTGACACCGGTTAACAGAGTTGTTAACCAGTAGAGATGTGAGTGGTATCGATGTAAATGTACCTAGTTGACGGAAATCGCAGAACCGTAATGTTACCTAGTAAATGAGCCGGTAGCGTATCGTTATCGATATGATATTTCACGGCCAAACGTTTTTTCACGAATTTCAGTATCTTGTTGTACAGTCTCGACACTCTGCTCCACTCGAGTTTAGCTTGTTCGTATCCATTGTTGGCGTCGCACAACGTTTCCCAATAATCGGCGACGCTATTGTTACCTAGAAAATATTATCGCAGAGTGAAACCAAATTATAGGGTAGCCTAGATCGTCATTGTGCGACAAGCAACCGGATGTCTTCAGCATCGCGGTATTGAGAAAATTGCAACGTCCCGTACAGACGGTGCGGGGCTATTCTTGCGTTATTATTAACATGTATATGGAATTGCAATGACGAACCATTCGCTATCGCGGCCTTCTGGACTAATTCTAGGTTTTTTGAAAAATTAGCTGCCAATGGTGCCAGTGTCTGATGCCAAGCGGACCAAGATGCCAACTTGTCCTGAGGTTTCACATTACGACCCAGTTGACGCTCAATGTCTGAAAATTAACAATTTTTTTATCGGTAAATTTTTTTTATTATTTTTTTTACCATTGCCATTATAGTGCAGATATTTTACCTTGCCGAAAATGTTTCTTAGTACCCGTGAGGTAATATCCGGTAAGGCGCGATGTTTCAGCTTGGCCGATAAACGAAATTAGCTGCAATTCAACGAAAAATCTTTAGTACCAATTTAATGACCCAAAAGGCAGAAATAAAGATTTCCGATTTTAACTTGACCCAAATTATTCTGCGGGACTTAAATTTGCTCTGATGCATATTCTTAGTCGTAGGGTAGAGCGGGGCAACATGGGACAGTGGGGCAAAACGGGACATTGAGCAAAACGCAAGTTTCCAATCATTTTTGGATGTGCCATTTTGCCCTGTTGATACATCCGGATTGTCTGTTCCGTTTTGTCCCATTGTCCCATCCAAAAATGATTGGAATATGGCGTTTTGCTTCACTGACCCATTTTGACTCGGTCTTCCCTACATTTTTTGGTTCAGTCGCTACGTTGACCAGTTTGCTTTATCCCATGTTTCTCACCTCGGCAAAGTCGTCGGCTCCGAGTAACGAGTCGCCCGGAGTTATCACCACGTTGTACGCGTATCCCAGCGAACGATTCTCGAACGTTTCGACGGACAACGCACCGGTTTCGTTCACCTGTTCTACCTTGTGCCGGGCATACTCGATCGCCGCCGTTTCCTGAAATGCGTATTTGACCGAGTACAGGGTAAATTCTTTGGCGGAGTCGACGCTGCCATTTGCGCAATACGTCAGAAATAGTTTTACCCATAATCGACGAGTGCGATTAGTCGGTTTGTTGACAAACGCCCATTCTGAGTCCGCTGTTTTTGAGCAGAATTCCTCGTAGCTGTACTTGGTGAGGCTTATGAACTTTGCAAGTTCATCCGCCGAAAAGGCATTCGCAAAGACGAGTAAACTCAGAATCGCATAGGTCCACGTCAGATTCATGCCTTGATGCTGAAACAAAATAACATTATAATAAGGACATGCGATGGCATTTCAAATCAGGATTAAAAAATAAAATTGAGACGCTGAACCGTTTCGTCAATAATGCTATAAAAAATGCTGCCGCACATTTAATAAATCTTTCCGACCAATTTATTATCCCATTTATTTTTATATCCAACAGTAATGGGAATCCATAATTTCATTTGAAAAAATTCCGTCCGTCCAGAGTGAAACGGTGCTGAAAGCTTTTTGCTTTTTTGCGAATCCACAGTGGAACACTCGGGACATCGATGACGATAGTGCGGTAAGAAATCCCACAAAAACTTAACCGCGGCAGCTTTTTCTTCTTCGCAGAAGCGTGTGGCGTTTTCTCTGGCAGTGCTTCGTTTCTACAGATTTCAACTGAACACAGACCCAACTCGACACAGGCAACTGTACACGAGAAAAATCGACACATCATCAACTTGCCACAGCAAAACTCGACTCATTTCCAATTCGACACAGTAGAGTTTAATTCATCGCGAATTCAACACAGCAAAACTCGACACATTCCCGACTGGACACGTCAAAACTCGACTCGTTATCAACTCGACACGGTAAAACCCGACGCATCACCATCTCGACACAATAAAATTCAACACATTATTAACTGAACACGACAAGACTTGACACATCAACATCTCGACACAGTAAAATTTAACACATTACCAACTGCACACGATAAAAATTGATATACCGCCAACTCGATACGACGAAACTCGCCACACCACCGACTCGACACAGCAAAACTCTACACAGACCCAACTCGACATGGCAAAACTCTACACAGACCCAACTCGACATGACAAAACTCTACACAGACCCAACTCGACACGGCAAAACTCTACACAGACCCAACTCGTCCGGCAGAACTCTACACAGACCCAACTCGACACGCAAAACTCTACACAGACCCAACTCGACACGCAAAACTCTACACAGACCCAACTCGACACGGCAAAACTCTACACAGACCCAACTCGACACAGACCCGACTAGACGCAGACGGGACGTTTGGTAAACGAGCTTTGGCGCAACTGAACACGGACCCAACTGGCCTCGCGCCATATTTGATCGATAGGATAAAGAAGAATAAATACCGACCGTTCCAACTTTTATCACAATCGAGACTAAAAAATTGATTCATTGTAGAGTGAACGACGTTCACACTTAGATGGCGTTAGTCGACAATTATCTCTCTTAAAGTTGAAATAAAACGGCGGGCGACGCCGCGTGTACGGGTCTGCGGCTCCAGTTAATGAATATTTTAAGGCGGCATCACACATATATTCCCAACCACTAGTTTAATTCAAACAAAAATTCAAAACGTCGTGATACGCCAAAAATTTGAAAAAAGTGAACCGTATTAAAGATTTCAAGACCTTTGACATTGCATAATAATAATGTGAAAAAGTTATTAACAAAGTACTTTATATTGTTTTTTTTAAATCAGAAACCCTTTAATTTTTTCGTATTAAATAAATTTCTTAATTTTTCACATTATTATTATGCAATGTCAAAGGTCTTGAAATCTTTAATACGGTTCACTTTTTTCAAATTTTTGGCGTATCACGACGTTTTGAATTTTTGTTTGAATTAAACTAGTGGTTGGGAATATATGTGTGATGCCGCCTTAAAATATTCATTAACTGGAGCCGCAGACCCGTACACGCGGCGTCGCCCGCCGTTTTATTTCAACTTTAAGAGAGATAATTGTCGACTAACGCCATCTAAGTGTGAACGTCGTTCACTCTACAATGAATCAATTTTTTAGTCTCGATTGTGATAAAAGTTGGAACGGTCGGTATTTATTCTTCTTTATCCTATCGATCAAATATGGCGCGAGGCCAGTTGGGTCCGTGTTCAGTTGCGCCAAAGCTCGTTTACCAAACGTCCCGTCTGCGTCTAGTCGGGTCTGTGTCGAGTTGGGTCTGTGTAGAGTTTTGCCGTGTCGAGTTGGGTCTGTGTAGAGTTTTGCGTGTCGAGTTGGGTCTGTGTAGAGTTTTGATGTGTCCAGTTGGGTCTGTGTAGAGTTTTGCTGTGTCGAGCCGGTGGTGCGTAGAGTTTTGCTATGTCGAGTCGGTGGTGTGTTGGGGTTTGGTGTGTCGTGTTGGCGATATATCAATTTGTGTCGTGTCCAGTTGATAATGTATCAAGTTTTGTAGGGTCGAGTTGGTGATGTGTCAAGTTTGGTCGTGTCGAGTTGGTGATGTGTCGAGTTTTGTTGTATCGAGTTATTCATGTGTCGAATTTGTCCGTGTCGAGTTGGTGATATGTCAAGTCTTGTCGTGTTCAGTTAATAATGTGTTGAATTTTATTGTGTCGAGATGGTGACGCGTCGGGTTTTACCGTGTCGAGTTGATAACGAGTCGAGTTTTGACGTGTCCAGTCGGGAATGTGTCGAGTTTTGCTGTGTTGAATTCGCGATGAATTAAACTCTACTGTGTCGAATTGGCAATGAGTCGAGTTTTGCTGTGGCGAGTTGATGATGTGTCGATTTTTCTCGTGTACAGTTGCCTGTGTCGAGTTGGGTCTGTGTTCAGTTGAAATCTGTAGAAACGAAGCACTGCCGTTTTCTCTACCGACTACTTAAAAAATATATATATATGTCGGCAGTGTAAATTATTTATATATTTTATCGCCGATTTCGATCGATGTTCGCGGAAATAACAAATTGGGTGCGATATCCGGCGTATAAACAGATAGAACAAAAAAGTACATGCGAAAACATATTTCTCATTTAGTAAAGATATTTTTCACAAAAAATTGTACATAATTCGTATATTATGAGATATATGCGACGCATAAATACGAACAAATATTTTAAAATATATATAAGTAGTAAAAGAGATGTAGTGCCAAAGTTTAATATTTATATAGTTATCTTCTTATACTAATTTTATTCCTAATGATAATTATAAACCTTGGCAGAGGGCCATCGGTCTGAGTCTTTCAGCCTGAAGTAAACAATTTACCAATAGATTCTATTTCCCCCCCAAAAATGTGTTATTTTAAATATATTCTTACACATTTTATAAAAATATTTATATATATTTATACTTTTCACTTTTTAATATATTTTTTAAATTTAACAAATATTTTTTATATATTTTTTATATACGTACTTTTCGCATATACTTTTTTTCCGCGCGTGCAAACTTGACGAAAGACGACGAACGACGAGAAGATCGTCACCAGAACAGACTGACTCGAAGCGCGTTAGCTCCGCGACGTTAGACGTCGTTTCGAGACGAGCGAATCTCGCAGATAAAGCTCGTCGAAGTTTTGATCGCGCGATCGGTCTGTCGGGAGACTTGCGTTTCGATAATTTAATTTCATTCTTGTCAATTGACAACGATCATCGACAATATCGAACGAACGCGAATTGGGAGCTTGGGTCTCACACGTCCATCCGCGAGCGGCGTAATGGAATAAATTTACACGGGGAAGCTTCGCACCGGTGGAAGCGCCCGATAACAAAAAAACATTGTGTAAAGAGTCCGATCGATCTCCCGAGCCGGCGACGATTCGGGCGTGAGAGACTTTGAACAAATGTCAAAGATCAATTGTCCAAGCTCACGTGTCCTTCACAATGACGGTGTATCGTACATCTTTAATGCCGCTACTCGATGTAAAGCCGCGTCGATTCGCATACGTTGACGAGGAAGGAATACATTCGGAGCGCAGTAAACTCGAGAATTAGCATTTTTCACATTAAACGAAAACAATGGGCAGAGGTCAGGCTAAATATATAAATTTATGCGGCTAAATATATCACAGATATGAGGCAATTTTACATCCAGACCAAAGTATATTACACTGCAGATTCTCGTGCGATTTTTTCTTTGGCTCGTCGAGAGCGAGCCAAACTGACACGTGCACTTCGGACGCAGTTTTTTTATGTTTCTAAAAAAAAAGTTGGAAATTGAAATTTTCATATCGCTTTCTCATAATGTTTCTTTATTCGCGAAGCTTCTTCTGTGGGGAATTGTCTGTATTTTTGGCTTCTTCATAGAGGAAACTTTTCAAGTATTATGAGAAACGGTATGAAAATTTCAATTTTCAACTTTTATGGGGAAGCGATATGAAAATTTCATCTTTTATAAGGAAGGAATATGACAATTTCAATTTTCAACTTTTTGCGTAAAAATACACGGAATTATGCACCACTCAAACTTTTTTTCTTCATTTTCGATTTGTCCTGAAGAAATTCACATTATACCTCCTTATTCAGCTTTTTTAACCCCGTCATATTCATCATTTTGTGTATTTATTGCCGTAGAACATGATAGGCACCTCGGCTTTTCCACGATGCCATCGGCAGGCAAAGAAATCGCTGTTTGAAAATCTACAAAACGACTCATTTTCGCAATTTTGGCTATAAAAATGCCCGATAATTTTTTTTTTGTTAATCGTCACTCCGGGACTGTATTCCCGGAGAGAATTGATCACCCATATTATTCATAAATTAATACTTACTGAGGAAAATTGCGTCTAAAGTAAAGTACTAATTGTTCATGAAATTCAAAAAATTCGAAATGACAAAATTTAAACGATTCGATCGATTTTCTCGTAATTTTAATGGGATCATCGGGCGATCGTATTCCATCTGTGTACGCGTTTTTAACCAGATTGTCAGAGCTAGAGTGCGCACAGACATTTTCGAAGAAATTAAAAATGGCGTACAAAGAAAAAAACCGAACCGTTTTATGAAATTTCGAAGAAACATTGACGATTAACCACACATGCTGGGTGTGAAATTTCAACTTGCTCGATCGAGGCATTCTCGAGTTATAACGATTTGAATTTGTCATGTCCGATTTACACACACACACACACACGCACATATACATCCGGGCATTTGTTCCAAACGTGATCTTTCGATGTTTTGGAACATTCTGAACACGTTTTCATTAAAATCTCAACATTTTTTTCACCATAACAAAGCTTCGTCTATGAGAAAGCAAAATTGGTAAAAATAGTCCGTTTTGCCCCGCTCATATCTACAATTTTCCAGGATTGTCCGTTTGCGAGGTATTCCGTGCGTTTTTCACTTTGCCCTGATACACAAAGACCATCTCCCTTTTGACCCAAAAACTATCACTATAAGACTCAAGGTTCAGTGGAGACTTAAATAAATGCCCTCAAAAGCAGCGACACGCCAGCGCGGTCGTCTCGATTGTCAGAAGAAATTGAAAAATTACAGGGCTGGAACGAGAAAGGTCAAGTGCCCCGTGGCAGGCGGCTCGAAAGAAAGGGAAATAAGTGTGGCTCGACGTCTCGTCGTTACCGTCAACTCGTTAATAAGGAAATCCCACACCACGATATTCACGATGTACTCCGGTAAACGAGCTCCCGACCTTCCCAACTCCCGACGGAATCGTTAACTTTCCCGCGATCGCGCAATTACGTGGAGGTGAAATAAAAAAAAGTTTAAAGCGGAGATACAATACTGCGATATATAGCGTCCGAATAATTTACTCATCCATATTAGCCGAGCTAAAAGGTTCAAAGTAATTGACCGTTGGCATGCTCGTCGCGACGATAAGATCGTGTTCTTATCGCGCATTTTTTTATAGTCGCGTGAGCACACGCACACACGTCGGCCACTCGAATTTTGTTTCACGTACTATATATACGCGTACTATACTCTTAGACGTGATTTATTCTAAGACTAACTTATATTCTAAGACTGTACTCCTAGACGTTATTTATTCTAAGTCTAACGTTATTCAAATGGCACCGTTGCCTATCTTGAAAATAAATCTTATTCAAAGCAAAGTAGGTATTTCGAACTCGGTCGAACTCTTCGGAGCATTCTCGAGTTTCCGATTTAAATTTCATTGGCGATCTACCCGAATTCACGATAAATTTCGGGAACCGGAAGTCCGCAGAAACGCTCCCAAAGCACTTATGAATGGTCGACCAGAGCCTTACGTTTAAAAATATGCGAGGACAACTGATTATTCTGTTATAATTAAATGCATTCCATCGAGTCGTGCGTGCCGACTCGTTGCGCTCCGGGGAATTCACGCACGTCACGGCAAGACAATTGTCGCCTGATTTCGAGGGCATGACGTGCAAGGCGCTTTGCCGACCGGACGGTAAAAAATTGTTTTATTATTAAATTTTTCGGTTTTGAAAATAACCAAAAAATGCTCGAACCGCGCACTTACTATTCGCGCGGGTGAGCGGGTGAACAGGCAGGTATTTCCTGTTGCCTCGTCGAGGGACATACAAGCACGTGGCTTATGTGGTAGATGTAAGTGGATTTCGATTGCGAAAGCGTCCAAGAAAAACACGATCAACGTAACAGGGTCGGATAAAAACAAAAAATACACAAAATAAAATAAATCGAGGTCACATATCGAATTACCATCGATATTATCTCGTGACACGATGGGCGGAGGATCGGATGTTTGACGTGTCGACGTGATAGTAGATTATCGAGAGGCGTGAAAACATGCTGTCGCTGATAGTGCAATTTGTTTGAACGGCAGGGTGGACCAATGTTTAAAAAAAGATAAAAATCCCCCCCCCTCCCCCGCCCTGTTGCCGACGGAGCCGCACTTCCGGTCTCTGAGGGGGGCTTCGACAATTTCACAACAAAAAAACCGTTTAATTTTTTTAATGGGTAAAAAGAAATCGTACAAAAACATTCCATGAGACGTGTATCATTTCTGTCGGTTTTGTGGGCATGTAAAAAAAATTGTGGAAGTGACACGGTTTTTTTTATAGAAAGTATCGAAAAATTGATAGTGAAAAAATTAATTAACATAAAAAAAAAATAAAAATAAATAAACTCAACACAAAATAAATTATCATTCTTGTCGGAGGTGTGTTCATGTAAAAAAAATTGTAGGAGTTACATTTTAAAAAAATAGAAAACCTCGAAAAATGTATATTGAACAAAAAATAAATTAACTCCTACATATTTTTTTTACATTCGGACCCGGTCTTTTTTTACCCGATTCAAACACCGTCACGATCTATCAATCGCGTGGGATTTTTGATACCATATTTTTTACCGTAAAAAAATGAAACACGTTTCGTCACCTCAAATCTTGAACTGGTGTTTGTTATACCATGCGTTTTTTTAAATCACCTAGAAGGCTTCCAGCGAGTAATGCTGCATGACGTCAGTGAGAAACCCACACAATCGTTTTTTTTTCTATCGCCATTCCAACGATGAATCAAAACAGTGGTCAAAAAAATTAATTCCATTTCTCGCAGTCGTTTTGTCACAATATCGTAGGACGTTCCAGCCGCGCGATCTTTTTCCGGTGTTACCGAAACGGTGTTTCTGTTAGTTTTATAATGCGGTTCTGCGGTTTGGCTTCGACGATTTCACAGGACCAAACAAAAAAAAAAAAAATGTTTATAGCTGATCAGAAATCGTACCGGAAATCCCATGAGACTTGCATCATTCCTGTCGATGTTCTGGTCATGTAAAAAAAATGGTAGGAGTTAAATTTCTTTTGAATAGAAAATATCAAAAAATTGGTACATAGAAAAAAAATGTACTCCTACATTTAAAAAAATATTCGAACCCGAGTTTTTTCTTACCCGATCAAAATACCGTCACGAACGTTCAATTTCGATACCATTTTTGTTACCGAAAAAATGAAACGCGTTTCGTCACCTAAAATCTTGTGCTCTTGTCTGTATTTTGTATTTTCATACCACCTAGAAACCTTCTAGCGAGTAATGCTGGATGACGTTAGCGATAAACCCACACAATTCTTTTTTTTGCTTTCGCGGTTCCACCGGTGAACCAGTCATAAAAAAAAGATGAATTCCATTTCTCGCAGTCGTTTGTCACAATATCGTAAGGTAAAGGTACCAATGCTCGGACAATTAAGATCATCGCCAAATTCCGGCAGTTATTAATTGGTCAAGAACAATCTTTGTGTGAAAACAACTGAACCCAATCTCAAGGTGATCGTTTCTAGTTTCTAAAGCACACTAATTAATTACAAAAAAGTAAATATTTTTGTAATTACGGAAGAAAATAACAAGAGCCTCCAAATGCACCAAATGTGAATCCCTATATTCAGACACTGTATGTCCCAATGTTTAGGACAATTATATTTACGCGAAACGATACTGACAATAAGCTATGTAGAATGCTGGTTATTTAACAAAAATTCTTCCAACTGTTCGATAATTGGGTCGCGTATATAGTAACGCTTGCACCAATTTCCGGACACGATGTAGTCTGTCTTTTAAAAAAATGCAACAGTACAAAATAATTTAGGCTTAAACCTTGTATGACTTTCTTCTGTGCATCAAATAATGTTTGTAGATACGATGTAGTCGAATATCATTGTTTGTATATGTTTAGAGTTCTATGTTTGACGTAAATAAGATTCGTTACAGCCAAAGGTTTATATATGCGACTACATATTAAGCTGTTGAAACAAATTTGTGTTTACATATTTTTTGTAAAAGAGCAATCCGTTTAGAAATAAATAAATAAATCAATCAATCAATCAATCAATTACAAGTGTCAAATTGGATTTCTAAAACTTAAGTTCGGCGTAAATCAAGTCTTCATAAGAGTGTCCGACGACTGGGACGTGTCCGAGCATTGGTTAGGACTCTCCAGGCGATCGGTATTTTCCGGTGTTACCGAAACCATGACTCCCTTTTTTTTAAACGCTGTTCCGCTTAACCTTTGGCTCTGTGTCAAGGTTCATGTGCCATAACGCGCGCAAGCATCGCGTCGTCCGTCTTGCATACGTCGAGCACGCTGCATGCGTCTCATCTAGGCGCATCACCGGCTAAGCATAAAAAAAAAATCCGAACCCAACGTAATTATTATTCCCGACATTGAGCCTCATGAAGTCACTATAAATTAAAATGCAATCCGTCAATCGATACCGCATTGGAAAATGATCGGGCATTTTTCGACCGGTCTTTCGAGTGTAGAGTCGATTCTCGATGTTACCGCAGCCGTTTACGAGCCGGAAATTTGTTTTCAATCATCGTCAACAAACGGTAAACATCGCGATCGCGTGTCGAATATATAATATTTACAATCGCGATGAGTAGTGTTTGATTCAAGCGTTTCGCAAGCAAGGAATAACGCAGATTATGAGTCAGAACATCCCGCTTTGTGTCGCAATGATTCATTGTGGACTTTATAGTTCAGTTTCGCATTGAGCGTGTTGATCGTGCTGACATTCTTGTTTAATACTCGATAAACAAATTACTTGACAAAATCGGCTTAACGCACTAAAAAAAAAATCGCTTGCGGAACGCTCAAGAAAAAATTGTTATTTCGATTCTACTTTCAATTCTTACAATTCTATATGATATTGAAACAACTTCGGCAAGACCATCAAAGTGAATGTTATCGTTTCAAGCCCGAATGAAATTGTAAGAATTAAAAATAGAATTGAAATAACAATTTTTTTCTTTGGCAGCCCGCAAGCGAATTTTACCTGAGTTAATGATATTTTTTTTCTGTGCGGTTTAATCAGGTCGCGAATAACATACAAATTTAAAGTCCATTTCGTCCAAGCCGGAAACACCGGTAATAACAGAAAAAAAAACCCGCATAGAGCTTCGAGAACTCGGCAATTTATTGATAATTCACAGCAATTTTGATTCATCGCGCGTAACGAAAACAGCGTGTTTACCAATTTTACACAGCCTCGTTACTATTGTGTAACAATCGCTCTGCTAATTCTCGGAGAATTTCACGTACGACAGAATCTCCGCGTACGAATTAAAAAATTAAACGATGATAAATTTACTCCGTTGAATTGAAAATTAAAATAAAAAAAACCTTCAGAACATTTGAATGAAAGTTGTAAAAAAAAAATAGATAGTTCTTACTTCTAAGAACGTTTCATAATGAAAAATCGTCGCATGTTTCGCAAGATAAATTTATTTCTAATGTTATTTTTGACGAGAGTCACGAAGTAAAAAATAAAAAACATTCAGAACATTTGAATAAAAGTTGTAAGAAAAATCAGATAGTCCTCACTTTTAAGAATGTTTCATAATGAAATCGTCGCATGTTTCGCAAGATAAAATGATTTCTAATGTTAGTTTTGTCGACAGTCACGTGACAGAGGTTGGCCGTTGGACCGAGCTGACTTACCTTCCTATTGAGCGTCACTCGTTTCGAATACTTCACGGATAAAGTGTTATTTTGAAATAAATGGAAGGGCGCGGGCTCGGCGTCCTATCGTAGTTTCCACTTGCCACCGTTTGTAACTCCGCCGGTTATGTTAACTCACCGAGGATATTGTAAAAACTGCACGAGACCGAACGAACCTTTTCTTAGATGCGAACTCCGAACTTCGGAAGCTACATGTAATACAGTCTTATCAGTGGTAAGAAATTTGCCGCGTTCCATGAAACGGTATGACTATTTGTTCAAAGTCCAATCCATGAAGACTCTTTCATATCGCACCACTCACTCCGTCGACATGACCAGTATTTAGTGCGACGTGATGAATGTTATGCTCGTCATAAATCACGTGCATCCATGTAGATTCACCGTCGATGGACATTTTTTGTTTTTTCTACACTTCTGTACCAGCGAAGCTTCGTTCCCGTTCGGTAATGAAGAACATTGAGACCGATTCGCATGAGATCACTTATAGTCCAATGAACGTCCGGACTTGGCTTTGCGTGATTTTCACTGGCGGTCGCAAAACGGAAATTTCTCGTGTTCGAGGTATAGCGATGTTTCGTGAAAACGCTCCTCCTTGGCTAAACTAGGAAACGGTGGAATGTTGACTTTGGTTGTTACCGACAATCGGTATGGTAGGAAATAATGAAGGTTGGATAAAATGGAATAAAAGTTATTTATCGAGTATTAAACAACGTATGTAGCTGGTTGAAAAATGTTTATTTTTGGATATAATTTATTGAAACTACATACAAAAACAGTATTACTATATCACAATAGAGTGTATGCTTCTTAGTGTCTACGATAATTATTCATTTAACATCTCTGTACACGTTCCACAATATTCACAACACTCTCACAGCATTAAAAAAAAAGAAGAAATTCTTTCGACAATAGTTCGATATAAATTAACGTTATCAATTTGTACGAATATTGACAATTTGTTTTCGGCAAATACAATCCGTAGCTGCACACGCGACAATTCAATTTACCCGCTGTCGAAATAATTATCCATCGCCGATAATGCGTAATCCAAGATCCAGGCCAAACGATATAACTCGTAAAAAGTTAAAGTAGGTGTAATCGTAGTAATACTGCTATCGTTAACGATATTTAACGGTTGTATTTTATAATGTGAATAGCATATTGTAGATGTAACTTATTTAAGTACCAAAGATCTCTAAACTGCTGCATTTGCCGGGTGTGGTTTTTTTTTTTCAAATCCGTTATTCGCGTCAAGCACTTAACAATATAGATAATTAATTCTCACGAAATTAATAGAATCTTAAAATCTGATTAAAAAAAAAGAAAGACATCGATCTCGATAAAGATTTCCAACATATATATATCTACAGTTTCGAAAGCCATCGGACGATTAGTTTTTTGCGGCTTTCAAATTTTTTTTTAACATAAGTAAAATCTTTATATTTACAACTAGTAATACCATATTGCTGTCCGCGGCGACTGCGCTCGGCAACACTCGCAAACACTTTTCTCGTGTACCGTCGATCGAGGTCGGAAAAAAATGTTTGGCTTTTTTAAAGGTTGATCACTTGTTACCGCGTCGTTAACGACCGGAATACAGAACGCACCTGCGAAATTGAGAGAGAAAAAAACATTATTTTGAGATTGAAGATATTTCATGGTCGATGTATTACCGTTTTTGGGCATTGTAATTGAGGTGAAGTGGAACGGTCGAGTACGAGAATATTTATTTTCCTAATGCACACAATAGTTATTTGTATGGCAAGGGCATTGAAAGGGACTTCTTGACGAGTATGAAAATGCCGCACTGGCCTTCGACTCGTGCGGCTTTCACACGAGTCAGGATTCCCTTTCTACGTCCATGCCATTCGCATACCTTCTCCTAACAAATTCACGGAAATCAAGCTTTTGGTTTTGTTTAAGTGTGCGCAGAAAAGCACTTTCTCGCACTAGTGCGAAAAAAACGACCATATCGCGTTTGTACATGCGCAGTTTTTTTTCTCGCACGCGATGGGAATAAGTGCCATTATGCGTTCACTTCACAGGAAAGAAAAGCGAGATTTTACGTGCAGACGTTAGGAAAAGATTGTTGCAATTTTCCAATAAACTTTTTTTTTCAATGCTGCTGATTTTTTTTTTGTTAAGAATAACGATGACTAAATTTTTCTGGTGTTAATTTGTTTCCGCGTCGATAAGTGGTATGGAGAACGCGCCAGCGCAATTGGGAGACGGGAAAAATAATTATTTTGATTACCGTTTTCGGGAATTGTAATTAAAATGAAACGGTCGAGTGCGATTTCCCGCACTCGACCGTGTGAAAAAGCTTGTTGGAAAATTGCAACAATTTTTGGATTGTTTCAATAAACTTTTTTCGACGGTGCTGATTTTTTTTCGCGAACAATGCTGACAAAAGTTTTGTTTGCCGTAATAATTCACTGATGTTAATTGGCCGTTGGCTGATGTTGCGAACAGTGCCGTATCGTTTACCCTTACACGGTCTTATAGACAGGTCTGGACACTCCTATGCATGCGTACAAGAGAGACGCAAATACGATTTTTCATGCATGTTCGGGAACTGGGACTTCGCCCTTAGGTATGCGGCCACTGGTACTTTTACCTTATAAAACCGTGCCCTTAACTTTTTAAGGTAACGTAGAATCGTCCGTGAGAGGCCACACGTTTAGCGCCGGCACTGTCGGACCCGACTCAGCGTTTCCCTTCCACGCAGCCACGCGATCGATATGTGGCGTGTAGTGGGGGCAATTGGAAAAATCGGGGTTCGAAAAATCGGGTTCCTAGTGTATTTCATATTGTTGTTATTAAAAATTACCTTCTCGGTAGCGTTTGTTCTCCCGATATCAATTCGTTTCCCAGTCGGGTAAGTTTTTGTCGTCCCGTGAGAAATTATTAGCAAGTCACAAGTGTTCCGTGACGAAAGCCGCGTTAGCGATTCCAGCGTTCAGATCGATAGGTTTATCCGTGCTCGTCGGTGTTTTCTCGCTGTCGGCGCTGATCTTCGTCAAGCTCACACCGTTCTCGTTTCTGTCCTCGGCCTTTCGGAACTTCTCCTTCTTCATTTCGCTCTCGAGCATCGCTCGATCCCGTCTGTGTTCCTTGTACAACCATCTACACATACACAAGTAGATAATGACACTTTAATAATCCTTGTTATCCAGCAATTTTATTAACAATATTTTACATAACTAAGGCACTGTTAAATACAAATAAAAATAAATCATCGCGAGAAAACGTGAAAATCACTTTTTTTTTACGAGCAATTAAATCATAATATCCAACACGTTAGTCATTTTTTTTATCTCGAAGAAAATCGATCGACTTAACAACACGTCCGACAATCTCCCGAACGTAATAACTCCCGATCGCAGTGATTTCGCAATTTCCACTTATAAACCGTATTTTAGATCTGTTACTTTTGTAATTCATAAATCGTCGTTCTTAACATCCAACACACCAGTCATTTTTTTTATCAGGAAGAAAATCGATCGTCTTGACAACACGTGCGACAATCTCACGAACGTAATAACTCCCGGTCGGAGCGATTTCGCAATTTCCACATATAAACCGTATTTTAGATCTGTTACTTTTGTAATTCATAAATCGTCATTCTTAATATCCGACACGCTAGTCATTTTTTTTTATCGCGAAGAAAATCCATCGAATCAACAACACGTCCGACAATCTCACGAACGTAATAACTCCCGATCGGAGTGATTTCGTAATTCCCACTTATAAACTGTATTTCAGATCTCTTACTTTTGTAATTCATAAATCGTCGTTCTTATCGTCGATCGTATAAGCACTGGGAGCTCGTCGGTCACTTAAAACTGTAAAATCCATTACGCGAATGATTCAGCGTATAATAAGAGTTTTTTTTTTAATGAATAGCAACATAGTGATTATTTTATTTGTATTATGCATGAACGAGTTGTGGCGTGAATAGAACGTGATGTGCTTACAAGAAGGAAAATACGGCGGGGATGGTGAGGCCGCCGCCGAGCAAGAAGAAGGTCCCCGGAAACGTGTTCATCGTCGCGGCGTACACGGAACTGTACATCGGACCGTAAACCAGAGGCATCAGGGACTCGCACACGCCGAACAAGGAATTCACTTTGCCTGCAATTCGATAATAAGTCGGACAACCATTACATCGATGAATCTTGACCCCACCGATATCGTCGCATTTGGAGTGGAAAAAAAAGAAAAAAAAGATTTAGATATCCTCAATACGAAGGACTTACCTAATTCGTCGGTCGGCACGAGCTTCGAGGCTATCGAACGCATAGCGATGAAGGACGTTCCATTAACGATATCGGCCAGCGGTGCTAATTGACGACGAACAGATTATTCAAGGTTCAACGGAATCATTAAATATACCAAAAGTTAGGAAACATTGGATTTAAAAAATTATTGCCCTTTTGCCGCTTCCGATGGGCCGGAAAGATTTAATTTGGCAGTCAGCTTACGTAAAAATGTTTCCGACGTTTCTATCGAATGCATCCGAAAAAAGTATGTCTGAAAAATTATTAAGGTAGTAAGGAGCGGTGCAGTCCCGCCAAACGTGAGTTTCAGAAAAAATTTCTAACACTTCTCGATGGGATAAAGATCTGAAAAAAAATCAAGTCTATCAGAGGTGCTGCAAAGATTGTTTTTGTGAAATAATAATTCCTATTTGTTATTAATAAATTGAAGTTAAAAATCGTTATTCGACAAATTACCCGGCAACTTAACTATTTTCCTTCATAAAAATAATTCGTTTATTTTTGAAAATACGTATGCATTTTTTAAAAGAATTGTGAGATCGTATTCAGAAAAATAAGCGAATCATTTTTATGGAAAAATAATAGTTAAGTAATTTTTTGAACAATTATTTTTATTGTTAATTTGTCAATGCATTTTGGAATTATTATTACATAAAAACATTATTTGCAGCACGTTCCATATGGTTGATTTTTTCCAGATTTTCATCCCGTCGAGAAATGTTTGGATTTGAACTCACATTTACACTCGCCAAACTCACATTTGGCGGGACTGTACCACTCGGACTACCTTAAGAATATATTTGAAATATGAAATTTTTCACGCGGATATGTAGTTTGTATATAAATTATATACTCTTCGTATGCCCGAAAACATTTTTTTTATCTTTGCCCGGATATGTCCGTACATGTGTCTAACACATGAATAATATACAATTTTTTCGTGAAAGGTATTTAATATATTTAATATATGATAAATATATTTTCGTGTATATTTTTTTTCTATGGGAATACAATTTTTGTAAGTCTTCTTGTTAAAACCTCAAATGTCCGAGAAGAACCTTTACGATTCTATTTGCGATAAACTGAAAGTTTTCGCAATGAAATAATACAAAAATGTAATGATAAAATTTAAAGTATTTTTCACAAAAAATCTAATAGCTCGTTGCAATGGCGATTTTTCCCAATCGTTAACGATATCAACAAAATGAACTCGGTAAAAACTCACCGAGATAGATCATCCAGTCTTCCGTGGCGAAAGCGTAAACGAGGCAGGCAAGGATCTTGCTCATGCAACTCATGACCCCGACGAGTGCATCATCGATCTTGAGCACGTGACTGAACAGTCCAACGGATACCATTGTACCTGTTTGCAATCGAAAAATTCCTCTCTCAGTCGGGCGACAAATCGGCACGCCAGTTATTCGCCAACAATACGAGTTGTATTCACAATTATCTTTCGTACGAAAACGTTCGCAGTCTCGTAACAAAACCGTCCACCGGCCGAGTGTTAGGACACGCGAACAGCTTTGTTATAACCTCGTTGCTTTGCGTAGCGTCACATTTCTTAATCAATCAATGCTGACTCGTTGTGAGGATTGCCATTTATCACGTACCGTTAATTACACGCTCGGGCAGACTGGACAGTTAACGAAAGGTTTTAACGTTTAAGAAACATTTCTTGTACACGAACATATCCATCATTTTTTTACGATCTTTTTTCTTGTTAATTTTACAATTTTCATCTTATGTACCAAGAATAAAGAATTCATGTTTCTGGGGAAAAATGTTTGTAAATGTGCAAATCTTTTTTTACCGGCTACCTAATTACTGCATACAGACCCCCCACCCATGGAAAAAAGTATAAGCGAAATTATATTTTACATGTCCTAAATCGACTTTTCACAAAAGACAGTATAGAACACATATGACATGAAATTTATGTGACGCACGGAGAAAAATACTTCTGTTTCTCTAACAAAATGTAAATCGTTAATAATTTATTGTTGTGGCAGCAAAAATATTTGGTTTTTACAGCAAAATATTTGTTGCCACTGCAAAATATTTGTTGCCACTGCAAAATATTTTGTTGTCCCTATGTTAACCAGGTAAATGATTTGGGGTAACAAAATTCTTGTTGTCCCAACAATTTGTTTTTTCTTTGCGCGGATATATCCGGGCAAATATGAAAAAATATATATTCTCGCGCTAAACATTGATCGTTTTAAATATATTTTAAATATATTTTAAATATATTTTTCGCATATACTTTTATTTCTTGAGGGCGAAATATTGCCTGGCAACGCTGATGCAAGTTATGCAAGCAGTTTTTATTTGTCGGTTTATTAATAGACCTATAAAAGTAATGTTATGCGCGCGGTTCCGAGGTAACACAACTATCGTGGTTTGTTCGATTACAGATTCGAGCGAAAAACCCGTCGCGGCGAACTTGACCTTCTATAACCAGACATTTTTATACTAAAAAACGGTCTCGTACCGTGCGCTTCCGCTGTAGATATGGCACAATAACGAGTTTAACGTTGATTATTAAATGCAGGCGGGTAGATCGACGGATTAAAGTACTATCGTAATGGTAATCTGGCGGGATTCCCTCCTTGATGTATAATCGTCTGATAATACCGGTATACACGCGATTACGTATTCCCGTGGGACGAGATGAGAATTTTTCAAGGCCTGCACACGTAGTCGAATCGAAAATAAAAAAAAACAGTTTTGTATGGTACAAAGTGATACTAAACGGCGGAATACAAATTTTACCAAATTTGCACCTCATGCACAGAGGATTAATAAATTATACAAATTTTTATATTTTAAACAAAAATAACAGTTATTCCAATACAAACAAATTTATTTATGTCCCGGTTATACTAAAACCTTGTAAATGAATAAACTTGATTTTACTCAAACAAATAAAAAAAATTCTCATGAATAAAGTTATAAGAATATTTAAAGTTCAAAATTCAAACTTAAATAAAGAAATTTGGTATCTTAAGTATTTACGTTAGTTTTTAGGCACGACCGAGCGTAAGCGAAAAGAAGTGCCTTATACATTCGTCATCGCAAAATCTGTTACTACCTGAAAAATAAAAAATACCAGTATAACTTTGCGTTTTGACCATTTTATAAGTGATTTCAATAGATTTTAGCGGTGTGTGTATGTGTGTGTGTGTGTATGTGTTTATCCACTGTAACAAGTGAACGGCTCTACGGATTTGGCTCCAATTCCATGTAGTCATCATACATTAGTCACAGATGGTCCACTAAGTTTCGCAACTTAATCGCTTCAGCCGTTTCCAAACGGTAGGGACAAGAATGCTGAAGAATTTTTTTTTTTTTTTTTGCTTATCTTTATCCATTTTATCAATCAAACGACTTAAACAAAGGTTTTTAAATTTTACATACACACCATATACAATTGTTAAACAGCATATGAAGCACCGCGATCGGTAAAACCCGAAATTCATTTTTTTTTAAATTATTATTATTTTTTTATGACGCTGACCTTGGACGATCAAACAAAAAATCTTACATGAAACAAAATATCCACTTTATACCATAAAGCGGATATTATAACATTTTCCTTTATACAGTTGAAGATCAACACCCGCGAAAAAAAATTACAATTTTTTTTTTTTTTATTTATTATTCTAATAAGAAACCGAATTCATAGAATTTATTTGTAAATCACACTCGTGGAGGCCAGTACAAACATTAGAATAGATGTCATAAATTATAACCGAGCGCAAAGCTTAATTTGTATTTCGTCTTTTTATCCCCCAATTAACATCAAAAAGCCGTATCATGCGTACCTTGTATACAGACAACACGCCTTTCTAATGTTGGTCACAATATAGAAACGAAGCGCATAGCGCAACGGGCAATTATTACAATGGAGCGCGACAACAGATGGTCGTGCCTATTGCGAAAAAGCGAAGCTTTTTTGCCATTTTCTTTAGTTTCCAAGATTGTGCATCGGACATCCGTATCAAACTTTAAAACCTGCCGATGAATCAAAATATCCTTCGCTGTCTTAATTCATTATATGGTTAACATTTAACCATATAATTTAACCAACAAATTTAAAATTATTTAGACATCTGTAAATAAGTTTTGACAATAAAATCTTTTAAACCTTTATCTGCTTTTTCGCGAAAATGATTACACGAAATTTGTGAATAAGAATTCAGAGCAGAAACGCGAGGTGTGCATAAAATTTCGTAGTGCGTAGCGCAACGTATGAATACCATTTCAGAGCACGTAATACGATGTGTCAATAATTTTACGAAGAGTACAGTGCGATGTGTACACGCTACGAGTGCCTTCAAAAATGTCACTGCGGGATATCTTCACGAAGTATGAGCGACAAAACTTCAAAACGAAGTTTGAGAAACAAAACCTCAAAACGAAGTTTAAGCAAAAAAACCTCAAAACTACGTTTGAACCACAAAACCTCAAAAGACAAGCCCCGAAGGGGCTTGTTAATTTTGAAAAGGTGAATAACATAAACGGAACGCCATTCAACGAAGAGCGAGCAAGAATCGTTGCAGTTAATGATGCATTTGACAATTTCGTAAGTTTTCGCGATCCCCCTCGCCCGTGAACTCCGCGTAAACACGTGTTGTGAATACCGAAATTAAGGTCGACGAAATTAATATTCAATTCAGATACAGTTTGCATGCGTAATGAGATTTATGGTAATGCGCGAGTGAATTGAAAGGACGCGGGTAGTCGAGCATGCGCGCGCGCCGGTCTGGCTGCGGGATCTTCTGCGCAAGAAACGGGCTGCGAAAGGCAGCCGAGCCCCCGAGCTAACGGCGACAGACAAGTCACGAGTGCCTGTACACCGTGAAACAGCAGTTAATTTTTTTATTTTATTTCTTTTTTTCCTCATCCGACCGCTCTATCCGTGGATCTCGCGATGCTTGTATTCGCGCAAGGACATCGAGATCGATATATCGATCGAGCGATCGAGACCGTGCGTCAATAAATCTTTCCAGGGGGCTCGTGCACGACTACTTTCAACTAATCGAGGATCCCGAAGGTCTGCTTCGATATTCATTCTGCAAATCTTTGCAGACTCATTGCGCCGTTTTTTTCACCCATTAATTCCCACGACGTCCATCGACAGTCGCCAACGACGGATAGGTGCGATCGTTCAAGTGGAGCGCGAAGCGAAGGAAACTCGTTTGCAATTAGTCTTCGGAAGATTAGCTCGCGAAATGGAAATGGATAATTGGCGAAGCGAAAAAGTCGAATGGGGCTCGTCTCGCTCGCCGAGAGAGCAGCCTCAGGGTCGAAACTTTAATAACAATCGTTCGAGCGTCGACCCATCGAAGGACGTACCCTCGAACCGGATGGACGGAAGTCCATCGACATTGACACCGCCTCGAATGCCGGAACTAGTTTCGTTCCGAGCCGCTTCTGTGGACCTAATACGCCGTTTATCGCGCCCCAATGATTCGAGATCTCTCCCGGTCTCACCTCAGGCCCGTGAAAATTCGTTTTCTCATACAGATTTCACTACTTTAGCTTTCCTTCTATATTTTTTTAGAATTATTTACTTCTTCGCCTTCGGAGTTACTTACTCGATAATTCATGGCTTAGAGCCTATTTGGAAAATTGTTCTCACCGATGAGATTAGTCACCATGCTGTAGGTCGAGAACATGCTGAACTTGACCTCGTTCCAGTTGAACCGATACCTCGTGAAGAGATACATCACCGCCATTTCACCTGTAACAAAATGTAACATTTAAGTAATACATTTTTATTTCATCATATAAAATACTTTTTAATATAATTGTTCAATGTAAAAATTACATGTTGCATTTAAAATTACATTAAAAACTGTATTTGGAACTCAACCCGAGAATCTATATTGAGTTCCGTTGTCGATAGTGACTTTCGAATCGATTTTCGGTCGTACGGAAAATAAAAGTCACGCATGCAATGCAACTGGTTGAATAATCAATTTCCAGTAAATACATTGAAGTTTTAAATACTCTCGCAATTTTTTTCCAATAAAAAAAAACTATGACGTCTGTTTTAAGTAGAGTGAACCAGACGTCCGAACCAAACGAGCGTTGCAAATTTGTTCCTGTGCCCGGTCTCTTTCCCTGTCTCTCATCTCTCTCTCTCGGTCACACGAGCGTCATTATCCGGACATTATGTAAGAATGCCACACAGGTTGCACAACAAGTTCGTTTATCAGTACGTCCATTTAGTCGTTTCCGCCGAGCTCTCCGCGGTCTTTATCAAATTATGCCTATCTCCTCTCCCGGTACATACTCCTTGCTTCTCCTCTCCCGACCTCTCTCGGGCTTCCGAAACGCTCGCGACCGGTTAAATACACTGCCAGACCGTTCTCGTGTTACCTCGAACAGCGCCGGTCTATGAGCATCGCGCAGCCACGGTAAATGCACTTACAACAATGTTAATCCACCTCGTCCTTGAAGAAAAATCGTGCGAGCAACCCGTGCCCAGAGGCTTTTATCGTCGATTGTGTCTAGCGTTCATCGCATGAGTTTACTGCAAGACTCGAGTTATCCTAATTGGAACAATCATGGGCCGACGTTAGGCTGATATTATTCATTGTATTTGCGAATAATTATGACTCAAAGTTAAATCGTTTAAGCTGGAAAAAAACCCCCGGACTGTGCCATTGTAGCATCGTCCTCGTGTGGATCAGATGCACATGGATCGTCCACATGATCCATAGCGTCTCATCGACATGTGACTCGACCAACCGTGCGCGAGACAGTAGGGAGGATCACAAACTTTTGAATTTCTCTTTTCTCGATCGTTTTAACCTTTTGCTTTGGTAAAAATACGGTTCGTTGTTAAATAATAAAGACATTGTAATATTAACAAAAAAAAATATACTGTGGACCATTGTTAGCAACAAAAAAATGTTTATGAGATGCACCATTTTTTTTTTTTTACAGTATGGAAGATGTACTCCAATGTTGCAATGATTGCATTTATAAACGTTCTGAATTATCGGCGTGTACTCTGTAGTTGTAGCGATTACGAGTATGAAAGCTCCAAACTACCCGCTTGATCGGTTTCACGTGTTGGACTCGCAATTTCAGGCGTAGCGTGTTTTCTCGCGAATACGGTTCGTTGCCAAAAAAAAGAAATTTTAAAATCAGGAAAAAAATATTGTGGACCATTGTGGGGAAAAAAATGTTTGGTCGATGCACAAACCCTCTTTTCGCTGTATGGAAGATGTACTCTAAAGTTGCAACGATTGCATTTATTAACGTTCTGAATTACCGGCGTGTACTCTGTAGTTGTAGCGATTACGATTATTAACGTTCCAAACTACCCGCTTGATCAGTTTCACGTGTTGGACTCGCAATTTCATGCGAAGACGCGTGTTTTCTCGCGAAGACTAGGCGGACACTTGAGTACTTCCGGTCGGTATTATCTTTCCTTGCACACTATCAGCTTCTTTGTAAGACTAATCTGTCGACTGGAATGACCTTGTCACGGAAACGAGCCACTCTTCTCTGTAACCACATCGGCGTTAACGACGCGATGTACCACCTTAATAACCGCGACGGCGGTACTCGATTATCGCAACTCGATTGCCGGTATTCCGGCTTAATGGTCTGTTCTCTTCGCGCTGTAAATTCTCTCGATTCTTTACCGAAGATTGGTCCTATGTGGGTACAATAGATTTTTAGATTTTTAGATTTTTAGATTTTTAGATTTTTAGATTTTTAGATTTTTAGATTTTTAGATTTTTAGATTTTTAGATTTTTAGATTTTTAGATTTTTAGATTTTTAGATTTTTAGATTTTTAGATTTTTAGATTTTTAGATTTTTAGATTTTTAGATTTTTAGATTTTTAGATTTTTAGATTTTTAGATTTTTAGATTTTTAGATTTTTAGATTTTTAGATTTTTAGATTTTTAGATTTTTAGATTTTTAGATTTTTAGATTTTTAGATTTTTAGATTTTTAGATTTTTAGATTTTTAGATTTTTAGATTTTTAGATTTTTAGATTTTTAGATTTTTAGATTTTTAGATTTTTAGATTTTTAGATTTTTAGATTTTTAGATTTTTAGATTTTTAGATTTTTAGATTTTTAGATTTTTAGATTTTTAGATTTTTAGATTTTTAGATTTTTAGATTTTTAGATTTTTAGATTTTTAGATTTTTAGATTTTTAGATTTTTAGATTTTTAGATTTTTAGATTTTTAGATTTTTAGATTTTTAGATTTTTAGATTTTTAGATTTTTAGATTTTTAGATTTTTAGATTTTTAGATTTTTAGATTTTTAGATTTTTAGATTTTTAGATTTTTAGATTTTTAGATTTTTAGATTTTTAGATTTTTAGATTTTTAGATTTTTAGATTTTTAGATTTTTAGATTTTTAGATTTTTAGATTTTTAGATTTTTAGATTTTTAGATTTTTAGATTTTTAGATTTTTAGATTTTTAGATTTTTAGATTTTGCAAGGAAATCAGATAAACACAAGAGCGCTCTTACGGGAGTATAATGAGAAAAATGAAGTCGCTTATCAAATCAATTATTCTCATCACGACGGTCACAACACGATATAACATATAATTTTCTAATAAACACACAATCAACGAAATTAGTCGATGCTGAGACCGCGCAGGTTGTTACAATCTTTCAACGTATTAATATACACGAAGATAATTATCCCAATATAATTATTTGCCAATTAAAATAATTATTTTTTATTCCACCGATTATATTATAGAAATCCGAGAAAATTGGCCCGACCTCACGACCTTCGCTGTAATAGCAGTTGTATCTCAGCATCGGAAATTTCGATACGAAAGGCAATTTTTTTCAAATTAGAAACGCGAGGGAATACGAGGCAAAAAAAAACAAAAAAGTTTGACGCGCGTGTAACTCGCCGGCGTACCGGATGTTCCCTCGTAATTTCCGGGTTAACGAGGAAATTCCATCAATCGCTCGATATACAACGAGTCGTTTTTCGAATTTATCTCGTTACGGCTGGACAATACCGGGGAATCCTCATGACATAACGGACGCAAACATTGCCACGGGATTTCGTTCTTTTCATGAAACGATCTGCGCCCGGAAATTATATTGCTGAGTATGCGCAGCGCCGTCGATGAGGCCCCTGTTCTAATGGAACAACTTTCCATCGACCGACTAATCTGACTTTTCAGTTCGAAGTTGATTTAACGTACGCGACTTTCACTTCTGCAAATCGTCGGACGATAGCTTATATCGCATATTAATAGTCTCGCGTGAGAGTTGTTTACGAGGACGCGTGCGGAGGAAAGCGAGGCAAAATGGACCCACGTCCTTCACATGAGGTGAGGCTGTTTTTTATGTCCCACAAAACGGTCCATTATGCCCCGCAAAACGGTCTATTATGCCCCGCAAGACGGTACATTATGCCCCGCCAAACGGTCCATTATGCCCCGCAAAACGGTCCGTTATGTCCCGCAAAACGGTCCGTTATGCCCCGCAAAGTGGTCCATTATGCCCCGCAAAACGGTCTATAATGCGACGCTCTCTCATACTGAAATATCAGAAAGCGATACGATGCTTAAAATTGTAGGGTACGAATCCGCAGAGTGTTTCGACTTCTCCGTACCGTGTTATCAGATTACGCGTTTTGCGGCATCCTGTAATATTTTTGACCCATTACTTATGCGAAAGTTACCGCGCATTCGTGCCCACAGCTATAATGACAAACTATCGCTACGATCGCGATCGAAATAATGACGATGACGCAAGGCCACCATTGTACATCAGCTCGTTCATTGTGATGTGTGTTATTTCTACGTTCGGGCTTAATCTATAGATTCAGTGACCCCGGGATGAGTGTGCGAGATGAGATTTGATGAACGATCGCGTTACTCAACGCGAATGATAATTAAGGAGTAAATAATTGGCATGTCGTGACAGTTGGAAAAAAAAATAAATACGGATATATAGTATACCAAGGGAAGAGAAACGAGAGGCTTGATTGCACGCGATAAGTCCGAATTCGTAATTATCATAACGACTTCGCGAGAGGCAAGCCAGCCGAGAACAAAAAAAAAACGGTATTGCCGATTATTATTATTTTTTTTTCTTTTCATTCCAGACAAAACTCGCTCTCCGCACGCCGCTCGCGAGATTTCGCGATAGCACGCAAATAAACATACAAATTACACCCGCAGCAGTGTCCTTCCGGGCGACTCTTAAACACGCGGAAGACGACCATTAGGCATCGTCATCGGACTCTTAGGATGTTAGGTTCGCCACTCTGCACAGGTGCACCACGGACTCCTTCATCCTGACTAACATTCCGCAGGCCGACAAATCTTCGCTGCACCCAGAAAAAAAATTTATTTGACGGCCACCGTTTATTTGATTTAAATAAATATTTATTTGATTTAAATAAATATTTATTTGATTTAAGTAACCATTTACTTAATTTAAATAACCATTTACTTAATTTAAATAAATATTCATTTAAATCGAATAAATATTTTACTTAAACCAAATAAACGGTGGCCGTCAAAAAATTATTTTTCTGGGTGTGCATTATTCAACTTTTAGCACATTTGATGTGAAAAATGTCTAAATATCAAAAATTAAAAATTTTGAAGGCGCTAACGGCAGTACGTTTTCTGGTACCAATTCGTGACAAGACGGCAAATAAAGAATGCATGCAGATGCATTCGTCAGACTTACCGTACATCGGCCCGATGACGACCATAACGATGATCATAAGAACGACGACCCTCTTTTGCCGATTGTTCGCCCCCTTTTTGAAAGCAACCCTGAAAGTCTCGTTGATGTGCCTTATCGAAAAGAAGTCAACGACAGTGGCGCAAGCGGACATCTCTTTGCCTTTGGCAACGGCCGCCTGGGGTGGTCTCGGAGCTTCCTTTATGACGACCAGACCGTAGACAAAGGCGAGTACGTAGCATACGGTCGATATAGCGAAGACCCCGTAAAAGCCTATCTTGATGTAGAGTATACCGGAAAGGGCCATGCCGATCGGCACGCCGAGCGACAGGAAAACATTAACGGCACCGATTCTCAGTGTTCTCGATTCCACGGTCGTAATGTCACCGATGTAACTGAATATCGCCATGAACATGGTGAACCAACCGCCCGTGAGAGCGGGCCACAGGGCTTCCGAGACACCGGCAGCTTCCATCGGTAACTCGTTGAACCAATAGACGCAAGCGATTAGACTTATGCTGGTCAAAAATTCACCGACAATCGGCAGGAGCATGCACGGTTTTCTCAAACCCGTGCGATCGCTCCAAGCGCCCATGAAGAGTATGAGAAGCGTCGGCAAACCGCTCTGCAGCGCCGTCTTCCATGTCTGCATTCCGGCGACGAGTTGTTGCACCGCCGTTTCCTCGGCCTCGAAACCGGTCGTGTTTCTCGCCGTCAGTGCACCACAAATTTCATCCGAATAGGCCAGGTTGACCCGGCACGCCTTCTCCAGATTCAGATTCTGGGTTGCCAGAGACGCCAGAACACTCGGCATTATGTAGCATGCGACCATCGGCTCGACTGTTATGTTGCTCGTAAGGAAGTTCCACTTTTGCTTGACGCTCATGGACTTCCATGTCGCCGGTCCTTCCGCGTTGCAGCTCGACATGCTCTGCAACGCCAGCGACTTCTTGTCGATCGACGACGGCTCCTGCTTCGTCGAGGGCTCGAGGGCGCTCGGCGGCGCCGCGTTGTTCGTCATCCTTATCGCGGATTCTCAGTCGCCTCTGCAATGAATCGTTTGTCGTCGGAAACGACGGGGACAGTGTGCTGAAGAAGTCACTCACGCGCACGCCAACGAGGTTTCAAAGAGAGTCATTCATGTCTTCGGGAAACGGAGCACCCTTGGAGTTCAGTTTCCTTTGGTCATCGGGCATTCACTGAAAGAACATCCCCATCACGGTTTTTCGCTATAGAGTACAATGTCACACTGTCTTCGGTTCCGAATCGATGTCACACCAGAATCCGGAGTCCGAGGAAGACGCACAACCGAAGATACCCCGGGCGATAATGGCGCGGGCCCTCTGAACCGATGACACTGTGCGGATAGTTGGCGATGCAGCGATGCACGGCGGTACCGTTGGTACCCGCCGGATAACAAGGATCAGTCGCGGTATAGCGTTAAGCTAAATTGAATGACACGATTGTTTCTCTTCGGAGAGCGATGGTAGCGACCGGTTGGTGATTGTTTCTGTGTGCTGGCCTGGTCGACCAGCGGACCAGCGTCGTTAGCAGATCTGTTCGCCCATTGACCACCGCACGGAGAGTCTTCGGCACGTTGGGTTTGGTACCGTCGTGTCGGCTACTTGGTCACTACTGGTTAACGCTGGTGGGATTGCCCGGTTGCCGTCTGCCTGTGTCTGCCTCTCTACTACTCGCTTCGGACTCTCCTGCTTACTGGCTTCTCTTGTCTCCCCGTGTTAATACACCGAACGGATCGGTCGGCATACGCGATTCTCGTGGAAAACTCACCACTCCCAGGTCCTCGGTCGCACCGGGGGGTTCGCGATGTTTCTCCGTGCAGCGTGGGTTCTACAACCGGCGATCCCCACCCAGTCTTTGGACTTATTTGGTTGGGTTTCGACACTTGTTGTCGCCGACTCCGCTCTCTGTCGTCGTCCGCTACTCCCTCACTTCCGCGTTGATGCACCTTCAGTCCATCCGACCATTCAAGCAGCGAACGACTGAGATCCGCGGGCCTCCTAGGTCACTTCCGGCTAACGCTTCGCGCATACTATATCGAGTATCCATCTCCGGCGTCGAACGTCCTTTTTTATTGCTTGATGAAATAACGAAAAATGTATTTATTTATTTTTTTCGTAAGAGACTTTCCGTTGTCCGATTCTAAGGCTATGCTGATGTTCACTAATTAAGCTGCAGTTACTCGGCCACAAAATTCTCTTTCCTACAACATCGTCGTTTTGGCATGATTCAAAGTGTCAACAAAGATAGCGGGTTTCTATGCGTCATTGAGGAAACTACCGAGGAGAAATGGTGAAAAGACTTTGAGAAGCTTGACCAAAGTTAAAAATTCTCAGGACTGTCGTTGGATCCCATCCGGAAAAAAATCACGTGACGTAGAGCGGCACGTTTTTTTTTTACGGAAAGTCATCGAGCTTTATCTTCGTTAGTGTCAAATTATCTTGCCAACCATGAAAGCTACCGAAGGTTGTTATATCGTCCGAACGGCGATTTCACTTTTGCCCCAAATAATAATGTTTATGCAGATACCGTTTTAAAATTAAACTGCTATCGTAAATGGCCTTTTCGCCTCTTCTCCTCGGAGCCTGCGCGCTGCCGCACTCGCGACCCTGACACTATTGTGGCTGTGCCTTGATTTCGCCGAAACTTGTGTCGCACCGGGCCGTAGACACCGTCAAATTGCGTACCCACTTATCTGTATCTACGTTTGCACAAAACATTATCGTAAACAAGTTCCAGAAAGGTGTTCGTCGCTAATTTAAAGCATCGAACAAATCAAGCGATATACCTACTCATCGGGACTACATGCAGACTCAATTCTGGGATTCGGATAGTCGACCAGACGCGTGAACATTTTTTTTTTCTAGTTACAAAAAATTGCACACACTCTTCCGGAAATTTCACGCACCGATATCAAGAGGATCGAGTCGCATTAAAATCGCACGCGAGCAACTTGAGATTTCTCCGTCCTGGAAATTCCCGCATGATGGAAACAACTCTTTCTGTTTTTTACTCGATCGCTACATGATCACCGCATCAAATTGCAAATAATAGACACGAACAACTTTACGTGACTTCCAATAAAGAAAAAAAAAAATAAGCAATTATTTCGTTTTCATTGCAGAAGACGTTTTTGTAAAACTTTTTTATCTTTGATTGCATAAAAATGACAAAGATGGAATAATGGTTTCATTACGATGTATAAAAAAAAATTATGAAACTTTATACAAAATGTTGATATATTTTTTTTGTTTGATGGCAAAAAAAAAATGACGTTGATGAAAAAAGATTTGATTTTGTTCCATATAAAATTATAAAACTTTATAAAAAAAAATGTTTAATATTTCGTGCTGCAAATTTTCAGTTCTTTAATATTCGTTGCGACTCGATCCTCCAAGGTGCGATCCGACTTTTCGAAAAGTATCTTTCAACGACAACTGATTCTTTCCTGAAGACACCGGAATCCCCCAGGGTGTAACCCTCACAGCCGTCTATATCCATGACACGCTTTTCCGAGTGCCCTGGCTCGGTTCTCCTCGACCCGTCGCGCGCCCGCCCGCAGATCACTGCCACGTCCAGTTGGGTAGAACAAACAAGCCATGATTTAACGCCAGGGTCGTCCGAATCTCCCGATAGTTCTTTCTTAATGGCCAATTCGAGACAATTACTTCCGCCATGGAGGAAAACTTCGTGACGTATATTACACGACCTCGTCGTTTTCGCGACGAACCTCCCGGGCAGCCACACCGAACTCGCAGTTTATGTAATCCCTTTCACTTCCTCGCACTCATGACAGAATTTCATTCGATTTTCCCCGCTGATAACATTTTTAATTACGATTGTGTGAAATTAAAAAAAAAAAAATAAATAAATAAAACAAAAATCGCACGTAAATCATAAAACACACCGAGACTATTCCCGAACGATTGCGAGCAGAGATTCGCGATAGATGAGCGACTATGACGATGTCGATGACGCGAGAACTGGCGTACTTCGCAAAGCATCATGATGCTGATACAATAATGATAGGCCTCGGTCTCTTTCTACCGGTGGGTGCTACCGTTCGCGGCTCCGTGTAGGGCATATGTGGCAGCCCCGACCCTCGGCCACCCGCGGGAGGGTTACCGCAGCTTAAGTGAGTAATGCGAGCGATGCTTATATTAAAATCGGCTCCGATACCGTGCAACGGACGCGAGTATAACACTGTAAGCGAGCTGTCCGTTCACACGATTCGCACGTTTCGGCTGATGCAGTTGTGGACATATCGACGAGCTTTCTTGGTTTTCTTCGCCGGATTCGCACAGTGGAACCTCGATTATCCGGGACGGGCGGGAAGGGAGCACGAATAATCGTCAACCACGGATTATTCTCGACCGATCGTAACGTGCCTGATTTTTTTTTTACTGCACGACGGGAGAACCGCCAGAAAAAGAATGGTTATACGACGAGAAAAATTGTACATTCGTCACACACGTGTATTTGTACAAAGAACGTTACGCGTCGATGTTCGTTTATCCGATGTAAGAAATGTTGCACGATCGGAACTGTTAATCGGAATATCACGGTCCCCGAACTGTATCACCGGACTTTCGAACGTACGAATAAAAACTCGCTTCGGCATAATTTTTTTGCGATGAGAATCGCTAATAAAAATTAAATGTTTTATTTTGTATTTTTGTTAATTAACCGCATTTATTTTTTCCCAAAAATTAAAATATTTAATTTTTCCCAAAAATTAAAATATTTAATTTTTCCCAAAAATTAAAATATTTAATTTTTCCCAAAAATTAAAATATTTAATTTTTCCCAAAAATTAAAATATTTAATTTTTCCCAAAAATTAAAATATTTAATTTTTCCCAAAAATTAAAATATTTAATTTTTCCCAAAAATTAAAATATTTCATTTTTCCCAAAAATTAAAAGTATTACATTTTTCCTAAAAATTAAAAGTATTATATTTTTCCTAAAAATTAAAAGTATTAAATTTTTCCTAAAAATTAAAAGTATTAAATTTTTCCCACAAATTAAAAGTATTAAATTTTTCCCAAAAATTAAAAGTATTAAATTTTTCCCAAAAATTAAAAGTATTTAATTTTTTCGAAAATTAAACGTATTTAATTTTTTCGAAAATTAATCGTATTTAATTTTTTCGAAAATTAATCGTATTTAATTTTTTCGAAAATTAATCGTTTTCAATTTTTTCGAAAATTAAACGTAATTAATTTTTTCGAAAATTAAACGTAATTAATTTTTTCGAAAATTAAACGTAATTAATTTTTTCGAAAATTAAACGTAATTAATTTTTTCGATAATTAAACGTAATTAATTTTTTCGAAAATTAAACGTAATTAATTTTTTCGAAAATTAAACGTATTTAATTTTTTCGAAAATTAAACGTATTTAATTTTTTCGAAAATTAAACGTATTTAATTTTTTCGAAAATTAAACGTATTTAATTTTTTCGAAAATTAAACGTATTTAATTTTTTCGAAAATTAAACGTATTTAATTTTTTCGAAAATTAAACGTATTTAATTTTTTCGAAAATTAAACGTATTTAATTTTTTCGAAAATTAAACGTATTTAATTTTTTCGAAAATTAAACGTATTTAATTTTTTCGAAAATTAAACGTATTTAATTTTTTCGAAAATTAAACGTATTTAATTTTTTCGAAAATTAAACGTATTTAATTTTTTCGAAAATTAAACGTATTTAATTTTTTCGAAAATTAAACGTAATTAATTTTTTCGAAAATTAAACGTATTTAATTTTTTCGAAAATTAAACGTATTTAATTTTTTCGAAAATTAAACGTATTTAATTTTTTCGAAAATTAAACGTATTTAATTTTTTCGAAAATTAAACGTATTTAATTTTTTCGAAAATTAAATGAATTAAATTTTTTTTGCAAGACATGTTATTGTGCAAAATCTTCCGCTGCATCGAGATGCACTATTATTATTTTGTTTATAAAAGTAGTTCTAACTCAGGGAGAAATGAATTAGAGGGTTTAATTTTCATTGCTTATATGTGACTCGACTCCTTTAACATTCAGTGAGGCGTCTCTGAGTGCCACAGTTAAATTAGCACGTAATGTTTTCGATATTTCCATCGTGGGTCGGTTGTAGGACGGGTTTATAGCGACTTTCACTGTAGCATAGTACTGGTCGTATAGGTGTCTCAAATTATCAGATGTAAAAGTTTTTAAAAATGTTTAAAATAATTTTTTTTCACTTTAATAACCACTACGGTAAATGGCAAAGTGTTGCGACATCTGGAAAGAAAAGTCGATCTGGGAAATTGAAGCCGAACATTAATGTATGAAGCCTTGAGAAAATTGCTTTCACAAATGATACTTTGTACACCATGTATGCCGCAATCGTAAGTGTAATTATGCTGGATCTAATGATCCACCGGGTGTACTTGAACTTTCCAACTTGAGAAGTGGAATGCACGTACATGGATGTATCAAGAGAGGATACGGTGACTTTGAAAAAAATTGCCAATCCGTTGGAAGTACTAATCGACGATTTGTGAACATAGCTTAATAACCGCTAATCACGTCAAGCGCCAATCAATTTTAGCCGATTGACAGCCCGATGAATGATTAGACGTGCCATTAAGTTTCATTAAGTAACAGACAGTAAAAAAGGGTTGTAAATTTTTTAAAACGATTTGTTGTCCATAAAGCTCTTTTTTTACATTCTCAGCACGCACAAAGTAAAAGGAGAGGAAGTACTATAATAAAGAGAATGGACTGTGAGGTTATATTCAAGAAATTCGTTTTAAGAGCATGTGAAAGACCTTTCCGAGTGTGTCTCTCTCGCTCCGCCGTGAGCGCCACTCATGCTATCTCTCCCGCTCTCCATAGTGCTTCACATGCTCTTAAGGACGTTGGAGCGAGTGGTGTTCATTTTGCCTAAATTCGAGAAATTCGGGCAAGAATTGCAAACACTTCCCAATGTTATTTTATAAAAATCTGAAAAAATTCATACTTATTATAGGCACTGAAAAGATTCATTTTGCATAATAATAATTTCAAAATGTTATTAACAAATTGTTGAAAAAAAAATTGTTCATCAAAATATGTGGTAACTCAACTTTTTTTTTAAATAAAAATGATTCGTTCATTTTTCGGAATACGTATGAATGTTTTCAGATTTTTATCTTTATTTTGATTTTTCTTGTTTTTTACATGGAAAAATGTGCAAAAGTCAAAATAAAGATAAAATTCTGAAAAAATTCATACGTATTCCGAAAAGTGAACGAATCATTTTCATTAAAAAAAAAAGTTGAGTTACCACATATTTTGATGAACAATTTTTTTTTCAACAATTTGTTAATAACATTTTGAAATTATTATTATGTAAAATTAGTCTTTTCAATGCCTATAATAAGTATGAATTTTTTCAGATTTTTATAACATTGGGAAGTGTTTGCAATTCTTGCCCGAATTTCTCGAATTTAGGCGAAATGAACACCACTCGCTCCAACCTCCTTAAGGTAGCTATGTCGCTTCGCGCTCATTTCGCATAAGTTCGAGAAAAATAAGTAAGTAGTAATTGCAAGTACTTCTCGATGGTATAAAAATCTGAAAAAATGCATGCATCGTAAAGGTCCTGAAAATATTAATTTTGCATAATAATAATTCCAAAATGTTATTAACAAATTAATAAAAAAATTAATTGTTTACCAAATTACCCGGCAAACCAACTTTTTTTAAAATGAAAATGATTCGTTCATTATTCTGAATACGTATGAATTTTTTCAGATGTTTCAATTAGTTTTGATTTTTGTGTTTTTCACACATTTTTTCCAAATAAAAAAAAAAATCAAAGCTAATTGAAAAATCCGAAAAAATTCATACGTATTTAGAAAATTGAATGAATCATTTTTGTAAAAAAAAACTTTCGTTGCCTTTTCGTTGTACCTTTAGTATGCATGCATTTTTCCAGATTTTTATACCGTCGAGAAGTATTTGCAATTTTCTCTTATTTTTCTCGAATTTATGCCAAATAAGCCCGAAGCGACATAGTTACCTTAAAGGTCCGAGAATACTTACAACAAAAAAAAAAATTTTCTCGTTGTCTTTAAAATTTTTTTTTCATCACTCGGTGCGGAAATGGCCACTTTTCCGCCCGCTTCGCGTGCGTAAAACCGCCATTTTCGCACTTTGTGATGAAAAATTTCGTACATCCTTCGAGCGAAACACTCTTACTAACTCGTGTGATTACAGCCCTCGCCTACGGCTCGTGCTGCAAACTCACACTCGTTAGAAAAACGTTTTTCGCCCTCGTGGAGTAATGTACTACTGTCCATGAATCACACTTAAAAAAATTATTAAATTAACAAAAAAAAGATTGCGTACGTTTAAAATGTGAAAACGATTTTGTATCGGGTACAATAATACTCCGAACAACCATCCTAAATTACAAGTAGAGTTCAATGAACTCTCACTCCGCTTCTCATCCGCGCGATTCTCCCGTACGACTGCTCAACTCCGGCGAAGCCTTCACTAAACTCGTTTTCGCGATCAACATAAAATGTTTTTTTTTTAAATATAATTGATGATCTAACTCCAGAAAGGCATACAGGCTATGATTATACCCAGCGCGTATGTCGTCACGGCACAAAGCCATCGATATAATTATAACTTCATTTCAGCGCCGCTCGAAATATCGTGTTTCTTTGTCGCAAGCCTCGTGTATCGTATTATCGATATATCGATAAATGCCGATATTCCGTGAACATTCTAGGCACGGCGAATGTACAGAGCCCTTTCGCGCGGCGTAATAACTCGTTACTCAAATTACAATGGCGAAACTTTATCGTTTGCTACGAACCGATACGAGACTCCGGCTAGACCCAGAGCGAAACGATCGAAGAAGTACACTGTAAAAATAATTAGAAATTACATTCTAAATTTAATGTACTGGAACTTGAAATTTGCTTACATTACTTACATTTATTGAACATTAATGTACTTTTTTTTAGCAAAATAAAAATACCGCATATTAATTTTACAAATATTTTGCTTGAAATTTACAAAAATATTAATTAAAAATAAAAATCTTACTGTAAAATTTCAACGCACATAGGGTAGACCGGCCAATAATTGGACAGTTAAGCGACGAAAAAGCCAGTGAAAGCCACGTGCTCTTATGGAAAGTGCCTATTCACTGGTCTTCTCCAATCACTGGCTGGGTTACCCTATGTTTGAAATTTCAGAAACAGTTTATGTCAAAAAAAACTTCCAATAGCGTTCATAAACTTTCAAACCATTTTTTTTACAGTGTAAAAATCTGGACTGCAGTATAAAAAAAATTCGTATGAAATTCAATGTGTCAAACTGGAAGTTTTAATGCAGGAACTCGTATATTAAATTTCATGTACAATTGTGATGAAAAACTGCTGTTCAGTGTATTGAAAACATTCTGAATACTTTATTTTTAATAATTTACTTTAATTTTGCTATGAAAGTACTTTAATTACAAAATTTACTTTAATTTAATTCAAAAAGAATATTAATTTTTCATCACAATTATACATTAAATTTAATCTACCAGTTTTTTTTTCATAAAAACTTCCAGTCTGGTATAATAAATTTACAATTTTTTTTTTTACAGTATGTGATCGAGCCAAGTACTTGGCAGCTCGAGTTCGTCCGAAATTAATTAATGTCATCGATTTCCCTAAACAAATATCGCTAGCATACGCAAATAAATTTTTCGTAATACGGTAAATCAATGTACATATCCGCAGGCATTTTATTTAAATACCATGAATAAATACAGCGACGCTGATTTACCGTATTTATTCAACTTTCCCGTTTTATGCACGTAATATGCGGCAGAGCGAGGGTCGCGATTGTCGGCGTCGATTGCATAAGCGTTTCTTTTGTCACGATCGCGGTGATCGAGGCAATCACTGCTCGGGGACTCCATCGCGAGAATGGGCTCTCTGCCACAACTGCGAATAATTGGTTTCCCCGACAACATTTCCCTCTCGTTGCTCGACTCAACTTTTTTTTATCCGTTCCCGATTAACACCGGCCCGAGGTAAAGCGGCACCGCCGATGCTGGACTGGCGCGACCCGCGTGCGAACCAACTCGTGGCATACATTAGGTAATGAATCAATCATTAATGACGAGCGATGATGAGCCATTACCGATATTAAAGGCGCCTGCCCCCCGAACGTCCCCTCCACAGGCAACGTAACAGGTAGTGGATCGAAACCCAACAGAAAATTATTGAAACTACCTCGATAACCGAGCGAGCAGATTCTTTTTTTTTGTCTCTCGCAAATTGCCCCGAGGAATTTGACATTGAACAGTCGGGACGATAATGAAAACGAGAACGTGACCATGTGACAACAATAATATTCTGAAACGACGGGATCTCCACTCCGTCGCTCTCGAATCGCATTCGTCATTTTTTTTTTTTCGTTTCGTTTCGGTCTCGACGCTATCTGTTCGATAATATATATATATATATATATATATATATAATTTTTTTTTTACATTTTTTCACCCATCTCCGCTAGTGGAATTATACTGAAAGAGCGGATACATTATTGGGAAGATTTGCGACACGATTATCCGAAACATAATATACCATGGGACAATATGCAGATATATCCAGATATATATATATATATATATATATTTATATATATGTAGAATAAACATGATACAAGTTTACTTTCTACTCGGATCCCAGTTTACGCATAACTATTAACTAATTACCCAAATTTATTTTCTATAATTATTTTTTTATTCTCTTTTATCAGGAATACACTGTACTAAATGCAATCATACTTTCTTCCTTGCAGCTGTAATTTTTTTTGTCAAAGAACTTGTTCCATAAATGAAATAAACAAATAAATAAACGCTCGTGTTTTCGAAAACATAATTATTTGGTACACATGGTAATATTGCTGTGATAACGTTGCCCAATTATGAAAGTGCGAATTTTATTTTTGATCATTTTTCGCAAAGACTATTATTTCACGATGGGAAATCAATGCGCGATGTTTTGATGTGTTTACGTATCCCCACGTGTGCCGAGGACACCGCGGTCAGGCATGAAAAAATAATTTTCAATTATGCTTCGTCGTTGCAATTATGAAATGCGGCGAGTTAGCTGCGACTCTCCTGATGACGCAACAGGGTTCCTCAACCCTCATGTGCATTCACGCAATAACGTATGAATAAAACGTTCACCTGTCGGAGCCAATACACGTTCATGCTGCAAAGTTATAACTATAAACCGTCTGAACTTCACTGCTTCGCAACCTGTTTACTTCCTGCGTCGAAGGTATTTCAGGTTGCCGCTGCATAAAAACTTTACGTAGTGAATTTTATTCTTAAGCGGTTTCTTCGACGGGAAGTTTACCGTTGCCTTTACTCATCGGGTCTTCAACTGGAAATACCCTTTAGAGGATATTATGGATTCACAACCGTTTCCGTGCCGGAAAATGTTTAAAAGATAGTTAAAAAAAGGTTTCGGTAAACATTCGCTGGACCGTAGCCAGTTAAAGCAACTATCTTCCCGATATTATTTCACAACGGTTTACAGTCGTAGACCAAACGGTATGTTTATTTAAACAAAAGAACACAAAATAATTACAGTAGAACCCCGATTAACCGGAATGCTCGGGATCGAAGAGTCCCCGGATAATCGAAAGCCCGGTTCTTCCGAACTACACCCAGAAAAAAAATGTATTTGACGACCACCGTTTATCAATATTAAGTAAAATATTTATTTGATTTAAATAAATATTTATTTAAATTAAGTAAATAGTTACTTAAATGAAATAAATATTTATTTAAATCAAATAAATATTTTACTTAATCTTAATAAACGGTGGCCGTCAAATACATTTTTTTTCTGGGTGTAGACAGCGAAAGTATATAAGTCAATAGTGACTAATGATACAGCTTTTATTTTGACTAGTTACAATGACATTTGGCACAACTTGCACATAATTGTTAAAAAGTGTGAACTACAATGTCAAGCTTTGGATTTTTTTTTCATTAATAGTACGTAAGCTAGTCTTTTTTTAAGTACTCAGTGACTGGTTTGCTCCGAGCATAAAAAAAACAGCTCGGAAGACGCACGGTTAATCCGCGTCTCGGTTAATCCAATCCCGGTTAATCGGGGTTCCACTGTATGTACAAAATCGAGCTTCAGAGGCTTTATAGCCTTCGCAGTGCGAATTTTAAAAAACAATTTTTTAAGCACGTTTCATCTTAACGTTATTTCACTACGGGTCAAAATCTTCGATCAAAGGATGTATTTATTTAGAAAAAAGGAAAAAATATGTTAGAAAATTTGAACTCTGAGGGTTTAAATAAAAAAATAATCATTCAAGACCATTTTTTTATGTCTTGATTAAAACCAATCTAGAAAACATCCGAATTGCTAGAAACAAAAGCAGACTGTCGACTATTGCTTTGGTAAATAATCTTCCTCTGACTATGACGCTAATAAAGCCGTCAAATCCTGTGCCGTTATTCGTAAACAAGGTCAACCAGTCGAGCACTGTGCGAAAGACGTTATTTTTTTTTAATTAGAAAGGATCTCGGAGATCTTTAAATAATACTGACGAGACGGCCATGGCCGACAAGCGAAAAAAATAATAACACCGTTTATCAACTTAATCCGTTAACATCTCGAGATTTTTTAAGACCTTTTTTATACCGAGCGGTCGTATGTTTATCTGTTTAAGCCACTTCGCTTTAGCACTTCTGCCGGTACTTTTTTATACACGCGCATACTAACATTCACGAAAATTCAGGTATCGTCAAGGTTACTTCTTCTTGCTTCCTGCAAGCCGTTATTATCGGTACCCAATAATTTCATGATAGCTTCATAATCACGCGCAAGTAATTGTCAACAATTTGCAAAATACCACACGTGGACGTCGAGTATACTTACGTGACGAAATGTGAATGCACCTTTCGAGACAGGATTAAAATTATTTTTGTAAACTGAGTTTTAGTCAGGCATTAAATGTATTTGATATTTTTTTTTTATAAAAAAAAAGTTTATCACACATGCCGGAACATGACAACGACAATAAAAATGTCGGATTGCGTTTGAGAATGTCAGTAAAGATTGAGTGCGATTTGCGGAAAAAGATTATTTAGGGATCATTTATTAATTTAAAAAAAAACGATGACTGGTTAATGGTTGACGAGAACTTCGTATTCACGGAACGAGAGTTCTTCGCCGTCGAATGGAATGTAGAGACATCCATGGCTGGCTTGAACCTGGACAAAGAGAAATTTTTTTTATATTAAAAATTCAGAGTTAAAAAAATAAATTAATTATTTTTATTTAGAAAGTATTATTTAAAGGTTTTATTTACTAACTTTGCCAACGGTTTGGGCGCCATTGTGGAAAACGCGACCAACGTAGAGGGGTTCACCCTCGGAGTTCTGTCCGGCAACCACAGCGTTGGGAGGAATTGCACCGTTGCCGGCGTGCTCCCACGCGAACGAATTTTGGCACAGAACCTGTCGAAACATAAACAATAATGTAACCAAATAATGCAACGCTCGACTCGTCCTTTCAAGAAATAGTTATCTAGACAAAAAATTATTTACGATAATATTTTTCGATGAGAAAGCTATTTTATATTTAAAAATCAATACCTTTGACAAGCACAGTTAAAAAAAAAGTAGATAGCGCTATCAGCAGATATGATAAGGAAAGTCATTTCGGCTCGAAAGTATTATAAAAATTATATATATCTGTATTTTTTTTCCTCGATATGTTGACAATCCGTTTGTCCGTCAACGTTTCCGCGAAAACACTCGCGGCATATATCGAGGACGTTCGCTGATAAGATTATCATTGGTGCTGTAAGCTTTAGATACAAAAAAAAAGAAAAAGTTTCACCTCGTATTCGTGTTTGGAGTGTTCTTCTCCGCCGTACGCGACGTACGCAGCATTCTTCTCGGGAATCACTTTAGCCGGGATCATGTCACCGTTGTGGAAGGCGCGACCAACGTAGATTGTCGAACCGTCGACATCGCGACCCCCGGTCACTGCCGTTTCCGGAACCATCTGGCCGACCGTACGCGTCACCCATCTGTATGCTGCAATTCATATGACAATATAAATTAATTATTAATTATAAACAGTAAAACAAAAAACTTATTTCTAGTAATTTATAACATTTTCCAAATTTTTGTATTCTTGGTCGTCACAAAGCTTCATTTGTCGATCGAAATTGCATCGAACCTAATACTCGAAAAATTGAATCGAAGATTCAATTGAAAATTCTTATGATAATATAAATTAATTATAAAAAATAAAACAACAAACTTGTTCCTAGTCATTTATAAGTTTTTCCAAATTTTTGTACTCGTGGTCGTCACAAAGATTTGTTTATCGATCGAAATTGCATCGAACCTAATACCCGAAAAATTGAATCAAAGATTCAATTGCAAATTCATACGATAATGTAAATTAATTCTAAAAAATAAAACAAAAAACGTATTTCTAGTAATTTATAAAATTTTCCAAATTTTTGTACTCGTGGTCGAAACAAAATTTTTTGTATCGATCGAAATTGTATCGAATTTAATACCCGAAAAATTGAATCGAAGATTCGATTCAAGATGCGTGGCAACATGTGTATGAGCCCTTGAATTAAAACGTCATTGAGTTCTCGGACTGCAATGCGCGTGATAACGGTAAAAAAAAGAATGTTGCAAGAATTTCTGGAATTTCGTTTCGTGTAATACATTGATGTCCGAATTGGTTAATACTCGGTTATATGAGACACAATTGCTGTAAATTCTGAAGATACTATTTTTCGTGCAGGTGCGCTTCCGGTAAAATTCCGAGAAACCCGATACAAAGAAATAATTAGGCGTTTCATTGTAACGACAATTGTTCATCTACACACGTATTAACTTTTTAAACGCGCCAGATGATGTCATCGGACCACTTCAAAATGATAAGCAGGAAATTTCTGTAATCCGGATAAAAAAACTTCTGCATGCATGCGGCACGTAGCGTATATATCATAACGAAAGTCTGGTGCGAAACGCCCGTTTCGGATTTCGTTAATTTATGTCTTTGCCACGTTTGAGTCACCTGTATTGATTTAACGATGATCTCATGAATACGTTACGTGAAAGAAGGTATGACGAAATTGTCGAATTTTTACAAACAAAAAAAGCGTAATTATTTCGAGGCTATTTGTTCCGACCGTACAGATATATATACACAAGCGTGAGAATAAATAAATTCCTCGCTACAAAATAGAGAAGCAAAATAGATTACATATTTATTGTAGTTAGGTGTTTGTTGGATATTTTTAGCTATTCAGATTGAAGTGTTTGAAATTTCATATAGCGATATCGACGGTTAAAAATCAAAACTGTGTAAGTCGTTTAATCGTTAATAATCTTTATAGTTTAATAATCGATAAATAAAAATTGCTACAGGGATCCACGAAAGCCATTAAAGTTTATAAATTACGGGAAACAGTGGGAATCCTATGATTATAAAAAAATTGCGAATTACTTTTTCATAGACTACTATATGGATAATCTAATATAATATTAAAACGGTGAAATCGAATTATATTTTAAGGAATACTTTATAACGAGACTTGCCTGGCATTTTTGTCGATACGATTGACACTGCTGAACGTTTAAGGTAAAATGACGCTTATCAGATTTCGTTACCTGGTTAAGAACCCGTTTTTATCTTATCGCGTCTGTTCTACCATGTTTGAGTACGTTACCAGTTTGGGAGTGTATGTTTTCTTCGTACTCTTGCCGCTTCAAGACCGACGATAGAATCATACTCATAAAAATACGACGGAGTCATAAATGTACGATATTCATAAAAATCGAAAGTCATTTATAATTTTTTTCGATTTGTATCCGGTGCGGAAATCCGAAGGACCTACATCGTATGCTTGTATACACCAAATACGGCTCAATTTAATTACACAATATAATTAATTACCATTCAGCCGATTAGCATTTTTACGACTTTGGACTCTGCTCTGCTCCTTCTTGCGAAGAAGATAAAAATTGATCGTTTAAAAAATTAATAATTCATCTGATATAAAATGGATAACATTGTTTCCATGGTCAGCACGATCGTAGATCGTTTGCAGTATTACGCTTATCAGTATTCCGATGGCATCCATGATACAATTAGTTTATCAATGAACATTAATCTGATAGAATTTCATAGAAAGCCAGTGCGTGCAAAATTGTGTTTTGCAATATATGATATTGGAAAAGATCCTGCAGATATTTTACAATTTCTGCGAACATATGCAAAATATTATACATTTCGTGAATGCAATATGTAGTCTACCGCACTCGAAAGTTTCGGGAGAGGGAAGATTTATAGCTTTTGGATATAGAGTCCATCCAGACGATGAAAATAATGATTATGTCTATACTTTCTCACTCACTGATTCATCGCGTTTATCGCGGTCAATTCATTGATTAGATTCGTCATCCATCAGATTCGTAACATTCTACCCATATACCCGAGTAGAAATTTTCGAGCGTTACATCAGGCCCTGATAGGGTCCTGATAAGGGCCTGATAAGGCCTTATCAGGACTATGAGTATTTTAGCGAAGGCGGGAAAAAAAATAATTTTTAAACCTTAAAAAAATGTTTCCCTGCTATGTGGGTAAAGGAAACCAGATATAAATTTGATGAAGTAATTCGATAATAAATTAATCCCCAAATTTATAATTTATCTTGTAATCTTGATATTGAAAGAGATCTTGCAGTTTTATATTTTACAGTTTTTGCGAACATATCCAAAATATTATACATTTCTTTCATTCAATATGTATTCTATCGTACTCGAAAGTTTCGGGAGAGGAAAGACTTTTTGCTTTTGGATCGAGAGTCCACGCAGACGATGAAACTAATTTTTATATCTCTATGCTTTCTCACTCACCGATTCATGGCGTTTTATGTGATCAATTTCATTAATTAAATTCTTAAAATCCTAACGGATCTCCAGATAGAAATTTTAGGAATAAATTTCATAATAAATGAATCCCCAAATTTATAATGTATCTTATAATCAATGATCTTATAATCAATGATATTATAATGTATCTTATAATCAATGATATTATAATGTATCTTATAATCAATGATATTATAATCAATGATATTATAATCAATGATATTATAATCAATGATCTTATAATCAATGATCTTATAATCAATGATCTTATAATCAATGATCTTATAATCAATGATCTTATAATCAATGATCTTATAATCAATGATCTTATAATCAATGATCTTATAATCAATTATCTTATAATCAATGATCTTATAATCAATGATCTTATAATCAATGATCTTATAATCAATGATCTTATAATCAATGATCTTATAATCAATGATCTTATAATCAATGATCTTATAATCAATGATCTTATAATCAATGATCTTATAATCAATGATCTTATAATCAATGATCTTATAATCAATGATCTTATAATCAATGATCTTATAATCAATGATCTTATAATCAATGATCTTATAATCAATGATCTTATAATCAATGATCTTATAATCAATGATCTTATAATCAATGATCTTATAATCAATGATCTTATAATCAATGATCTTATAATCAATGATCTTATAATCAATGATCTTATAATCAATGATCTTATAATCAATGATCTTATAATCAATGATCTTATAATCAATGATCTTATAATCAATGATTTACATTCGTAAATCATTAGACTTGCAATCCTATTCTTCGAACAGTTCATAACCTTGGCGCGTCGTCGAGATTCGTGACTCTTCGGGGATGCTCGTCATTGTTCGGAAAACTCGAGAATCACCACGCGCCGTGGTGGTCACACAATCGCACGAGTGAGTTTTCTCAAAAATAAAGCATTTATGAAGGCTGCCCTGAAAAATTATAAACGATAAGTGACAATCGATCTATCGCGCATTTGTCGTACAATGAAAGTGAAAGTACTGACCCGTAATCCGGATGATTATCTGCGCGAAACCAAACGCGACATACACAAAGGTAAGTTGTAACCAACAGGATAACATAACCTCATTTGACTGCACGTTAATTTTTGTTTAATCGCAGTGCCAAGAAATTACGATCCTGCGTTGCACCCTTTCGAGGCAGCCAGAGAATACACCAGAGCTCTAAACGCCGTTAAGTTAGACCGAGTTTTCGCAAAGCCTTTCATAGGAAACTTGGAAGGTCACAAGGATGCTGTTTACTGCGTGTGCAAACATCCGGCGAGTCTCTCGACTCTGCTGAGCGGCGCGTACGACGGCGAAGTTCGAGTCTGGGATCTTCCGCAGAGAAAGTGTGAACGCTCATTTCTCGCCCACGACGGCGTCGTCAGAGGAATAGCTTTTGCTCCAGACGCTGAAAATTTTATCACCATAGGCGACGACAAGACGATAAAAACATGGAAATATGGCAAAGAGGACGAGCCGACTAACACCGTTATCAGCAAAACGGTGGTGAGCGCTATAAGTCACCATAGAAAAGATCCGTTATTCGCTACGTGCGGAGAGGTCTGCCAGATATGGGAGGAAACTAGAAACGAGCCTGTGAGAACTTTTAAATGGGGAGTTGACAGTCTTCACGACGTCAAGTACAATCCGGTACAGACCAATCTTTTGGCTGCATGTGCCAGTGATCGCAGCATCATTCTCTACGACACGAGAGATACCGGACCTCTGCGCAAAGTCACTATGAGATTGAGAACTAACAAGCTATCATGGAATCCCATGGAGGCTTTCTCGTTTACGTGTGCCAATGAGGATTACAAGTAAGCGATGATCCTGAAGTTAATTGGGCATAAAATGTCGTTGGTATAACTGGACGTAGTAATTTTTAAATATTTTTTACATGCTAGCTGATGAAATTGCAAAAATTTGAAGATAAATACGGAAATTTCTTCAATTTTTTGAATTTGATAGGACGAGTGCGATTAAGGTCTAGCTAGTACAGTTGAGAATATACTAAAGATTTTTAAGATCATATGAACTACCTCCCAGTTTATCCCGGGCTCAGTCAGTATCAAAAACTATACTCAAGTTTTGTCATGGGTTCTTGTATGTACGGTCAAAAGAAAAGTCACATCGAAAATGGATATCATCTCGGCTTTTAATGAGACTTTTCATGTGATTGTGAATGCAAGAATCTGTGAGAAAAGTTGATTACAGTTTTTATTACCGACCACAATATTTAACATGCTCTTAACATTTAACCAGAGCTTGGTCAGCATCAAAATCTGTAATAAAATTTTTCATGGTTCCAGAGGTTGACGGTAAAAAGAAAAGGTCTCACTGGGAACAGATATCAGAATAGATTATAGTTGGTATAACTGGACATAGCAATTTTTTAATTAGTTACAGTATGGCTGATAAAATTGCGAGTCTTTGAGGACAAAAATGGACATTTGTTTAATTATTCATCTATGAATGGACACGAGCGATTACGGTGGTGTGGTAAAAGCCCCTGTCCTCCTGCCCGGGCCCAGTTGGTGACAAAAACTCTACTGAATGCCGATTTGAGACCGCAGACCGCCGAGCAAAAATAAAATTGTCTTTCCCTGCGTTTGCCGATTCCCCAGGGAAAGACAATTTTCATTTTCAGCGGTGGATTCCGGACTGAAAATGTCATTCAGTACAGTTTTTGTTACTGGCGGCGGTATTTCACATCACCTCAAGGCGAGGTGAAACAGACTCAGTCGGTAATAAAAACTGTAATGAATGGCGTTCAGAGATGGTAAACATCTCGTGAAAAAGCAAAGTATTAGCTGATGTAGAATTCGATACCGCGTCCGATGATTCGCGGTATTGTGCGTTCACATTTGGGATAAAGCGTTCTTCGCTTTTATCCCAAATGTCATACATTTTTATATGGCATTGATTCGCAAAATGCAAGTATCTCTTGCATTCATATGTCACGTGGTACATGTCGCAACTATTTTTAAGAGTATGTGAAACATATGGAGTGCGAGAGAGGTAGCATCAGTGGCGCTCTGGCGGAGCGAGAGAGACACGCTGAGAACGTGTTTCACATGCTCTTAAGGGCATGTGCAATACTGCGGTCGGTAATAAAAACTGTAATCAACTTTTCTCATGGATTCTGGCATATACGGTCAAAAGAAAAGTCTCATCGGAAGCGGATATCATTTCGGCTTCCCATGAGACTTTTCTTTTGACCGTATATGCGAGATCCAGTGAGAAAAGTTGATTACAGTTTTTGGTACCGATTGAGCCCGGGATGGACGGGGAGGGGGGTGTTTCATATGGTCTTAAGGTGAAGTGAAAGTCACGTGACAGGGCCATGAGTGTGAGAGAGATAGTTGCAATTTTCAAAGTAACTTTATTCAATGGTGCTAATTTTTTTGAGAAAAAGATGAATTTGGGCCGGATGCGAAATTATCGTGTGCATCCGGCTCGAATTTGCTTTTTCCTCAAAAAAATGAGCACCCTTGAAAAAAGTTCATTACAGTTTTCATTACTGACCGCGATATGTCACTTCCCCTTAAGCGCTTGCGAGTGGAGTTGAGAATCCGTGAAAGATTTTTAACATCTTACCAGAGCTCGGTCGGTATCGAAATCTGTAATAAAATTTGTCATGGTTTCAGAGGTTGACGGTAATAAAGAAAGGTCTCACTGGGAACGGATATAATTTCATCTTCTCGTGAGACTTTTCATTCGATATTGAATACCAATTCCTGCAGAAAAAAGTTTATTACAGTCTTCATTACCGACCGCGGTACTTCACGTGCTGTTAGAAATATTTATGAACGCTGTGTTGAGAAAGACAAATAAAATTGTCGTTCACCACGACATTTATAGTAATTCTTAACGACAATGTTTTCCTAAGATACCTGCAGTCGCAAACGATGAATTTCCTTTCCTAACTGAGTAATTTAAAAAAATCTTATATTCAACAATAATACAATTTTCAGTCTGTACACATTCGACACGCGAAAATTAAAAACACCTGTGAACGTGCACATGGATCACGTCGGTGCAGTGACCGATGTGGATTATTCGCCGACTGGCAAGGAATTCGTCTCGGGAAGTTACGACAAATCGGTACGCATCTACGAGGTCAACAAGGGTCATTCACGGGAGATTTATCACACGAAGAGAATGCAAAGATTAACGAGCGTGGCGTGGTCTCTCGACAACAAATACATTCTCAGCGGTAGCGACGAGATGAATATCCGAGTTTGGAAAGCTCGGGCGTCGGAAAAATTGGGAGTGGTTAGTCAATCATCTTTCTTCGTATGGATTATTCAACAATGTTTCCGTTATAAAATTAATACCATGTTTTTTTCTTCAATTTTTAGCTCAAACCAAGAGAGCGAGCCGCGATGCGTTACGGCGACGCTTTGAAAGAGAAATTCGCCGGTCATCCGCAAGTCAAACGAATAAGTCGTCACAGACAAGTGCCGAAGCACATCTACAACGCTCAAGCTGAGTTGCGAACTATTCGCCAAAAGGGCAAGCGAAAGTACGTATTTTTTACAAGACATCACCAGCAAACTACTGCTCGCGATTATGTTTTGCTAATTTTTGTGCTTTTTCGTATTTTTCCAGGGAAGCGAATAGACGAGCGCATTCGAAGAAGGGCGCAGTGCCCTTCACCTCCGAGAGAAAGAAACACGTCGTCCGCGAAGAACAGTGAATTATACCGCACTCATTTTTGTTTGTTTTTTTTAGTATTGTAATTTACTTCCTCTTACGACCAATAAACATTTACGATAATTATACACAGTTTCTTATCTCTTGGGAAACTATAGGAAGTCTTTCGAAGGAACATTGGGCTTAATAATTTGCGGGCAAAGAGATAATCGCTTGTAATAAATAATTTTATTGTTGAAATTATACAACGCATACGCTATAATGATCCTTAGAACGTTACAAACCTCAAGCGGTGATTAATGTCTTAGCGTAGTTCGCAACAGTTAATCGGCTCTTCGGGTTTAACGTTTATCGTCGATGGCGCATTTCCGATATTAATAATAGGGTAATTATCGAAACGCGACCGACTGTTACTGACCCGAAATTATAATGAAGTGATATTCAGCGTTCTCCGCACGCTTCAAGATCATTCGATTAATGTCGAACCGAGGTAAATGTCTCAATCATCGACACGCAGCTTTGCTAGAAATTCATTTTACTTTAATCTTTGATCCTTCGAAGCACATTTAGTGTTCTGCAACTTTTAAACGGCACGGTGAAACGTACCCAATTTTCGTCGTCTTGCGTCGACAATTTGTTTGATTTTTTTTCCATGCCTTCATACAACGTTTTTCCACCGTTGTCACATTGAAAAGACACTCCGAGTATGCAACACCACGCTTCACAGACTCAAAACTAATATCGGTTTTTTAAATCGTTCGGTACGATTTACTTTTTTCTTTTAAATCTACACATCAGACCTCGCTCGCTAAACAGTAATTCTCTTTATTCACCCAAGAAATCAAAGCCTCGCGCATTGGTTCAGCGTCTATCGTTTCAACAGTGCATCCCTTTGCGGCGTGCTAAAGCGGCTCGCACATCATCCTCTTTCGCTCGATTCTTTGTCGTTTGATATAATGGTTTCATATATATTTGTATATAATATAAACTATGCACGCAAACTTCTGTACAAGACTAGGTTAGTCGAGCAATCGATTTACCACTTAAAATCCCTCTGGTTTTTATCCTCAAATGATGACACCGAGACCGGAATCAAAAAAAAAAAGAAAAGAAAAAAGCCAATGAACGCTGACGAACGAAATTTGTATTCTCTCTCACTGTCATCCTACGCGCCCCGCAAGCTCTTCGAGTTCTCGTTTATTAAATTAAAAGTCGGTTTTTTAACGATAATTATAATTTATATACATATAGACACATTTACATAAACTTTTACTTCATATATAATATATATATATATATATATATATATATATATATATGTGTATGTATCGATTAGCGTAGATACACCGATGGCTTTCTAATACCTGGTCCTTTCCCATTCACTCCACTCATAGCACACCCGTGTGCAACTACCGCACTTTTTTTTCATTTTCTCATTGTCACAGACGATCTCGCAATGTCAGTCAATCGAGTAATTCACAGTACGTTAATCATTTGGCAGTGAATCGTATGATAATCTATTAAATATACTTTCCAAATACTGTTTACACAGTTTATGTGTGTGTATGTTGTGTCAGCAAAAGCTTTGCCTAAATTGCGTCGGTACGACAGAGTTCGAGAGAATTTATAATCGTTTTTCTCTCGATTTTTTGTGTTTTCACAATTTTCTGTTTTTTTAAATTGTTTTGTATTTTTTTCGAGCCGTATCTATAAATTACTTATCTCTACTCGTCTTAACATCTATCACTGCCTTTCGCGAGTCTTTATCACCTTGATCTGGACATTGGGTTAAAAATTAATTTTCATCTTTACTCAGTGTTGTATCGCGATACGGGTCGACGTGCGAACAGAGTTAGTCTCCCGTTTCTTGACGGAAGCCTCGAGTACAATGTCGGCGCACCACTTAGACGTTGAGGTCTGCCATCATCTTCCGAAAATCGGCGAGCGTGTTGTAGTCCGGATCCGAGTCTATGTCCGCGAAATCTTTGTTCGAGTCGCTCTTTACGAAACTCGGATTGTAACGACTCAGGGACAGGGGGCACGGCAGCAACTCGGGCATCACCGAGTGATGCGTTATGAGGGCCGTCAGCGTCGTGAATTCCTTCGTGAAACCCTGGAAAAATAGAACAGAGTGGTTAGATAGGCTAAAAATAGTGAAATTCAAACGAGAAGTTCTTATTTTTATTTGACAAATTCTTATTTTTATTTGACAAATAAAAAATGTTGATTTGATGAATAATAAATTTTGATTTGACAAATAAAAATTCAAAAATGTTCATTGTCCAAATATTGAATTAATAATTTTTTTTTGCGATGTAACTATTCGTTCCTTCCGTTCGACTTTATTCGATACTCCAAATTTGTTTACGATCGGCGATTCCCGTAGGTAATTGGGTTTCGTTGCGAAAAGCATTGTTTTTTTACGAACGTTATCGCTCCGGGCCTCGCACCAGAGAATTAAAATCGTTTCAGCGTTCGCGGTAAATGTTAATTAAAGTCCAACGAATTCGGGCAACTCGTTATTACAGCGAGTGACGATGATTGCGAGACTAAATAAAGTAGAACGTTTACATAGAACGTTCAATTGCTTCCAGCTAAAAATAAAAATTAAAAAAAATTTCTTTGTCAAAATATTTAATTAATTGATTTTTTTTTGCTATTTGACTGTTCGTTCCGTTGCTTCGACTTTGTTCGAGACTCGAAATTTTTTTGTGATTGATGATTCCCGTAGGTAATTGGGATCCGTTGCAAAAAGCATTTTTTTTTTTTTATGTACGTTATCGCTCCGGGCCTCCCACGAGAGAATTTAAATCTTTTTCAGGGTCCACGATGAATGTTAATTAAAGTCCAGCGAATTCCGGCAACTCGTTATTACAGCGAGTGATGATGAGGGCGAGAAAATTACGTGTTCGCGTATAACACGCATGAAATTCGTTTCGGCACGATCAAAGCGAGATGTATGAAGTTACATTGATTTCCCAATGGTACGAGCGATAAAACTCATATCGTGTCCATTTGCTCTGGGGTTGGCTTTCGGACGCGTGCAAGTGTGAACCGTAGCGTGAGATCCTCTAATGTAAACTCCATACCAGTCTATAATATATATATATAAATATCTATATATTTATTTTATAAAACAGCTACACTCGGGAAGCGCCGAGGGAATTATACGAGAAATTCCAATTGCAAAGTTAGTTGGATTAGTCTTGCGGATCACATTCCCCTTTGTTGCAGGCTCTAAATTCGCCGTTGGTAAAACTCGACGTTGTCCCTCCCATACCCCCGGATTTCGCTTCTAATCTAAAACCATTTTTACGCGCGTGTTCGTCGAAATTCCCTCGAGGATAAATAATTCGGAATTTTCCGCTAACCGGAAATACAGCGGGGACATAACTCGAGATCCAAATTATTATTGTTTTCATAATTCCAAACACAAACTGATAGTCCTTCGGTACGAGCTGCTGAGGGAAAAGCAATACGCTTGACACGGATACTAACGTAGATAGTATAACAAAGAAGAGAGCAGAGGAACGGAAGATAGAAATACACCAATAAAAAGGTTTGGTGAGATCAACGAAGCTGCGGTTTTGGGTGCCGAAGGAAATGTTTGGTCGATTGAACAAAATGTTTTTTATAATCAACAACAGAACAGTCAATTCAACAAAATATTCGGTCACACGACTAAACATTTGTTCAATCAACTAAATATTTCTTTAAATCGATCCAAATATTTCCTTCGCCACCCGCAACCGCAGCTTATTTGATATTACCAAACCTTTTTATACTGTGTAAGAGAAGCGAGGGAGTGGAGAAGAAGAGGGAAAGGGAAGAGTAGCCAGACGAGAAGAAGAAGAGAATAAGAACAGGGTCGAGAGTGTATATTGTATAGATGCAGTAGAGAAAGAAAACAGAAAAATGAGTAAGGTGTAACAAGGAGAGAACCTTATAAAAAAAACTTGCAACCCCTCGGGGTCTCAATAAAGATACATACATACATACATATAGGGAAAAAAATTCATAATAGTAAGAATTCTAATTAATAATTACGAGTTTTAACTAAATTAAAAGGAAAGTAGATGTCGTGATCCTCCAAAAGTGAGATAATTAAGACGCAAGCTGAGACCGGAACGCCTAAAGTCCAACGTTCAGAAAAGCATCCAGGAAAATACATTTCACAAAGGGGCAATTTCGATAATGCCACTGGAGGGAAACTGACAAAACTGGAAGGTGGAAAACGAGAAAAGGAAGAAAAGCGCGAGTCGGAACGATATAAATGAAACAAGATTAATAGAGAATAGGGTCGGGAGTGTATATTGTATAGATGTGGTATCGAAACAGAAAAATGAATAAGGTGTAACAAGGAGAGAACCGTGTACAAAAAACGCACAACCCTTCGGGGCGACAATAAATATAAATACATACATAGTCAAAAAATAAAATAAAATAAGAATTTATAATAGTAAGAATTCTAATGAATAATTACGAGTTGAATTGGAAAGCAAGGTAGATACAGTGCTGCTCCAAAAGTAAGATAATTATCACGTGAGCTGGAACCGGAACGCCTAAAGCCCACCATTCAGAAAAGCATCCAGGAAAATACATTTCACAGAGGGGCAAATTCGAAAATACCACTCTAGGGAAACTGGTAAAACTAGAAGTTGGGAAGTGAGAAAAGGAAGAAAAGAGCGGTTCGGCATGTCAGAAATGAAACGACATTACAGAAGACAAAAAATAAAGCTATTCTTTCGTAAAAATGTTAGGCGCCAAGTTTACATATTTAATGCTCCGAGATTAATGTCTCAGCGGTACGGAGGGAAGAATAATCTCGAGGATCTTACCTTGATCTTGTATCCTTTATTCGTCCGCATGATGAGATAATGGGCTATGCCGCTCGGTTGAAACTCCCGCGGCACCCGCAATGACAGAGCGTAGCATCCGGGTTTGCTGGTGCTCTCCCGCACCATGAAGGCTCCTTCCGGCTCCTGGCTCAGCACCTCCAGCGTTATTTCCCTGGACGATAAATAACAACGGCGGGGTTCGTGAATATGCAAAACAGCTTATACCGCATGAGGCTTCGCGGGTCGCGGCTGGGCGAAAGCAAAGTAGAAACAGTGTTGTGTCTGCGAAACAATGACGACTCTTCGCGATAACTCCGTACGATTACGAGAAACAAACGTGCTGTACGAGAGTCTTGTTATCGTTGCGATACAATCGCGGATTTTTGCAGAACGCGAAATTAAAGCGGTCCATCAATATAGATGATTTTTATTTCCGATATTTCTGGTCAATCGATTGGATTTTTATACTCCCGATTGCCCGCTAGGGCAAAAAGACGGGAGTTTTGCGTTTCACTGCGATGCGCCGGCTCGGTGACTTTTCACAAGTGCCGATAAACGTCGGAACGGCAAAAAATTACTTAACAAATGTTGGTATACTAAAACTTTGTAGCTTGATCTATGTATGTGACAATGAATTTGTGAGCGGAAGTATGAAGTCAAGGTAATAGACGATAGTTAGAGAAATCCGGTGAAAAGTTCGCAGTGACATATCGAAAAATCAACTCCGCGATGTCCACTTCTATAGAAGTGGGTGTATACATACAATCGCAAATGATGACGCATACTTCACGCTGCTGCCGAGATAGTGTCGAGTTTCCAATGCCCAATGAGAAGCCCGGAATTGTTATTTATTTATAATCGTCGCGTTTTTTATTCGCGTTTTTTTTTGTTTTTTTATTTTTTTTTATATTCGGATTCCGGCTGTAATAGAGCCCAGTAAAAACTGAAACCCGACGTAACTGATCGACTCTCACCTTGGTATTCCCGCTTGAAACCATGGAGCCTTGCGGAGTTCGCCCTCCTCGCAACGGTTGTTCAGACTGTCGGTTCTCTCGGGTAGCGGCGGCGGCGTCGGGGTAGAGCCGTGTGTGCTACCGTCCGCCGGTACCGAGCTGCTCGACGTACTTATCTGCGATCGCCTTTTCGTCTTGAACTCGGTCTCTGTACCGGAGTTCGGGGAGTTGTGTCCTATCCTGTAATCGAAAAGATCATCGTTAGATTCGATTTTCGATAATCTATCATTTGAAGAAGAAAAAATCAAACATTTTTGCCCAATTTTCGGAAACGGACAATAATCTTCAATAATCTTTACCCCTCCACGGAATGTTCATAAATATTTTTATGATATATATTCGCCATATATTTTCCGCCGCAATATTTTATATTTCGGATATGTTATGAAATATGTTTATGCGAATCTATGTCTTCAAATTTACAGCAATTTTTATCTTTCATATATTAATCGTATAAAGTCGGTGAATTTAATATATTCCGATAATATGTTTTTGTACATATTCGATTCCTGAAAAATATGTACAGTATACATATATATATGTTCGAAATATATTATATTCAGTATTTTTATACAATTGATATATAAAAATTTCGGCGTGAAGTACCTCGGTCAATGGCCCATTAGCCTGAGGGGAAAAAATAAAAATCACACATGTATACACGCAACACCACCGAACCATGTATTACTGAGGCTAATAAAGCACATTTACTACTACTACTGGTATATAAAAAATATAAATTCCTACAAAATTGAAGGCATGTAAATTCGCAGAAATATATTCCAGAATATATCCGAAATTAATTTTTTTTCGATGAAACTATATATATCGTGGATACATTTTTCAAAATTCAAAAGTGCAGAAGCAAACAGTCGTAGCGCCCTTGAAGATTGTACCATTCCGAAATTTAATTCTGCAGTGAAAGTAGCTTAATTTTCTCAGTTCATTATTGCTGATAGTAATCGATGTTTATTGATGAATAAAAGGTACATTACCTATTATTCTCGATGTTAAAGTTCTTAGCGGTAATGGAGGCGTTGATAGTGTTGTCGAGACTCTCGGAGGGTGGTATTTTGTTGTACGGTGCCCTCGTGCCTTCGGATTCGATGATCGCCTCGTTTATGTAACCACCGGAATGCGGCCGGTTCGACGGACTCGTCGGCGTGCTGCTGCCGCTTACCAAAGGACAACTGTCGTCCTCGCTGTTGAGGCCGAGAACGTCCCGACCGCCGGTCAGACCCATCGTAAGTCGCTTTATCAGCGGCGGCTTATCGGTCAGCCTCTTGTACGAGTTGAGCTCAGTCGGCGAGTTGCTCTCGTCGCTGCTCGGCGTGCTCTGCTGCGAAATACTCTTCGGCTCATCCTCGTTGCTTATCGGACCGAGGACATTGGTAAAGTTGTGAGATGGTCGTAGACCGGGTATGGAATTTGGTGTCTGAAACGAGATTTATCGCAGTCGTAAATTGAAAAGAATTTAACGATCGATTTTTATTCTAATTTTACATAGTTTCATGAAACTGAGCATTGTATTTTACTTAGATTCATAAAACAAAGCATTACATTTTACTTGGTTTTATAAAACTAAGCATTTTATTTTACTTAGATTCATAAAACAAAGCACTGTACTTTATTTAGTTTCATAAAACTAATAAAATAAATAAAATACGATGATCGTCTTTTATTTACTCGCATAAAACTTTTTTGGGACGTTACAAGGTGGCGAAAAACTAAAAAAAAAGCATCGTAAATGTTTAATGACCCTTGCAAATTCTTCCCGTAGAATTAAACTTGCAACACATTCCCGCACATTTCCATGTCTCTTCTAATGCGGAATATCTATGGAGCCGGTTGTTTTGTCCCAAACTCGATCGTGCGCGTAGTCGTCAATAGCAATTGCAGTCTATCCGCTACAGGTCCATCGATGCTACGTAGTCGTAAACAAAAATAAAAAAAAATAATGGGCACGTACCTTGACGCTGGCGAGTCGCAGCGTGGGCGAGCCGGCGCTGCCGATCTGAACGTTCATGTCCGCTGCGGACGTACCGCTTCCCGAACGGGACGTGGGCGCCGTTCGACTTTTCAGCCACGAATTCGAGGACGGACTTCTACAGCTGCCCACCACTCCGCCGCCGACTCCGACGCCGGTCCCGGTCCCGCCGTTCGCGCTGTCGCCTCCCAACGGTTTATTCTGCAACGCGAGATTCTCACTGTTTATTATGCGTATAGGTGTACAACTAACACCGCGTCCGCGCCAGCGCGCGCGCGCCTCTTCCTCACTGCGAGTTTCTACTTTGCTCGCTTGAACTATCTGCACACTTTGCCGTTTCCCTCTCGGGACTCCGGAGCTCACCGGACGCTGTGTACTTGTTGATACAGTGACCGGCAGCATCGCGACTCCGGAGACCCGATACGCCGACTATCGCGCACCGCATTCTTAAGACTATGCGAAAGAACTCAGTCGGTAATAAAAACTGTAATTAATTTTCTTCGACGATGCTGACGTTGGGCGGTCAAATGCAAATTCTTACACGAAGGCGAATTAACATGCGCGTCAAGTAAGAATTTGCTTTCAAGCGGAAACGGTTCGCAGTGGCGAAAAAAAATCAATTTCAGTTTTTGGTGCCGACTGAGCCTGGGATAGACGGGGAGGAAGGGAGGAGACATCGCCTTAAGGTAGTCCTTGCGAATAGTGTTCACTTCGCATAAGTTTCAGAGAAATGAGAGGGAAATGCAAATACTTCTGGATGGTATAAAAATTTGAAAAAAATCAAGCATATCAAAGGTGCTGAAAAGACTAATTTGGCATAATAATAATTCCAAAATGTTATTAACAAATTGATGAAAAATAAAATTGTTCAACAAATTACCCGGCAACTTAACTTTTTTTTTAATTAAAATTATTCGTTCATTTTTCTGAATACGAATGAATCTTTTCAGATTTGTAAATTCACTTTGAATTCTGTGACTTTCTACACATTTTTTCCGTATACGAAGAAAAAATTCAACGTAAATTTAAAAATCTGAAAAAATTCATACGTATTCAGAAGAGTGAACGAATAATTTTCATAAAACAAAAAGTTAGGTTTCCGGGAGATTTTTTGATCAATTTTATTTTTGATCAATTTGTTAATAATATGTTAATAACATTTTTAACATTAATATGCTTGATTTTTTCAGATTTTTATACCATCCAACAGTATTTGCAATTTTCTCTCATTTCTCTGAAACTTATGCGAAGTGAACACTATTCGCAATGACTACCTTAAGTGCTAAAAATCTCACTTTTACCATTCGACATTTTGTCTGGGATGAACTTCGTTAACCGTTGCTCCATTTATTGCCAAGACAACGTATTCAGGCACGATAAGTCTGCAATTTTCCGATCGCTCGATCGATAAATCGAATACTTTGTAACGACTCTCGGTGCACGATTTTTGTACGATCGCGGAGAGAGCGAGTCTCACGAGTACGGTCGACTGCCATATCCAGTATACTCCAGTCGTAAATCAAATTTAATTAAGCCCCCGAAGGCATCCGCCCGAGAGTAGTATGAGTGATGATTATGATGAATTTATCGAAGATTCTGATATCTCGTAAATTTGTTACATCGTACTAATTTAGATTTAGCTGCAACTTCGAGAGTTCCAAAGTGAGAGAGCGAGGTGAACCCTGTATGCATTTATAGATGAATGACGCACATATATCCACGTAAATCCGGAGTATGCAATATCTCCTCTGTTCTGTACGAGGGTGTGAATCCGTGCTCGGGTATTCCGCGTTCGCGGATGCGCGAAATTCCATTCCAGAATTTCCTCACTGCAGACTCGCGGTCCCAGCTGCGAAATACTTTCATTAACTTTCGGAGCATCGATTTTCGGGTCAATTGGGGCGCCGCTATTTTTATTGTTTTTATATATCCTTTAATTTAGAAACTATTTTCAACTGTGTCGATTTTTATCTCTTTTTTTTTTAAATGAATTAAAAATGAACTATAGCTCATGTATTATTGATTTACGAGATAATCCGACTGCGCCATATTCATCGCTGTTGCCCTAGTTGCCGATCATTGTATAGCGTGAAAGAACCTTCGCAACCTAATGCAAAATAACGAGCACAAAGCACCGCAGCTATAGTGAACAAATAACGAGAAAGTTAACCGATAAACTATTCACGAAATTAGGAGGAACAGGATGCTGTCCTATATTACACGCCGTTCCAATGCGCGCCGGTTAAGTACGAGTTTGAGTTCTCTACGATTGGAGAACTTTCAGCATCTGATGTACGAACGAGCGGAGGATCAAACGGCCGAGTGCGCGCGATAGCGATCCGATAGAGATCGATTTAATGGGAGAGCAAAGCAGGTACGGCCGGGAGAGCGATCGGGCTTGCCGAGTTTACGAAATTGGTATCTACAAGCCCGCTCTCGTTGCATTGACAAACGTTCGCGGAAACTAGTTTTCGAGCTAATCCTAGAATTCCTGTTCAACGCACCGGAGCAAGTTCGATTCGCCAATGGCGGCACTAGTATCGAGAATCGAAATTATCTAAGCCGACAAAAATTTTATATAGTTTACACATTTCTGTTTCTCATCGCATACGAAGTGTAAGTAGAGAAAATATTAGAAAACAAAACCAAAAATTGGTCGGCTAGATTATGATCACAAAACACATTTTACATGTCCCAGAGTGCAAAAAAAAACATTTTCCCATTTCAGTCTGTCTGTCTGTCTGCCTATCTATCTAATCTGTCTGGGGTTTCTTATTTTTGTATTTTTCTTATGTTTTTGCCTTTGTGGGTGGTTATTTTTATTTGCGTTTTCTTTTTCTCTTTGTTACTTCTAGTTTCAGTTCAAATTCTAATTCTAGTTCTAGTTCTAGTGCTAGTTCTAGATCTTAAGTTTAGTTGTATTTATTAATTCTATTTTTGTACTATTATTATTATTATTATTATGGTTTTCTATTTTTTTCCCTTTGGTTGTCTCTTCTCTTCTTTGTAATTTCAAGTTTTTGTATTAATTATATTATTTTTCAATTATTCTTGTATGTTCTGGGTGGAGGCACGATGCTGTTACGGAATTCCAGAGCATACAATAAATTATATATCTCTCTCTATCTCTCCGCCTAGCGGTCTGTAGATCTGTAGGTTTGTTCTACAGATCTACAAATAAAAATGATTCATAACATACAACCGTTTTTCCTTAAAGAAATAAAAAAAATCATTCGGCAAAAGTGGCGAATATTGCCCGATCCTCTTATCATCGTTTTACGTGCTAATGGGCGGCTTCCACATTTACCACTTTTACCTTAATTTTTAAAAAATGTAGAATTTTCCCTTACCCAAGCGTTTCGTTGCTCCTCCTGTTTGTCCTTGTTGCGATAGACCGGCGACGACTGTGGCGTTATCACATCTTGAAGGATCGGCTGGCGTTGCAGCTGCGCCACGTACGCCATGCGAAACGCATTACCGACAATAGTATTCAATTCTTCCGCCTGGTAACAGAGAATCGAAGAGAAAATTCGTTTAGATAAAAGCGGATCAATCGAACATTTGAGCGAATGCGCTCGGGCGTGTCACGCGATACGAACGCGTTGTACAGTGTACAAATAACGGCTGTATCGTTCGCGTCCGAAAGCCAGAAACAGATTGACCCAGAGACTTTGAATAATTTTCGATTAATCGACCGCGTTTAGTACATCAAAGCCTCTAGTTGGCGATACTTCGAATCCATCCCTCAGCCCGCACGAGAGTGCTCGATCTATCGGGTTTCTCACGCAGAGTGATTCTATATCCGAACGGCCGCAATAGCGCAGAGACAGAGAGAAATCCCACACTCACGCACGTATACAATTCTATCGTTCGTTCTGTTTAGCGACTGGTTCTCTTTCATTCGATTCTACAACGCGACCCACATTTTTATCCCCTCAATTCCTTCCACGACGACACAGATGCATCGCTATTTTTACTTTTGTTTCATTCGGATATTTTTTACAATTTTTTTTTGTTCAAATGTCGTAATTTCTGTCGCGCAGGTTACGTTAATTTCAAATGCATTTTCTCTCCTATTTATTTCGTAATGATTTTCGGGTAAAAGTGGTGAAGAGTGGTCCCGTCCATATATGACTGTGCCGGCATGAACCATATTCAACAGTTTTAACCCATACCTTAAGGATGCATCACTCGTACCTTCCCAGCTAAAAGTGAGATTCAGTGAGAATTTGAACACTTCCTAATCGTATAAAAATCCGAAAAAATCAACTGTATTAGAGATGCCAAGTACATTAATTTTGCACAATAATAATGTCAAAATGTTATTAACAAATTCCAGAAGAAAAAATTGATTAACAAATTGTCAGTAAACCCTTTTTTTCTGTTTTCAAATGAATTCGTTGATTTTCTAGAAGTCACACGAATTTTTTCCGAATTTTCTTACATTTTTGAATATTCCGTTTTAGAATTTTTTTTTGAAGCCATAACTACGTAACTATTGGCCCATATGTCCCAAAACTTGTTGTGTGTACTGTGGAATCGTGATATGGAAACATATCTGAAATTCGTGCCTCCACATCGATATTTAAAATTATTGAAAAAATCTAAAATTGAATATAAGAAAATTCTGAAAAAATTAAGAAATTAATTTAAAATGGGAAATAACAGGCATTCTGATTTTTCTTTAAACAATTAATTTTTTAAATAATTTGTGAACCACTTTTTGCCATTATTATAATGCAAAATCGAAGGTCCTGATATCATTGATGCGGCAGATTTTATAAAGATTTTTGGCATATCGCGATTACCGAAATTTTGATAGAATAAAACTTTTGGTTGGGAATGTATGTGCACCCTTGATTTCTTATCAATACACTCACTGGTAAAACAATAAATCGAAATTTAATAACAAAAGATCGTCCACATATCGGCGGCCCCATACGGCGATGCATGCCTGGTTGCACATTCGGCTGTGATATTTTTTCGATATGTCGTAAATCGCATCGGACAGTAATACGTCGTAATCCTCGGATCCCAGACGGATTTTCGTTAGGGTCCAGAAACGGCGGAGCCGAAGTACGAAAATAAACCAAAGCAAAACTTTACATGTACACACACACATACATTTATATATAAAAAAATGTATATATACATATTATATATGTATATCCGCTATCGAGGCTTATATAGTTGGCGCTAGACAGCTGAATGTACATCGAGGACACACATGATACGTGGGGCGAAAGTGAGAAGAGAGCATGTGTCGCGGTTCGCGAAACAGAGGGAGATACGGAAATATGAAGGGGGAAGAGTGGGTAATAGTGGATCCGAGGGGGTTTTATACTGTACGGCGAGAGGGCTGGAGATGAGAAGGAGGTGAGGTGGAGAACGAGGCGTCTGGTGCATCCGATACGTATTCCTCTGCGGTCTGCACTTGGCTAAGCCGGATATCCGAAATGGGAAGCTAGCTTGCGCTCGGTATATCTGTAACGTCGGATAGCGGGTACGTAGTAGACGCTTTCCTGTCCACGTGAGCGTGTCCGACATTCGCCCACCCGAGGTAGACCGGGCAACCGCCCCGCCAGTCAACGAATATTTCCATGGGATGGCAAGGCAGTCGCAGAAATCCGAAGTCTCACTGGCTCCCGACGAAGTCACGGCTTTACGCCGCTGCGAGTAGACTCTCGTTCTCATATTTCAGGGAATGTCTCTCAATGCTTATCCTGCCGCTGCCTACAATCGAGTGTAAAAAAAATAGACTCGACGATTCTGTGAATCGTTTAGCGAACGTACTTCGATTTCTATGGAGGATTTTATTTATTTTTTCGTGTTGTTTAAAAATAAATATTTTTCTGCGAGGGAAAATCGTGAGGAAAATTATAGATAGATAGAAACGTTTATTTCGTGTTCTGGGGCCCCAGTGCCCTAAGGACACCGTGCCGAGGTACAAAAACATGGAGTACACGAACAAATCACGCCAATCCGCATATAAGCCAAAAAGAAATACAAAATAAAAATACAAAGGAATAAAAATAAAAACAGAAAAAAATAACGAAAGTAGGATAAATATAGATGTCAAGAATACCGCAAAAACAACATAGACAGAAATATAGAGAGTATCGCATAGAAAGTATCGTGTCGTATCGTATACGGTAAAAAGTGGTGAATATGGCGTAAATCAATGATATATGGACCGGGCCATATTCCCCACTTTCACCCTAGAGTATCGTATGAATAGAAATATAAAAATATTGCAAAAAATAGCGAAAAATCAATACAAAATAAAATAAAATGCATACAATTTTATACATATCGTAACGAATATAGAGATGAGAATTGACTGAGACACACGGCATAACGTATATGACTGTTATAGCTCGGTATGACAAATGACAAAGTACAGATTATCAATCGACGAGATGACTTCAGTCTTGATCGGACTTTCAAGCACACGTTTGACAGTTCGTACTTGAGATAAATAGTTGTGACTGCAATTAATAATATCCTCCCCAAAAGCAAATACGAGTGCTGTTGATACCGCCCGGTCGCCGTGTTATAAACATATTTAATTTGGGAGAGGACGCCCTCGAACATTGTGAAAAAGTTTAGTCTATGTTGCCAGTAGATATTCCCGAGTAGATTTTTCGGTAAGCCGATTATTTTTAAACACCCTTTCGTCGTTTTTGTTTTCGGCCCTTTCGTCACGCATAACGACAGTCGCTAACGACGAAGTTAGGGAAAGAAAAAACAAAAAAAATCTCACGACAAATTTACGTCGAAAACAGAGGAAAAAAAAAATGCTCGTTCAGCTCACGCGTCGCCGTAGTCGAGCGTCGAGTTGCCGTAGCCCACGGGGTAAACGGATACGTCGAAACGGGACTACGTCATTTGACTTTTCAAACAAGAATACGATGAATTGAGTCGGAGGGCTGCGAAGGGGAAACAGCGTCACACACGGCGGGACGAACTGTCCGCGCTGTCTTTTGTCTTCGCCATTATACAGTGGGTGGCACCGTGAACTGCTGAAACCCGATCGGTGGCACGGCCTCGGGAAACCGGCGTGCTTGGCTCGCATGCATCGCGGGTTTGTGGGTTGGAAAGCGCAAACGTGTTGACGAGCCGAGGTGTGTGCGGAGACGCGACACCGTGTAGTCACATGCGGTTCCACTGCTGACGCTGCTGATGCTTCTGCTGCTGTCGGGTCTCTCACTATTTGTGTCCACTGTCGTACCCGCACTTCCACTTGTCCCCCTTCCTCCATTCAATCTTCATTTCATTGTGAAATCCGTTTTTTATCTTTATTTTTCATATCTCTTTCCGTTTCCCTAAACCAGTGTTTCATTCTTGGACTGGTGCGATGTTGCCATTTTTACCGTTTTTTTAAACTTTGGTGTTTTAGGAAGAGCCGGAGAGATCGATGATACGATTTCCGTTATGAGATCGGAAGATCGTTAGAGAATCAGGGACTGTACCGTTTATCGTGGACCGCTGGAGAGTTGCTGTTGAGATAGAGGAGAGCGGGGCAAAATGGGACAGTGGGGCAAAACGCAATTGTCCAATAATTTTTGGACGGTGGCGGTAATGGTAAGTGGGGCAAAATGGGCTTGAAAATCCAGATGCATCGTTGGGACAAAATGGGGCATTCAAAAATGATTGGAAAATTGAGTTTTGCCTCACTGTCCCGCTTTGCCCCGCTCACCCCTAAGTTAAGCGATTCGATCATTCAACTTAAATGGTACGGGTCGCGAGAACGAAATGTGCATGACAACGACTTATTTTGCAACTATAAGTAAAGTGATAGAAATTGAAAATGGCGTGGGCGATATTCAATCACCTCGATTCACATATAAATCAGTGATAGTTGGATCGGGCCATATTCACCACTTCCATCCTACGTATTCCGCGCCTCCTGTGCCTTTGGAATAACTTGCCCCCTCCCGCAGTTTCTATCAAATGGCCTTTTAGTCCTTATCATCGACCACTCCTGCCCCTATATACAGTTAACCCCTTGGTCCTTATCATTGAAACTTCTCCACCTATCATTGACCATTTTCGCACCCATCATTGTACAAAGAATTAAAAATTACGAAGTATGTCAGAAAAATGTTTGTTCCCTTATTTATCCGCATATTAGAGCGAGGTATCAAAATACAGCTGAACTTTACCGTGATATCGTAGAGCACGGATTGAATCGGAGGAGCTTCTACGGAGCGAAATTTTCATAATTAGCATCGATATTGAATTGAAAATTAGAGAGCCTTGGGAATATATTACCACAATTAATTTCCGCGAAGGAAATGTTAATTGAGCGAGTTCTCTTCTTCCCGGAAAGCTCGACAGAGCGGTATACAGACTCGTGGATAGTATGGAGCAGTCGGGAAACCCGACGAGCGGGATAGATGAGAATAGGATGAACGGAAGGAAAAATAAATAAAAAAATAACGAGAGTTGAACGAAAATGCCGGGTAATCTCGAGTCTCGAAAGTATTTAACGGTAGTCCGGCTGAGGATGAGAATTTAAGGGCCATCCCTCGCGGCATTACCGCACCGGAGATAAAGTGATTTACCTCAGATTCGCCCAATCAAATAAAGATTTTCTCAAATCCTTCGAAACTTTCGCTCAACTCCGCGGCCATAAGCAGCGAAGCCTCTGCTGTACATACATATATAATATATATATATATCAGTAATTACTCTATACTGTACAGTCTATTCGTGACCCCGAAGTGCACGTGACTGCTGATCAATTCCGACAGCTTTTTAATTGAATAAAAAACACGCTTTTCGTATTCCGGTCACGAACGGAATTGAACGATCCAACGCACGTCATCCGGTCCCGCGAAGGGTGAACTTTCGGGATGTATTGATGCCCCTCCGAATAGCCAATTTGATTGCCAAATTGTTCGGCAACACAAAAAAAAATTCCATCACGCTACAAATTTGCAATGCCCCGACCGACGCTTACAATCTCAGCGATTAAGGAGGGTCGAGCGTTACAACGTCATCAAGAAAAATATGCTGATTTTTTTTACGCGTTGATATGAACGGTCTAAGTGTAACTGCAAAGTTTGAATGCGTTCGTCTTCACCGTTTTCGAGAAAGATTTTTTTTGTATTTGCACCATTTAAAATTGATTCCTATGGCAGATTGAAAATAAGCGATGAATTTTAAGGTTTCTAGGGTAGTTCATGCGGAAACGTTGCAAACAAATTATTGAAGACTGTAAAGAATATTATCAGGAAGCTCTGTATAAAAATGTAGACACTTGTTCTTCACTGTTAGTTAACAATAAGCAATTACATGGAACTTTACAGCTTTATCTCGGCACGCTTGGCACGTGCGAGTGAGAGGCCGCATAGCGGACCTCTCACTTCTTCTTTTCTTTCAATTCGACTAAGCGTCCCCGTACGAAATAGAGGGCGCCTCGTCTGGCCACCAGAATTAACGTGTCGGCCAACGCGCTAAGGTAAACGTACCAATGACCGGACACGTCCCAGTGGCCGGACAAGGCGTGCGTGCAAGAGAGATGGAAATACGATTTTTCATGCATGTCCAGGGACTGGGACTGCTCCCTTAAGTGTCCGGACATTGGTACGTTTACCTTACGGACCTCTCATTCGCACACGACCTGCCCCGCACCTTGCGCGCCACCGAGAGTATCCCCTCCGAGTCCCGCGATCGACCCTCCTTAAGCAAAGGACACTGCTAAAAAGGTCTTTGGAGTATTTCCACCAGAACAGCGCCGTGGAAATACTCCATCCGTGGAGCACATTTCCACCAGAACAGCGCCGTGTCAAATGTTGATTGTTTCAGCGATAAAAATTGGACGTAGCGTAGCGTAAAATTGGCTCTACAATCGGGTTCCGCACTGTACGTACATGTCGTCATTTAAGGCCGGCAGTGCCGTATAAATTTGTACGGAAGGTGCATATATATGCATATGACACGACTCGGTAATAACATTAATAAGGCAGAAAGCTGGACGGTAACGTAATACCGCGAGCACGGTACGAGAGCGCACACACGCCGGATGGGTCGTCCGAGCCGGGCTTAGATCGCACTAATTTATGGCTCTGCCGCGATATATCATTCCGTATCGTAATCGGACTATTTAATACGCGCAATTAGCATATTTTGCATAAGGCAATAATTAACCCAGCGCGCGACCATGATTGCATTCGCGGTCTCCAAGACTGTTCTCGCACTAAAAATAACCATGTGTATGTTCCGTTAAACTCGTTTCCCAGATTCAATTAATATTAAATTATTCGTGAAAAGGAAGGGAAAAAAAGGTCGCTCACTCACCGTCGTTTCCTTCTATCCGGTGTTACTCGAGATTACAGTGGTTTCAGGTAAAAGCTCCGGGGCAACGAACGCAATATCGTCTGCGCTCGATGAAAATTTCTCCCGCGTATACACAGTATATATTTACACCGCGAGTATGTAAATTACCGGTCGGCTAGGAAAACTGATCCGCCGGAGCCGCTTCACTTCGAGCTACGGAATCCCTCGAATACCATTCTAAACGACGAAGTTCGGAATTAATTACATATTCGGGGTCTGATAAATTATTAATCGTTACTCCTAGCGAGCCGTGGAGCCATTACCATGGATGTAGTTTAAGGGCGTTTACGCAATTTATTTGTCGCGCATCAGGGATGGGTGGTATATATAATTCGCCGCAGTGTATATATAATTCGCAGACGATAAAAAAAAAAAAAATAAAAAAAAAATGTGGCGATCCCTCTTTGTAATAATGAAGATTGGTCGTTCCATTGTCGGAGTGGGCGAGGCATAATAGTTGCCGGTGACGAGCGCAGGTAAAACCGTCTCGTCTTCCTTCATCCGCTTTCTCCGCAGAGGATCAGAGTTGTTTATTCGTCGTTCCTACTTTGTCAACCTCGCTAATTCACGAGAGAATCGTTTATGCCCCAAGTACGATTCGAACATATCTCATTATTGACTCGCACTTGACGGATTAAAATTAATAAAAACTTGTTTTCGTATGATATCAAAATATTACAGAAAAATTGTTTCGGAGTAGAAGAAGTAAAGAAAAGAAAAAAATAAAATAAAATTGTCGTCTTCATATTTATGCATCGTTCCTACTTTGTCAATTCCGCTAATTCACGAGAGAATCGTTTACGCACGAAGTACGATCCCAACATATCTCAGTGATTCGCACTTGACGGATTAAAATTAATAAAAAATTACTTTCGTATATCAAAATATTGCAGAAAAATTGTTTCGGAGTAGAAGAAGTAAAAAAGAAAAAAAAACATTAAATAAAGTTGTCGTCTCCATATGTATTCATCGGTGCTACTTTGTCAATTTCGCTAATTCACGAGAGAATTGTTTACGCCCCAAGTACGATTCCAACATATCTCGTTGACTCGCACTTGACGGATTAAAATTAATCAAGTCTTGCTTTCGTATAATAACAAAATATTACAGAAAAATCGTTTCGGAGTACAGGAAGTAAAGAAGAGAAAAAAATAAAAGAGACGACAACTCCATAGTTATTCACCGTTCCTACTTTATCAACTTGGCTAATTCACGAGAGAATCGTTTACGCCCGAACACCCGCGACTCGCGCATATCTCGTCGACTCGCACTTGACGTATTAAAAATATTAAAAAATTGCTTTCATATAATATCAAAACATTACAGAAAAACAGTTTCGAAATAGAATAAGTAAAAAAAAGAGAAAAAAAAAAACAAAATAAAATTGTCGACACCGTTTATTTGTGAGTGAAATAATTTCCCGAGTGAAAAAGTACCGGAGCTATCTCAAGAGTGCATCCTCTCGAGCAGATTGCATCGAGTAAAGGAAATAAAAAAAAATCGCTATAGCGGAGAGTTGAACGGGACGAGCGGAAAACGTCTTCGTGGTCGTTCTTTTGCATTATTACGCACCAGTCGAGTCGGTCATCTCCTTCCGTTGTGACGAGGAAAAAAAGGCGCGTGTCGTGGAAATTAAAAAAAGGAAAAACAAAAAAGAAAACAAGAAGATGGAAGAGAGGAAAAAACGCCTCGAGAAGAGTAATAAAGACGGAGAAAAAAAAATAAAAATCGTCGACCGGGGGAGAGAAAGGAAGAGTGGAGGATAGAGATGAACGGTGCGTGTTTGCCCGTCGGTCGCGCGTCTCGCCCGCAATCAAATGTGCGTCGTCGTTCCACGCCCGAGTCGTTTGCACATACATACACCTTACGTAAACCGTTTCTCCGCAGGTATTGCACATCGTACAGGTAAATACAGACGGGTTCCACGGCGATATGCGTGCGCGCGCGGTAGGACCTTTCTAAATGCAGACTCTGTGCGCGCCCGCCGCGCGCGTCCCGCGTTTGTGCGGGGGCGAGCCCAAGGGCCGCGACATGAGTGCTTATTACACATTCAGGGCTCTGGCATTTGAGCCCTCGAGGCGAAGTGCACCGTACGCCCGGGCTCTATAGCCCTTCCCTGTTCCCCCATACTTTACGAGAGAAGCCGCCCTTTCGTTCTGTCCTCGTGTATGTGCCGTCCTACCTGATTACGGTTCTCGTTTTGCCTTCGCAATATAGCTTGTACTTCTGGTCGAGAAGAAAAAAAATAAAGAAAGAGAAATTGAATGAAATGCAAACTCTTGGAGCACGTATCGATTTCGAAAGTATACCTTACACGCATGTTATGTAGGAGAGGGGGGCAAAATGGCACAGCGGGGCAAAACGGGATAATGAGACGAAACGCAATTTTGTGATCGGTGGGGCAAAACGGGATTGAAAATCCGGATCGTTGGGACACAATGGGGCATAGAAAAATGATTGGAAAATTGAGTTTTGTCCTCACTGTACCATTTTACCCTGCTCTCCTCTATACTAATAGTTCCGCCATGAGGAGCAGGTAGATAGGGTAGAGCGGGGCAAAATGGGACAGTGGGGCAAAACGGCACAGTGAGCAACACGCAAGTTTCCAATCATTTTTGGATGTCCCATTTTGCCCCACTGACCCATTTTGCCCCGCTCTTCCCTACATTTAAAAGAGTCCTTGATAATGTAGTGACCGGAGCTGGAGGGAGGTCCACTTGCCCGAGACATTTTGTAACTTCACGTTATAATTTTCATTTCTTTTCCCCCACGCCGAACGAATTTTACCATTGAAAGAGATCGAGAGATGGCATTTATTGATACGTGAAAAAAAAAAAAAATTCTTATAAATCGCAGTATCAGCGACCAATTATATTCTTCCTCATATTAAACTCGTTTATAGGGAACATTAATAATAAGAACTTGCTCAGCATTTTTTATCATTATTATCAATAATAATAAAAATTTCTGAGCATAATAATAATCGTGCAAGATTGCGATATCGAGTTCTCCAAGTAGCTCCGATCTCATGCGCTCTCACACTGCATTGATAAATGTGTGGCAAAAAGAGGACTTTCAATGTCCCGAGACGTCGAGAAACGATGACACTCGATACCTCGATATCATTTCTCTCCTTTCTTCGGTTGTCTTCTCGTCGGCGAATGCGGTGAGTTTCGCCGCGGTTTCTCGCATTGACCGCGGTCCGGAGTGCAGGCAGATCGGCCAGGTGGAGCGCAGGCAGGATCGGGACGACTGTGTACTCTCAAAGTTCGTGCGTTTCGCTCGGAGCGGACCGATAGACGAGGCGATGCACCGATGCAGGCCTGCAGCCTCGCGAAAGAGGCTGAGTGCGCGAGGCTGCGAGAGAGAGAACTCGCGGCATCGGATCGAGACTCGCAGTGGAAATCGCTCGCCCGGATAATTTCATGGTTTGCGGTCCTGAGGTCAAGTCGGGCCGATCGGCGAGGATCGAGATATTTCAATTACGCCCAGAAACAGCAGCGCTCGAACAGAGCGGTATTATATCCGTGAGTCTGCACGGCCACGACGGGACACGGTTGGTCAGTTTGGCCGACCGTGCCGCAGACCCCAATAAGCTCTCATCTAGTCCGGCGCGCTATAATTGTCGACGGACCGTGCCGGACGATCCGGCACGCTGTCTCATAACTCGCGAAGCCATAGCATGCTAGGGGTACATACCGTAAAACTGGCATCGGCATACCGTATAACCGCGGAGGGTCACGCCGACGACTGCTCGGCGGTAACGCGGCCGATACCGAGCCTCGACCACTGTCGCGAATCCGGTCGAGCGATCGGGCACGCGAAACAATTCCGAGCGATCCCCAGAAACGAGCGAATTTATTTTTGTCGTTACGCTGAAGGCGGCGGAGCCGATTACAGAGCGGTGGAAATTCATCGACCGTGATAGGTATTGGCAATGGATGAGCCGGATGGGAAGGAATTAGGTTTGAAAAAAAGTCAGTCTTTGCTCTCAAATCGTTCGTAGGATATATCTGGGTCGAGAACGTTTTTAGCAAGGTTTATCGGTTTCGATGCTGTGATATTAATTTCATACTGGGTACATTTTTCTTCTCTTAAAAAAGACATGACACTCGATATATATAGAAATTATCGAGATCTTGAAGCCATTTTTCGTAGCCAATTGGGATCGTCCGGTTCATTCGTAGGATCGGCACAAGTAACTTTAAAGAAATGGAATAAGCGCGAACGCCTTGTTGCTAGTTTCCCCTCTTAAAAAAGATGTGATACTCTAATGATCGAGATAGATATATCGAAATAATCGAAATCGTGAAGCCAATCGAGATGATCCGTTTCATTAGTAAAATCGGCACATGTAACTTAAAAGGAATGAAATAAGGGCGAACGCGTTGTTGCTGGTTTTCCTATCTTAAAAAAGATATGACACTCTAATGATCGAGATAAGTATATCGACATAATCGAAATCGCGAAGTCAATGGGGATGATCCGTTTCATTAGTAAGATCGGCACACGTAACCTAAAAAAAATGAAATAAGCGTGAGCGCGTTGTTACTAGTACTGTAAAACTGGCATCGGCACAGCGTGTAACCGCGAAGGGTCAAACCGACGACTACTTGACAGTAACGCCGCCGATGCCGAGCCTGACCGCTGTCGCGAACTCGATCGAGCACGCGAAACAATTTCGAGAAACGAACAAGTTAATTTTTGTCCTTACACTTAACGCGGCAGACCTAATTACAGAGCGGTGGAAAGTTATCGACCATTCCATGATTCATGTTACTAACGGACGAGCCGGATGTGAAGGAGTTAGATTTGAAAACAATATCTCTTGTCCCAACTTCGGTAAAACAACTTCAGATTTTGGTAGAGTTCTCATACGGCAGAGTTGTCATATGGTAGAGGTGTTTTCTGGTAGAGTTATTATCTGGTAAACTTGTGAGTGCACTGAGAGACAAATCGGGGCTAGTGCGAACCCACATGAGAGGTTGACCCAAACAAATATGGTTGGCTCAATGACGATTTAGGTGGCACCGAGAGGTTGAGTTAACAACATAACGTTGGCTGAACCTCTCAATGAGGTTAAATCCGGCGAAACTCATGGTGAACTAGAATCAATAGATCTCATCGAGGCTGAGCGAACCTCAATAAAGTTGATTCATTCAAATTGAGGTTGATTCAGCCTCTATGAGGTTGATTGGTTCAAGTTCACCATCAGTTTCGCCGTATTTAACCTCACCGAGAGGTTAAGTCAACTTATGTCGTTAACTCAAACTCTCGGTGGTTGAGGCACCTAAATCGTCATTGAGCCAACCATATTCCGTTGACTGTAGCGAGCGGATTTTCACCACATGTGAGTTCTTCAAATCACAGGCGGTGCGAACTTCACACTCGGCAAAAATCGCGAACTTCCCTCGCTTGTAACATAATATACTAATTCACTACTCACACTGATAAAAAAATACGGTTCAATCAACTAAGATTCTGGCAGGGACGTTCAACTAAACATTTCGTTAGTACAGCTAAAAAATTAGTTAGTTCAACAATTTTTTGGGTGATTTCACAAAAATATTTTTGAGTCATTAAAATATTTTGTTCGACCAACTAAATATTTATTTGAACGTCCCTGCTCGAATTTTAGTTGATTCAACTGTACTTTTTTATCAGTGCACCTTCGAATCATTCGAACAATAAATTTCGCCCGAGAAAATGTTCAGGAACTATATCTGCTTCGATGCTCTGATATTCATTTCGGAGATGGAAATAGAGCCAAAAGACGAGAGGGTCCTTGAAGAAAAAAAAAAAAAAAGAAAAAAGTATCGAACTAGTACTGCACATACTATTGCAGGTGTTGAGAGTTTCACGATCGCTGCGCCGCACACGAATGCCCGACCGTTGGCTCGCAGCGGCACATAACTGTGCGTTCTCTCGATCGTTTCTATGTACACCAGGCTCACACGCACCGGAGTATTAGCTATCGAGATACACGATAGCGCACTCGAGAGTGCATGCTCGACTTTACGCGAAATATCGTTTCATTTTTTTCCAATCGCCGTGGCGAAATGTCGATTAGTGGGTCAATTGGACGGATTCGATTACCCGAATGAAAAAAAAGGGGAGCGGAGAACGAGGAGTCTGAGAGAGACGAAGATGCGGGATGAGCGGCGAGGAGCAAAAGCCGGCAAGCGGGGAGCGAAGTCTTATTCCCGCGTAACCCCGGAAACGCAAACTCGTCCCAACGAGCGTCGCCTCAAAGTGTATATAACGTCCCCGGAGAGTCAAGGACCCGCTCCCGTATAATCAAGTTTTGCCGACAAGAAAAACGAAAGAGAAAGAAAAAAAAAAAAAAAAATCCGTGAGAAAATTGCATTAACCTTGCGTCGAGAACGTTTTGTCTATCGCGCATGCGCGTTATTATTTCTCACATTCTCTCAGAGAAAAAATTTCGAGAGTACGAGATTTTCGTCGGCAAAGTAATTCCATCGGATTATCAAGCTCGTCATGCCGTCCCGTCTGGGAAGTTTCATAATTTTCTTTTCCCACCGGTTCTCCATCGAATATTATTTTCTTTCAAATTCAACAATTCGTTCTCATTCGCTAACGTGAGACGGATGACGAGTACGCCGAGACAACTCGAGAGCTAAAAAAAATAAAATAAAAAATCTCAACGAAATACGGCAATTTCCGTCGAAAATTTTGTTATCGCACCGAATCGCTTCGGGCAAATATTTGTCCGTAGAGACTCTCGTGGGATCTCCCTTGCCTCTTCCGTGAGTGTGTGCGCGCGCGAGAGTAAAAGTGGCACCGGCGGCAGGAATAACAGGGGATAAGCACGTGCACAATGAGCTTCTTCTGCTCTGGAGTTGTCGTCGGTGCTTTTCGCCATTGCCGCGAGTTTATTTGCCAAATGGATTTAGCTCTACCTGCTACTGAATTCGAGAAGTGCTTCTCTGTCGCTTGGCAACTCGAGGATCGAGCCAGGAGCGAAAGTACAGAGATAAATCTCGCCGGTTGCGCAATTACGATAGACACGAATCTCGCGTGGCATGTTATACGGTGTATATGTGGGCTCGCCGGCGCTGCACGTCGTCGCTAACCGATCGAATAAATCCCACGGCCAATCGTACGTCGATTATTCTTCGTGAGTCGAATCGTGTTGCCGGGTAGGCTCTGAAAATTCTCGATCGTGGAATCTCGTCGGGACGAAACGATAAGGTACGGACGGACTCGGCATTTCTTGCCGCTCTTCGGATTGAAAAGTCACGTGTGCCTTCCGCGTCGCGCGCTGACAGACTGAATATCGCGAAGCGTGTACACGAACGTAGACGGAGGAGCTTCGTTCGGAGAAGATTCGCTATAAATCACCTGACAGAAAAAAAGAAAAAAATTAAGAGCGTCATAAGGGACAGCGGGTCAAAATGGCACAGCGCGGCAGAATGGTATTATGAGACAATAACGCAATTTGCCAACAACTTTTAGACGGAGGCGATGGTCGGACGTGGGGCAAAACGGGGTTGAGAATCCGGATGTAGGGGAGACCGGGGACAAAAGTAACAAAAATCCTTTTTTATTTTTTTTACCAACAAACCCGAGAGTCTAACGCTTCGGCATCCAATGGTGTATTATTAACCTACTCTTAGGTATTTAGTTTACAAATTTCATGCAGAAAGTAGCACGGAATTGCAAACACCGCCCCCTTAAACACAGACGAAATCGCGTAAGAATTATTGCCGGGGTGGGGTCAATTGTAATGGATAGTCGGGTCATTTGTAACATCCTCCTGCACCAACGAAAAATATAAATCTAAATTTGAAAAATTAAAAAATTTATTAGCCGGCTAAGCCATTTTGGCCGGCCTAACTGTACAGCCCTACTATAACAGTTATAATCTACAATTGGTTGGTTATAAATTATAAGAGCGTTGTTCGCTGATTGCTTAGAATGTAAGAATAAAATAAATAAAATATACTGGTATTGATATTGGTATTGGAAATAGTATATTTCGATACTAGAGGCCAAAAAGAGCGATTTGCGCACTGCGAGTGTGAAGCAGCACGAAGCCAAGGCGTAGCCGAGGCGAAGTGCTGCTTCACACGAGCAGTGCGCAAGAAGCGAGATGGCCTCGTGTATCGAACCATATTTTTCTTTACGAAGGCAATGCAAAATCCAAGTTGTGCACCATTCACAGGCATGCCCAATGGCGCATGCCTGTGGCGCCTCGGTCGCCTCGATGTTACCACAGCAACCGCTTGGTAACAGTGCGCAAAGTACTTTGCGCACTGGTGAAGGCATTTTGCGCACCGGTGAAAGTATTTTGCGCATCGCATTTGCGTATCGTGCGGGAATCAGCCATTTTGCATGCCTGTGAATGGTGCGCAAACGAGGATTTTGCATGCATGAGTAAAGAAAAAATGTATTAATGCTGGTACAATTGACCCGGATCGACCGTTAAAATCAACCCCACACATGATCATTACTAACGTTACTATGGCATCGGTTAATAACAAACTGAAACGGATCGTCCCAGCGAGAAAAATGTTCCGCAAAAATGTACCTTTCAACTCCTTGTGTTTGTTTGCACTAATATTTTGTACTGTGTCGTCTAGCTGACGCGATCCGCACAGTCGAAAAATCACTTCTGCACTCGCGAATCACATTTGGTTTTGGTGAAATGGTATTTTTGAAAACTCAGCTATGAGATGATGTCTATAAGGTAGAATAAGGCATGGCCATAAGGTGATGTCTATAATGTTGCTCACTTCATATCGGATGCGTCCGATCATGCGCAGCGTTGCGCGGCCACTTGTTACAATTGACCCGTGTTACTTTTGGCCCCGGTCTCCCCCATCGTTGGGACAAAATGGGACATCCAAAAATTATTGGAAAATTGAGTTTTACCCTCACTGTTCCGCTTTACCCAACTGTCCCATTTTGCCCCACTCTCTCCTACCTGGTCGCGTATCCTGGCCATTGTACACTGCGGTGTCGCGGAGTCAGTCGACCAGTTTCATGCGACAAGCTTATCGTAGGACACATTACACCGGGTACTCTCGTCTCCATCGCGGACTCGTCTCCATCGTCTCCGGTACGTATCGCGGGAAGCCGAGCGGATATCCAGCAGCACTTAAGGCATGGCGCGTTCCCTCGGCGATGCTGGAATCATTATGGGACAGCCTGGTTCCTGGTCCTCGTATGGCTCTGTCGGGCTCACGGTCACGTCTGCCAGTCTCCGGGACTCGCTGGCGTGGGATCGCGTCCACGAGACATATCACCGCTGAGAGAGAAATTCCTGCGATATTCCGATCTCTCCCGGATCTCGTGTGTACCACCCAGTGTACCGGGGCGAGTTACGTGACGTCCGGGGAAAAAATGCCGATGCACCGGACACGAATAAATCGATCGGGCTCACTCGGTGCTTGTGTACGGAGAATTCGTTAAGTGGGAGGATAATAACGTTTCAATACGGGGCCAAACGCCACGTGAACCGACCCAGTCACGTTGCTCGCTTCGGAGTCCTCGTTCTCCAAAGAAAAATTCAACGACCGCAAAGCTCTTTGTCGGGAAGGTCAGGTTTCCCGCGCCGCTGCGACACTCGAGGCACTCCACGTGCTCGAGTCTCGAAAATATTCATGTGAGAAGTTTTTCAGAAAATATCGCCCTCTTGGCTAGGGACTCAGGGGAGAGCGGGGCAAAATAGTATAGTGGGGCAAAACGTGATGATGCACAGTAAAAAATAATTTCGCAAAATCGGAATTCGAAATTTCGTAGACATAATTTTGTTAAATAGGTGACAAACTCGTTTGTCACTCATTTGAATATGCGGAACTGTCCTTTCATTTCCCCGTGTCATTGACAATTTTAGTTTGTACTTTTGTTTGTAAAACTACAAATAGAAAATTAACAAATAAAAAATTGTGGACGTTTCTGGAATAAGTTGTTGTAAAAAGTACACATTTTTTTTACTGTGTGGGACAAAACGCAATTTTTCAATGACTTTTAGATGGTGGCGGTTATGGTAAGTGGGGCACAACGGTATTAAAAATTCGAATGTATCGAGACAAAATGTGGCATCCAAAAATTATTGGAAAGCTGATTTTTGCCCCTGCTGTCCCGTTTTGACCCACTGTCCCATTTTGCCCCGCTCTCCTCTACGCGATGTTAAGAACGAAAACGAGATGTAAAAAGTGGCGAGTAATTTGTTATGCATGAAATTCGTTCGAGGCGTTGAGCGTGGGAAAAGAAAAGATGAATTATCGAAGAGCAACAATTTGAGAAAACATGAGATACGGGGTGATTTTTTTTATGTATCTCCCGATTTGACCATGGTCGATTCGTTCGTGATGTCGGGATTCTCCGGCGACTTGGAACTAATCCAACGAGCCGATACCAGTTGTCGATGTGTATATACACATGTATATACTACGTATATACACGATATATTGGTGGAGCCGATGAAGGGAAAAGTGGGAGGATGCAGAAGCAAGTTTTCTCGTCCCATGTGTCTTGCACGTCCACCCTCGCCCGGATGAACCGGGAACGAAATCGTCGCAGTCGAAATCGAGCGAAAACCAAAGGGACGGAGCCGACACACGGTGGGAGGAGTAAGAAAGGTTTTTCGAAAGTCGCCCGTAGACCCCCATTGTCGTGCCGATGCCGTACCGTGCGGGGATGTGAGGATGAACAGGGTGAGTGGAAGAGAGGTCGCGCGTCAACGAGGTAATTTATCATCGAGTGCGGGAGGCCTCTGTGTTACACAGGGACACCAGGGCACTCGTGTGAATTCTTTTCTTCGGGCGAAGCGAGCAGAGAGCTTCTCCCGGTGAACGCGTCCTCGCCCTATTTCGGTTATTCTCATTTCCTCTTCCCGGCTTTATTTTTCTTTCTCATCATCTCTGAGTGCCCGGGCCAGTTTCTCGAGAGTGGGAAAGTTTCACCTGACCAGGGGCGTAACCGTGGCGGCATTGTAGCAATCCATCGTGGTACAGGTAGTGGCAGGTGTAATACCTCAATAATCGAGGGGTGATGGAAGCTATCAATAAGCGTCCGATGAGAGTGAGGACGGTGATGAATTGCGGTCCATTCGGAAAAATGTGGACCACTGATGTAATTGGATAGGGCTCGTAAATTAAATAGAAAGACTGAAATGAAAACGAGTTCCAGAAATGATATCTTTCGGTACCTATATTAATACATTAATAATAGTGTCACAGTATGACTAGGTATGAGCAGGTGTATCAAATGAATTGATCGTCATCGGCTGATGATGGGAGGCTGGTGTCAGTTTTTTCAGAATAGGAAAATTTCAGGGTTCAAACGTAATGGCATTGTAGCAATCCACGGTTGCACAGGTAGGGGCAGGTGTAATACCTCAATAATCGATGGGTGATGGAAACTATCAATAAGCGTCGGATGAGAGTGAGGACGGTGACGGAGCGCGGTCCATTCGGAAAAATTGGGTCCACTAATGTAATTAAATAGTGCTCGTAAATTAAATGGAAAAACTGGAATGAAAACGAGTTCCAGAAATGATATCTTTCGGTACCTATATTAACGCATTAATATTAGTGTCACAGTATGACTAGGTATGAGCAGGTGTGTCAAATGAATTGATCATCATCGGCTGATGATGAGAGGCGGGGGCAAGTTTCTTGAGAATGGGAAAGTTTCACCTGAGCCGGGGTTCAACCGTACTGGAATTGCAGCAATCCATCGTGACACAGGTAGTGGCAGGTGTAAGACCTCAATAATCGAGGGGTGATGGAAACTATCAACAAGCGTCGGATGAGAGTCAGAACGGTGATGCTTGCGCGGTCTAATTGGATAGGACTCGTAAATTAAAAGGGAAAACTGAAGGGAAAACGATTTCCAGAAATCATATTCTTTGATACCTAGATTAATGCATTAATATTAGTGTCACGATATGTGTACGTATGAGCAGGTGCGTCAAATGAATTGATCATCATCTGCTGATGATGATGATCAATTCATCATCAGTGACTTTCGGCCCGACGGTCTTATTTTTTTTTTTTTACTCGAGGAATCCTCCTTTCACCATAGTCCCTAATGTTACCGCGTGAGAAGAGCACGACGCCGAACACGATGCCGCAGTCAACACACAACCTTTTATCTAAAAAGCTCGAAGATCGAAAAATGACCCTCAACACACCTCCACAGCCGGATCCCTGCGGCTGCAGTCCTTCCCTAATGGAATTCCTTTTTCCTACCTAAATCGAAGAGAGCACCGGTCTACCTCGGCATGATACACTATCCTGACATTAAATTCCATCGAATGCTCAGATTCTTTCCTCTCCAGCATGAAAATCATTTCAAAGTGAACGGTAACCTTTCGAGGCATTTATCGAATACAAAGGTCCGTTTCTCACATGAAAATCTGAACATTGAACAGAGTCACGATCGCTCTTCGTTATTGTGCACAAAGTTCATTTGCACGAAGAACGTTGCTCGACAAGCTGCGAAGACAACACTCGGATCAGACGCATTAGACTCACAATTGAATCGACCAGATTCAATTGTGAATCTCGAAAATTGTACAATATTTATCCGATTCCGAAACAAGATATCTGCCGATTAAATTACCGATACACTATAGCAGAGTTCTGCAGGATTTCGCATATATAATCTCGTATTATCTCGCAATACATGATCGGATCGATTCCACAGATAGAAAGCCTCACCGATGCTTTGGTCCCTTTTTTTCTTCACTCGCAAAAAAAAAAAATAAATAAATAAAAGAACCTCGTAATCTTGCTATCCTATTTCTCGCTCACTCCCGAATCCGCAGGTGGCAGCTGGATCTTCGGGATCGATTTCTCGTCCGGCAGTCTGATGTCGATTCCGTTGAGATGAGGTAGGTTTCGGGGGCCGACACAGAGAGGGAGAGGGATTACCGGAGGAACGCAGTGATTCGAGGTATCTCGCCTCTCTGCGTACGGGATTCCCGGCGTGGTGGCGCAGGTGTGACTGCGCGACTACGGGAACGAGCGGAGCCGCCCAGCGTCGCACCTGTCTAATCGCACCCTTGTACCCTGAAAACCCGACACCGAGCTCCTCTTTTCTTCATTTTTTTTACTCTATATTCCACTCTCCGCTCGTCCGCAATTTTTTTTTCCCTCTTCCAAAGCGATTCGCTAGTCCGCAGCCTCTCATCTTCAAGGCAGAAGCGCAAGACTATTATTAGGTAAGTGAGCGTCCTTACCCGACGATTATGTTTCTGCATCTGCCGTGGCGTGCCAAATTCGGGAAGTCACACAAGATCAGAAACCCGAACGGTTGAGGACCGAGGAAAATGTGTCCAGAATGGAAGAAAATTAAGAGACCATGAAGACTCGAGAATACAATGGCATTGTGTGGCAATCTTGGTGGGAGCGCCGTACGGGCCCATTACTGGCAAAGCGTCGGCCAGTACCGGTCCCGAATCTCATTGCCACTAGGGTACACTGAGAAAAAGGATGGTATTTCCTACTATAACGAATAGTTCCCAGGGGGGACGGTCCATATAGATAGTTTGTGATAGTATATACTAAATTGATTAAATTATAATTATAGTTACAACTATACTTTTTGGTCATTGTCGTAACTGTAAAATGGAGACGTCCCCCCTGGAAACTATTTAGGGTAAAAGTGGTGAATATGGCCCACCTCGATTAACACGTAAATCAATGATATATGGACCGGGTCATATTCCCCACTTTTACCCTACTATGTGAGTTTTTCTCAATGTAGGATCGTAATCCTTCGCGAATACCCGAGTCCGTATATCTTTCTATTATGATCGTCCATTAAGGTCGCAAAGGGAATATTCTCGTCGGCGTCAAAACCTTCGAGAGTTTCGCGAAGTGAGTACCAACGCGATTCTTTCGACTGTGCGCGAAGAGGGCGGCAGTGTACCTTCGCTACCGCGAGAGTCTCGCGATCTTTCATCTCTCGCTTTCGCTGTCTCTGTCGTTCTCTCGCCCACCCGAGATCGAAGTGGACCGAAAGGACGGAGGACTCGCGGTCCGGCTGTGAGAGGAGCGAAAGAGAGGAGCGCTGGTCGACCGGCCGACTACGGGTAAGACCGCGTGTAGGCTTTCGCCTTGCGCTCCCCGTGACGGGCCACATTCCGGGCATTCCGCGCGGTCACGGCCATATCTCCCATTCCTCTAGATATTCCTTTCCTTCCTCCGGTCCGTTCGTTCACTCGCTTCCTTGTCCTCGTCGTCGGCGGAGAAGAATTTATCTCACCGCTCTCTGTCCACTTATACGGCAGCATTCGCGTTAAAGCGGTCCTCTCGTTTCACTATACTCTCCTCGACATGTCGCCCGCATCATTCTTTTTTGTTTGGTTTATTTTTTCGAGATCTTGTACAAAAAGAGTATCAAACTCAAAATTGAAACCTGCTAGATTTCCGCTTCATCGTATGAAGCTGACAATGAATCGAGCTTCATTGTGTGAAGTTGGCAGAATGAATAAAGCTTCATTGTATGAAGTTGGCAGTATGAATGGAGCAGTTTCATTGTATGAAACTGCCAGAATTAATAAAGCTTCATTGTATGAAACTGGCAGAATTAATAAAGCTTCATTGTATGAAGCTGACAATAAATGAAGCTTCATTGTATGGAGCTAACAGAATGAATGAAGCTTCATTGTATGAAGCTGACAGAATTAATGAAGCTTCATTGTATGAAGCTGATAGAATGAATGAAGCTTCCTTGTATGAAGTTGGCAGAATGAATGAAGCTTCATTGTATGAAGCTGATAGAATTAATAAAGCTTCATTGTATGAAGTTGGCAGAATTAATGAAGCTTCATTGTATGAAACTGACAGAATTAATAAAGCTTCATAGTATGAAGCTGACACAGTGAATGAAGCTTCATTGTATGGAGCTGACAGAATGAATGAAGCTTCATTGTATGAAGCTGACAGAATTAATAAAGCTTCAGTGTATGAAGTTGGCAGAATTAATGAAGCTTTGTTGCATGAAGTTGGCAGAATAAATGAAGTTTCATTGTATGAAGCTGATAGAATGAATGTCATTGGATGAAGTTGGGAGAATGAATGAAGCTTCATTGTATGAAGTCGGCAGAATAAATGAAGCTTCACTGTGTGAAATGTCTGTCAGCTTCATTGGAATCTGTGTTATACAAAGATGTTTCACTGTCGCTGTGAAACTCTCGTTCCACTTAATCTTAGTGAGATTTCTGCGTGTTTTTCGCACGATCCCGCGAAAACCTTCGACCTTCGACCCGGGTCTTCGTGACGTCGAAGAAACGCACAGGAGAAGGCGGAGCCTCCAACCTTCGTTTTTCCCATTCTTCAATTAAGCCGAGTTCTCTCTCCCATGAGAGGGGCTCCATACCCCGCGGTAAACCTGCTACACGTCGAGACAATCTCACCCTCGTGGAGGAGGATGACACTGCGAGGAGAAAGCTCCATCGAAAGCGACAACGTCACGTCCGATACATCCGTGCGCTTCGCGACTTCCGTCTTCGTTCGAGAAGCGGAGGAGCAAAAGCACGTTTCGGCTCTTTTCGTTGTCGTAGGGGTTCTCGGCGTGATGTTTGCTCGATACATCTTACTTCGAGAGTCTCCGAGCTATCGCCCTTCCTATTGCCGCACGTTAAAGATATTGATTTGAAATTGATACTTTTTTTTGTACTATATGATTCGGTAACAAATTATAAGAAATATTTTATAACATATTACAATAGATTACAAAAAGTCGATGAAAATAATTCATAAATAGTCTACAAAAATGTACACTGAAAAAAAAATTTGCTTGCGGGCTGCCAAAGAAAAAAAATTGTTATTCCGATTCTACTTTGAATTCTTACAATTCTATATGATATTGAAACAACGACGGCAAGAGTGTCAAGGTGACGTGTTATCGTTTCAATCCCGTATGGAATTGTTAGAATTAAAAGTAGAATTGAAATAATAATTTTTTTTTTTTTGGCAACCCTCAATCAAATTTTACTTGAGTCAATGATATTTTTTTTCAGTGTACACGAATGACGGCTGAAGAATCTAAAACTGGGATTTGTCATCACGAGCTACAATGTAAACACATAAATTTATAAAATCCTGCTGGTTTCTCACAGCAGCGACATTGATAACAGAAGACATCAAGTACTGTTGACGCCGTCGAGTGTCACAGTTAAAATTTGAACAGCCTCAAATTTTCGTCTCCAATGATGAAACCAAGAATCATCGTGTTATCTGACTGAGAGAAGATCAGCAAAATCTTTTGGGTTCCGAGTTAATCCGCAAAATTCGCGTGAATGGGCCAAGAGCCACGGCTCAGGGAGTTCTGATTGGGAATGCAAACGGGTCTGCGGAATCATACGGAGGTATGGTTCTCTCGGACGAAGGTACACGGTGTAACGTCGGAAAATCGTTTGACTATCCCGGCGGATAAGCTTTGCCCACCCTGACGTCAAACCGAATCCGGAGGATGCCCGAAGATCAAGCTGTGTACCTGTTTCCCGAAGGTGAACGCGGAAATTGCGTGATCCAGAGAGATGCGCCAGCGATGCCATTGCGAAGGTAAAGGATACATGTAATACACATGGCGCGATATAGAAACGGACGTGGGAATAGAGAGACGGGAGCGACTCTTTGATCAGCAATTAACACCGGTGGCTGGGCAACTTAGCCGTGACGGCGCGACGCGGCTTGGATTTGCGATCTTCCGCATGCTCGTCGACGGTGGGAAGGAGCGAAGAAGATAGAGACCCAAAGCCCCTCGAGACTCACGGTCGAACAGTTTCGCATTTCGCATCCCTCTCCTTTCCGCCTAGAACCGAGCGACTCTCGGCCATCCCTTTCTTGCCTCGCCCGTCCGTTCGTCGTCCTCGAGCCTCGATGGCTCCGGCGCCCACCCACTTCAGTGCCTGACTAGCAAACTCCGTTCGTCTGTAGCCACCGACAGGGATCCCAAGCGGTTCGTCGGGACCAGCGCTTGGCAATCGCGCAGTCAATGGGCTACGGGGCACGTCGTAAAGAAACGAGATGGAGGCATGCCAACGATCGATGCCCGGGAATTCCTTGAGGTGCCGATTGCTGCACCATTAACCCTTAACCAGCGGAGATTCCAGGTTCCGGGGGAGTTCGGCAGCCTTGGAAGCCCGCCGTGGCGATATTACCGGGAACCCTGGTATGCTGGTGCGATACTGCTGGCCTCTGGCCGTCTGCCTGGCTCTGTATACTCTACACCCGGCAACCCCCGGCAACCCCCCCGGACTCGACACGGGAAATGAAGCCGCCGAGGGTAAAACGTAATATTGGCCCGCCGGTGCTGCGATACTCTCGCTTGCTTTCGTTCTTCTTCGCTCGACTGTCTCACTTGTCGCGATTGAAACAGGCCGCCCTTCCGGAGGGTCGAAGTGGAGGAAGCGGGCGACGAGGGAGCGGAGCCGAAAAAAGTATCCCAGGAATCCTCGGAAGGATTGTCGGGAGGGGACGGAGCGGGTTGTATGGACCGACGGTCCGAAGGACCAGAGTCTTCTTTTTCTCCGCTCGATATTCATCGCGCGGATATAGGTAGACACGCGTGGCGAACGGTGATATACATTATACATCAGGCGATAATCGAAGTGAGGCAGAAGAGGGTGCGAAAGGATGCCCATGCATGCAGAAGACTTCGGGGGAGTGTCCGCGGATGGCAGGTGCACGATTTTTCATGAACATGTAGGGCAGGCACCTAACGATACGTGGAGTGATTAATGGTATGGGTTGAAGTGGGGAGCTTCAAACCTATCAGCGGGAGGTTAACCGGTTAACATTCACTGAGAAGAAAATAATTGTTGGGTTAACCAAATTTGCGGTCACATACGTTCAAAGCTGTTATTTGGTTGGTACAACTGAAACATTCTTTTGCTGATGACTCTGAAGATATCTGCATGACATCAAATTCCATCTTTGGCAAGTGTCTATCAATACACGGCTTTAGGGAGAAAACGAAATCGTTCACTTGTAGAATTTTATTCGCCAAGTGAATTTGCCCGAGTGCAGTTCGTTCGATGCACAATACGACTGTTAGAACTTGATGAAATTTCGTCCCATGCAGATATCTTCAGGGTCATTTTTGTTGAACGATTATTCGCTTCAGTCGATTCAAAATATTTCGATTCAAACTAAGTTTGTTATTGCACCAATCAAATAACGCCTTTGAGCGCAGGTGAACGCGCCTTGGTTAATCCAACCATTTTTTTTTCTCAGTGTTGTATTGCTTCGGAGAATACAGTGCTTCGCAGGCTTTTACGAGCTGCGAAGCTCAACCCGCTAAATACTTGACGGACGCGAAGAATACTTTATATAAAACGTTAAAGACTATCGTGAAAAGATTTGCGGTAATCTGTCTCGCGACCAGATTTTTAACTCCCGACTGCCGTCCGGACAAAACGGGTGTTATGCGTTTCACTGCGATGACCCACATTGGCGGCCTTTCGAAGGCCAGTATTTGACGAAACGACAAAATATTACTTTATTACCAAATAAATGTATTATTTAGGTGTAAGGTAATATTACCTTATTACCTTAACCAAATTTGGCATTTTGATTCTTTGTATAATGATCTATGTTTGTGATCAAAAAAATGTAAGCTAAGGTGCAAACGCACGTAAATAAACCGTATTCCGATAAACAAATTAATAGTTCGCCGTGTCATATCGATTAGCCAATGAGAAGCAAGAATCCTTTTTTTCATTGACTGTTGTATTTTCCTCAATACAGGAATCACAAATATTTATATACGCAGTGTTATTGTTAGTCATATGATACTTATTTCGATCGTCATTATTATTTTTCTTGTTTCAAGTAGTTTATGCAATAACGTAAAATTGATGGTGACTAATACTGTGTTGGAAGACAGGTTATCCTCGTATTGTCCTCGTTGTTGTCAGGAAGGTTTTTATTTCGTTATTTTTTTATTAGCGTTTTTTTACGTTACCGGTGTTTATCATTCTTCCTTGGTCGTCTCAGGGCAATCAGTGAAAATAATCGGCCGAAACAATGCAGAAAGGATTAACGTGAACTTCAACCTTTCATTAACTGGAGTGAACTCGCGAAAGGTCGTCGTTGTAATGTAATATAATACAAGATTGTCTCGGGACAATCTCGTTATAATTCGCAGCACGCGGCACACTTATTCCACTCGAACGAACATCAAATGCTTACTGTCCTGTGACTCCGGTAAACTACTTCCGGTTGCCGCTCTCACTCGAGCTGGAACTCTCGTGCCTCTTGCTGGCTGCAAGTGTCTCTCGCGACTACGTGAAAGCACACATACAAACACTCGAGATTCCAGAAGCACATGCTGGAACGACGACGGGTCTCGAGGTAGTGCGAGGTTTTTAATGAGTTCGTACCAAATATTTGCTGGATATCTTCATTTAAAAAAATATATAATCGGTTGACGTAAAGATAGTTTAATGCAGCGGTGAAACAGTACAGAGAAGAAGCAGAAGAAGGCACCTCGACTTCCTCATTCTTTTGCGCCATTGCCACCGTCTCGCAGTGCGATATAATATATTGTATACCGTATATACGACACCTTATACGGTCCTGTCTGCGCGCCGGAAACTAATTATTTTCCAACATTGCGCATCCGAGATTCCGAGCCAACGCTGTGATTTACAACCGATTCGAACTTGCCCTATGAAATTATTGTTATTTTTTTCCATTAAATTTTCTTCTCGAAATTCCTGCCGTCAGTAATTTTATACAAATTTTTGTTTACGAGGAAGAGAACACCTGTTTAGTTGCGGCCAATTTTCTATTTACCGCGACGAGGTATTCTGTTACTGCTTGCAGCTATTCTGTAGATCCCGCGAAGACAACGGATCGCGCGTTGCATGGATTTTTATTAGTTAACCGCGGAGATTGAAATCTGACTATATGACAGGGATTGAATGGCTCGCTGGGTGGTTCTATTCTCTGAGCTCTTGGCTCGATAATTCGGCGAGTGTCCGACAACTTGACAGCTCTTTGAGCTGGTCTGCGACGACACTTTTGCGGAGTACTCAAATTCCTGGCACAGAGACAGGGTGGGACAGAGGGAGAATCAGGAACGAACGGCGTGGACGTGCGACCGGACGGACCACCTGGACATCGGACACCGGCAACGTTCGCGTTTCGGTGGTGTGTTTCGTATTTTTCTCCTGCACGTCCGGCGCATCGAAGTATCGGATCCGCAACCCGATACGTGTAAATTTAACCAACACTTCACTTTCTCACGTATATTATTTATTTATTTTTTCATGCATTGTATATATTTCATTAAATATATATATATTTAAATACATAATACAGTAAATACATCGGAGGAGATATCTGAATAATCGAAATATATTTGTGCTTGCTGGAATTAATGTAATTACAAATGCGAATTTAATTTTAACAGAGAGGATTTCAAAAATTTATTCATTTAATATGGCAATTCAATTGTCATATGATATGATAATTACTGTCAACAGATCGTTCAAATTAAAATGTATTCAACCATTTCTACCACAGTATTAATTTTTTTTATCACATTATGAAAAATTTCTGAATTCTTATGCCAAAAAGTAGAAATTAAATTAAAAAAAAACTCAATTATTGAACTTTAAGTTTCGTATAAAATTTACTGTGCCGGAAGAAATTTTTCTTAGAGAGCATCGAAACGCTTAATCGTATTGTGTTAGGTACGTCCTTGAGGGGTCTTTCACGATTGAGGCTAATTAAAGATTTAAAGCTCCATTTTTTCCCACAAAAAAGGAAGAAAACTCCGTGTGTACAAAGCAGTCCACGGCAAACGAAACACTGACCGTATCCTCGATGAGGCAATCCAGAAAAATGCAACTCTGGTATATTTAATTTTACTTTGGAGCCTTGCCCTTGGGAAATTATGACGATCTATCGTATGCGAGCGTGTACGTAGAACGATGTACATATTTTCTACCCGGTATTAATTTTTTTTAAATAAAATTATAAAAAATTGCTTAATTCTCGTCCCAAAAAATTAAATAAAAAAAATCAATTATCGATCTTTAAGTTTCATATAAAATTTACTGTGCCGGAAGAGATATTTTTTAGACGATATGGAACAGGTACAGGATCGCAAGGGTTAATCGTATTGTGTCAGGACTTCCTTAACGGGGCTTTCACGATTGAGGCTTATGTATTTCACATAACCTTAAGAGGGCTTTCACGATCGAGTCTAATCAAAGATCTAAAGCTACATATTTTCCCATAACAACAAAAGCTCCGTGTGTACAAAGCAGTCCACAGCAAACGAAAAACTCGCATCCTCGATAAGGCAACCCAGAACGAACGTAATAAAAGAAAATGCCACACTGGCATCTTTAATTTTACCTTGCAGCCGTGCCCTTGCGAAATTATGACGATCCATCGTGTGGGAGCGTGCACGTAGACGATATACATATTTTCGCGTCACGCTGTACGTCATTGTGTAGCATGTGCGGTAGCGCTGTGTTCATAACCACAAGCAGGGACAATGAGCGAGAAGCCACCGGAGTATAGAGGTTGCCTTGCGGCTCACCCCTTTGCACTCTCGCTCGCTCCCTCGCGTTTTAGCGTGGAGTTCGGTCGGTACTGCAGACTCTGGTGGGCTCGCTCGTAACCCCGGCGGGCCGTGGGCCACGACCACCACCGGTACGAGACCACTAACCCGCCGAACAATGCCCGCTCCCCGAAAGACAAACTGCAGTTTCATTAGTGCTCATAACTGATGAAATTAAATTCCATATACACTGCCGTATACCACAGTGGCGATGAAAGCGGAAGCCAACCAACGACGTCAGCGAATCACGGTTACGAGAAATCAGGCTTCGGGCTGTACAAAGCCCCGGCAGCTGAGCCTCGACATCAATCCCTAAAATTGATGTTCTTTATAATAAATCGGGAAACGCCGAATTTAACCCGAAGGGTCGTTATCGGCAACCGAGAACCCGTGCACTTCAGGGTCATGGATGTTAATAGAGTAATCAAAGCCCGACGGGATAAACGCGAATCCCAACGACGATGAGCCGAACAAATTTTTATGAACTCGCCACCTTCCGACCGGCCTCAAGCTGGACGTTATCATGGTGTCCAGTGCACTGATAAAAAATACGGTTGAATCAACTAAGATTCGGGCAGGGACGTTCAACTGAATACTTTGTTGGTACAACTAAAAAAAGTTTGTTAGTCCAACAATTTGTTGGGTGATTTCACCAAAATATTTTTGAGCCATTAAAATATTTTGTTCGACCAACTCAATATTTGTTTGAACGTCCCTGCCCGAATCTTAGTCGATTCAACTGTACTTTTTTATCAGTGTAAAAAGTGCATAACGAAATTCAAGGATAATTTCCAGGATATTTCCAGGTGGTCTTGGGACATTTATAAAAAAAAATGAAGATATGCATATCGCGCGACGTGCGAAATATCATTTAGTTCGATAACCGCACTGATAAAAAAGTACAGTTGAATCAACTAAGATTCGGACAGGGACGTTCAAATAAATATTTAGTTGGTCGAACAAAATATTTTAATGACTCAAAAATATTTTGGTGAAATTACCCATCAAATTGTTGAACTAACCAATTTTTTAGCTGTACCAATAAAATATTTAGTTGAACGTCCCGGCCCGAATCTTAGTTAATTCAACCGTATTTTTTATCAGTGCGTTTTCGTTTACGTCAACATCGGTTCAGAAAGAATAATAACTCACTATGCACGAATGTATATATCTATCTCAGTGAAACCGAAACTCACATTTTTTACTATGGTCGCTAGTAATATACATTTTCAAACAAACTCAAGTTTCCAGGAAATTAAAAATTCAAGGACGTTAGGTGAAATTCAAAGACATTCCAGGACTTTTTCAAGAACAGGCAAAATTCAAGGACAGTTCCAGGACTTCAAGGACCTCATGGACCGCTAGACACCATGGTTATTCATAACGAAATTTACTCGTGCAAAAAAAATTCTTTTCCCGAACTTACCAATGTCCACCTTGACTTTGGTAAAAAAAAAATATTGTTGGTGTTGGCAAAGCGAGTCAGAAATATAGCGAGCCGAAAAAAAAAATACTTGCTGGTAAAATATATCGGAGGGAGGGAGGGCCGCGCGATATCGATCGTAATGGACCAGATATAGTCCCGAAGGCGGTTTACAAGCCGGGCATCTGTCCCGCGGAGATTATAGCCTCTCGCTATTAGTGGTCCGTGTATTAATAGCGAGAGAGAAGCGGAGTGTAAAGGCCAGTATGGAGTGAGACGGAGATAACGCTCGCGACCGCGATGGTACATGGTACTTAATGACTATATCGATTTATCGATCGATCGGGAGAGAAAGAGAGAGAGAGAGCTCGAGTGCGAGATGAAGAGAGAAAGCGCGGAGCAAGGGTGGTAAGCTACTACTCTTGTTCCCATACAGAGAAAACGGTCTGGCCGAGCCTTTCGATCCGCGGCGTTTCCCGCCGACGACGTCGCCATTGAAAACTTTTCTTACTCCGCGCGCGACTCTCACCGCACTCGAACGAAATTAAACCGGAACTCATGCGTCGGACTGGACAATCCTATCGACAAATAAACAAAAAATTATACGAGACAGTCGGCGTATCAAATTCTTCGCACACCGTAAAAAATAATTTCGTAAAATCGGAATGCGAAATTACGTAAAAATAATTTAGTTAAAGAAGTGACAAACTCGTTCGTCACTTATATGAATATACGAACCTGTCCTTTTATTTCCCGTGTCATTGACAATTTTAGTTTGTACTTTTGTTTGTAAAACACGAAAATTAACAAATAAAAAATTCTGGACTTTTGTCGACAATAAGTTGTTGTAAAAATTACAAACTTTTTTTTACTGTATAGTCAAAGCTTCCAATTAATTATCCCTAGTAATATCGGAGCTGCGTGTGTTCTCGTGCATGTGTCGTACGAGCGTCAATATAACATGTGTGATATAACCGGCAGCCATTGCCGTTGAACTGTCGAGCCTGAATTACCTCTGGCGTGTATGGAAATCACGGGCTTTGGTTTCGATCACCTCCTAGCGAGTAAACTCGTGTAGTTCGGGTAGTTGTCGATGCGATGAAGGGAGAGAGAGAGAGATTCGTGTGTCGTCGTGGGATTTCGATACCGGCGAGGTTTCGCGCGCGTGGCGGAGCCGAATTTAATCCACAATCACGGAATCATTAGCTCCGTCTACAATATCGGGTTCTCTAAATCGAGCGAGCGGGCTGGAGAACGATCGTTCGGTCGGGCCGACCTGGTACGGAACTTCATGTACCGGATACACAGAACACCAGAAGTGGGCTATCGCTATATGTGTTCGGGGCCCGAACTGTGAGAGACCGCGGTGCGGAGTATGGTAGCCCATGGCCCGTATTATTAGTTTGAATTGCTAATACCTGCGAGTTATTGGATCCCTTTTGTACACGGGCACATGGTGGTGGACATGGAGGAGGGGGAGGAGTCGATGCCGGAAGGCCCGAGTGAAACTGGCAGTGAGCTTGCTGCCACTGACGACCATTCAGACTCGCGTTTACGTAACCCGATCATATATTCTGCTCTCTCCCTCTTTCGGCCGCTCTCGTTCAGTCAGAACGCCACGATCGTGCCGAACAATGCCCTCGGATTCGAGCGTAGGGTGGTTATTTACGCGAGTTAATTAACGGAACGGAGTATACACAATCGATATATTATTAGTTTATCGTCACTATTATTTCGTTGTTATCATCATTATTATTATTATTTTAAAGAGGAGTCGGTCACGTTCTCCAGTGGGAATGACATGCGGGATGGGATCTGGCCGACGTTGGGCAAACACTGGCCGGCGCTGTGCCAATGCTGGCCGTATGTGGCACTTCCACTACGGTTGATGCGGAAACTCTGTCCGTCGCTAGTTGCACTGGGCGAAAGAAATGGTTGTGTTTGTTAAAGGTGTTGTTTGTATGGCGTCACAAAAATTTTTGTTTGAATCGGCAAATTTTTTATAGATTGATGCAATAATCTTTTAACAAAACAATGCTTCGTTTGTACCAAACAAATAACAGCTTCGAACGTATTTCACTGCGATTTTTGGTTGATCCAACAATTTTTTTTCTCGATACGTGTAGGAGTTACAGAGACAAAAATGGCATGCGTTTGGTCCACGGAGCTCCGATTGAGAGAACATTTTCTATTCGGTTCGCGTGCCCCGGACTGGACTGTGAAACCAAAAAATGGCAAGTCTCCTTGATATCACCTGGTCGTGGCACTCGAAATGAAAAATGCCACAATTGACTTTGATGAGGCATTCTCGAGATTTTTCCATAGAAATCGATACGACAGCGGGGAGTTTCTAATGGAAGCTGAAGTGGACCAAAGGCGTTAACGGAGTTTAAATGGCTTTCGAAAGAGCCGGCTACCGAATCACCGTTTTTCGACAAAGCCGCAGCGCGACATCGGGTCGAGAGGATTCCATCGAAACCGCATGAACATTGTGGCATTTCAGGAGGTTGAATGGGACCGAAAGGTGCGACGAACGACCGACCTATCTGTGAGATCGCGACCATTTTCACAATAAGAATAGCGAGAATGAATGAGCCGTGGAGATGCTCAGTGGCTGACGTTGTAGTGTATACCCAATACAGAAGTGGTGCGACGTGGATCGGCAGAAAGCTTGTTGGTCCACTCGAGCGGAGTGGAATTTAACAGAGTGACACGCATGCGGGTTGCGCGCGCACACTGTGCAGGGTGTGTTAGAGCGCATCGAGGGGGGGAAAAAGTAAGAAACACGACGAGGGACCGAAAGAGGGACAATGAACGAATTTGCGCCAGCAGAAGCGTCCTGGGTGCTCTCGAGGGCACCAAAGATTCTTGGGGGCCCCGGCATCGTCACGACCAAAGTCACATAATGGCACGGTCGACTGTACGGTCCGTGGATCTCGGCGTAGGTAGTGGATGCTGGGGCACAGCGCCTACTGTACTCCATTATATTCGTTATTTACTCGAGCGAAGAGTCTCTCGAAGAGATTTCGAATGGACTAGCTCGTACAATGAAGGGCCGAGGGTATCCCTCACACTGCCGAACTCCTCGCCATTGCGCACCCAAAGCATTCATACGCGTCCTACGGGTGGTGCCAATTATATTCTCGTGTACCCCAGAGAGTCCCTTTTCGCCATCCGCTCTTTCTTTCTCGTATCTATACGTTCTTCGCCTCGCTACGGACTCTCGATATCTTTCGTCATCCACGATACTCTTGTACCTGTGGGTTTCCACTTTTGCAGTTGCATCCTGATGACGGTCATGTTTAAGAAGTACACTGAAAAAAAAAATTGGTTGGATTAACCAAAAGTCGCGGTGACATACGTTCAAAACTGTTATTTGTTTGGTACAAATAAAGCATTGTTTTGTTAAACGATTATTTGCTTCAATTTATTCAAAATTTGTTGATTGCAACAAACGTATGTGTTGTACCAATAAAATACACCTCAGAACGTATTTTACCGCGCATTTGCTTAATCCAACCATTTCTTTTTCTCAATGTACACTAAAAAATGTTATGAAATTTACAACAAAGTTATATGAAATTAGAATTCATGTACATTGCATTTGAATTTTAATAATTTAATCTTAAATGCAATACCTGTATATTAAAGTTACCGGTGATGGCATTGAAAATTAAGATATCCGTATAACATATACGTTTTGTTGTTATTACAAATATTATACAAATAATATTGTTTTTAATATACCGGTAACGCAATATTCTTACATACGTGTCAATGAAATTTCATATACTGTATATGCATAAAACTTTATATACATTTATGAATTTTCAAACATAATTTTTTTACACTGTAGTATCATCGACACTCACTTAAAAGAGTAGTGAGTATAGTGAGAGAAGGATCTGATAGAATTGATCATAAATCTGGTAAAAACCGACAGAACTTTTAGGTATGTGAGAACTAGAGCGACATCCTGGCAAACATTGGTATTAAACTTAACGCATTGTGGTAGAAAATGGGGTGATTTTTGCTGTTGCAGATATTACCCGAATATTCCGTAATTTTTGCTAGAATATAAGTTCTACTCGTTAGAAACTATAGTAATCGGGGGCGATGCGATCGCGAACCGTTTGTAGATTATACCGGCATATGTCAAAATTATTATGTATGCATACGTACAAAAAATTTGATCGACGAAATTCTCATTTTTTATCCATAGCATTCTCAGGGTATTAATTGGCTTGTGTCTTATCCATCTTAAAATTTAATGGCTGTATTTTTACAAGCGGCCAGATGTGCAAAATTTTGTCAACGCGCCTTCTGGAAAAAACCATCTTGCCTGGTCGAAATGTAGCATATGACTTGCTAGTTTTTTCGAGATCCTTCTCTCAGTGTAAAATCGTGTATGCAGTAAAACCGCATGAGACAACATCTGGAGTAATTTCGAGATATGGTGAGAATTAAACAAACATCCCAGGCGCTCACAGTTCGAAGTCGCCGGGGACCAAATTTTCCCCAGCAGCCGCCCTAGGCCCAATTATCCCTTCGCACCAGGAAAATTTTATCGTAACGCTGTTCGAGGACACTTTTCACTTAGAAGTCCCGCCAAAGACGTTTTCACATTAAAATGATCATTCTCTGAGAAATTATCCGAGTTAACGACTCATACGACGTCAACCGCCTCTTCTCCTCTGCGAGAGGGAGATAACCATGGAAACTGAAACCTCGGCGAGAGAACAGCCCTCTGGCCGTAGTCGACAACAGGGGCTCTCCTACCCGTAGAGAAGCCTCTACGGTAGACGTGGAGCGTTCCATTATTGCGTTCTCGCGAGAAACTAACGCGATATTGAGGATCCACCAGGTGTAACTTATGCCCCGACAGAGAACTGTTGAACTATGAAGTTCCATGGTGCTTCGAGTTCGTATTATATATACTAAGGTAGTGCACACGAGATATGCGCTCGCACACAATCTGTGTCTCGGTTTCCACGTGAAGTGCCCCTTCCGTCCGACAATGCGTATAATGCCAACCCCCCTCCCCCCCCCCCCCGCCCCAGCGCGTCATATTGAGCCCGATGCTCCATTGAAGTCAAATGGAATTCCGTAACGTCTCGAGTCGTTGCAACGAGAATTTACAACCAAAGGCCTCGCGCACTCGTGAAAACGTCTTAGTTTCGAGCGTTGACGCCCTCATCGACCCGCCACAGTTGGACCGATCGTATCGTCGACGATTGCCAAAGGCGGAGGGTGTGGATCGGGCCCGCTAATATTTCGATCTCGCGCCGCAAAATTGAGACATCGCATTCGGAACCTTACGGGCGAGAACGACCTGTACGAGACTCACAAAACTTGTTCCACAGTTAATTTCCATAGTGACTGCGCATTGATTATGCCGAATGCAGAGGCGTGAATTGACCGGGCGCCGGTGTCGGAGTCACTTCCTTTCACTTTCGATTCGAGACACTTGTACGCCACGGATAGCACCATTGTACGAAAGCGTCAGCGAGCTTGAATGCTCGTTTCGAAGGGATTGTCTCGTTATCGTCTGGTCATTGTTCCAACGACTCCGGAGTGCGCTTCGTCGAGCTGTGTGTAACGTGCAACTTTGATCAACGTGTCTCCGACTTAGTTCGAAGCTCGACGGGCCGGTCGGTGATAAATCTCGTGGGAAAATGACCGAGATACGTGTTTCACTGGGCCCTCGAGAGCCCACTCGATGAACTCGGCAGCAAATTTCGAGTGGGATATAACGCAGTTCGTATCTGTCTTCCGTCGACTCCTGGGTAAGGTCAAGATTCGAGACGGTTCGCTCCGACAGTCGAACCCTCAGCCGCCCCGGGTGCAGGCTGCATGCGCGTGTGTATGGGCGTGCTGTACACACGACGCTGTACCGTACGTGTCATGTACTGTATACTGCAGCGAACAACACCACAAGCAGACCGGTAATCTGCCGCCAGTCACGCTCTCGTTTCACGGCGCATTATCTAAATCGTGTTTACTCGGGACGCCTGTGCTTCGACGCTGTGGGAACTTGTACCCCCTTCTGGCACGCCGCGCCGGGACACAACCGGAAGAGCTACCGAGGAGCACGTCTCGATTCGGAGGGGTCTCGTTTCCCCTTTCTTCCCGTCGAGAGTATAACAGCGCCGTTGAAACGCCACGGAAAGTCACTTGGTAAACCCCGGCGCGCGCCTGTTCAGTCAGCTTCCTGCTTACTTCGCTGTTAATGTGGAGTCGGAAAACAAAAAATCAGCCCGCTGCTTACATTACTGTTGACGTAGGGTCGGTAGGAAAAAACTGACTGTGGAGGAGAGCGGGGCAAAACGGAACAGTGAACTTCATTTCAGATGAGACGTTTTTTATCTCTGGCGAAAAGTTTGGGACGGTAGGGCAAAAGTGGTGAATATGACCTGGTCCATATTTGTTATGTCGGACCCAGAAAAAAAATTTATTTGACGGCCACCGTTTATTGAGATTAAGTAAAATATTTATTTGATTTAAATAAATATTTATTTCATTTAAGTAACTATTTACTTAATTTAAATAGATATTTATTCAAATCAAATAAATATTTTACTTAATCCTAATAAACGGTGGCCGTCAAATACATTTTTTTTCTGGCCGCGGGCTGATCAGGACCGTCCATATTCACCACTTTCACTCTAGTTCGTTTTGACCCTGCGGTGCCCCGTAACTAATTGAATATTAAGTTTTAAACAGATTCATTAAAATTCTTGTTCAATTACACGAAAGCGACAATGTCTCTAGTTATCCAGTTATCGAAAAGTCGTGCACACAGTAAAAAATAATTTCGTGAAATCGTTATGCAACATTTCGTAAAAATTATTTTGTTAAATAAGTGAAAAACTCGTTTGTCACGTATTTAAATATACGAACTTGTCCTTTTATTTCCCGTGTCATTGACAATTTTAGTTTGTACTTTTGTTTCTAAAACTAGAAAATTAACAAACAAAAAGTTGTGGACGGTCGCGGACTATAAGTTGTTGTAAAAAGTACAAACTTTTTTTACGTGTCGAATTCGTTGCTCTCTGTATTTTTAAAATGGCGATGTCCCGATGCGAAGAAACGCCGATGAGTTTGTCACTTATTGAAATATACGAACTTGTCCCTTTATTTCCCGTGTCATTGACAATTTCAGTTTGTACTTTTGTTTCGAAAACTAGAAAATTAACAAATAAAAAGTTTTGGACGTTCGTGGACAATAAATTGTTGTAAAAAGTACAAACTTTTTTTACGGTGTGAATTCGTTGCTCTGTGTACTTTGAAAATGGCGATGTCCCGATGCGAAGAAACGCCGATAAGTGATCGATCATCTACATTATCGATTATCATAAACTTCAATCGAGGAAAGCAGATTATCCAGCTTTTCACGCGAATTTTCTTGCTAATAAGCAAGAAAATTCTTTTCGCACGTCGCGTCACGCGTCGTACGAAAGTCTCGGAACAGCTCGGAGGTAATTCGTGGAGTATCGATTAAAAGCATAATTGCGTTCGGCGCAAGTTATTTGGTCGGTGGTGCGTCCGATTCTCTCACGCGTGAGTTCGCTCGCGATTTTACAATCCCCGCGTGCCGGGGATTCCCGCGGCGCGGTTAACGCGATGCTTCTACAAGTACGTTCTCGGCAAAGGGAAGAAAGCGGGAAGGAAAGAATCCGAAGGAATCAGACAAGACGGATAACTTCTCTTCTTCCCCCCGTCTTTCGCGGCGAGTCGTTCGCTGCTATTAATATCTTGTGGAACTGGTGCAACTATTTCGAGGATAAAACGGCGCGAGAGCATCGGGCTCGCCGAGGAATGAAAATTTAATTTGATTCGTGGTCATTAGAGTGTCTCAAGATGCTTCTTCCACTCGTTAACGTATCCATTTTATTTTCTTAAGTTCTTTTTTTTTTGAACGTTGTTATGATTTGTGTAACGATAATGACGTAATTTGGTTGTTTTCCGGATCGACTGGCGCTCCCGCTACCTCCGAGTCTCGTGACCGAGCCTCATGAGTCACAGTTCGAGGCTCGCGAGCCGACAATAAGAGACCCAGGCGGCTGAGATAGAAATCTAGCTTCGGCGCGCTCCTAGACAAATTCCGCCCACAAAAGTGGCTCCGGGTGTCCCGCGGGCCCACGTACTCAGAATCTCTTTTTTTACATTCGGATCATTCCACTCCCTCGCACTCTCTCTGCGTTTCCAACCGCAGGCATTATCGCTTCGTAGAATTATCTCATAATGATTCGAGGCAACAAAAAAACCTTTGACATATCAAAGGTTTCGGCCGGAATTCTCGCAGATAAGCACCGAGAAGACAGCTTCGCTTGAAAACCTCTTCTCACGAAATCCCCCTCGAGATATCGGTATCCGTTCCACAGCCCTGCGAAGCTGGTCATGATAACGAGTGAAAAGTGATACAGCCCTTTACATCTTTCATTATGTTATTTCTATTCCGGAAAAATAATTGCCTTTCGAATCTCGGAAGCACATCGAAAAAAATAAATAAAAATCAAAGTAGGATTCACATACATCTTTGGGATCTCGGTTTTATAGTCGTAATTTATATCGATCTAAAAAATAAATATATAAATATATATGTATCCGGTATGCGTTCCACAGCCCTACGAAGCCGGTCATGATAACGAGTGAAGTGCGATACAGCCATTTACATCTTTCATTATGTTATTTCTATTCCGGAAAAATAATTGCCTTTCGAATCTCGGAAGCACATCGAAAAAAATAAAAATCAAAGTAGGATTCACATACATCTTTGGGATCTCGGTTTTATAGTCGTCATTTATATCGATCTAAAAAATAAATATATAAATATATATGTATCCGGCATGCGTTCCACAGCCCTACGAAGCCGGTCATGATAACGAGTGAAAAGTGATACAGCCCTTTACATCTTTCATTATGTTATTTCTATTCCGGAAAAAGTAATTGCCTTTCGAATCTCGGAAGCACATCGAAAAAAATAAAAATCAAAGTAGGATTCACATACATCTTTGGGATCTCGGTTTTATAGTCGTCATTTATATCGATCTAAAAAATAAATATATAAATATATATGTATCCGGCATGCGTTCCACAGCCCTACGAAGCCGGTCATGATAACGAGTGAAGAGCGATACAGCCCTTCACATCTTTCATTATGTTATTTCTATTCCGGAAAAATAATTGCCTTTCGAATCTCGGAAGCACATAAAAATAAAAAAATCAAAGTAGGATTCACATACATCTTTGGGATCTTGGTTTTATAGTCGTCATTTACAGTAGAACCTCGATTATCCGAACCAATTGGGACCGGAGCTCGTTCGGATTAACAAAAATTCGGATAACAGAACAGTCAAACTGTGTTAAGCTATATAACGTGATACATATCGAAAAAATTACAGTACCCACATATTTTAAATAACTTCAAACCTTCATCACAAAATCCACCGTTTTCGTTTGGCGCAAGAGAGTTGTACGTCTTATGGCAGCCAAATTTTTTTAATGTCAGATCATCTCTGAATGAGAATGTGCTCGTCTCTCCCTCATCGAGTTTCAAAAGCGTTCCTAATTTTTTTCCAGCGTAAGTACATTATGCTTACGCTTAGAGGTCGAAGGACTGGACGCTGAATCCATAACGCACTAAACTACGAGACCAATGAGATTAACGAAAATAAATTTTGAATACGTGCGTATTTGCTCGGCTGAGAAACTCATAAATACTGTGCATACGACTGGCGTGCATTTGCGGTACCGCTGTGTGAGTCTATGCGAGCTCGAGCGTTCTTGAATTGGCTTGTTGTTTATAGCGTGCAACAATGTATTTGGCGCGCAACAATGTAAGAATACGAGAATTTCGCGCAATTGTTCGGATAATAGAAACTTTATCCGAACCAGCGGCAGTTCGGATAACAGAGGGTTCGGATAATCGAGGTTCTACTGTATATCGATCTAAAAAATAAATATATATGTATCCGGTATCCATTTCATAGCCGTACGAAGCCGGTCATGATAGCGAGTGAAGAGCGATACAGCCCTTTCCATCTTTCACTGCATTATTTATATTCCGAAAAAATAACTGCCTTTGGGCTGAAGGACTTCTGTCGATGGCCCATTGACAATATGTGGATGCAATTAGATTAGATATTAGAAATATATTAATGTATAAATGTTAAAAATACAATTGTTCCGATCGTCACCGCATCGTATGTATTGTTAATAAATACACAGTTACTACTACCAAATGCCTTTCGAATCTCGGAAGCATATCGGGAAAAAAGAGATCAAAGTAGGGTACAGTTAGATCTTCGGGATCTCGATTTTATAGTCGTAATTTATATCGATCTAAAAAATAAATACATAAATATATACGTATCGTCGTTTTGGTCCGAGGAATGTAAGCCCAGTTATTTGGGCATTCGCCCGATAGGTAACAGGATATAGGATAGTAAAATCCGTGCCTTGAGCTGTTCCTCGGTAAGACGACGGTGTCTGTGCCGGTCTCTTCTCGCGCTCGCCTCTGGTACACTCGACGAAGAGTTTGCTAGGGATAGCCGAGAGGACGGGAGGAGGACGAGTGCAGCGGCCAAGGGAGAGGAGCGAGCGAGCGAGAACCTGAAGAGGATCGAGGCACAGGCCGGTCGGTCGCTTCGAGAGGAGAGGAGGCATCCCGTGTGCCACGAGAGCGCGGTAAGGACCTGAGGAATGCGCTCGTCCGATCCCACGGCTTTTCCCCCTTCTCTTATTCGCTTCTCTCCGGACTCAACACAACCGAGTAAAGCGAGAAACCATGCCGGGATATTTTACTCCGTACAGTCTATGTGTGTACGGAGTAAGTACCGCACTGGTGCAGGTATAGATACTTTGTGGTGTATGTTATACTCTGTAAGATACTCTGCGGTCTGCAGTACGATACGAAGAGTTCCCGAGGCAACCGATCGTGAACGGCGTGGCAGGCGTGCGCGCTCGATCCCCGATCCGTGCGATCTCTGCGCCGGTCTTGCGCATGCGCGCGCGCGCGCCTCCCGCCCGACAGGCTAGATCTTTTTCTTCGACTTTGCGGCAGTCACCGTAGTACATGTATATATCGACGGATAGGTTATTTCTTGCGATATCGATAATTGTTTCACGTTAAGCGCCGAACTGGTTGGCCTCGCGATGTGCCATGGCGAGAGCATTCCCAGCGGTGACAGTATCGCGAGACCCGCGAGTTCTGTGTCCGCGATCTTCTCTTTACCCGTTCTAAGTACACGACGATGAACCAGTACACGGGGTATTGGCCATCAGCTTTTTTCTCGGAGACAGCTGAGAGCGTAGCCGTGATTAATTGCACTTTGGACGAACCGGTCCACCGAGCGCCCGGCGAACGGTCGGTTGGGTGACTGTAAAGGCTCACCGGTGAATGAACAATAGTAAAAAACAGAAAAAATATTCGGCAAATTTTCCAATAAAATTTGCCGAAAAAATGTTGATCACTAATATGTGATAACTTTTGGTGATTAAAACAAATGTTGGAAGAAGTTTGTCATTTAGGGTAAAGGTGGTATAATCCGGACCACCGAATTGGCAGGACTCTAAAGTTGACACATTGTAAAATGAACTCATTGTAAAGTTAACTCATTGTAAAATTAACTCGTTGTAAAATTAACTCGTTGTAAAATTAACTCATTGTAAAATTAACTCATTGTAAAATTAACTCATTGTAAAATTAACTCATTGTAAAATTAACTCATTGTAAAATTAACTCATTGTAAAATTAACTCATTGTAAAATTAACTCATTGTAAAATTAACTCATTGTAAAATTAACTCATTGTAAAATTAACTCATTGTAAAATTAACTCATTGTAAAATTAACTCATTGTAAAATTAACTCATTGTAAAATTAACTCATTGTAAAATTAACTCATTGTAAAATTAACTCATTGTAAAATTAACTCATTGTAAAATTAACTCATTGTAAAATTAACTCATTGTAACTAGAGCATTTTTTAAAATCCTCATCCGTCCAGTCTATTGAATGAAAAATAAATGACCACAAAGTTTCATAAAATGAAGGCAAATAAGTTTGGAGATCCATGATGCGTTTGACCTTGAAATTTGTTCGTTATTCGTCAATTGCTCCGGGCGACTAGGTGATAAGACTTACTTCGAATTTTTGTGTGTGCCCGCACCGACAGCAACAGTAGGACATGTAATCCGGTAGAGCCGGTACGAATTTGAGTTGAGGCTCCTGCGGTTGTTGCGAATTCTCGTCGACAAGCTTTCGGTACTGTACGCGAAATATAGGCTTCGTACCACTCGTCGCAGAGTGCTGATGGTGCTGATGACCCTGCGTGCTCTTGCCGCCGAGCCGTCCCATAATCTCGGTGAGCGCTGCCAGGCTTTTTCGCCTGCGTGCTAGCCTCCTCATGCCACCTCAACCGGCCAATTCGCAGGGGTTCGACGACTTCGGGCCGGCGTACCGGCGGTACCGGTAGCAGCGGCACCACGAACAGAATCTCCTAATGGAAATACCGGTAGCCTCGTTAGCTCGGCGCGGCCTTGGGATTCAATTTTTTTAATTCACCCTCGAACGAAAAAGAAACCAAAATGATTGAATCGACGTAAGTGAAGAACCGCGAAACGGTGAAGTTGCCAACAGTACGCTACTCGATCTATCGCAACACCTGGCACAGTTTCCCTAAACCACCTCAACGCCGCACGATGGCACAGTGCACTTTCCAATTCACTATTCGAAGCTGCGCGCGCATCTCGCGAAATACGGAGTCTCAATCACACAACGAAGAACGCACGAACGTTGCACGGTACATCAGTCGCTGTAGCATTTCCAAAAATTTATTTTATACTTTCAACATCATCGGAAAAATTTGCTTTCCGAATGTCCGATCCTCCTCGTGATCCCATCTCTCCGGTCCAGACCGCCGGGATCGCCGAGACGATCTCGCACCGCTCTCGGCACTCCGCGAGTTACTCCGTTCTCGAGCCCGAACAATTTTTTCAGCAGTTCCACGAAATATATCGAGATACTTTTGGATCCCACTTCTCGCTGATCCTTCGTTCCCGTCGCTGCTCTTCAGCCGACCTCGAGAATCGCCTCTTTCTCACGGCGATTCTCAAAGATCGTTATTTTCTTGCCTCTGGAAGCTCAGCGAGTTTCGCAACAAGCCCTGCAACTCGTCTCGTACCGCACTCGCTCCCGAAGCACGCCAACGATCCACCGTGCCAAGATCTCTAAATCCCTTACACACACTTTATCGCCGTTCGTTTCCCGATCAGCCCGCACATCGAAGATCGGTGAACGGTTCGACGACGAGGACAACGTTGACTCGTACGTCGCACTCGCGGCGCGGCGAGGCAGAAGTGTAACAGTGGAATTCGCTCGCCGAAAGAGAGGATATCTCTCGGTCCTCGTGGTGGCGAGTCTCGCGGTCGCGCGCCCAGATCCGACTTCACTCCGGAGAACGATCGCGGACGCTCTGCATGCCGGTACCGAGGAGGCTCGATCGCTCGCGCCCCGTTCCCTACCGAGTGAAACCGGTTAACGACTCTCTTTCTCTTTTGCCTCACTGACTCTCGGTGGTACTTAATGCCCCCACGGCCCACTACAGTACACAACGGCCCGGCGATTAGGGAGCTCGGAGAACACTACCGCGGCACCGTACTGTACAGTCGGTATGCTCCGTGTGTGCCTCGCTCGGCAGGCCGGAGACGAATATCGTAAGTTCTTGCGAGAGTTCTCTCGCTCCGTCACCCGCAGACTTTAGCCGGGTCACGTGATACTGGGAGGGGGTTTGATACCGGAAATGAGCGAAGATCCTGGTAATCGTGTTATCGAGCACCGCAGCGATCGCTATCAATATCGATCGTCAGTGCCATTGACGATCAACTTTTGGGAAGACTCTCGGGCAGATTATTTTTTTCCGCAGAACGGGCGGACGGTCTCCCTTGAGCTGCCGCACCGGGTACGCAGCGGGACGAGACTGAAGTCGAAAGAGCCGGAGTGAAAATGCAGCCAGCCACCGTGGCTGCAGTTACGGCCCACACGGTTAATCCCCCTCCAATGTTAGAATGTAGGTAGTGCAGCATTGCCCGGGGAGGCTGAAAGCCCATGCGGAGACTTCTCCATCGGTCGTCTCTCTTCAGTGCCGATGCTCGCCCTGCTTACTTTCTCGATGGCTCTGTTGCGCTTGTCTCTCGGGTACCGGGGCTCTTCCTCGCCGGTCGCTTTCTTGCTGCCGTACCGCGCCGGCATTGAACACGGCTCAACGGCAGGAACGGCAGCTGGCGAATACCACCTCGCCGTACTCGGCCCGTCATCCGAGGAGCCTCGTTTCTGCCCCTGCACTTCTGTTACTACGTTCCTCATCTCACCGTACCCATTACATGCACGTAAAGACGTCCCGATACGCGTGTACTGTATTAGCCTCCGAGTCTCACCATCGCCAGTTCTTCGAAGCGAGTTCTTTGAACGTCACTTTTAACTTGCCAATTTTTGTACATTTTTGTTTGCCTACCCTTTGATTCATCTATAATCTACTATAAACGAGGTTGTAGCAATAACGGCATCGAGTATATTTTAGCTGGTTACATTGGATCACATCATTGTATCGCTTCTATGATTGGATGGACACATTATGGGAGCATGCGCAAACTTGTAAGAATCTTGTCATCAAGAACTTGTCCCATGTATAACATAAATAAATAAATAAATAATTAATCGTCTGTCGAGAGCCTCGTTTCTGCCGTTGCACTTCTGTTGCTAGGTTCCTCATTTCTCGTACCCGTTACACGCATGCAAATACGTCTCGATACGCGCTGCATATTCTGTATTAGCATCCTCGTCTCAGATTTGCGAGTTCTTCGAAACGGATTCTTTGACCTTCACTTTTAACTTGCCAATTTTCGTTTGCCTACCCCTTGATTCATCTATAATCTACTATAAACGAGGCTGTAGCAATAACGGCATCGAGTATATTTTAGCTGGTTACATTGGATCACTTCTTTGTATCGCTTGTATGATTGGATGGGCACATTATGCGAGCATGCGCAAACTTGTAAGAATGTTGTCATCAAGGGCTTGTCCCATGTATAACATAAATAAATAAATACATAAATAATCGTCAGTTGAGAGCCTCGTTTCTGCCGTTGCTCTTCTGTCGCTAGGTTCCCCATTGCATGCGTGTACTCGTACCCGTTACACGCATGCAAATACTCGTTTCAGATGTGCGAGTTCTTCGAAGCGAATTCTTTGAACTTGATTCATCTATAATCTACTATAAACGAGGCTGTAGCAATAACGGCACCGAGTATGTTTTTAATAGTTGATTACATTAAATCACTTCTTTGTATCGTTTCTATCATTAGATGGGCAGATTATGCGAGCATGCGCACACTTGTGTGTAAGAATCTTAGCATAAAGGACTTGTCCTAAGTATAACATTAATAAATTAATAAATTAATAAATTAATAAATTAATAAATTAATAAATTAATAAATTAATAAATTAATAAATTAATAAATTAATAAATTAATAAATTAATAAATTAATAAATTAATAAATTTCAGTCGAGAACCCCGTTTCTGCCGCTGCACTTCGGTCACAACGTTCCGCATCTTTCGTACCCGTTACGCGCACGCAAATACGTCTCGATACGCATGGCATATCCTGTATTAGCCTCCTTGTCTCCGATTTGCGAGTTCGTCGAAGCGAATTCTTTGAACTTGATTAATCTATAATCTACTATAAACGAGGCTATAGCAATGACCGCACTGAGTATATTTTAGCTGATTACATTAGATCGCTTCTACGATTGGATGGGCATTATGCGAGCATGCGCACACTTGTATGTAAGAATCTTGTCAGAAAGGGATTGTCCGGAGTGTAATAAAAATAAATAAATAAATAAATAATTGACAGTCATCCGAGGAGCCTCGTTTCCGTCGCTGCACTTCCGTGAGTACGTTCCTCACCATTCATACCCACTACGCGCACGTAAATATGTCTCAATACGCGCGGCATATTCTGTATTAGCCTCCGCGTCTGAAATTCGCGAGTTCGTCGAAGCGAATTTTTTGAACTTAATTTTCAACTCCCCAATTTTTTTTCTCGATTTTTCTTTACCCACTTCTTGATTGATTTATAATTTATTATAATTAACCGTCATCTGAGAGTCCCGTTTCTGCCGTTGCGCTTCACTCTGTCTGTCACTACGTTCCTCATCTCGCGTACCCGTTACACACACGTAAATACGTTTCTACACACGCGACATATCCAGTATTAACCGGCAAGCGCGTTTTTTTTTCTCGGGATTCGTATTAGCGACCTCGTGTCAGATTCACGAAGTCTTCGAAACGAATTCTTTAAACTTGATTTTCAACTTCCCAATTTTTGGCAATTTTTGTATACCTACCTCTTCTAGGTTACTTTTTTAGGGTATTTTTAGTTTAAGTGTATTTTTTGGGTGTATTTTCCGTGTATTTGCTGATTCTATTCCACTACTGCATGTATTTTACATATTGGCACGGTCTCTTAGGGGGCTTTGCCCCAGGACATGAAATAAACGACCCTTTCTCTCTCTCTTCATTCATCTACAATCTGCCATAATTCGTCCCTCGGATTATAGGAAATGCTTTGGCACAATGGCATCAAGAGTTACACAAGGTCCAATCATGCATGTTATGTCATACATGGCGTGTGTGGAGCAGGGTTAACGCAAGGCAACGTATTATTTAGCTCGTTTCGGCGAGGTCTTTGTTCCTTTCGGCCCGACGACGACGAGACGCAATGACCAAAGAAGTTATTATTGGCCGGACCATTCGCGTGGATCTCTTGCCATCGTTACAACCGCTCGCCGCACACGAACGCGCATTCCATTCCTCACGGAGCCGTCCTCACCTCCGTTCTCCGGGGTACAGCGCAACCAGGCACGAGAGGCAAATCATTCCCGGCGTGAGACTATTTCTCGGTCGTCCAGCTTGGCTCTTGAATGGCCAAACAGTTATGCGCGTGCGGACCGTGGTTGGCCGTTAGAGTCGTTAGTTTGGTCATTTTATTTCGTCGTAGCGGACTCGCCGGCGGGCTCGGCTCGTCTTTCCGTATAAACTGCCATTGTTCGAGAAACCGGAGCAGCGAGAAGTGAGAACGAAAGCGTGCTGACAGTACAAAGCTGCGCCACTCTCGGAATACGGATGGACAAATAAACAAATAAAAATTGAGAAGGAGATGAAGCGATCATCCATCAACGTTGATGAGCTCGACGGCGACTTACGTTTCCGTTCGCCGTCAAGATTTAAATTGATGACGAGTCGCCGACATTAACCGTGGTCGGTCGTCCGTCGCTCGTGTGATTAACAATTTTTTAATGCACTCTCGTGTTTACAAAATTAGCGAAAAATAATTCGTCAACGTTTGCGGGAAATGAAATTGTCGTGAAATTGTCCGAGTTGTTTGCGGCTCGCCACAACTTGGCTTGTTAGTTTACACCCGAATTACCCATACTTTTATAGGAAATGTAAAAAAAAAAGTTATATCCCTGGCATGAAATACGAGGGAAAGTGCCGAGATACTGGAGAGGATCGTTGATGGCTTTCGCGAATCATCGTTCGACCAACGTGCGCAGCGCGGCGCGCTAGGAAATTCAATTACCGCATATAGTTTCCCCGAGGGTAGTAAAACGAGGGGAGTGTCGAGAGGTAATATACAGATATGGCTTACGTAGGACGTGTGCGGGTGGCGGCTGCTCGTAAATAATGCCGGGTTAATTGTTCTGGCCGAGCGTCGTCGTCGTCAAACTCGAGAAAGAGATTCTATTCACTTTACTGCAGTTTGTCGCTTTTCCTCGTCGTCTATTCCGCCCTTTCCGCAGATAGACCCGCAATACTCGGTCCTCGTTTCGCGGCGAATAGCTCCGATGAGGATGGGAGCTTTACGGCGGTGCCGGAGAACGGAAGCGACGATATCGCCCTCCTCGGTCCCTTCGGCCCTTCGCCACTCTGTTCGGTGTCCAGGACCTCGAACATAATACTGTGTGTATATACCGCGCTTAAATAAATCGTCGTGGTCACCGGGATTAAGAGATAATTCCGTGAGTAATCGGTTATGCAGATTGGTGCGTTAAAGTTTCAATGAGGTACCGCGCGGCCCCCAATGGGGGATGAGCGAACGAGGACCGGGACCGGAGACTGAGAGCTTGGAGAGCTCCGAGCGTCTCGCGCTGAAAGTAGGATCAGAGTCGAGACAAACCGTGCGGTTCTTCGCGGGACACGAAATTCGTCTTCCATCCAGTTCGATTCCACATCGCGAGAGCCGGAGAAACTCGCGGAGGCGTTGCGCAGCCAGTCGGGGCAGAAACGGGATGGGCAATTAGTTCGAGGCTTAACGAGACTCGCCGCGCGAGTTTCGTTGCGCGTGGGAGTGTTAAAAAAAAGATACCGAGAATTTCCTATGATCCGCTGTTTCAATTAGGCTCGACATACTGCGTGATCAACGGAATGTGTAGGTTGAACTTTTTCTGTTTTTTTTTTTCGTTGTTGTTTCTTAGTTGCGCGGATTTATAATGTGCAGACTTCGTTGCCGGAAGTTGGTTGGCTGCAATAGGATGCATGATTGGATGAGGATGTCAGTGACATTTTTTTTCGAGGCGCGAACACGCTCGGAAGAGGGGAAGAGAAGAGAAGGAAGAAGGCTGAAAGGATGAGGGCCGCTAATAAAAGGTTGCGAAAAGCTTGAGTCCGCATACCTAACATAGTCGAACGCGCCCACGCGACTCCCATCAGGAGATCTCTTTCTCTCCCTCACCGCAAATTTGCCGGTCTGTTTTTTTTTTTTTTTTGTTCTCTTTATCTCCCGCGTAACGGTCCTCCCATTGCTTTTTCCTCTTTCGTTCCTATTCTCCACTTTCTTCGCGTCCCCTTTTCGCGTCTCGCGTTCGGCCTGGCGTTGCGATCCGGCACGAACTCAAAACTATTCTCCGGAATGGAACTTCAACGAAATTACTCGGAACAAATTTGCAAAATTGGTAGTTTTGCGAAAGAAAAAAAGAATCTCTAACTCACGCTTCAACCCTTTGAAGGCGTCATGCAAATTCGACAAAGTTTCGTTCAGTCGTTCAAAGGATAGGCTACTTCAACGATATCGCGGAGATCTGGAGGTGTCGGTACGCAGTGGATACCGGAAGGTGAAACTTTTCGAACATCGTTCGACAAGTAGTGCCAAAATGAGTTCGAAAATTCTCCCAAATGTTCTGGACCAGATCGTACTTTGCGCGTACTTTGCCCGATATACATATTGTTTTGCCACCAGGTTATCAATTTGCGACGCTTGATTCTGCTATGAGATATCGAAGTCTGTCTCTCGCCAACTTGCACTCTCGTTCTCGCGTTCTCTTGTGAGCTCTCACGTTCAATAAAATACTATTTTACTCCGAATTGGCAAATGAACTCTTTTTTTTTGATAATTCTCCCCATCACGTCCGTTGAGACGATCAATCGAAAAACCATCTAACCGATCAACAAATTGATTAATTCTCGCTACTGTTCCAATACTAGTATTAATTTTTACTTTAAGACCGTCTACTTACTATTTTCACTGCCTGATATACTCACTGTAAAAAACAATCGTATGAAATTTAATGTACAATTGTGATGAAAAATTAATGTTCAGTGCATTAAAAACATTGGAAATACTTCGTTTTTAACAATTTGCTTTAATTTTACTATGAAAGTACTTTAATTTTAACAATTTACTTTAATTTCAATGAAAAAGTACATTAATTTTTCATCCTAATTGTACATTAAATTTAATGTACCAGTTTTTGCATAAAAACTTCCAGTCCGATACATTAAATGTACAATTTTTTTTTACAGTGCTACCTATCGTACTATTAGAAATGTTAAGATTGTTTGCTTACGATTCATTGCCTGTATTACCAGGTCCTTAGGGGATTTGTCCTAGAACTTAATCCTAGAGTTAATGAACTCTATATATTAATCAAAAATGTCGTCAAGTACTCAATCAACAATTTTCGCTTTCTCGTCCTCCGCCTAACTTCAAGTCCCTCTTCATTCGACAACACATTTTCCCAAATTACAAAACACAAACACGACGCCGAAGATAGTGTTCCTAAATATTGCAACTTCACTGCGGCCGGTACACTCTGTCGTTCATAAGTAGATAAAATATTGCGCCGGACGAGATGTAAAAGATGGCATCAACCGAATAGCTGGAGGGGCTTACAGCGCTCGGACAGCGCCTACAATCGTGTGCCGAGACGCTCTCTATCCGTGCAATAACGCCATAGTGTATTAACGCGTTGTGGCGGTCCGAACTACACATTAAGAAAAAAAAGAAAATAAAATTGAAACGAGAATATGACATCGAGAGAAGCGAACGATCGAGCCCGAGGGAGGTAAAGGAAAGAGGCAAACCTCCGACTCCGCAATCTGTGCTCGCGGGCTCTCCGGCGAACTTGCTATTATCTATACGAGAATGCCAAGGTCAGCCTCATTCCGAAGAGTGAGCCCCCCCCCCCCCGACTAGTCTGGGCATTGGTACACGCATTCCCGACGACGTATAGCAGCGGCAAAGCACGTTCGAGCCAATCCATTGGCGGTGCACCGTGTAGCATCCGCCGGCCGGTGGATTTCCTCGCTTCTGCACCGCGTAATGCGGAGCACGCTCGGGCGTACGTACCGACGCATCCCGCCGGCTCCTATCCCGTGTGCTTTATCGCGCAATTATCCTTGCCTCGGAGACCGAAGAAGGAACTCTGTCGAGCCGCGTCTAACGGAACATCGTAAAACCTGCGTACCGAAGTCACCGGCTCGCGATTTGCGCAACGATTGGGAAGTATCGAAGAATGGGGTGATAACTCGGTGGGTGAACGATCCGGTTCATGTATTAGAGTAAACAGGGAAATATGGACCACGAATTATTAGCAGGCAAAATCAATGATATATCCCCAGTTGGGAGCGCGACACAGGGCCAGTACCAGCAGATCGTCGGCCAGTACTGGTTCTGTGTATCATTCTCATTAACGCTTTAGGTACCAGGGACTTTTTGTCAATCGCAAGCGACCATGCCTTCTTTTAAGCACAAAAACGATACGGATGTTCGTAATAAATTTTCTTCTGCGTTATCAAAAAAAAAAAAAAAAACAACACTTCAAGGTACGGATGTGAATTTCTTCAGATTTTTTTAGCACGTTAACTTGTTACTGCAATCGGTCGAAGGTTGCGTCTTGGCAAATCCTGGTATCTCGCTGAGCGAGACACCGTTACATGAAGGGTTAGGGATGTACCGTGCGGTATTCACAAATTTTACCGTACTGAGTATACTGTAAAAAAAAATCGTATGAAATTTAATGCACCGGTCTGGAAGTTTTTATGCAAAAACTGGCATATTAAATTTCATGTACAATTGTGATGAAAAATTAATGATGGGTGTATTAAAAACATTGGAAATACTTTATTTTTAACAATTTTCCTTAATTTTACTACGAAAGTACTTTAGTTTTTATAATTTACTTTAATTTCAATGAAAAAGTATATTCATTTTTCATCACAATTGTACATTAAATTTAATGTACAATTGTGTACCAGTACAATTGTGTTTTTATAATTTACTTTAATTTCAATGAAAAAGTATATTCATTTTTCATCACAATTGTACATTAAATTTAATGTACAATTGTGTACCTTAATGTACCAGTTTTTGCATAAAAACTTCCAGTTCGGTACATTGAATAAAATTTAAAAAATTATAGTGTATCCTTAGACTATCGAAAGTTATATATAGACTATGCATTGATTTTATTTTGTGGGTCACAGTCGACATATAGAATTGGGCATAGATGAGAAGAGTGTTGCAAAACGAAACGGTACTCTCTGTTTAAAATGAGACTTTCGTTTATGTCCTGCAAAAAATTGGTAAAAATAGTCCGTTTTACCCCGCTCTTGGCCACACAGGTCGCGACTATAAATTGTTCATTATAGTTTTCGCCGCGTCATAGCCGTGACCGCCGTCAGGCGATAAACCTTAGCCCTATCGGTAGACATTAATTTGGAAAAGCACCCCAATATTGATGCAACAAGACACAGAGCATTATTCATGTTAAACGGACCCAGGGGCCAAGCGTGTCGATGGTCCTTCGGGTTCCACGATAAAGTACGATAATAGTCAACAGTAATATTCAATACTGCATGCCACCTCGACACTTACTTACATACGCAAGCAAGAAATTCAATTGGCTATCATGTGTTCGGCTGCGGATACTTTCTACTCTGCGTGCGTGGCCTCTGCTTACATATTTCTAAAAGTTCTTACCCTTCTCGAGGTAATGGTAGGGTGATTAGGAGCTGTTCTCGAGTTCTTGTTCCATGGAAATTACGGGCACAAGACCAAAAAAAGAGAACTGATGGTACTCTATGCGTGCGTTGATGCCGCTGGGCCTATCGAGGGATACATCATTGTAATTTCTCGTTCAATGCGTTTAATAATAACCGGGGGAATCTATATATATCTGGTAGTCTGAAAACGTGATTGCCCTACGGAGATGGAGCGAAGGATTGATTATACAGATCGCCGGCAATAATTCGCCGGATGGTTGTTCGGTTCTCGTGTTCATTCTCGATAAACTGTGCGGCGATCGTGACCCCGTTAGCCGGATCGGGGAATAGGCGCCGTTTGTCAAGAAAAGTGGTCGAGCCAGCGCGCGAGCGCCCACTCGCTTCCTCGTGGATTCGCATCAGCGAATGGAAGGTAAATTCGCAGCGACGGCGAACCATACGAGCTAGCTGCGGGAACAGCGGATGTCTCGTTGCATCGAGCGTGTTGGTGAGCGGGGGGGCGGTGGAAGGCTGCGAGTTAAATGGAAGGAGCGATCGAGCAGGAGACTCGTTGAATACGGGATAGGGTAAAGGATAGTCGGACGGAGATGGAGGAGGCTCGGTTACGGTTTGCCGCTCCCGTAAAATGTTAATGCCGCGATTCTAACGGATGAGAGTGGCGCTTTGCCGGGGATATCTAACCACCTGACTGCACTGCCTGCACGCCTCGTGGCCTTCCCTATTTTGTCCTCCTTCGACCATCCTATTTGCCTCCACCGTCTCGGCTTTATCCCTGCCCGCGCCTTCGCCACGCTCGATTAGAGACCGGTGCAACGTCATTTTCGCGGACTGGCGCGAGTGCGCTCCTTCTCCTCCTGGCGAAGTGATGTCATTCCGGAAATAAGTCGCGTCGGGTTGAAAAATTAGATTTCCAAACCGGAAGTGACGTATTTCCGGTATGACGCCACTGCCGGTCAAAAAAGGAGACTTTCAAACCGGAAGTGACGTATTTCCGGTTTTAGGGGAAACCGGTGTACAACGGGGTCATGGGGCAAAATGGGGACATGAAATGTCATACGACGTAGGGCAAAATAGGGTAATAATAAAGCTAAAGTTTATTAAATAATAAAACAAAAAGTTTCCATAATAAAACAAAAGTTAATAAAACAAAAGGTTTCCGCAAGTCAAATCGAAGGGTACCCCGTTTTGCCCCAGATGGTTTTTTTTTTAATAGCCTTTCAAAACCGGTGTCAATCCAATTTTGGTGCGAAAAACAATGGATGTATGCTTTCGGTATCGTCGCAGACGGTTTTGTTGCTTAGCGTCCCCGTTTTGCTCCGGTCTACCATACGTGACTTCTGGTCGAAAACAGGATTTTCAAACAGAATGTGAAGTATTTCCGGTATGACGTTCATTGAAAAATTAGCTTTTCAAACAAAAAGTGACGTATTTCCGGTATGACGTCACTTCCGATCGAAAAATGAGATTTTCAAACCGGAAGTGACGTATTTCCGGTCGAGAAATGAGTTATTTTGCACACGCCGATACTATACAGCCTATAAGGAGCATTATACAAGGTACAAGGATTTTATATGTCCACTTTCGTATAGCTTATATACGAAGCTTTATATATAATTTAAATATATTACTTGTATAATATTTCCACTTTGTCCGGAAGATGGACTATATAATAATAGCCATGTTATTCGTGCCTAATAATAGTCATTGACGAGGCGTACGTGGCTGTTACTGGCAATTTTGGCTGCGTGCCGTTTTCACAGAGTTCTCCGAGGTCTCTTGGGTTCCACGTGTTAACGAGAGTGAAGCCGAAGAAAGTGAAAGCCGAACGAACACACAAGTGTTATCCGAGGTATTTAGGGACCATTCCGACTTGTAAAACATTACCAGGGACAAGTCTATTCGAGAGAGGAAGTTTAGCCCAACAGTGTTTCATAACCGTAACGATAGTTTACTTAGTTCAGAAGTCAGGAAAGCGTACTCCGGTAATCAGATCCGTCTGCTGCCACGTGAGGTCCGAGCGGCGAATGCGTCATCTGGCAGCCAAATGCCATAGAACGAGGAACAACTTTCGTCGGAGTGTTCTCGTGCTAACGAGAACAGTCGCGGACTAACTGGCATTGAGCAACTTGCTTTTCTTTACTTGTCGGCTCCAGACGAATTTCGAAAGATCGATGAATGCGAGATAAAATGCATAGAGTAAAAGTGGTGAATATGGCCCAATTCGAATAAAACGTATGGACTGGTCCATATTCCCCCTTTTTACCCTATTCACAGTTCGTTCTCGTGCGATAGTTCGTAACGCTCCTTTCCCAAAAAGCACGATGCTAAAAACAATTAATTTTATTACGTCGATGCGTCTTGGGATTGGTTACAGTTCGAAATACCGAAGTCGTTAAATTCTTATTGGTTATTTTTATTTGTATTTTTTTAAAGACAGCATCGATTTCGGAGCTGCAGGAAGTTAAACGAAGACGTGGGATTTCTCAATAGCCCCCTGGTGTCCATATTCGACGGGGCTCCGATCTTCTTTTCTGTTCGTTCCTCGACTATAACTATACCGTGGGTATTCTCCAGTGTTTCAGGCGCGAGCTGGATCTTTTTCCGGTCGCAAGTAAATAAAAGTCTTAATGGTCCAACCCCGATGGCGATGGAGTCGGGGCGGAGCGAGAATACCTTGAATTCCTTCGGCACACAGACGAAGTACAAACTTTCATTTCCGTTCGCGCTGTTAAAGAACGAGGAAGACAGTCTTGTATCCACAATGTTCTTCGCTCTTATTCTTTGCCGTCTTATTCGAAGCGGCTTAGGAGCAAACGGCGAAGATATTCCTTGGAGGGAACATTCTGAAGTACGTGAGTTCCGGTAGAGTAGCATTGTTTCCTCCTCGGAATCCTGGGATCCTTCGGTCTCTGTATGAGAAAACATTGCTTACACGTACAGAGAGTACGAGCAAGTGCTCTCTATACAACTCCGCTGTTGTTAAAAACAAGAAAATCGCAGGATCCGAGTAACGGCCTATCATGAGTTTCATTCTCGGGCCTGCACGCTCTGAGGAAATAAATATCCAATCAAACGGGTCTTGTTTTTTCTCATGTTCTCTCTTTGCAATTCACTTACTTTATTATCCGTGAAAGAGGAGAAAAAAAATTTGCGAAAGCTAGAGCGAGAACGAACTATTTTCAAAAATTTCAAAATCTGATAAAATCTGAACGAATGATTCTATTATTTCCTAAATTGTAACAAACATAGGCACTCAACTGCTCTACATGCGTGCCAAATTTCAACCCGATTGATAAAACCGTTCTTGAATTATAGACGGTTGAATTTTGCAGGCCTGGCACACACACACACACACACTATCCAAACATTTGTTGTAAATGCAATTTTTCGACGTTTTGGAACATTCTGAACACGTTTTCATTAAAAACTCGAAATTTTTTTTTTCTTCAAAACAAAGCTTCCTCTATGAGGAAGCAAAAAAAAATTATTTTCAGCCGAAAGCACTGCGAACCGCCTTCGCCTCTTTTTCCCGTTGGAATACAGGGTGGATCGTTTTGATGCAGTGAAAGAGGAAGGAAATGTTCTCCACCCCGAGAGTCGTAAAGAGCATTCGATTTAGCCTCGCCGAATGAATTTTCTCTCGGGGTGTTTAACCGTCTCCCTCTCTCCCGCCCAACTCTTTTCTGCCTTTCTTATCCGTCTCTGTACAAAGATTTCGTGTTCGCCCGTTCCTTCTTACCTCCGCGGGGAATGATCACGAATCTTATTAGCGTGACGGGCGTTTAATCGTTCGCGGGGCGAGAGGCGCGGGTGTCGAAGGGGCAGGCTTGGAGCATCCTCGAGCAAGTGGTCCCCGACGCGGAGGGACCGAATATTTTCGTTCCGCTTGTTCTCCGTTTCTCTCGCGAAATCCGCAATGGTACTTGGCGGATGGAGAAAGACAGCCGGTCGGCTCGACTCGTCCGTGAAGTGTTCAAACTTTAATCTGCAAAAGTGCCATTAGGATTGACTAAACGCGCGCGGCCGAGCGGCGTCCAGGGAGAGAAGGAGAAAACGGCACGCGGATCGGAGAATCCGCGAGGGCGCAAAGTTCCAAGTGCAAAGTCTACTCCTCGGGAAGACGGTTGCCGCGGGGGCCTTTTCTCATCGTCGCGGCGGCTTCGATTTCTTCCCCCCGTCTCTTTATTTCCTCCTTTCTTTTCTCTCCGGGCTCGAAGCTTCTTTTCGCAATCCTCGGAATTGCACTCGCGACGGGACTCGCAGAAAATATATATAGCGGTACAAGTCTCGGCGAACGGACCTTCCGACCAGACAACAGGAAGATGCTTTTAGGTCCTGCGAGTTGTCGTGCAAAACTGTCCGGCAAAGAGACCGGGAAGAGGCCGAGAGGGAGAAACTAAAAAAAAGTTTTTTTTAAGCTTGTTTTCTCTTTGACGTGAAAGCCGTGAGCGTCGAAGGTTCCAGGAATTTTATTAACTTTTGCGAAAAATATATATATATATATATACATTTTTTTGCATATAGGTAGCACTTGCATAAGAGACTGTACATGCGCGTTCCTCGTACGTCCGGATTATGTACACATCGATGACTCGATATAGAACGAGAGGAGAACCGCAGCACCGAACTGCGGTTCGCGGAAGCAGACGCTTCGATGCTTTCGTAGCGAAGGCGATCAAAGTTTAGTACTCTCATCCGTCATACGCGTACGATATATATATATATATATATATATATATGATCGCGCCATAAACTCTCTATATCCACTTCGGTCGTGCCCGGGTGTATCCGATACCACGGGGTTAGCCAAGCTTTTTACACTTTTAGCGAGAAAAGTTCTGAGCGCTCTTCCAGTTTTCACTTTTCCCTTCTTCACCCCATTTTCACGGCGTTCCATTTCTAGCCACTTTGTGTCCCCAGTATCATCTTATAGGGTCCGACGTGGGAGCTTTTTCACGGTGAATTCGATTTAGTGCCGCGGGCTTGGTGCGATATTCTCTCCCTTATAACTGTCACATTTCAGTTCTGATTTTTTAAGAAATGGATTTGTAAAATTCTTTGCGGAATTTTCTGTGTCCAAATCAATCTGGATGCATATATTGCACAATAGGAATGATTCCTTTTTTTCTTCGAGGCCTCGTAATCCATTGTGTGTTTTCGTTTGTTTGTCTTCCTTCGTAATTCACACACGCACTCGGCATGCGCGCTTCATTCCGCGTCCCAGCGGTGCCGCACTTTCATCCACCGTCGTTTTAACATTCAGTGTCAGTCCTATTCGTCATAGGAGTCGACGAGTGCGTGTCGGCAACGACGACGACTGCGACAGCGTTGAAACAGCAGGATCCCGGAGCTCGAGAACGAACCACCAAATGAAGCGTGACAGCAAAGCAAAATACCATCAGCCCCGTGCTATTCTCGTTCGCATGCACCGCGCTTCGTGTAATCCGGCAGATATACACTGTCTCGAGCATAGCGAGAGGGATCCGACGCATCTCTCGTCGGTTGAAATTCCATATGGCTCCTCTGACTCCGCTTGAGCTTTGTTGGAACGGAGTGTACTTCGGTACATTGGAGATTGAAGGATCATCGCGGCATTGCGTTGATTTTTTTTTTTTTTTTTTTGGAGTTTATACTTGTCGACAGACGTTCGGCTCTCTCGGCGCGTTAAAGGAGATAATGCAGAGATAATGCGAACGAATGAGGCAAGTGAAGGATGGAGCTTATTATAATCGACTACTTCTATATTGAAAATAAATTTGTAGTACAAGAATTGTAGTACAAAAAACCAGTTTAATATATAAATATTAAAGAATAATTAATATGTAAGTTAACAATGGCCAACAACCACGATATCGAATGCAACCTAGAAAAGTTGTAATCCCAATCTATGCAAGTCAAGGAAAACAAAACAAAAAGAACTTTCCTAATGCCGAATAAAATCCCAGGCTGAAAGATTCGGAGCGATCGCTTTTGGGCAATTGATATAATTTCTTTTCACGGAAAAACCCAGGTAAGATAATAGTAAACCCAGTATTAGATTAGACAGTATAAGATATATAAACCCCATAATAGTAAACCAAATAAAAACCCAGGTAAGATGTAGAATTTATAACATGTCGATAAATTTTGCTTCCTCATAGAGGAAGCTTTGTTTTGGTGAAAAAAAAAAAATTTCGAGATTTTAATGAAAACGTGTTCAGAATGTTCGAAAACATCGAAAAATCACATTTAGAAAAAATGTCTGGATGGATGTGTGTGTGTGTGTGCGTGCGTGCGTGCGTGCGTGCGTGCGTGCGTGCGTGCGTGCGTGCGTGCGTGCGTGCGTGCGTGCGTGCGTGCGTGCGTGCGTGCGTGTGTGTGTGTGTGCCAGGCCTCCAAAGTTCAATCGTCTATAACTCAAGAACGGTTTTATCAATCGGGTTGAAATTTGGCTCACACGTAGAGCACGTAGAGTGCCTCTGTTCATTACAATTTATGCACTAATTGAAACATTCGTTCAGATTTTATGAGATTTTGAAATTTTTGAAAAAAGTGTGTTCGCGCTCTAGCTTTCGCAAATTTTGAGATTCTGGGCTGAAACTTTCTACAGAAGTAGACCAACATCAAACAATTTTCGCTATTGAATTTGGTACGAATCGGTCGAGAGGTTTCGGTTTTGTAAAATTTTCGATTTTTCAAAAAATATCTATTTCACTCTAGCTTTTACAATTTTCGCGATATTTGCCTACAAATTTGTACATAAATAAGCTATTATGGACTCGTATTCCCTATTAAATTTGGCAAGAATCTATCGATACGTTTAAATTTTATAAAATAAACCAAAAAATCAGAACATTCGTACCTCACAAGAGACGATTATTTTTGTTTTAAATACTGAGAAAGAAGCTAAATAAGTGGTAGATTCGAGATTAGTGAGAAAAATAGATTATATATAGTGCCTGAGCGGCGATTCGCTTTATAATTTTTTTTTAATCGCACTTCATAACAGACGTACGTATCTGTTTCAAATATTCGTGTAGAAACAAAAAAAGTTGAAAATTGAAAGTTAAAAGGTGAAAATTGAAAGATGAAAGTTGAAAGTTGAAAGATGAAAGTTGAAAGTTGACAATTGACATTTTTATATCAATTCGTCATAATGTCCCTTTATTCGCAAAGCTTCCTCTATGAGGAAGCCAAAAATATAGTACATGCTTCCTCATAGAGGAAGCTTTGCGAATAAAGGGACATTATGACGAATTGATATAAAAATTTCAACTGTCAACTTTCAACTTTCAACTTTCATCTTTCAATTTTCACCTTTTAACTTTCAATTTTCAACTTTTATGAGGAAGCCATATGAAAATTTCAATTTTCAACTTTTTCTTTTACTGCTACTGCCATAAACTAAAGTCCTTGATTTTCCCTCTCGGTCCTCTCACACAGTAAAAAAAATTGTACAAACTTTTTTTTTCCACAAACGTCCACGACTATTCTGTTGTAAATTTTACAAAAAAATATTCGTAAAATGAACAGACATTTTTGTAAAATGAACAAGATTTTTTTTGTTAAATTAACATGAAAGGAATTTTGGACATTTGTGGGCAAGAAACGTTGGTACTTATTTGACTGTACACAACCTTGCACAAGCAACCTCTCACGGACACATCGGACAACCCTCATGAGTCAGGTATTTATTTACAACACTGAATTTGCCATGGATTTTGTGAAGAAATCCTGAACATATGAGGGGTCAAATTCTCATAACTTACCGACTTCCATAACATTGTGTCCATCGATAATAGGAAGAGAGGGGCACTGATAGGGATATTCTTCAGCAAGCTTTAGCCACGCTATTTTCAACTACCATCGTGCGGCTATAAATTACAGAATACGTAGTTGCCACGTGCGTTTAATACTTCCAACCTCTATCTTTTTCCAGGTCGCGAGGGGAGGGCAGGAACGAGAAATGTTGCTCCATAAGTACAGTTTAGCCCGAACAGAAGTCCGCAGCCAACGGAGCGGAGGTGAACGGGTTAACGTCGCGTGCTGTTCACGCCCCGTCTGTGCAAGCGGGCACACTATTGAAGGTACGTATACAAGAATATCTACTGTAAGACTACTCAGCGAGGGTTTCGAGTGCACCGCGCGGCGTCGAGATCCCCGAATGAATAATTCAGGGTCACGCTTGCCCGAATAATTGATACACGAGTCGCGACGAAATCAATGGGCGACAACTCGACCGTATTTTCCGGATCATCGGTAGCTCGCCGGAAATGTTTGATGGCAGCGGTTGCAAGGTCCCTGACTTGCTCCGTATATATACTGCAACAACACGATGTATTCTGTACAAGTAACCACGATGGCATGAGTTAGATTGGCCTACCGGGACCGCCGCACGTTAAACTGGCACTCAATCGCTATCCCCCGATGACCTCACTGTATCTGCATTTACCCGAGCGATAGAGACGCGATGCAAGACGTATTCGTGGGAATCCTGACGTGACACATGATCGATCGTGATTTCATACAAACACGAAGGTTTATTGTTAAGGTGGTCCTTGCGAATAGTATTCACTTCGAATTGCATCTCGTCTCGCAAACACTTTTCGTAGGTACAAAAATCTGAAAAAAATCAAGCATATTAAAGGTGTTGAAGAGATTAATTTTGCATAATAATAACAAATTGATGAAAAATAAAATTGTTCAACAAATCTTCCGTAAACCTAACTTTTATAAAAATGAAAATAATCCTTTCATTTTTTTGAATACGCATGAATTTTTTTAGATTTTTAAATTCACTTTGAATTTTTTGGCTTTCCACACATTTTTCCCATGGAATAGGAAACTCAAAGTGAATTTAAAAATCGGAAAAACTTGATACGTATAAAGACAACGAATCATTTGCATAAAAAAAAGTTATGTTTCCTGGAGATTTGTTGAACAATTTCATTTTTCAACAATTTGTTGATAACATTTTGGAATTATTGTTATGCAAAATTTATCTTTTCAGCACCTTTAATATATTGGAATTTTTCATATTTTTATATCATCCAGTTCTGTTTGTAATACCCTCTCATTTCTGTGAAACTTACATAAAATGAACACTATTCGCAAGGACTACCTTAAGTAGTATCAAGTTCGTACGGGACATTCGCGCGTATATCGGCCAGAGTAATTTTAAAGAGTGGAGCAGTTACGGTAAAAGTGGCGAATACGAGCCACTAACATTTTCGAAAATTTACAGCGAACTGCCTTTTTTGTGTTTTACATTTTTGTACAATTTTAGAAAAAGTCGTATCTTTCGATAGCGTTGATTCGATTTTTAAATAATATTATCACTCGAATATCTCCATTCGAGAAATTGAAGGGAATATCGATCGACGAGAATCGTGAGTGCTGCGGTACTCTTACCCTTTTGCGACGAGGCGCATAGCGTATGGCTGTCGGCATCCATAGGTACGGTGTTCGTAAAACCCCCCGAGGAAAATTACGAGTAGCTGGCGGTGCACCCTCTCACTTCTCTTCTGCGGCAAGCAGGCGGGTTCGTTCGACCTTTTTGCACATTAGCGTCTTCGGCAGAACCCCGCAAATATCTCAACGTCGAGCGGAGCACTCCTCCGCCCCTCCATCGACCTCGCTGGGTGTCGAGATTGTCCCTCGCCAAGAAGAGGTAGAAGCTGTGCACCATGCTCTTACTCTTGTTCTTTCTATCGTTTTTCTTTTTTTTCACCCCCCGCCCCCTTCCCCCCCTTCCGACAAGCCTGGAGAATTGTAAATCGAGCAAAATACGACCAGCACATGCGTCGACGACACATGAACGTCTTCGGAAGAAGGAAAAAAAAAACAAGTCGGAGAAGAAGACGCATTAAGCGTGTAGGTACAAGTGGGGGCAAAAAAGAGATTGAAGAAATTCCAACGTTTGGCAACGGCTCGGGAAGCATTGGACACGCTGTTAAATCCATTAACTCTTGGCGAGAACGAATCGGGGTCTTGTCTGATTGACAAGTCCCGGATCGACGAAATTCACGAGATCTCTCTCAGTAATGAACCACCGGTTCGGATTACCTATTTGCTCCGCTCAATTACCCGAAATTCCAGAGACACATAACCGAGCCACGGTTCCCTTTGACCCCGGTTCATCGGATCTCTCGGGGATCGAAATCAGTGGGGGAGAACCGCTATTTAGCGTACCGTCGGTATGTGTCGAAAGTTCGTGTTAAAGAAAAATGCCATCATCGCGTTACCCGCACCCAGAAAAAAAATTTATTTGACGGCCACCGTTTATTTGGTTTAAGTAAAATAATTATTTGATTTAAATAAATATTTGTTTAAATTAAATAAATCGTTACTTAAATGAAATAGATATTTATTTAAATCAAATAAATATTTTACTTAAACCAAATAAACGGTGGCCGTCAAATAAATTTTTTTCTGGGTGCGTATTGCTGACATTGTGATAACAACAGTATTATGTTTCTTTTACTCTTCTTCATTGAATTTCGTTGGCCTGGATAAGCGATTCAATTGGGCGTCCAGTAAACTGAATCGGGCGTTAGTGTAGCCGACACCAATCGTATTGCCAAGAGATTTCCGCGAGAAATTGATTTATCATTAGAAACCTTGTTTTTTCAGGCAATTGAAGAAACGTCCCGGACTCAGTGTTGAATTAACGCATGTCGCGGTGACATTTGTTGAGTTGACGTTGTGTTATTTAGATATGTAACCGAACGTCCTGTTCTTGTTTCGACTGCAACCTGATCAGATGGGGTGTTACGACACCCCGTATGATCAGGTTGCAGTCGAAATAGGGACAGGAAGTTCGGTTACATATCTAAATAACACAACGTCAACTCAACAAATGTCAACTCGACACACGGTAATTCATAACGACGCATAACGAGCTCGTGCGGTTTCATTGCATTTGAAGATAGGTTAAATCAGGGTGATATGGCCAGGTGCGTGAAATGGCCACCCGTAATATCTTTTAACGTAACAAACGAATGGCGCTGCCGTTTGCAGGCGAGATGACCACGTCAATGGTGGTGAGCCACGTGGCCATCTCGCCCGCAATATCCGGGTGATAGGGCCAGTAAAACTTTTCTTTTTAGTTTAGCATCAGAAACATTGGACGGAGGCATTTATTGCCTTTCTGTAGGTTATGTAGACAACATAAAATACATGTTTTGTGCAATTCCGATGTTTCTCTAGGCCTAATTGACTACCATTATTACTGTGACCATATCACCCGTAGTGTCCGGGTGAGAGGGTCGATCGCAAATATTTATTTAATAGAACTGTAATTAAGTAACGCATCGAAATATCGAAAATTCTGAGTTAATTACTTTAGTTCGATGTTTCTAGAGTTGGTTATAATAAAAATGGAAAAGTTTAAAAAAATTAAACCTCCAATTTTCATTGCTTAAAAAACCATGGCCATATCACCTCGACTTACCCTAATTAAAAAAACCGTGGCGCTATACCACTGTATTTAGGGGTTCAATAATGCGCAGCAACAGGTTCCCTTATAAAGATCAACGTGAAATAAAATGGCCCGTACTGTAATCGCGAAACACGTTACAGCCTACCAGCCAAATTCCGCAGCCATCATCCCGGTGTTGCCTTCTACGCCAAGCTGACAATCCAAACAAAATATCCCGCAATTCTCATGGGTATATTGACATTAGTTCGCAACGGATGAGATCGGGCGAAGGCGGTAACATTGATCCACATTGCCGCTGTTGATGTTTACGTATTTTAAATTACAAATATGACAGCGCGAAACAACAACGGACTACAACGGACAACAAGATTCGGCACCACGATTTCCGTTGGGCATTTCAGAGTTTTATTTTCTTTCCGGCGGACTTCACAGCGAAAAGTATATATCAAAGGTTCTCAGTTCCTTCCTGCTGTCTAGCACAATAAGAGGTAACTTTTTTTTTACCGTGTATTCGATACGAAATACAGCGAGGCGAATGACGTGTGACGGTTGCCGTTTGACGCGGCATCGACACTGAGCTTTTCCCTCGGAACTCGTTTCGAGAGCCTTTTCAAAGGGTCTTTCCCTCAAGTCGCGGCAGTTCTTTCAGTCGACGAGGGGGGTAGCACACTCGAATAAAAAGACGAGAGCGTCGTTGGCATCGAGACGACGCTTGTCAGAATTCTGCTGCTATACATTTCTCCGGTATATATGCAGTCCTTGCGTCAATCGATATGTATATACGCGTTCCGTTGCCTCCGCGAGTCTACTGCAATGCGTCGGAATGTGCACAAAACAAGAATTCGAACAGGATTACCAGTAAAGGAGTCGAATTCGTCGCTTCCAAAAAATGTATTATTGACTCTACTAGTTCAGTTAATAATGCAAAAAGTGTTGTCACCAATAATTCCCCCGAGTGGCTCTCATGCAGAGATACTCGTTGAAAAGCTCTCCATACGAATTGAAACGGGCTTTCGAAGGTATTCAGTGGCAAAGTGATCTCAACAAATTTTGGCAGCGAAATTAATGTTTATGACTCTTATGATTATTGTTGTTGACGTTAATATCAATATCTCGTTCGATGTTCAATGTAAATGTTAATCGAAAGCAATCAATAGGCTAACTCCCGCGGGCCCCATGCAATACGCACTTGGGGAATTATCGATTATGATAGTTAACTGAACACAAGAGCGGCCAGAGGCGGCCGTACAGAATCGTTTGAGTCCACAGAGCTCGTTCCAACGTATCTATTAATGCAGGTTTGCGGTAGCAATAACGAAGCTAATTAGGTACAATAATATTCCAGTCATGGCAGCTTCTCTCAATGGCCTCCACTTATACGCGCACATGCACACATGCACCACAAAGATATTAATTAAAAACAGAGTCGAGAAACCGTGCATGAGAACGAGAAAGTGAAAGAAAAAAAAAGAACAAAAAATTATTTCGCAACTTGCACCGAATGAGTGTGGAGGGAAAAAAGTATCACTTAAAGTGGCATGCTAATTTTACGCCGCGGCGTGATAACACTTTGCCAGAGTGCACTGTGCGCGTCCGAGTTATACGAATACATAATTAATCGCGTTTCACTCGTTCCCGTCACCCTTCCTCTTTCGCCAAATTATAATTATAATTAAAGATTTTAACGCGCATCATTATTAGAGCATGGCGAGTGGCTCCGTGCCGTTTTCGCTATCCCACTGTCTTTCGTAACCCCTCCCTCTCTCCGCGATCTCACCCTTCCTCGATTCCCTGGGAAATCTCAAAGTCCCGGGGGACAAATTCAACGCGGCGTGATGGCGCGCACAGCGCCACGGTGTATAATACCCGTTCGGCCGTTTCCCGAATGGTAATTCCTGCGGTATAATAGTCACCCAGTTAAACCGAGCGTTACATTTATAGCTATATCCTCTCTTGTTTTGCATAATTGCCGTTTATGCATGTACCGCCTGGCAAGGGGTGGCCGCGGGTGGACGAGCGACGACGACTGCCTGTGGGTGGTGAATCGGCTGGAATACCCCGACAACGACACTACGACGACGACGTTCCTCGGATATACGTTGGATGTGACGTTTCTCCATAACTCTCTCCCGTCTTGTGCATTTAACTCGCGTGCAATTCTCGCGCAGTCTAACAGCAATCAGGACTTCCGAGTAACACCGAGTATCTCGGCGACACGTCTCGTTGGACCTGACACCCTTGACAGACTCATATATTTCCATTTGGAGCTTTGCCAGATTGGATTTTCCGAGAACAATTGCCAGTTCCGTGTAACAGGACACAGCAGATCCATCGCGGACGCTGATGCACCGGCGATCGCAACGATTTCTGCGAAACTTTAATCTCGTGCGTTTGACTACGCAGAATTCAGTTCTAACTCGTGGCCCAGCAACTGCAGTTATTGCACAAATAATGTTGAAGAAGCTGGGCCCCGTAGGTCCCGAGTAACGAGACTTTATTGCGGAAAGTGTACCATACAATGGACGGTAAAATCGGTGGCTTCTCATAACGAGAGGCTGAATCATTGAGGTCATCAATTGCGCTAGTTGGTAACCCGGAAAACGGGTTTTGGGTCAATTGAGAAGTCTTGATAACGAGATGTAACAGCGATAGAGCCCGGCGAACGTTCATTACCGAGAAGAACCAGCTAATACGATCTCGGGCAAGTGAAGGAACCTACTTATCCAGTAGTCATTATAAAGAATTGCAAATTCCATATCAGCATCGTTTTTCCCCCAATAACGGGAAGTTGATTCACCTTTGAGGCAAATCAGGCGGGTACGGTGATCAACGATCTTCACAACAGGATGCTCCCTCATTCCACCGAATCCACGCGTCCGGTCGTAAAACAGTCGGGAGATGCACGGTTTAGTCCTGCGATTATGAACAGCAAGATGCGGGAGCAGCAGTTGCCGGTGGGCTCGCGACGGTAGAAGCAACAGCAGCGGCAGCAGCACCAGCGGAGTGGAAGTTTATACGCCCCACGGTCGTTCGTTGTAGCTGAGAGCTCGCGCTCGCGCTCGGTAATCGGGACTTCATCGGGGTTCTAAAACCGGCATCAGCGGCACGACCGAACTGCAGCACAAAGCTAGACGCTCTCTTACCGGCGGCCGGGGCATTCGTGTCGACGAGTGAGGCCCCCGACTAGCGGCATCAGCGAAACAGGGCCCAGAGCGAATGCGGGGCTAGCGATTTCTGCCCCTCGTTGGCTAGAGGTGCTGCTGTACCCCACGCGGATTATAACCGCGGGAGGTTCGAGTTGCGTGCTCCGATCTTTATTCTCGATCTTATGACCCGGACATCATAGTTCGCGGATTAATAGACCTCGGATTTGGAGCATTGTTCTAGTGTAGCGATTAACCTCGTAACGATGTACTTGACTCGATGCCGAGGTATCTTTCTCGAAGATTGCATATGCACGGGCTGAAAACGTGCTTATCGCAAGTTTACGGGTTAAATCAGCGTGACGAACAGCCGCGATGTTTTATGGTGGGATGGTGATGTTTTTGCTTCCTCATAGAGGAAGCTTTTTTTGGTAAAAAAAAAATTGAGATTTGAATGTTAAAGTACTTGAAATAGTCTAAAATGTCGGGAAATGTGATTTTTAGCTGGTGTCCGTATGTATGTGTGTGTGTATGCGACAGATTTGCATCATTTAAAAGGGCTATAACTCGGAAACGGCTTGAGACAGCGAGTTGAAATTTGGTACATCAGTAGAGCGGTCACGTCACTTCGTTAGGTGCTATTTTCGTGAACATTGAGGCCCAATTGGAGATTTTACGCGGTGTTGGATTTTTTTGAAAATTCTGTGTGGTAGTTCTAATTTGCGTACATTTTGAGCTATCGGCTTAACACTGCACAGAAATATACTATTTTCATTAAAGACCTTTGGTATTGAATTTGGTCAAAATCTTTCGATGTGGTCAGATTTTATGGGATTTTGAGTTCTTTTTAGTTTTTTGAAAAATGTCTATAAACGGTCTAATTCGTGTAAACATCAAGATATCGAGCTGAAATTTGACATGGGAATGAACTAACGCTGTTCAATGTTTCGTATTAAATTTGGCGTAAATGGATCGAACCGTTTAAATTTTATAAAGTTTTGAAATTTTTGCATATTTCTGAAAATGTTTATTTTACGTCCGATGAAAGTTTCTGCATCGAATATTGCTGCAGGAAATATCGCTCCAAATAAGTTCGAGATTAGTAATCAGTGGGGAAAAAGAAATTAGACATCTCCACAAGACGGCGAATATTGGATGATTAAAAAATATATTTTTCTAAGAGTCTGTATTTTCGTTAAACGAAGTAGATGCACAGATCTGACAAAGTGAAGCGCGTTAGTGTATTTTTTCGTGCAGAACCTGAATCGGCCAGTCATTTAACATAAAAGTCAAACACGACGTCGCCGTTGAAAAAAGTTGAAAATTGAAATTTTCATATCGCTTCCTCATGAAAGTTGAAAATTGAAATTTTCATATGACTATCATAAAAATTGCAAATTGAAATTTTCATACGGCTTTCTCACAATGTTCCTTTATTTGCGAAGCTTCCTCTACGAGGAAGCCAACAACACAGAAGATGCTTTCTCATAAAAGTGGCTTCGCGGATAAAGGAACATTATGAGAAAACCATTAAAAAATTAAAATTTTTTTCTTTTACGATCCTTAATAAAATGAGCTGATTACAGGGATTGGCCCAACTTAGGATGCAAAGAAAAACAGAAATTCTGTATTAATTTTTATATCCTTTATAATATTTTCAGTCTGTACAGTAAAAAATAACTTCGTAAACTCGGAATACAACGTTTCGTAAAAATAATTTTGTTACATAAATGACAAACTCGTTTGTTGAGGTTTGAATATACAAACCTGTCCTTTTATTCTCCGTGTCATTAACAACTTTAGTTTGTACTATTGTTTGTAACACGAGAGCGAGGATGGTGCGATCGGAAAATGAAGACCTAAAAAATTGTTGACGTTGACAATAAGGTGTTGTAAAAAGTACAAACTTTTTTTTTTACTGTGTGGCAGACACGCCGGTGTCAATGTAACGGTTTTTTAATTTATGATCTACAGATTTATATCTCTCGCAATCGGAATATTGCGGTTCTGTATCTTTATGCGTCGTCTCGCAACCCACAGGTTGTGTTATATGGCTCGGATCAATCCCCTCGGAATTCCCGGAACGATTGTCGGAGTTTCGCGATAATCCTGGTGAAACGAGATACTTAGCTGGATAGAGTATCCCAGGGGGAGGATAAGACAGTGGCTAGAACGATGCATTGTTATTCCTTAAACGCTCCACGACATTGCGGTGGAAGGATCAAAGATTTTTCTTCCGTACCTGGCTGTGGAATCGAGCTACGTATGACGTATACAATATCCACATACACAGTATACTTTATGCCCTCGACTTCGAAATATATATCGCGGATAAATTACGACCGCGACGCCACAAAACCCACCGTCGTAAATGTTTTACGAGGGATCGCACGCTCTGCAACTTTTGTCGAACGTCGCGCGAGAGTTCGCTCGCTCGGTTGACTTCCTTCTGATACCCTAACTCTCTGCCTTTCTTCATTCGGTGATTTCATGCGTTTACCTTTTTGCTTTCATTTTCCTTTCGTCCGGAACGCTCGAAGGTGGCGTTAAAAATTCTGCAACCGGTACACACCTTTACGCACTATGCTATAATACTTTGGACCACAGATGGAGCCGAGGCGAAAGAGCCGAGGACCGTTGGACCTCGTCATTTCGCCACTGCGGTTCCGACGTTCGGCATTAAATATAGTATGAACGATGGTTTTTTGCGTAACGGTAGTCATCGGCTATCGCGCATAAGTGTTAAAAAAAAATGTTTATGCATAGCGGGCTTCGAGAGTACATCGTAAAATTAACCCTTTATACGTCACACCGCGCGAAACCGTATCGAAACGGGATTAATGCATGCCGAGTACCGGCCACGCGTTGCTACGGTAGCGCCCAAGAGTGGGGCTAGAGATGTGACTTATAGAGGGTTACGTGTGGGCGAGCATATCGGCAGACGACAATAATAACGGGCATGCACCCACGTACTGCAACAAACTTGACTTACCTGCTCAGGTGATTCGGTGATGAAGGAGTGGCAATATTGGATCGTGAAGTGGGCCCTCGGCTCTCGTGCCAGGAAGCTGAATTGGGCGTGCTGAGGCTCACAGGTCGCGTACGAGATGCGCCTCAACGCGTGTGCCATTTGCACGCACTGTAAACAATCAATCAAACAAGATTTAGTATGACGTATTTTTAGTTTTGTTCTAAATTTTAAAAACATTCAAGGTGTAAGAAACAATGGGTAGTAATCAGGATTTCTTTCCGGTGAGACCAAATCCCAAAGGGGGCTTTGGGCTTTCTACGTTTAGGGGAGACCGGGGACAAAAGTAACGCGGGTCAGTTTAACAAGCGGCCGCGTAACGCTGTGCATGATCGGATGCGTCGGATATGAAGTGAGCAACATTGTAGACATCCACTTATGGACCTGCCATCACCTCATAGTTGAGTTTTCAAAATCACCAATTCGCTGAAAAAAAATTTGATTCGCGAGTGCAGAAGTGATTTTTCGGCTATGCGGGTCACGTCAGTTACGCAACACAATGCAAAATATTAGTGTAAACAAACACAAGGAGTTGAGAGGTACAGTTTTACTGAAGATTTTGATCGCTAAGATGATCCGTTTCAGTTTGTCATTAACAAATGCCACAGAAACATTGGTAATAATCATGTGTGTGGTCGATTGTAACAGTCGATCCGGGCCAATTGTACCAGCAATAGTCCCTTTTTTCCAATACCTATACCAATATATTTTATATATTTTATTCTTACATTCTACGCAATCAGCGAACAACGCTCTTACAATTTAAACTATAACTAGACTATAACATTTATAGAAACGCTTATTGTATCGGTGTACGGGACGGGTAAACTGAACATATTTTGTTGACAAACGTTCATAAATAACCTGAGCAATAATAAACTTTGATTTTTCTGTGATAATGCACTCCGTTCTATTTCGCACTTTCAGTCGGCGAAGGATTTCGTTGGTGCAGGGGAACGTTACAAATTACCCCACTACCCGTTACAATTGACCCCAAATCGGTCCAAAGTCTCACCCGATTTCGTCTGCATGTAAAGGAGCGGTGTTCGCGATTTCGTGCTATTTTCTGCTTGAAATTTTTTAACTTGGTTAAAAACAAAATGTTAACTACGTTTTAACTTAGTTAAAAAAAATTACCTCCTGTTAGGTATTTAGACTAAGAGTAGGTTAATGATATATCATTGGATGTCCAAGCGTTGAAACACTCCCGTGTTGGTCTGAAAAAAACGGATTTTTGTTACTTTTCTCGACGTCTCCCCTAATGTACGCACCAAAAACGTGAACAAAAACAAACAGTCATTAATTCTGTCAGAAGCAGGGGTTCAGATTTATTCCTCGACGACCAAAGTCGTGAAAAAGAAGGACAAGAAATGCGCGTACAAGGGGCAGAAGCGCGACGCAAACTATGTCCGTCCAGCGGGTGTCCGGCAGGTATGTCCCACACCGAACAGCAAAAATCTCGGCGTGTAATCTGAAGTTATATCTCCAGGGGTTGACGGGTGTAGGATTTCCTTCTCGCCGACCGTCTCGAATGCGTTTTACCGTCCGCTTTACACGTCCCTTTCGTTGTTTTCAGTACAACGAATTAATCCCCCCCGGGGAAAGAAAGCTTCGCGGAAACAAAGAGCTTCCGGAGAGCGTAGCGATGCATCTCCGTTTAGGAAGAAGTAGACGTTGCAAGTACGGAGAGAGAAATTAATGTACGCCTAAGTAATTTTCGATGCACGCGCTCCTCGTTTCCCGAATAGGACCGTCATTACTCGGATAACGGGTTTTCTTCTCCCGTCGTCGGGGATAAATAACGACGGAAAAAGGACTCCCAGAGCGCTCGATTCTTCGCTTTTCTCGTCGTTTCTCTTCTTCGCTCGTTAAAGCCACGAGATGGGCATTTAAACTGAGAGCACGGCGTGCGGCGAAAGAAACGTATTAACCACTATATACTGCGAGGAATAGATTTGTCGTGCCGCCGCTGCCCGTCGCTATCGCCGCTATTAAAGTCACGACACAGCTAAACGAACAATTCATTCCTCATCAAAGCTTTTCGATAACGAGTTTTACACAATTGATTAATCGTTATTATTTATACGCGAAAGGGAACGAGTGGAACTCTCGAATTGACACGCAAAGGAGGTACGAGAGGGCAAACACGAGAAAGGGAAGCTCTTGCATGAAAGTGGCCATCCTCATTAAGGCTACATCTCATAAATATCACTTATGTGTATCAGAGTAGTCGAAGGAAAAGGGTGGAGGGGTGGGGGGGGGGGGGCGAGAGGCGGGTTTGCCCCGCGCGTCGGCATGCACGTCGAGTATTCCGGGGCTCGTTAGTAAGCGCCGTAAATCTTCCGTAAGTCGGATCTGACGAGTGTGGGATGAGACCCTTAAGCTGTGAATAAATGCAGAGAAGAGAGTGGATCCGAGCTACTCTACCAGGGCGCAAGGCAGTGGGTACGCGGACGAGCTTCCCGATGCGCCATCCGCGAGACTCGCAAGTTACCTGTACCAACAGCTGTACCATCGGTACTGTGGATAAACGTATATATATATATGTATCCATCGATATATAAAGCGGGCAAGTATTCTCGATTCGACGGAGTTCGATATTTCCACGTAAGGTTCGTTAAACGAAGAAAAATTCCCTAACGAAGATATTAAATATTTATGCTCGGCTTAAAAAAAGAAAAATATTCCGAAGATCGATGCTTCCCGTTTCGCCATAAAATTAATCATGTAATTTTTTTTTATCCTCCATCGTTCATCTCACCGACGTGTATCTATCGCGGATTTACCTGGGACAACTTTTTAATGGCGCCAACGTGTGCCCTGCGACGATTGAGAAGCGGCAAGAAAATTCGATAGAAAGTTTGGCTTTACTCCCTGGCGTATCATCTCCAACGCTAAACTAAAGTTGAACTCCATCTCCCTCTCCTTCACTCTCCATCTCGAGTACCTCGCTCGATCTCTCACCTACTTTAGCCTCGAGAGCATCGTAATATCGCGTTAGCCTCCGCCCGGCAGTATTTCCGGTGTCATTAATAAAACTCTTATAGTTGTATACCGATCTACTAACGAATTCAAGAAAACCGGAAGTTCCCTTATTTCCCCCCTCCTATAATAATATCAATTATAAACAATTTCCTTAAGGTTTGCCGAAGCGCCATTGCGAAACAAGACGTACATTATCGTTTCGTGACCCGGTGTGATATTTATCGATTAACCATTACACCGACCCTCTGCGTTTCTCGAGCATCCTTACGATCGAACGTCTTTTTTAATACGCAACAACAACAACAACAACAACAAAAAGAAAAGATAATTCGCGAGGAGATGATAGCCTTAAGGGTGCATTCGGGTGATTATCTCTCCGGGCAAGAGGACAGCAGTGGTAATCGAGAGCCCGTTTAACTTTCTTGCTACCGGCGAAACCGGTAAATCGTCCGTTGCCTCTCGGTGCCCGAATGAATAGCAGCATGCACTCTTTTCGATCAACGCACGGGGATAATGAAATTTCGTTCATAAAGCCTGGCATTATATACGTGGGAGCTCTTACCAAATTGGCCGAGCCTACCGTATACCGAGAAGTGCGACGCATGGTCGTCCATCGTAATAAGATTAATGCGCGCACAAGTGAGGGAATGAAGAAAAAAAAGGAAAGGGGTAAAAAAAAAGAAATACACAATTTAGCTGCGCTCGACGTCGTCGCTGCGCGTGTGCGCGGACAGGGTGAGAAGCAGCACTTTTTTTTTTTTTTTTTGTAAGCTTGTTCCTCCCCTATACGGTCCTACAATTTATGAATAGCAAATACCACCTACGAGAAAGGTAAAAAGAAAGTGTTAAATTCTCTTCGCGCGTACTTGGCTCATCTGGTCACCGTCTGTATTTGGGACTTATGAATATTGCATTATTCCCGCGTACTCCGTGCACCTGTGTCGAATTCGAAAATTCGAGAAAAAACGTCACGTACCCTCGCGACTCACGACCGACGGCGCTAACGTGAAGGACGTACGAAGCTGCGTGCAGCGGGTTTTGTTTAAAAAAAAAATTATATACAGTAGAACCGGGATGCTCGAGACCGCAAAGTCCCCGGTTAATCTGAACTACACCCAGAAAAAAAAATTATGTGACGGCCACTGTTTATTAAGATTAAGTAAAATATTTATTTGATTTAAATAAATATTTATTTCATTTAAGTAACTATTTACTTAATTTAAATAAATGTTTATTTAAATCAAATAAATATTTTACTTAATCGTGGCGGTCAAATAAATTTTTTTTCTGGGTGCAGACAGCGAAAGTATTTAAGTCAATAATGTCGAAGGATACAATTACAACGACATTTGGTACAACTTGCACTTATTGTTAAATAGTGTGAACTAGAATGTAAAGCTTTGGATTTTTTTTTTCATTAATAGTACGTAAGCTAGTATTTTTTTAAAGTACTCAGTGACTTTGGTTGGCACATTTATATCTCTACCACTCACAACTCTCCCAGATAACAACTCTACCAGAATACATCTCTCCCCAAACATCTCTCCCAGAAAACAAGTCTCCCGGATAATAACTCTACCAAAAAAGATCATTCTAACAACTCTGCCGCATAACAACTCTACCGTATTAGAACTCTATCAAAAACTCTCCCGGAATTTAAATAAAACTCTCCCCGTATTAAAAAAACTCTCCCGGAATTTAAATAAAACTCTCCACGAATTTAAATAAAACTCTCCCGGAATTTAAATAAAACTCTCCCCGAATTTAAATAAAACTCTCCCCGAGTTTAAATAAAACTCTCCCCGAGTTTAAATAAAACTCTCCCCGTATTTAAATAAAACTCTTCCCGTATTTAAATAAAACTCTCCCCGAATTTTTAAATTTATTCCGGGAGAGTTTTTTTTCATTCCGGTAGAGTTTTATATAAATTCGGGGAGAGTTTTATTTAAATACGGGGAGAGTTTTATTTAAATTCCGGGAGAGTTTTTTTAATTTGGGGAGAGTTTTATTTAAATACGGGGAGAGTTTTATTTAAATTCCGGGAGAGTTTTTTTAATTCGGGGAGAGTTTTATTTAAATTCCGGGAGAGTTTTTGGTAGAGTTCTAATAGGTAGAGTTGTAATGCGGGAGAGATTTTTTCTGGTAGAGTTGTTATGCGGTAGAGTTGTTAGAATTATCTTTTCTGGTAGAGATGTTTGGGGAGAGATGTATTCTGGTAGAATTGTAATCTGGGAGAGTTGTGAGTGGCAGAGATATAAATGTGCCCTTTGGTTTGCTTCTTGCACTTCCTTTGATTTTCGTCTATCACCTATTTCATTTTTCCGCGCTCCGCGCATAAAAAAAACCTTGGAAGACGTACGGTTAAGGTAGTACTAGCGCAATGACTGACGCCGCCTAAGTTTGAGAGGAATAAAAGAGAATTACAAACACTTCTCGATTGGATAAAAATCTAAAAAAAATCAAGCATATGGAAGATGCTGATAAGATTGTTCGTCCATAATAATGATCCCAAAATGTTATTCGTTTCCTTTATGTTAAAATTTGTTTAAAATCGTAATTTTCAAGTATTAGATAAAATTCTGAAAAAATTCATACGTATTCAGAAAAATTATCAAATCATTTTCATAATAAAAAAAATTTGGTTGCCGGGTAATTTGTTGCACAATTTTTTGTTTTCAGTAATTTGTTATGAATATTCTGAAATTATTATTATGCACAAACAATTTTTTCAGCGCCTTTTATATGCTAGAATTTTTTCAGATTTTTTTCTCACCGAGAAGTGTTTGTAATCTTTCTCTTTTTTCTCTCGAACTTAGGCGGCGTCAGTCATTGTGCTAGTACTACCTTAATCCGACCCCGGTTAATCGAGTTCTACTGTACAGAATTTAATTAATTATTTGATTGCGCTCGATGATCCCTAAAAAAAACTTCTCCCAATAAATATTTATATTTATTCTTGCCGCTTAACCCCTTTCCGCCACGAAGTAGGATACGCCGAAAGCGCACCGGAAGCAACGTACCTATACGTACATCGTGTTCGACTTGGCGTGAAAGGAGGAAGGGGTTTGTTTCCTCGGAATCCATCCGTGTGGAGCGTACGCGGTCTTCACCTCCGCGGAGTTTATTTTATACGAAAACCCATGATCTGTGTATTCAGTCGAGATGGCGGTAGTACGTGACGAAGATATAAACGATGCTGCGACGCGGAGACCATCAATAACGTGCCTCCTCTTCCTTCCCTTCTTTTTTCTTCATCTTTATCCTCCTTTCATTCTTGCTCTTTTCTACTGGCTGCAGTTCTTCCGTCGCGTATCGTCGGTAGTGCAAGCAGCGAGAGCAGACTCTCGCTCTCGGTACAGCTCCACCATCCACTCTTTTCCGTCTTTCAGCACGTGCCGGCCGGCACGGTAGGCGCGCGACCGTAGGAAAATCTCTCGTCGCTACGGTATTCTCCGTCATCATACGACACGTTTGCACCACGATTTCTTCTTTCTTTTTTTCCTCGCGGAAAGCGTGATCCCTTTACACCGTCTCTTCCTTTCCTTATTCTACATCGTTTCTTTTTGTCTCGTTGTCGTTCTCCTCGCAGCTCTTCCTCTCTTCAAGCCTTCTTTCCCTACGCGCGAACCTTCCCGAGGGTGTTATTAAAAGTAATTGCTCCCGAAGATCCGAAGAGACGATAACGTGAGCTCACGGCGAACGCGTTCTCACGGTGACCTGAATATCCTTCCTGATTTGAATAAATTTCGCAGATTCTTGGTCCCTCGGAATTGTTCATTTTCTTTACAGAGGACTTTTTTCGTTTTGTTCTCTTTTATTTTTTAGACCTCCATGTCAGAGCACTTCGAATGATCTTTCGGAATCAAAGATTTTTTTTTTAATTTAGAAGAGGCGAAAATCACAAAAACCAACATTTAGAAATAATGAACAATGAAATAGACAACTGAACATTTATTCTTACAAATCACGCAAGCTATGAAACGCTAAAACAACCTTGTGATAATCGTGGCTGGAGGTCTGCGTTCGATGGCCAATTGGCAATATGCAATATACGTGAAAACAGATAAGTTTGTTAGGTATAAAAAACTGTTACATGTTATGTATTGTTAATAAACTCACTACTACTCACCAGATGAATTTAGATGAATTTAGATGAATTTAGATGAATTTAGATGAATTTAGATGAATTTAGATGAATTTAGATGAATTTAGATGAATTTAGATGAATTTAGATGAATTTAGATGAATTTAGATGAATTTAGATGAATTTAGATGAATTTAGATGAATTTAGATGAATTTAGATGAATTTAGATGAATTTAGATGAATTTAGATGAATTTAGATGAATTTAGATGAATTTAGATGAAGAATTATAGAGGATGCTTCGTGAACGGAGAAGAACGAGGTTCGTTCACAGCCATTTTTATTTTATTGTCTTTATTTAATTGCAGTTGTTTAACGTTGTTGTAACACCAGAACTGAGTCTGCTAAGGAAGTAGACGGCGTCATTTGAACAACGAGGTGGTTCGAAGTTTGCTGCTAAAGTTTGGACAGGCCTTGGAAAAGGTTCGTTCAGCGGAGCACGGGGTAAAAGTTTCGATGCATCAGTTTCCCGTCAAGTGAGGTTTTGTGTTATGACGGGAGACGACAAAGAAGATGGAGTGGGAACAACGAGAGTACACGGCGAGGGGCACACGAAGCTCCTGCCACATTTTTCTTCGTTATTTCTGTCGTTAGAAGCTCCGCTGTAAAGTAGGGATGGCCACGAGAGGGTTTGCAGTTCACCGTCGTCCGAGCACGGCCACCAGAGGCTTCCACTGACCACGGGTCAACGAGAGTACATTGGAAAACTCGACTTATTGTCACCGCGGTCCACGTTGACGACCCGGCGCCACGGTACTGGTCAAAGGTCTCCGGGAAGCAAGAGTGTCTCGAGAGGCTGCACTTGTGTCCCCCGCGAGACGAAAATACGAGAAGAGTACCCCATCAAATATATCAGCACGGTCGCTGACTCTCTGTGCTACGTGTATCAATGTGTCCATTTTTACCATTTCTGTCTGCTCTCGAACTCTCTTGGTTAAAGTCTAAAATAATAAAAGCAGTCACAGCTTCGTATTTCACACGATGCACATTATTTAGATACGATGCTTTGATCTTATTTCACTCGAGTAACTGTGTAAGATAATGGAGACACCGCTGCAGAGTTTTTTTTGCCGCCTATTTGGGTATAATTTTTGACGGTGTTAAACTTTTTTATTTATTATAATGTTGCTTCTCTTGAACTCTGAGGAAATTATTATAAGTCAATTATTTGTACGCATTAGTCTACTTAATGTTTTCACGTTAAAAGGCAAAAGGTAATTAAACCAGGCACGATGACAGTAAAAAGTCGAATATCAAAGAAAAAAGAAGCACGCCAAGGAATCGTCCCGAGATTTCTGGACGAACATCAACGCGCAAACTTTCTCGCCGTTGCGCTAACGAAATACAAATAAATAAATTGTTAACGAAGTAAACTCTCCTTCGGCTGTCGTCTTCGTAGCTGAAGTCTCGCGTGGCTGGTAACGGGGGAGTGAAAGAGTTCTCCGTTTGCCGAGGACCGTTCTCCCCTCGATACCAACGAGAGGAAGTCGAGTAGGGATGCACAGTAGTAGTCGAGTGCGGCTCTCGATCCTGGAAGAGCCGCAGAAGAGACGTGCATGGCAGCAAGAAGGCTTTTTAGACCTCTTATAGACATTTTTCGTATGTGTTTTTCTGAGTGCCGTATTGATGTCCTGATATCTTTCAGAGATAATTCAGAGACCATTCAGAGATCATACAAAGATCATACCTAGATCATTGAAAGATCATGCAAAGATCATACAAAGATCATACAGAGATCATACAGAGATCAGACAAAGATCATACAGAGATCAGTCAAAGATCATACAGAGATCAGTCAAAGATCATACAGAGATCGTCCAAAGGCCATACAGAGATCAGTCAAAGTTACAGAGATCAGTCAAAGATCATACAGAGATCATTCAAAGGTCCTACAGAGATCATTCAAAGGTCCTACAGAGATCATTCAAAGATCATACAGAGACCATTCAAAGGTCCTACAGAGATCATTCAAAGATCATACAGAGATCATTCAAAGATCATACAGAGACCATTCAAAGATCATACAGAGATCACTGCTATTACATCAAGTGACATTTCGATCTCCCACAGACGATGATTCTTTTGGAGCTGGCATCTGTAAATGAGATCTCGCTATAAAAAATGTAAGAAATAAAGAACAATAAGAATTTGCAAGACTCTTGCAAGTTCTATGGTTCCGCAGAGCGAATCCACCCTTCTCAGTATATACAACGAGTGCTTTATCATTGTTTTAGCGCTCGATTCGATCTTCAACTTTGTTTTCTAAACCCTCAACTATCTGAAGAAATTGAGTACGTCTACATTATTGTGCTTGCCCCTGACACAGATTTTCTAATGCTACATATATTTATGCCTGCATCTCGCAGCAGTCTGTACAGAAGGATAACCTGCACTATCCGTACGTTCAGCGTACTTTCCTCGCATAATACACGCTATAGCATTGCGCAGATATAGCGGTATAAGTGCGAGACCAAGAGATTACCGCAAAAGTTCATGCTGGAAACGGATCGGCTGGATATGGTGTCCCGCCGGTGGAAAAGGGGTTGTCGCTGCTGCTTTGCCGCGATATCGCACTCCCTCCCTCGGAGTTTGCCCGCCGTCTGCCTGCTGGGATTCCTCCAAACTCTGCCGCCAAGTAACAACTTTCAACGGGGATTTTCTCCCCTCGCGAACAACTAAGTTCAGAAGGTATAATATACCCACTTTTTGTACAAGATTTTTTCGGATTCAAATAGAAAAATAAAATATACAGAGCAGACGGGTAATATCTCGCTGAAATTTTAAGTCTCTCGTACATTTAGACACGAATCTGAGCGCTTCAGAACCCTTCAACGCTCCGGTGTGACGGCCAAAACTTTTCACAAGAGATTTTTTTTATTCATTCGCTTTAATTCTTTAATTTGAAACATTACCGCGTTCATCCGTCCGAAGAAAAAAAAATGTTCGTTATATTCCGACCAAAAAGCCCTTCAGCCAAAAGGTGGCTTTGACTCTGGAACTTGCGGTAGTTCCCGACTACATAGACACGCAGCAGGAGGGAAAAGCTACTTTGATGGAAGGACCTAATTAATTTTTGAAAGGAACCCTGCCCATGCTCCTTCCATGTATGCTCCCGTCCGGTCGTCGGTGCAAGCTGGGCGAAGGGAACAAAAAGAAAGACGCCCACCATACATTGAGTATCACGCACGCATCGTGTATAGTTAGGGTAGAGAACCCATTACACGCTCATACAGGGTTTATCTGTTCACGTTGCTCTTGCTACGGTGCTCTCCTTCTGAATGGGAAGAGAAAGGCTACCAGGAAAAGCACTCTTGCCTCTTACACTGACCAAGAGGTTCTCCCGTATACCTAATAATCAGGAATCCTGTCAGATCTCCAAATCCCTTCGGCCCAGACATTCTTTGCTTCCGTTTTCATTTTGGAGAGTCTGACAACGAGCCTCCTTTTTTGCTGTGAGTTCGAAATTCACAATGACGGTCTATAATCCGCTCTTACACTTAATAATCAGGGATCCTGTCAGATCCTCACATCGTTCGGCCCAGACATTCTTTGCCTCCGTTTTCATTTTCGGATGCTTGGCAACGACTGGGACTTTCTTGCTGTGAGTTGGAGATTCACAATGACCTTCTGTAAGACAATTGCGAATGCCCCGAGAATTTCCAACAGTAAGTTTAAATTTTTAAGTATCTTAAAAAGTTTCTCCATAGAAAACAAAGCGGAGTCTTTGGCATCGTCGTCGCAGCTTTAATTCTCCGCTAGAATGCCGATGACTGAACGACTGTGTATCAAAGCGGTACGTATTAGCTGATCCTGGGCATACAAGGGGGTGGCATGTCGGTTCTGCCACAGAGATACGGCCGGGAACGCAGAGTGCTGTTTCGTGTATGCACGAGTAAATCCGCAGGTGGAAAGGAACAAACAAACTCACCATCACTGGCGTCAGACATGTAGCTTCAGCAGTGAGTGTACGTAGGGGGGATCGTATAAAGCAACGCATTGCGTCGTACCACGTTTTGCATGCTGTACGTTCCATACGATTTTGCGTAGACGGCCGGAGTTGGGGCTCCACCTGAGGCTGTTTGCCTCCGAGTTGCAGTAACCAACGAACTGAATGCGTGGACGGCGTAAACACCGGCGTCAAGGAAAAAAAAAATATTGCACGTGAGAAACTCTTCCAGGGAAAGGTCGAGCACGACCCTTCGACCATGGCCGTCGTACCCGTCAGAGCTTTCGCATTCGTGCGAGGGTGTAATGTATACAAGTAGCCGGTAGCGGTGTGGATATGTATGTGGAAAAGGCTTCTCATGCCGGGCGATGTTTACCTTTCGAGTTTTATTTCTCAGCAGTCCGCGCTCGCGCAAGCAATGCAGCGCAGACTGAAAAGCCTCCCCAGGCAACACCAGAAGTCAGTCTGTCTCCGCGGCGGAGTTCATTCGGCGAATGCGAAGATCACGATTTTCATCGCAGCCAGCATTAATGCGAACGGGGAAAGGCTTTTGATGTTTCACCGGAGATTCTCGTTACATTGGCAGACGAACATACTCGCAGGAGTTAAGCCTGCCTTCGAAGGAATCATTAATCCGTAGCTGTTTCGTCACGGACCGGTAAGCTATGTCGGCGCATCATTGATGGGAGCGAGGAGAAGCCTTTTTCTTGATTTTTCTTGTTATTTTCTTGGCATATGCCAAAAGTTGCATGTTACATATGTTTGCATCTCTCGAGTACTTATACGTCGATAGCGTTAAGTCATAAGAGCATATCAACTGCACAGCATTGCATATCAACTGCACAGCATTGCATATCAACTGCACAGCATTGCATATCAACTGCACAGCATTGCATATCAACTGCACAGCATTGCATATCAACTGCACAGCATTGCATGTCAACTGCACAGCATTGCATGTCAACTGCACAGTATTGCATATCAACGGCACAGCATTGCATATCAACTGCACATCATGGCATATCAACTGCATAGCATTGCATATCAACTGCTCAGAATTGTATGTCAACTGCACAGCACTGCATATCACCTGCACAGAATTGCATATCAACTGCACAGAATCGCATGTCAACTACCCAGCATTGCATATCAACTGCACAGAATTGCATGTCAATTGCACAGCATTGCATATTAACTACACAGCATATCGCTATATCACCCACAGTGCCCGGGTGACATGGCCAATCGGAAGTGTTTGTTGATATCGCCGTGACTAAATCGCGAATCGAATTATTCGAACCTTCTGCGCCAAATATCTAACCCGATTTGATCGTTTCGTCCGTTTTTCAACCCTCTCAAACTCCGGCGTCTCGATGCGTACCATTCTCATGTACTAACATTGTTTCGTCTACCCGAGGTCGATTGGGGGGCAAAGACTTTCTTTTATGGAGTTCGTTGCGCGCACCGACCTCGCCGATTTTAAATCGGTGCTCGCGGGGCTAATTACGGATGGAATGCTTCGGCTCTCATGTATTCTCTTACACGCTGACACCGGTGGAAAAATAAATGATTCGGGGCACCCTCCATCCGTGTACACAGTAGTGTACGTGCATTGGCTTTGCCCGGTTTATAATACCAACGCCCCTTTTTATCGGACGCGTCGGATCATTTATTTTCATTCCCTCTTTCAACGATTCGTTTGCTGATTTCGTATTATCGCGTCTCACGCTTCCATGCGCGAGCTAGTTTATCAGGATTTTACGCAATTTTCGCTTGGATCCATTGTACGAGCGTACAATATAATTTGTAGTGACGTTGTTATGTATAGGTACGTGCGAGTCATTGGCTATGAAAATCATTTTATTTACCACAATTCCCTCCACGAATCCGGGACCAACGTATGTAGGTGCGGCAGAAAGGGACTTCGTACTTCAAGTCCGCGTTCTCTCCTTCTCGAATACCGCCCCCCCCCCCCCACTCCCTTCCAATCGCGTCGTTGTTCATTGTCACCGTAAATCGCTCTTTCGCTCTCTATCTCGCTCGTATAGCGGTCGAATCACGATCAGGCATTAAATCGTCGTCCAGAGGCAGAAAGGCCGAGGCAACAGAGAGAAGAGAACAGAGTCGGCCAGGCTACGGGGAGTGCAAAATTGCGCTGAAGGTAATTGAAGGGTAATTTGGCCGTTCGGTGTATAAATCACAATCACAATAATCTTCCGCAATTACTATTAATTGCTCCTCTCGCATCGAACCACTGCGTACGTCGGATTACATTTAACGAGTAGTCGCAACGGCCAGTGACGGCGCGCGAGGTACGTCCGACATTCTTTGATGCGCTTCAAATTCTCGTTTAAATTACTTCGTGAAATGTTGCCACTTTGGCTTTTACCCGAATGATTATAGATTTCTTTTTTATTATGGAATTTTTTAATTTATCATCTCGTTATATAAAAAATGTTCAGGGTAATATCTTGTTATTAACATTCTGTATAGTCACTTACAGAATATATCTTGCTGGGATTGATTTAAAACAGGCTAAGAATTGGCCCCTATAAAAGGCGAAATATAATTGTTTCACATTGAATTGCTAGGTAGCATACAATTCAATGGTAATCATTATAATTGTGGTATTTTTAACTATCGACTGCCCTCCGCGCGAAACGGGAGTCATGCATTTCACTGCGATGACTCAATTTGTTGCCAGTGTTCGTCAAAACGACAAAAGAATTATTTAGCCATATTTGGCATATTAATTCTTTGTATAATGATCTATGTTTGTGATGAAAAGTATGTAAGTTATGGTGTAAACATACGTACATAAACTATATTTTGTTAAATAAATTAATAGTTCGCGGTGTCATATCGATGAGTCAATGAGAAACAAGAATTTTTTTTTTTCATTGGCCATTGTATTCTCTTCTTCCACTGCCCGCTTGGGCAAAAAAGACTGGAGTTTTGCGTTTAACCGCCATCCATTGGCTCGGCGACTATTCGCAAGCGCCGATAAAGATTGGAACGGCAAGAAATGATTTAACAGATTTTCGTCTACTAGGGTGAAAGTGGTGAATATGGCCCATCTCGATTAACACGTAAATCAATGATATATGGACCGGTCCATATTCCCCACTTTTACCCTAAAACTTTATAGCCTGATCTATGTTTGTGACAATACATTTGTGAGCAGAGGTATGAACTCATGGGAATATTTTGCTTCCTCATAGAGGAAGCTTTGTTTTGGTGAAAAAAAAAAATTTCGAGATTGTAATGAAAATGTGTTCAGAATGTTCGAAAACATCGAAAAATCACATTTAGAAAAAATGTCTGGATGGATGTGTGTGTGTGTGTGTGTGTGCCAGGCCTCCAAAATTCAATCGTCTATAACTCATGAACGGTTTTATCAATCGGGTTGAAATTTGACTCACACGTAGAGCAGTTGAGTGCCTCTGTTTGTTACAATTTATGCACTGATTGAAACATTCGTTCAAAATTTGTGAGATTTTGAAATTTTTGAAAAAAGTGTGTTCGCGCTCTAGCTTTCGCAAATTTTGAGATTCTGGGCTGAAAACTTTCTACAGAAGTAGATCAACATCAAACAATTTTCGCTATTGAATTTGGTACGAATCGGTCGAGGGGTTTCGGTTTTGTGAAATTTTCGATTTTTCAAAAAATATCTATTTCACTCTAGCTTTTACAATTTTCGAGATATTTGCCTACAAATTTGTACATAAATAAGCTATTATGGACTCGTATTCCCTATTAAATTTGGCAACAATCAATCGAAACGTTTCAATTTTATAAAATAAACCAAAAAATCATAAAATAAACCAAAATCATAAAAAGAAGCCAAAAATATAGTAAATGCTTCCTCGTAGAGGAAGCTTTGCGAATAAAGGGATATTATGACGAATTGATATAAAAATTTCAACTGTCAATTTTCTACGTTCAACTTTCAACTTTCATCTTTCAATTTTCACCTTTTAACTTTCAATTTTCAACTTTTATGAGGAAACCGTATGAAAATTTCAATTTTCAACTTTTTTTTGTTTCTACATGAATATTTGAAACAGATACGTAGCTTCTTTCTCAGTATTTTTTAATTAACTATTAAATGAATGCTTTGCATTAATGAACTAGTAATATCGAGCCGGGTTAACGACGTCCATATCATTTGACAAGTTAACTGTTTTTTTTTTTTTTTTTTTTGTATAATCGTAGCCTTTTTTACCAATTTTTCGCAAAGCAAGAAAAAAAAGTTTCATCTCACCATAACGTTACTCTTGACATCCAAATGGATATCAAGAGTAACGTTAAAGTGAGATGATACTTTTTTCTCTTGTTTTGCGAAAAATTGGTATAAATATAGGAAAAAGAATTTGTTTTGCCGATGCCCAATTTGATATCATTTCGAAATGTTTACCCTGAAGATGCGAAGACTCGAGGGATGACTCGAGTCTTCGCATCTTCGGAGTCAAAATTTCGGGTCGTTCTTCAACGCGGTTGTTCGTTTCGACGCACAGTTTGAAATTATGATTTTCATTTCAACCTGTACTTAATGGTGTACGTATACATCCGCGAATATCCGGACGAATATGATCCCGGTCGCGGAACGATAATACCACGCAAAGGCCGCGACTCTGTTCTGGCAATAACAGCGGCAGCGACAGTACGTCAGGCTCACTCCCGTTCGCTTTTACGATCACTGTTTCCCTCGTGCAACTCGTAAATAATGCTGCATTCCCCGCGCGTACCTATATGCAGCCGATCTACGCGACCGAGCGCGGGAGGGAGAAAGAGCGGGAGAGAGGAGAGAAATATAGAACAAGAGTCCTTTCGTACCTTTCACACTCCTCATTCTCACCCCAGTTCCCTTTCTGTCGCCGAGCGTACTCTAGGTATTACGTGGCCAGAAGCATTACGACCCAGGGATGGCATAAAAATTCCTGCTGAAAAATGTATTTCTACATTGCATAACGTAGTGGCTGTATTTCACATTTCGCACAAGTCAAAAATCGTCGCGACACGGGAGACTAGGAACAATTGTTTGACCAACTCGGCTCACCCTATGAATCGAGAAATCATAAGGCAATACAAAATCTACCATTAAAAAATATACGGCCGCTTCCCGTAACGTTCCACTGCAAAAAATAATTTCGTAAAATCGGAATACGAAGCTCCGTAAAAATGATTTTATTAAATAAGTGACAGACTCGTTTGTTCGGGTTTGCATATACAAATATGTCCGTTTATTTCCCGTGACATTGACAATTTTAATTGGTACTTTTGTTCGCAAATCTAGAGCAGGATCGTACGATCGGAAATTAACAAATGAAAAATTGGGGACGTTTGTGAACAATAAGTTGTAAAAAGTGTAAACTTTTTGAACTCTCGACTGCCCTCCGGGCAAAACGGGAGTTATGCGTTTCACTGCGATGACCCACTTTGGCGTCTTTTCGAAGGCGCCAGTGTTTTTTTACTGTATAGAATCTTATATTCATAATTCTACATTATCCTGGGAAGGAACTTCCCCTTAGGCTCTTCACGGTCCTGCCAACCTAAATATGAGAAAATAAATCATAAACCTCAGGAAATGCGAATTACATTTATTTGTGGAACAAGTTCACAGATTTAAAACGCATGTCTCTCGGATTGCATCCAGCAAAGGAAGCCAGAGAAAGAGAAGCGATGCAGTTTAACTCGTTTCGCGAATTTGCCAGAGAACAAGAGCCGCCGGCTCTACAAGGTGTACGACGCATAAAACAAGATAATATACACGAAGAAAAAGGATGAATGGGAATTGCTGTTCATTCCAGTGAAGTACGAGTCCTGACGACAGTTAGACATGTTAATGCTACGCGCAGCAGTAATGATTCCGTGTACCAGTAAACTTTCCCTCATTCACCAGGAAAAACGCACAATTTACTAAAACAAACAGAATTTCTCACTGCACCTTCATGTGAACCAGCATTCCAACACGTTGGGCGAAATATAGGAAAATACGTTTCCACGGCCGGTATGGTGTATCATACGCGTGTATATTTTTTTACTCGAAACGGAGGGGTACCACAGGTGTCGGGGATTTTGCCGTGGTGGTATCGCCCCGGAGGGAGAATGTCACTGGCTTCGGGGATTTACGCTCGTGGCAGATAGATATACCAGAGAGTAAGGTCCACTGATTCCACGAGGTGCACAGGGCAGACCGGGCTCTATAGTCAACAGTGCTGTCCAGGATGTATGTATATGCGTGCATGAAATACGGCTCACGCATATCAATATTGTGGGATGAGAAGGGGTACAATGGGATGCATGCAGAAAGGGGGGTAGCGAACGAAGGGCTCGCGCAGAGCCGGTTTACCAGCGGAAGGGACACGGTAAGAGAGACAGACAGACATCCAAAAGCTCTCTGTACAGTAGTGTTGGTAGATATACAGCAAACCCCCTATACACCGGCTCGGAGTGCCGGTGTACAGACCAAAGACCCAGCTATATGGGCCGTACATCAAAACCCCCATAGCGTTATCCTCCCGACTCTCTCTTCGCTTTGGTAATCCCGCGGGCGCCATTGTTCCGGCGCTCACGCAAAATACAAATTAATTTCGCGGGTCCCTGTGCAAATTTTCTATGACCGTCCCCCCTCCGGCGTCGGTGAGCAGCAAAGCATTCGCAAAATCCTAACACGGTATAAGATTTTTCGACGATTAATTAATCGCTGCGCGCGCAACATTATTTCCATCCGGAATAGATCTGTTTTGGATGCTAGAAAAATCGAAAAATATTATTTTTCGATTTATGTGCGAAATGGCACAGCGGGGCAAAACGTGACAGTAAGGGCAAAACTCAATTTTCCAATAATTTTTTGATGATCCCATTTTGTCCCGACGATACATCCGGATTTTCAAACCCGTTCTGACCCACGTACCACCATCGGCACCATCCCAAAGTTATTGGAAAATTGCGTTTTGTCTCATTATCCCGTTTTGCCCCACTGTGCAATTTTGCCCCGCTCTCCCCTACAGCGCATAGGAATGACCGAAGTATACATGAGTAGCACGTTCATTTAACGAACTATTTAGCTAAAATAATCAACAACGAATAATTATCTCGAGCGACGAAGTACTCGAACGTGAAATCAATGCGTTGACGGCATCCCCGAGAGTTCAACGAACATTGATTTTTCGATTGATCAATTATCCAAAAATTATCCAGAGTCGACAATCCTGAATTCCAAAGTGAATGCTATATCGGCAGTCTGGCGCGTTCTGGTTTCGCTTCCGAATTGATTCCTCTCAGACATACCAAATATTTTTGACGCGTTAATCACAATCACAAGTAGCAAATTCGTGTATTTGTCATGCGCTCGGGGAGGTAATTTTCGAAGGTATAAATAACTGAATTCCGCCCCCTTCCGGAGCGTGGGGGTGGGCGAAGGCCAGAAGGGAATAAGCTACCAAATTAGACGATATTCCACGGGGACAGGTACGCTGATAGGCTCGAGGTCCACTGTCCAGCGGAGAGACCGCCGATGAGGCATTTGAATTTATATTGCACGCAACGCTACTCCGGCTACTGCAGCGTAGTGCGGGGGTTATTCACGCAGGGAGTAGAATGGGTCACGTACAGCGAATGAACGACAGTGTGTTGCTCTCGCTCGTCACAAGAGACGAGAAGCAGTACACGGTTGAAACGCGAGGGAGGTGTCGTGATAGCATCCCCAACCGCGGTATACATCTACCTATCGTAACTATACAAGCTGCCTATTATATGTCTATACCCGACGCTGCCGCTGCCGCTGCCGCCGCTGCTTTCGGAGCGAATTGTTTTCACCAGCCTTTGAATAAATCGATTCGTCGTTGTTGTAGAACCCAAGCTTTTGTAGCGTTCGAACAACATGCTGTACACAGAGTCTGGCTCACCAACACGGTGAGGCCCAACAGCCCAACGACACAGTATTCTGGTTCGTGCGTCCCGAAGTAATTTACTTCGTCGACGTTGCTGTATCGGGGAATTCAAGATGAGATGCTCTTATTATAGTCAATTTAATGGAGTCTATCGCGAAACGTTACGGGCCGGGGAGAGTTTCGAATATCTTTTGAAGTTAATAAGAATCACGAGATTAGCTTTCATCCTGCACGCGAGACGAAAGTATAAGGGTTAATATACCTGACCCCTCGTGTATGCTTCCGCACAGTGAGCTCTTTGCAGTGTACATGCCACGCGCATCAGGAATCTCTGTAGGACTCGTGAAGATCACTGAATATCCAAAGACGGGGGATATAAAAGCATCGCGGGCGAAGCACGGCTGAAGCTCGAACACAAGGATTTTTTCAGGTAGAAAATTAAATCGACAGAAGACGCACGAGGGGTAGTGGAGAAGCTTGGCGGGAAGTGAGAGCGAGGGAGAGAGGAGGAGGCGGTGAAAAAAAAAAGAAATCACGGTGTAATTCGACGAACCGATGCGTTCTCGAGAGGTGTGCGGGTTCACTGAATCGACCCGAGAGCTGAAGGCATGTCATACGTATCAGAGGGGTGAACGAACGAGAGAGATAAGAACGAATATATACGTGCATCTTCGAAATATGACGACCGCGATGATATCCACCGGATTATGGCGTCCCGATTAAACTCCCGCCGAAATAAAGAGAAGAGGAACGATTTCGTTCCACTCCATCCCTCGGTTTTGGCAATGTCGAAATCGCGAGATTACGTTATTGGAAACGGCCCCCTCTTCTTCCCGGCTTGTACTATACGCGGAACAGCGGATTCGAATATTTTCATCATAGAAAGATTATAACCGATGGGAAATTTGCACTAACCAATCGTGAGCTATCGAGATGAGATTTGATGTGTCGAGCAAAAGGGGAATCTTCGTAATAATGTGAAGTGAAAGTAAGGAGGATAAGTGCGAATTAAGTTCCCACATTGCTTTCTAATTTTTGTCCGTCGTTCACGAAGTCTCTATGAGGAAGTCAAGATTACGAAACGAAAGTTTTGCAAAGAAATCTAGAAAGCGTCCCAACTTCGTATATATGTATTGTATTTGTGAAATTTATCCTTCCTGTTTCTGCCCGTCGATAAGGAAATGACGGAATCTGTTGATCCATCCGACCGAAAGTAGTTAAACCGTCATCTTACGTAAACCTTTATTTATTTATTTATTTATTTATTTATTTATTTATTTATTTATTTATTTACGGGACAAAGCCCTTGTTTACATAATGGAATGTACATGTGTGCAGAGTCGTACATAAGTATGCCCATGAAGTAATAGAAGCTATACATTGGCAGAGAAAAGCCTAAATTATTATAGAAAAACCAAACGGATACAGTAGTAAGAACAGAAGCTGAACGTTGGGAGAAGGAATATTATTATAGAGCTGAGGAAAAAGCGGAACGCGTACAATTACAATCTCGGAGGTATAGTTTCCAACCCCCAATTCAGCGGTGTTGATATTATCGTCAAGGATAATGACTAACTACTTTTTTGGGAAGAACCCTGGGCTGCCAAAATCACTTGGGGAATACCATTACAGTATTTAATAGTTTTTTTTATGTAAAAAAAGTATCTGCAAGATCTAGGAACATACCTATTTTGTTGAAAAACAGAGTAGGCGATAATACGGTATAGCAATGTTCCGAAATGGGTACAGCAATATATTTTTACGAACAATTGTACGCCGGCGGAAGTTGTAAAGCGAGGTACACAGAAAGAGCTCACGGCGATGGAATAGTTTCCTGCTTTCCCGATGAAGTTCTGCCATATTACCTTAAATATGTCTCTTCCGGTTACCAACCAATAGGATGTTGCGCAGGTTAAAGTATCTCATACTTCCGCGTGTTTCGTCGAAGCATCGAACCGTTAATTCCCATCAGCATTCCCTGCGATCAGAACGATTCAAGCCCGCGCCTCTCGAGAACGGAGCTTTAACGCGGCAACGCTGGCGAGAACTCTTTTCAACGGACTTTAGACACCATAAAACCGGGTGATATATCGTCGGGGACGACTATTGACAAAGATACGACTCCCAGCGGGGAGCGCGGAAAGGCTATAAGTGAGTGCTCAGCCGCAGGCTTTTCGATTTCTCCTCGGTTTGCCGCCCCTAGAGCACTCGTTTCTCGTGTTTTCCCTCCCCCCTGTCCCTTGCCCTCCATAGCCTTCTCACTTTCTCTCATCCTCCAGCACTGCCGATCTTCTCGTCTCGCAATTTCTAACCTGCACCCCTCCAATTTCCAGCATCCTCGTGTCGTCTATCGGCTACCGAAGCGAACTCGCAGACGATTCTCCGGCATTGAGGAACTCGGACGAACCAACCGATAGGGAACTTCCACCCATAACCCGCTCGCTTCACTCGTTATCCCCTTGCGAATACCGGGTGACATAGCTATACCGGACTGCCCCGGCACAGGGGGTCTATGGTACATTTCCACAGAGTGCGCTTTCTACGGCACGAAAAGAAGTCGACGAGCAAGAAGACTACGACGAGGAATACGACTTTCTATTTTATATAGTATACGTATGGCGTATTCGTACGTGTATGTATGTACCAGCCACGGGACGATTTCATGAGATTCGGGGGTAAACGAGCGTTGAAACGAAATTGGACGAAAAAGAGAAGGGTGGAAGAATTGGACGAAAAATCCATTCGTTCGGCGCGTATACTATAGATTCGGAGGATAACGATAGCGATACGGATTCTCGTAGTCAGCCGATTCGTAGTTTCGGCTGCCTAATGTCCTTGTTACTTTTCTCTTTTTTGTAATGAATACAAGAGCACGGAAGATGAATTTTTATGCAAAAACCACTTTTTCTGCGATTGAGGAAGAGTGCTCGGTGTCACGGACGACTGTCTCAAGAAATAGCTTTAAAACGTCTTATGTGAACATTCTTACTATAGATTCGGAGGATAACGATAGCGATACGGATTCTCGTAGTCAGCCGATTCGTAGTTTCGGCTGCCTAATGTCCTTGTTACTTTTCTCTTTTGTTGTAATGAATACAAGAGCACGGAAGATGAATTTTTATGCAAAAACCACTTTTTCTGCGATTGAGGAAGAGTGCTCGGTGTCACGGACGACTGTCTCAAGAAATAGCTTTAAAACGTCTTATGTGAAAATTCTTACTATAGATTCGGAGGATAACGATAGCGATACGGATTCTCGTAGTCAGCCGATTCGTAGTTTCGGCTGCCTAATGTCCTTGTTACTTTTCTCTTTTTTTGTCATGAATACAAGAGCACGGAAGATGAATTTTTATGCAAAAGCCACTTTTTCTACGATTGAGGAAGAGTGCTCGGCGTCACGGACGACTGTCTCAAGAAATAGCTTTAAAACGTCTTATGTGAACATTCTTACGTATAGAGTACTCGGCAACGACGAGGATACTTTGGGTATTGAAGCGTATGATACGATCATCGCGTAAGGCGCGATAGTTCCGTGAAAGCAATCGTTGAGAATATGCAGGTTTTTCTCTTTGGTTTGCGCTGGAGCGAAAGCCGCCATGCGATTTTGGCTTTCTGTTTCTAGCTGGGAGAGCAGAGTCTTAACAGCGTGCATTAGGCCTGAAGGAGAGGTGGCTCGAGTGTGCATTAGGGGGTGATCGAGAAGAGAACGAGAGAAAGAAGGGAGACGGGGCTGTTGCGAGAGTGGTAACGTGAATGGAAGAGTACGGATGCTAAGGAGGTCTAAAGTCCCAGGTACCGGTAGGCATGCTTGTACAACGGTGCTTCAAGAACTCTTCGACGAAGCAGCGTATCACCATACACGTATAACCGGTGGGTGATATTTGCATCAAAACTAGACGTAGTTGCAAATGTGGTAGAATTGTATCCAGGTATATTACTACTGGCAACAGAACTTTGAACACTCGCAATGAATAGGTTCGGTAATCGAGACACTTTTGATACGTGTGAACAGTCTGTAGACCGTGCACAGGTGTAATGCTCCTATTATGCATACCCATATTGGAACATTACAGGTAATGTTATCGCTACATTAGCTCGTTGAGACTGTCGTTCCTACTCATTATTGAAATTGGTATTGGCATTGGATACACTGAAAAAAAATATGAATGATTCAAGTAAACTTTGCTTGGGGGCTGCCAAAGAAAACAAAATGTTGTTTCAATTCTTCTTTCAATTCGTACAATTTCATACCGGATTGAAACGTTAACATGTTACCTTGATAGTCTTGCCGTCGTTGTATCAATATCATATGGAATTGTAAGAATTGAAAGTAGAATTGTAACAAACATTTTTTTCTTCGGCAGTCCGCAAGCGAATTTTTTTTCAGTGTATGTACCCATTCACTAAAATTAGCTTTGACACAAGGTGCGGCCCGTACGTTTTCAACAAAAAGGCTGCTTTCGAGACTTTCAAAATTCAGATACCGAGAAACTGTTAAGTGTGTGTGTTGGGATGAACCGGAAGGTATTCTCGGACCGAAATGTTGCTGGGTCAACATTATTTTATCACAATTCTGTGAAAAATTAACATGTAAATTTTACCCGCACTTAACTATAAATGATGCAAGTATTCGCATAAAACCATGTTAATCCGGCGATTTGGGAATACATTGAATAACCTCGAACACGTATTGGAAATATTTTTTATTATTCTGGATATACTGATATAACAAATTTGGTGTTGTCTCATTTTGGGAAAATTCGATTTTAAACGCAAAGACAACGTTAGGGCTGTATGTAAAACGAACGAAAGTGCGCTTCTCGCGTTGAGTACGAAAAAATTGAATGCGTTTTTAAGCATCCTTTTTATCCTCCGTCACAGTACCCTTCACAGCTAAACCACGAAAAACGACGGAGCTTTTTGATGTCGAGGAGGTGCTGTCAAACATTGTTCTCTAGTGCTAGTAGTATTCATGTTCAACAATACCCAACTACTATTTCTTTTCTCACGGAGGCATGTCACTCCTGATTTTTCTTTGTAACTCTTATTTCTTACAAAAAGTAAACAAAAAATAATGACACTCGTCGTCATTACGCACTTTGATCTTGCTGTCGAAAAAAGGGATCTTGTTACCTGCGCATGCATCTCACGAAGAATTCTTGAAATTATAATATCGCGTTCGAAAGTATAAGAGCAAAAAAAAGGAGTTATGCAGAGAAAACGAGGTTTTCCTCGTGAACTAGCCTAGAGATGAGCGACTGGGTGCTTCGCGCATATTGCCTTTTACCCCGTAGTTCGCTCTGAATAGCGACCGCCTCCACCTCCGCGTACTTCACCCTACGAGCACCTTCCCATGTGCTGTCGTTGCTCGGATATTGCCTTAAGGTGTCAGCCTGCTGGAGGAGGCGGAACTTATAGTTATATGCGAAAACGAATATATGAGAATAAGGTTTAACGAGGGATGCTACTCATCTATTCACCGAAAGGTCCCTGGACGTCTTTGAAGGTATGTCGTTTGTCGTTGAAAATTACCAGGTTTCCATGAATTTTCAATGCTTCCTTCCTACAAAGTGATATCCTAGAGTATTTTACTGCTGGGCTTAATTGGAATTGAGTGATCCATCATATCTTAACGTGATGCATGATTCAGGTACTAAAATGCGGGGCAAAAAAGACTGTCTATAAAATTTTTCTCGCGATATAAAAAATGTCTCAGCTGTAATACTGGACACAGATCCGTTTTGCCCCGCTTTACCTTACGTCTAGCACTTGTTTAAGTTATTCACATAACAACCAGCGGACAAGTTGGGCACTTTCGTTTTCTCTTGGTGTGGGCTCTCATGTGGTGCGCCAGCCCGAAGAGACAAACGCAAGCTCGTATCTACATAATACCGAATCTTAAACACACTTTCACAGACGGGACCGCTAGATCCCGAATGACAAATGAGTTTCACCCTCGCATTTGTATACGTCCACCGCCGTAGACCAGGCCGCCAGCGGTAGTAGAGAGGCGAGTATACAAGAGTGATAAGGGGGGTGAGAAGCTGCGGGTGAAGTTTCGGATTCCGGACGGTTTCGGCGCTGTCTCGGAGTGAGATAAAGAAGGACAGAGTCTCAATGGTGTAATGGTTCCGTGTGGTGCGTCCGGTGTACGGTAACCGGTCTTGCGTAACGCCAACTAGACGTTAGCCACACGTCCGGCATAGTCTAGTCGATGTAAAACCCCCCTTGACATCATCATACACTTAAATGGATTGATATGGATACGGAGATTCTAGATATGTAGATTTTGGGGTGTTATCAATTACTCAAGCATATCGCTGACACGACATAGAACTAGCAGCGCAGACCAAAAGGAACATAATATTAGACATAATGACGTGAGACAGTTGATGCCCAGTGAAAAAACGATCTGGTACATTTCTTCTTCTTCCACGAGTCGCCGGGGCCAATGATAAACAGTTTGGTACATCGAACAAACACTTATTGACCAAAAAGATCAACAACCTTTTTCTTATCAACGAACCGTGTTTTTTATAACAAAAAATTACAAAGATTAACGAGAGAAACGTCGTGAACGATTATGGACAAGAAATACTTGCGAAATGTACTGGTGAATATGACTCAGAAATTTAGAAATCAAATGCGTGATAAAAAGAAATTTAAATCTTACCAATTTAATTAACAGATCTGTGAGAGAGGGGCAGTGTGCAAAATCTTGCATTCGTTGAGATTGACAAGTTGCCGTAGTGGCTATAACAGCTTATTTTTCGAAGAAATCGTACCCTGGAAATTTTACAGAGAGGTTCATAGAAAAGAGACAAATCCTTGGTAAACGTGAAGATTAAATTTGAATTCCGTAGTTCTGAAGATGAATAAATGTACAATACTACAAGTCTACATAAATACAAAAATAAAGTGTTGAGAGTGTGATAAATGTGACCATTAAAAATGAATAAATTTATAACTTTATCTTATGTCGACGAATGAGAATTTTCGCGGATCGAGACTTTCTGTACACAGACGGTTGTGCGACGACCAAACGCAGATTATTACTGTGCCCGTGTCCGCCGGACGAGCTTTACGTGCTTCCGAATCCGCGACTAGTTAATCGTGTAAGCCTTTCAGCCGACAAAATGAGCACTGAATTCGGCGCCGTCCGTCTGCAACCCTCGAACCGCCGTATACCAGACCATCAGGTAAACATATTTCGGTGGAATTCTGGACACTTTAACCCCCTCACGGTAATCCGGCGTGAGGATTAAAGCTGGAGCTCGCTCGTCGTTGCCAGCTTATATGTATATGTTCTCGTATCCTCTGGCGCATATATAGACTGGTATATACTCTAGCCTCATACTGGCCTTCACCTTCAACCCCGAGCTCGGTCGTTCACACTCGAACGCGACACGGACATCGACCCTATTAATCCACGGCCCCTGATTACGGTCGTATATGGGCCTCATTGAGTAAACCCAGCGAAACGTGGAATGAACCGCAAAGAGGATCGAGTAATGTAAAATTGGAAATATTATCATTTATTTCCGTCATGTATTGAATTCTTTAACGGTGTAATTAATTTTTTATACTTGTACTACCAGTTAGGGTATCAAATATTGAAAGTTACGAATGAATAATCATTTACAAATATTATTCCTGGGCAAATTCACAACGATTCCCTTTACAAATAAAGTGAACACTTTATGCTACACATTATTCCAATGATAGGAATGACCACAAGTTTTCTGGTAGGGTCACGTCCAGTCCAACTCGTGAGAGTGTAAGGGAGAGCGCAACACTATCGGTTTACAATTTACACCTTGGACGGAAATCTCGCCTCTTTACGCTATAGTTTTATGGGTTTTTAGATGATCGCTGTTTACGATACTTGGCGCGGAAATGAAAGATTATTTAGCCGCGGGTAAATGTTTATAAATTGTCATTGAAGTATTTTCTTATCACATAGTTTTGTCCTCACATGGTTTTGTCCTCTCACAATGTTGATGAGTAGACAACACGATACACTTGGTTTCACATATAATATAACACACCTATAACTCTATATCTATATCTATATTCGTAGAAGTAATATACTTGGGACTTTTATTTATGATTGTTGAAGTTCCAGATTCTATTGAAAAGCTGTATGAGCTCTGATTTTCAATATAGCTGGCTTCGATCAGTTGTACAGGCGTGTAGCCCGAAGTTGCCCGTACAACGGTTCGATGTTAACTGAACTGACCTGATTAATTTGGCTCTGTCTTATATACTACTCATCCCTACTAACGGGAGGAGTGAAAACCACCAAGTTGGGGCTTTTGGTGGTAAAAGCCACCGTTTTACCCGGCTTGCCATTTCCCCCCGGTTTCATTGGCCGTAGCCTCCCGTGGTCGACCGCGTCTCTTACATCTAATAATCAATACCGAAACATACGTATAATGGGGGTACAATTCCGAATACACATTTATATCAGAATACAGAGATGTAAATATGTTACAGTACTTAACTACGATCAAGAATGCATATATTGAAAACAGACCACCGATTCTCCCAAGAACTTTTATATTCCAACAATCATTTTAGCAGTTTCTATGAAGACAGCCTTCAAACTTTGCCAGCCTTCAAGTTGAAGACAGCCTTCAAGCCTTGTCACCGGAAGTGACAGGATAACACAAAATATAACAGATAAACATAACGAAAAAACATCATTGTCGATTTAATTTTTATCCGAATAGACATTATCTAGCGGAAAATGAGATTTTCAAACCGGAAGTGACTTTTCCCCTGGGTGAAGTCACTTCCGGTTGAAAATTTGTTTTACACTTCCCGTTTGAAAATCTCTTTTTTCGACCGGAAGTGACGTCATACTTGAAATATGTCACAGTCGGTTTTATTTTACTTCAGCTTTCTTAGAAAATGTTAATTCAGATTAATTCATTTCCCGAGTGAACAGTACAATATTTTTTTTCGATGCGCTCAACACAAATTGACTTCATTTGGAGATCCTAATGATATGTAAATTATTCCTATTATAGCGTTAAATTCCGTTTACAATTCATACACTCGGGCGAATCTTTAGTTTTTAATTCAATTCGTGCTAGATCGTTAACCTCATTAGTTGATTTATCTATATATATACAATCTGCAACCACATGTATTCCCGAGGGGATGGCGTTTGGGGTGGCAAGTGTACAGGCGTGCAGAACTATGCATTATTAAAATATTTCCGGGGCGCGGCCGCCTATTCAATCGCAATTAATTGCAGCTTCGTGGACGAGAGTCAAACTGCAAACGAGTGAGCCATCGGAGTCTGGTTGAATAATTGCTCACTCGTGTGAGCGTTGAACTCATCTTTTCCCGCCGCTAGGGATGAGTCGAAACTCGCGCGCCTGCTTCAGTCGAGACTACTCACGCTCTCCCCAGACAAAAGGGCTTCATTATGAGAGCTTCGAAACATTTATGACCTCGTAACCTTGATGCATCCCATGACGAAAGTTAACGAGGAAAACGGCGTAGAGAGAAGCGCAGCGAAAGATATCGAATTGTGCGCCAAAGCAGTAGTCACTGCACTGACGAGTGCTATTCGAAGCAGCGGCAGCCACATTTACCTCTTTTCCCATCGTATTACTCTCGCTACATTTCGGTAACGGCTCATGTTCGGGCCGTTTCCCTTGTGCAGTGGTATTCTTCTGTTCGTTTTACGTTCGCACTCCACTCTTGAATCCTTTTTACTTTTTACAGATACTGCGTCGATGTAGGAATGAGATCCTACGGTATTTACTCACACTGACATCACGCAGGTAACGAAAAGTCTGGTAACGGTTGCGAGAAAGTGTTATATTTTTCATTTAATTTAATTTATTTTTAAGTTAATTTATTTAACATTTCGTTAAAGTAATTAATTTACGGTAACCGTATGATTTATATAGCAACAAAAAATATATTTGTCACCACACGTATCACATTTCAAAGTACAAATAATGTTTCTTGCAATTAATGAATAATCTGGATATTCCAACCTTCTTATATTTTCGTAATGTCCGGTAGCGGAACTGAAACCATACTTTAATTGAGCACTGTTGATTGGCGGAGTAATTTGGAATTACATTCAATTTTTCCGATCTTTGTGGAACCAAGCGCAAGTCGAGGATGTGATGGACTGAGAAATTGAGCTAAATTTCTGATGTTCACGTTCATGAGATTTTCTTAAAGTGTTAAGCGATTTTTTTTCAATGACTACGCAATCAAGACTAGACGTTGATGACATTTTTGTCAGTGTGGCCATTGCGGCGTGGACTAATTGCAGATTCCAGTGTAAAACGAGAGATGCAGAATCCTCTTTCGACCATTATAGAAATGACATACTGCTGTACATAATTTTCATCATTTTATTTTTAGCACTCTCTTCACCGTGTAATTACACTACGAAGCCTACGGAGGTAATTGGGGTTTTCTTAAAAAGAAAGAGCTTAACATATTTTTCTACCATGTTGGCGGTGAATGGGGCCACCGCTGTGAAGAGTGCCGGGATGTATGTACTTCGTGGTGAGACTCAATACGGCAAAGCATCGCCACCGTGCCGGCGGGTACCAACGTGCGGGTACCAACGAGGTGCTTCCCTAACGGAGACTCATGAAACGAGGCCGCGACAGGCTCTCTCTTTCTCCTTTTTTTCTCTCTCTCATCCTCTCTATTTCACGACTACTATTATAATAATAATCCTATTTGTAACAAAGCGACATGGCCCCATGCCACTCGGCCAAGCCTCATCGTTCCTAGCACTCAATCGGCTTCTCCCTCGCTACCTCTCGACTGACTTCCCAGCCGTTTCGAGCTTTTACCGCGTTTCCGAGATCGAGAACCTCCGACGAACTATTAGCCGCTTCACTGAAACAGTGTGGCAGACATTTTTAAATCAGCTTTTCTCACTGTCGGAACTAACGGAATCCTCACACTGACTGCGCGCCCCGTACCACCGGTATAACTTCAATATTTAAACAGGCAATCTTTTAAAAAGTTTGAAATTCAAAAAGGATAGTCACAGCGACACAAGAAAGAGGAATATTTCGTCGGTTGGTGGGCATTCGGTGGCCGGACGGGGTCGGAGGGTTGAAATCCTCTGGCTCGGTATGTACCCGGTTGGACATTGCTCAAAACTTGCGGCCATTACGTGAGTGGCGGGTCCCGTTCTTCGCCTACGTCGTCGTCGTCGGTGCGGAAGATTGAAAGAAGAAAAAGAAAGCTGCGTGGTACACGGACGCGGAAGCTCCGGGAAAATCTCCGCCGACGGACCATCCACCCCGACCCACTCGAACTCACCGCACTCCGACCCTCCGAGCTACCCATAGGCCGCGTGAGCTCTCGGGTATGGTCTTTCATCCCCTCCAGCGAGGCTGAAGCGTCTCTTCGCCGGGGCACCCGGAACAAACCCAAAAGTTTCATCCCTCCGGGAAACCGAGACGGAAGGAGGATAAGAATGTGAGAAGGAAAGGAACGGAACGGGTTGAACATCGGCGAAAGGAAGCTTCTGAGGGAAATCCGGCAAGAGTTTGTGTTTCGCGAACACCAAGAGTAGCGACACCGGTGGAATATAGCGGCCAAAACGCATTGTTGTCGTCCCTGCGATATGGGCCGGTTCCGGGCTCTCTCCCTTCGAAAGGATGCGAGGAGGCACACCACCTCGTTGTCGCAGCTTGGTCCATGATGCGCTCGAGTGAGACTTGCGTGAAATTTCACTTCTAGTCGACAGTGAGTAGCACGGTCGTGCAAGGCGGCGAAAGAATGCGCGAAGAGAGGTGAAGAACAAATGGAAAATAAAATATGAAAGCTGAGGAGTCTCCTGTGTCGAGAATCCAGCTTGATGGAGGACGGTTTGTCTGGTGCAGAGGTAATTTATAACTTTCGTGTAGCGGTGGGCTGCTGTCTCCGGACGTCATTGTTGTATTTTTCTAATTCGGAAGTTACTTGTATCCTAACTGGCCGTTTACATAAATTGATTGGTGACATTTTTTTTCCCCGACTGCGCTACAATAACCACATTCCTTGCGTGCAATACGGGTGGAAAATAAGCTATTATTGACCGATGATCATTATTAACATGTGCGCATGCGCGGTACAATTTCATTACTCCCTAGGGAGTAATGGGGCTCATTACTCCCGCTCGAAGCTCTTTATTATTATTATCATTAATCCCGGGGGAGTAACGGTCATTGGCGAAGATGACGATTTTGCGACGCAAGAAATGTCGTTATTTAACGAAACCGGAAAAAAAATATCGTATGCGACAAGGGAGGAAGTGCATTGTCACCTCGTGTGAATTTCTGCCCGAGCGAAGCGAGGGCATCAAACTTCACACTCGGTGAAAAAACTTACTTTCCTCCCTTGTGGCATAATATACTATTTCGTAACGCGTTCATGAATCGCGGCACTTTACATGGCAGTCTTGCGTGCCGAAAGTGGCCCATTGCATGCCAGTCGTGAACCTGTAGTGAAATGACAGTCACGCATGCGCAGTTCGCATTTCGTTCATTTTCGGCCCTTGCACCCGGAAAAAAAATTATTTGACGGCCACCGTTTATTAAGATTGAGTAAAATATTTATTTGATTTAAATAAATATTTATTTCATTTAAGTAACTATTTAAATCAAATAAATATTTTACTCAATCTTAATAAACGGTGGCCGTCAAATAATTTTTTTTTCTGGGTGTGGAATTTTACTTTCGACGATTTCGTCCCTAGATAACCTCACCTTTCAGTGTGCGTCTCGCTCGACGGCCATTCCAAGTGCCGCAGATTCATGCACTTGTTACGAAAAGTATAATGTGTAACGAGGGTCGGATTGGCGATTGCGACTCGTGTGATTGCAGCCCTCGCTTCGCCCTAGCAGCAAACCTCACACTCGTCGCAATCGCCATCTTTCGACCCTTGTTCACAATATACTATGACTAAGCGCCGCCTGTATGTTTTCGTTTACTCTTGGTCTGGCTACTAAACTCGGACGAAGACTTTTCAATGCCACACACCTTAAGCGATGTCGCAGCAGTGATTTGGGGTCACCGAACCCAGTTGTTTCATTAGGGTATGCGAGAAGCTCGAGAAGCGACGTGAAAAGAAGAACCTGCGAGGGCTCAGCGTCTTTGTTCGCCGTTTTCTCGTTAGAGACAAATTGGGACTAACACTTGGTGGTCTCGCCCGTGTCCCGAGTGTGTGCCTCGTCTGCCTCGCCCGTCGTTTGGAGGTGATTTTTCTGACGCGCTCAACGAAAGCGAAAACCACTTTCCACCAGCAAAAGTCACATGCAAGTGTCTCATGTGTATACACATCGTAATCGATTGCCCCCTCTCCCCTCCCTCCGATAAATCATGGACAGTAATCTCATACCTTGTCCCGCGATGACTTCGATACAGAAAGATAGATAAAACTTGCGGAACAAACTTTTCGCATCGAGAAACAAACTGCGTAACCGGGTGTCGTCGAGTGTCTCGTCGAAAAAAAGATAAGCGTCGGAAAGGAGTCGCTCTTCCACAGGCCGAAGCCTCCGCCAGAGGGACGACCGTGGTGGAATAAGAGAGAAAAAAAAGCGCACAGTTCCCTTTCGCTTGGAAATATTAGAAAAGTTGTTCTCGCATTTCCGGCTTGATGCGAGAAGACGAAGGCGAGGGAACGGAGAGAGAGGAGTTGAAATTTACGGACCGATAATTTGACGAGAGAAGATGCGCCGACATCCTGCACTGTTGCTCATGCGACTCCGACTTCTCCCGACCTCTCTTTGCCGTTACTTTTTCTTCGCTCGTCAGCAGAGGCAATAAAACTTGCGCGGCGCGTTATACATACCGGAAACTTAATAAATCTCGAGGGTGCAATAAAAAAGTTGATGGCCGTGGGCAGTTGGCGAAGGCCGAGAACCACCCCGTGTGAATCTCTCCTCCGCTTTATTCTGTATTCGTGCTTGCCATATTTTTTTCGGCGTTTCCAACGATATTTATTCTTCCCTCGTCCCGTTGACTTCTCACTATTCATTCCAACAATGAAATCTACGAATGGGACGCATTTTCGTAAGCGGACTATTTTTATTTATTTAAGTATACCGGACTATTTTTATTTATTTATGTATTCTGTATTCGTGCTTGCCATATTTTTTTCGGCATTTCCAACGATATTTATTCTTCCCCCGTCCCGTTGACTTCTCACTATTCATTCCAACAATGAAATCTACGAATGGGACGCATTTTTGTAAGCGAACTATTTTTATTTATTTAAGTATTCTGTATTCGTGCTTGCCATATTTTTTCGGCATTTCCAACGATATTTATTCTTCCCTCGTCCCGTTGACTTCTCACTATTCATTCCAACAATGAAATTTACGAATGAGACGTATTTTCGTAAGGGGACTATTTTTATTTATCAAGAGACGCGGTAGCGTCTCAACGCCAAGTACTTAAAAGAAATATTTTAAGTGTGCGAAGGACGCTACCAAGTAGTTGTACTCCAACATGCCGGAAGTATTTGTTTGCACTACGTTACCTCACAAATAAATCATCGGATCGAAATGATATTAAAATTTTACTATAGAATGTCTATCCAAGCATTCCAGTTTGCTTAATTCCGAACACATTCGTTCGGTGGATTCTTGTGTACGATGATCGCGATCAGGAATCGATTCAAAATTTTTCGATTGTGCGTGAACCTGAATACGGGTGTGAGGTTGTTACGTCCTACCCAACTCGTTAGAGTGTAAGGGAGTCAGTAACACAGTCGATCTCTCTTTTCGGGACAACGCCGGGCAGCGCTTTACACCGGGGACGGAGATCTCGCCTTTAGCACTAATAGTTTTATGGTGGAGACGATTATCGCGAGTTTAGGTGATGCCGAAGAACAGGTATACGTAGATGTGTTGGTTGAAGAAAGGTTTTTCTGTACTCACGTAGATGGTTAGATATTGTTTATTATCGGTGGTAACTTCTGTCGGTACAATTATGCACGGAAAAAACGGATTAGTTGGGCTAACAAAAAAAATAGCTAACCCAACCAATTGTCTTAGTGCTCTGAGCGCCAGTCGATAAATTGGTTGAGTTAACGATTTTAAGTTGGTTGATATGCTATTCGCTAGACCAAGTAATTTGTTAGCTGGGCTAATTGCTAGGGAAATTGTTGGATTAGCCATTTACTTGCCTGCTTCAATAATTTACTGGCGTGATACAACCAAGCGACTTGGTTGGACCAACAGCACAGGTTACCAAAAACATTAATAGCCAATTAATACAAAATATTGATCTGCACGAGCGCATAAATGCTTTTTTATCACCCGAAATTGCTTTATTGTCGTTTTTTTACCTTCGTACCATTGAAACCTCGGAATAAATAATTTGGTCGATAATGAGGATCCGAACCTGCGACCCTGCGATTTGTAGTCTACGATCTTACTCACTCTGCTACACGTATCTTGAAACATATATTTGTTAACCTTGTACATGACATTCACGGCTGCTTGAACATTACCGTACGAATTAGTTATACGGATGATTCTGTAAGGGAATTGGTAGGTTATGATCATCTTTTTTTTTTAAGTGTAGCCTTAACTCTGCTATTTTTCGAATCTGCTCCATCTCTACCTGTCAATAAGTGAATATCCGTTCATTAATTAAGTAAGTAATTAAGCCCGTTCGTCTCTCGTACGCCTTCACAATTTCCGACATTATTAACATATCAACTGACTTGCATGTATAACGGTGTGGTGTCTGGGTTCGCAGCAACTGCAGTTCGTTGCTGCAACCATTTCAGTTGGTTGTCTGACACGCGCGCCTAGCGTGGTCGCACTAACAACTATAGTTGGTCAGGGTGCCTATAAAATTCGCTGCCTATCCTGAATACTATGTTAGTAGTTAGACTAACTAATCGTGTTAGTTGTGTTCACTATTCGCGTTAACTAACTGTTAATGGTAGATTCAACTAAACCTAAGTCGTTACTGTAACGAAACAGATAGTTATTGTAACCCATTTATACCCAACTAATAAATAGTTAGGTGACCCAACCAAGCATTTTTTTCCGTGTGGTTTTCAGGTTGCACAATTGTCCTTCGTTTATTCGTTTCCAATCTTCTTGACAATACACTTATTACACTACGTATACTTTTTGATCAAATACAAATGAGACTTTTGAATTAGGAGAGGACAACTCTCCGTTACAGCCGTACAAGCTATGAACTCTGACTGACGGAGAGCGTCCCTTAGAACGTAGAGACTAGAGCCCTTTCGGCTACACTAGTTCGATGATAACTGAGCTGTAGAGGCTTGTTTCCCTCGATTTATATAGTATTCGTGGTCCAGAGACAATCGCGGAAACTAGGTCTCTGTGCCTACAGAGAACCCTTGTGCCCACAAGGCTTCTGTGCCCGCAAGGTGCTGTGCGTCACGTTTAATGGCTCTACGGCAATAAAACGGGGTGCGACGATAGTTGAACATATTTTGACTAATGGTGCGTATGATGCATCCTTTCTCCCCGCAGAGCCTTTCACGAATTTATATTTTAAAGGATTATTTATTGTTATTAATAGATTATTAATATCGGGAGTTACATGAGATGTAACAAGGTGATCAAGTACATCGACAACGAAGCATCGGATCGAATTTTTAAGGACACTTTTATGATATAATTCGGACCCAAGCTTTCCAATGGGCCTAATTACGATCATAATCGTCCAGCGGTTCCCGAGATATGATGAGGTGAACCTGAACTACGGGTGTGAGGTGATACGTGCTATACGCAAAAATTCTTCGGATTCTTCGGAAATCTTCACGATGGACCTGGGGAGTATTTTTATATCAAATATAAACTGATTGACACTAAGTTTGGTCAATATTGTTATTGCAGCAATGGAAACATTTTTCGGTACAAAAAATGCTTTCCTCCTCGAGATTAAGACTAAGAAGAAAATCGCATTTGCAGGAAAAAATAGGTGAAATCAACCACAAAATACTTTTTTTCAAAAAAGTAAAAATGGTACGCCAAGTACTTAAAACGTTCAGAAAATATGTTTATGGAAAAACCTCTTAAAAATTAAAAAATCTACCAAAACAAATATTTATCCGAACAATAAAAAAAAATATATGTGTATCAAAATGTAAAAAAATCAAATCAAACCAGCCAAGTAGTATTACAAAAATCTAAAAAAAAAACAAGATGTAAAAATCTTGAACAAAAAAAACTTGGCGTGCCAGTTTTTTTTTATATAATTTTTGAATGAACTACGTACGACAGTGATTGGAAAAAAACTGGCACGACAAGTTTTTTTTGTTAAAGACTTTTTACATCTTGTTTTTTTTTTTAGAGTTTTGTAATACTACTTGGCTGGTTTGATTTGATTTTTTTCGATTTTTTTTTTTACATTTTGATACACATATATTTTTTTTATTGTTCGGATAAACATCTGTTTTGGTAGATTTTTTAATTTTTAAGAGGTTTTTCCATAAACATATTTTCTGAACGTTTTAAGTACTTGGCGTACCATTTTTACTTTTTTTAAAAATATACCGGACTATTTTTATTTATTTAAGTATTCTGTATTCGTGCTTGCCATATTTTTTTCGGCATTTCCAACGATATTTATTCTTCCCTCGTCCCGTTGACTTCTCACTATTCATTCCAACAATGAAATCTATGAATGAGACGTATTTTCGTAAGCGGACGATTTTTATTTATTTAAGTAGGTATACCGTGAAGTAGGCCAGATTTGATGGAACGCATTGTACCTGTTGGGTGATACGAGCGGAGCCTTTTCGAGGGTGTGATTCTCAAATGATTTAGATGCAGGGGGTGAGTGACGGGTTCTGTTGTCCCTGACTTACGGAACACCGTAATCACTTATAGTGGATTCCTCTCTCACTGTCTCATAGGATTTGGGCTTCAAGTGGGCTAGACTACGGTTCCTGGGAAATTCATTGCAACCCTGCTGAATAATAGGTGAACAGGGTCATAAATCTTTGTTGGAGTGAAGGCATAAACAGAATCTGTATACCATAGCTAATAGTCCATTATAGGCTAGTCCATAGTTTATTTTCACTCTACCGCGATATCGCAAATATGATTCCTATCGATAAAACATCACAATCAGCGTGCAGTTAACACAGAACTTTTGCCGGTGATAAATGCTCCGGCGAATTTTCGTCAAAGAGGGAAGAGAACAAAGGAACAGAAAGATAGGAGGAAAGTTATCAATCAGACCACCCGCAATACTAAACTCTATACATGTAGGTTTGGATGGCGAGAAGGGTCGCATTAGTCTTCTCAGCGCGTATTCATTCGCACTGCCAATCACCGCGGAGCTTCCCGAAGTCTCCAGGGATTGACGGAGAGAGAGACACAGCAGCCTTCGAATTCTCACCCTTGCCCGTAACATCACGCCGGAGAAGTCTCGGCAGCTCTGTGGCGTTTACGTTAATGGAAGGAAGCCCCCATATTCGCACTGGTGCTCAGGTCGTTCTCCGATTCTGTCGAAATCGTGACCGTTTAACGCATATACGAACTTTGTTTTAGAGGAAGAATCGATGTGTGGAGTAGAAAGAAAAATATTTATGCACCTAACCGATCAAATAATATCAATAGTAATAAGATAAATAAAAATCCCTTACGTTGATTAGATTGAGTCGGTGCTTTTGATGGGGGAATAATTTGTACCGAATCCGAGAAGATATTATGCTGAGAATGATAATGAAAGAAAATGTTATTCATTACGCTGTACGTAGCAGTAAAAGTGAAATGGAAATGAACGAAACCGCAGGGCTTGAGGCGTTTATAGACATTTTCTGAGTTGCCAAATTTCACGTCGGCGGTTCAAGTCGTTCTCGAGTTACACAGGCTTTAATTCACCCACATTTCGTTGAAACCAGTCGTGATACAGCCCCCATCTCATCTCCGTGGTATTTCGACTTCAATGGACTTTCACACCTTCCAGCGAGAAACTACGAAAAGAACCACCGGTGCTTTTTTTTATTTCCTTTAAACAAGGCTATCTTTTTGTGGCCGCCGTCTCGAGAATGTGGCAAATGGAAGTAGCAGGTAAGTCAGAGAACGCTGTAGAGGTCTGGCCGAAATTTCTCTGAGGATATAACGGTGAAATGAGAAGAACTGACGAGAGCGCAGAGCCCACGTGCAAAGAGCTTTTGCCTCCAACCCTCAGACCAACCACGATTTCGACGCTCGGGTGCAGCTTGACCGACTTTCTTTGTACCCTGCCAGTGAAGCTGTCGGTTTTTCGTAGTTCTCGAAAAAAAAGCTTGTCCGGATACCGTGTCATTTCTTCTTTTTTCCCTGCGTCCTCCTTTTGGTGCCTCTTTACCTGCCCTTTTTCGCCGCTTCCCCAGCCGAAAAGAGAACGCATGTGGTTGAAGCTCCACCACTATTCGCGGTGAACCGCATTCTGCTCTCTAACACTACTACTACTGTTCGTACTCACTTTTCCATCTGGGCTGCATACTTTGATCCCGGCTAAAGAGACGATCAGGAGAACCGCTGTCGACCGATCGCTGTACTGAAACAAAAGATAAATCATACCGTCAATTATAACGATGGAAATAGTCAACCAATCATCTCGCAGTCTCGATAATCTCTAAATGACTCAAGGTTTTGCCTCTGGCACTGCCAACTTCGCTATATAGAAACTAACAATAGCACACTACTATGATTGTTGCCAGAAGAGCAGATGCTCTCGGACTGTTGGCACTTTTCCCCTTGGTACTCCATGAAACTCTCCGCGTCGCGTGAACAGAAGAGACTGGGGGACATGGAGAAGAAAAAGGAGCAAGCTCAGTAGTGGCGATGTACGGAGCACCGGCAAACGATATAGCCTAATCTCCGGATTGAAAAGTTGGCAAAGAGAGCCGCGAACTATAAGTAAAAAGGGAGCGGAGGGGCGGAGGGGGAGAGAAGAGAGACGGGAGGAAAAAAATCCGTAACAGTGACGGTGGACGTGGAGAAGGAACATCAGAAGGCGGAGGAAGAATTTCTCGGTAGGGCCGTCACGAGGGGACTCTCATTGTCTTAAAACCCGCTGTGGCAGACCGACATCGCACGAACACACTCGCTCATCGCCGCGGTGTTCGTTCGGGGTATGGCGTAGCTGGTGTAATTATTGTAACAGGAAGGGGTCGTTTTGCCTGGAAGAACACCCTGCGCGCATGGTACTTCTTTACTCGAGGGCTGTAACTGCGGGTCTCCCAACGAGAGCTCGACTCATCGAGAGAAGTATTACACGGCAGATGTTGGCTCGAGGCAACGATGTCGTTGTTCACTTGCCGGATTCTGTGATCCTCCTTCAGCGTTTTCTCGTTACACGGGTATTCCTTGACTTCGTGTCTTCATTTGCTGGTCTCGCTCCACCAGAAGTTTTCATCTCGATGATGAATATACGTCGGGTGGATGGTATGGCAGGAGGGTGGCAGCCTGCTCGAGGCGAAATCATCGCCAGACGCGACGAACGCAACGACTTGTCACGGTGGAGTGTTCCGAGTTGGACGAAGGAATTTATTGAGAACAACGTGTATGGGGGGGCGTTGATTATTGCGAGAAGGGATGCTTGGGTGGCCCCGGGGCTCATCGTTCACTTTGAGTGAGCCACCGAGACACGTGGGCTATATTTGTGGCGAAGGTATGATATCGTGTCTTTTATCCACAGCGAAGCTCATGGCTGAATTATTTGCTTCCAACAAGCAACTTTGGCCGACGCCTCGTACAGAAGAAATATGCCACGCTCTTGCATAAAAACGATTGGATCGTTCCAATAACCAAGAAAGAGATCAGAGAGAAACTCCGGAAAGGTGGAGTTAGTGAGCTCGGGTGAGATGACAAGGGAGACACCAATGAACGGGGTAGGGAGCGTTGAGGTTGCTCTGAAAAGATACCCGTTGTGCACGGGTGGGTAGTGGGTTCTGTGTCCTTTAGGAACACCCATTGCCTCGGCACCTTTGTTCCAGCCGGGGGTGATTAAAAAGTTGCCGAGTGAGATGAAGGTCCCGGCAGAATCGGGCAGCAAACAGCAGGAAAAACGTCGGTGAGACGAAAGAGGCGGAGAGAAAGAGCGTGAGATAACTCGTTGCGGCTAGTAGTGTATTCGCAGCGAAGTGTGTAGGAACCATTAAGCGCATCTAGATGTGTACCGAGCGAATACGAGCATGGGCTCTTGGTATGATCATCCAAAGGCCCTCGTTCACATTCAACAACTCCGACGCTGGAAACTTTTACAGCTTTCTTTGACTTTTTTTCCTTCCCATTTGTAACATTCTCTGGTGCGCCGGCCTCTCATGGATCGTCGCTTCTTTTGACTTTACTCGGCAGTCGCGTGATTACGCTTGGTTTTTTCCTTCTGACCTGCAAGCCGTTTGCCCCGATTTGTATAAATGTCACGCGGTCAATTGAGCTCTGGATAGCGTTACGAATCGCATGAAATCAGAGTACGCCCGAACGTGTGGAATACTCTGTACGAACTAAGGCAAATGTCTCAGCTATTAAGGGAATACCTCACACAACGTCTATTCTACTTTTGGAAATAAAAATCACAAGTGTTATAAAGCAATGAATAAGGTTTTTTAAAAGAATTTCTAATAATTTTTCCCCCACATGGATTCCGAGATACATGAACTTAAAATTGTGTCAATTAGCATGAGCTGCATACGACGCCGCGTGAAAAGCAACATTCTGTTGAAAAAATTATATGTTTCCAGACTACTGTATTAGAATATTTTTTCGAAAATAACATTACAACATTATTACGAACGCGTTAAAAAAAAAATCGAGGTGTGCCCATATATTTTTGAAGATATTACGAGTTGAAGGAGCTTCGAACCTGTATATGAATAGATACCTGGGCCTCAATTATTGCTAGCAACATGCCCCCCATCACCCTCCACCATTAAGAAACGACGATCTGTGACATATTTCCTTAATTGATTATGGAAAATGTTCTTTAGCCTTTCAGATGAATACCTTGCAGAGGTATTGCGCCAGACGATATGATCTGATTGTTCTCACATTCTCCACATTCTCTGTAGGTGGTTTCGTTGTTCTCATGGTTCGTAATCGTCTTTATTTATCTTCCATGGCCTTGTTAACTCTTTGGTCAAATTTGCATAAGCCCCATTCGGTGAAGCAATAATTAATCCTGAATAATTACATTTCCGACGATGCCAGTATATAGTACATCAGAAACCGCTAAATTTTTTGTAGGGCGTATCTACACCGCGGTCGTATTTTCCATTGACTGAAGGATTTTTGTTCTTTCACGGGGTCGTTCCCATTGTCATTATACCCAGCCAGTATTTTCTGCTCTTCCGAATGCCTACAACTCTTCTGTTCTTTCTTCCTCCTTGCTCCCGATGAATCCCAATCCCGACGATGCACAGGAATAACGAGCCGCAAGGCCCGGGAGTTCTTTTCCTATCGAGAATCCCCACCGCTGCTGTTGCTGCTGCTGTCGACGAGATGCCAGCGAGGATAATTGGTTTGTCGGTTACAGAGGAAGCGAGACAGACGGAAAGAAAGTCAGGCTGCAACGGAGGTACCACTACAACTCGAATGGAACGGATCCGGAAGCGCATTCCCCGGACGAGAGCAACCCACGGCAGTTAAACTCTGCAGTTGAAGAAACCCGACGAGAAAGAGCAGATATATATAAAGCAGATACCATTGATTCCCTTTTCTTTTATTTCGCCTATCAAACGGAGATTCGTTCACGCTCCAATTCCAAACTAAGAGCTCTCAGGCATCACTAATGAATAGATCTTACGTATGCATTTTTTTTTTTTTTTCAAGCAAATTAATCGCCTTCAAAGACTGCAAATAATCATCGTACCTACTGAACGTTTGCCAGCTCCAGTACCAATAACCGATAAATCAATAATATCACTTTTTTAAAGTCCTGCGGCAGATCAATGATATTCTATAATGTTGGCGTGCGCGTGACGCAACGTAATGTGCTCAGATTTTGTTCTTACGATCGTACACAGTAAAAAATAATTTCGTAGAATCGAAATACGTTTTTAGATGTACTTTCGTTTGAAAAACTAGAGCCGTATGAGACGATCGGAAAAATCACAAATAATAAATTGTGGACACTCGTGGAGAATAAGTTGTTGTAAAAAGTACAAACTTTTTTACTGTCTAAAATGCATTTTTGTCATGCGACAAGTTTTCCCACCGGCTTGGTATCTGAAATTTAGTTCCGCGATCTTTTTACCTGTATAAATGTGAATATAGCCCGCTCCACATATCGTCGATTTAGGTGTTACTATGGGCGGGCCGTATTCACCCCTTTTACCCTATATTATTACATTATTTCTTTGCAATCGTAACTGCGCATCTTTCACTCCGCTATCTCTGCATCGACGTTCATCGCGCTAGTGATCTTTAGCCCGTTTGTATTAATAAATAATGATAATGTCTGCTACCTCTACGATCCCTGCCCACTTTTCCCTAATTAATGAGATTATAAATAGTGTCCGCGGCGATTCGTTACGTCCAATGACTCATGGCTGTCGTCGGGTCGAACATCGGCGCGAGTTCGTTACTCTCTATCCTGTTCGCCGGTCTCGGGGTTGAGTGTTTACGGGAAGGAGGGTGCATCAGATATCGCCCATTACAGGAAACCGAGGGTGCGTCCTGTTCCGTATGCGACTAGCTGGATCGTCCTGCTCGCAGAACTAGACGGGCCCTCCTTCCACCGGCGAAGCGGTCGACGAATTTATGAATTTATTCCGGGTATCGTTTCTGCCCATGACTGCTCGCCTCTCGTGTCAAGGGTGCATGATAAATAAGCTTTGTCGGGATAAGTGCGTTACTTCTTTTCGCGACGATGGTTATACCTACGTCACATCACCCGGTGTCGGTGGTCCCCGTGACTTCGTGCAAAAAGCATTAGCTCCAGCCACGTAAGGGGACCCAACGCATGTGCTCATCACTCCGGCGTGTAACATTAACGCCTCTCGCTCACGAATCGAGCCCCGTCGTTGCGCGCCGCATTTTGTCACTCACACTTTCCGATACTTCACGCCGCTCATTTATTATTTCGTCATTCGTAATGGGGAACGGAAGGTTAAACCGATGCCGCTAATGGTACACGAATTCCGCATTTGCCATTTCGAAACTGCAGTTCGAGTTAATTTGACAGATTTTTTTTTTCGAGAGGTTTATTTTATTCCAGATCGGAAAACCGTCACGGACACTCGATCGGATTTTCGATTCAACTCGTTTATCACCTCTTCGCGTATCATTTTCTTCTCATTGAAGATATCCCAGATCTCTCAGATCTCCATTCATGATTTCCGTACACCACGCTAATCTGAGCACCCTTAGTGCAACGTTGCGGAAGCTCGAGGTAATCGAAGCTCCGGTGCACCGTACCGGCGGGAAGCTGGATTTTCCAGAGCGTTCTGAAAGTGAATACAAACTCTCGTAAGCTCTCCCGCCCTGCCCCGTAGCGAGATAGTTCGAAGAGAGCTTTCGGAACGAAAGAGAGGAGCGGAGCCTTTGGTACACACGACGAGGCCGCTGTACGGCGAAGCCGGTTTTCATCTCGCTTCATGCATACTCGATGTATCAAACTATTTCTGTATTCTATCTCTGTGGAAGCTGTGCTCCGTACGGCTGCGGCAGTGTAGAGTTAATTCCGTGTATCTGCGATATTACAAGGCACCGAGGACCAGCTTTCATCCAGCGATTGACTACAATTCTATGTGACACTCCAGTGATTTCCCTGACCTCCGCTTTGAGGCCGATGATTCACCGAGATTCAAAGCTTGCCATCACAATATAGTCCTCGTTGATTCGCTGCAACATTGAGAAACGGTATGTGTTGCCGACACGATTCCCGAGGGTGATTTCGTGCTGCCTATGCTCGGCATCGCGACCCTATCCACCACAGTATCTGTAGAGGAGACCGGGACATGTCGGCACTCGGGGCAAGACAGGGCGCACACAATAAATTGATAAGAGATAGGCGCGGCGAGTATTGCATTCTAAGGCATTAGAGTGGCATACTCGGTACAAGTCAGGCATCAGAATCGTACACCGAAAAAAAGATTCGTTAAAATCAAATGAATTTCGATCATCAAATGACGGTTATTAAGATAAAAGAAATGTTTACTTGCATTAATGAAATCCTTGTTAGATTCAAATAACCGCTATTCTTTAGTGTAAGTAAAAAAAATGTATTGAAAGATTTGTACTCTAAAATAAATGTTTATTCGTGCCGAAGAAATCATTCGGTATTATTATTATCCGGTAGCGCGCATTACAGAGTCGTCGACGCCCAAGATTATATTTATTCGTCACGGGGAACCGCTACATTGTAATAGAGAGGCAACTCACCGGTTTGTTTTTATGAAACTTTGTTTACTTCAAGCTGCGAACCGCGATCGGATTGTGGTTATTGAATGTGTCCTCAAATCAACTTCGGTATTGGTTATGTTATGAGTATAACTAATGTGCGACGTGATTAGTGAAACCGTGCGTCGATAACGGATCTGTATGGTTGTATAATAATAAAACATTGCTTGTTGATCCTTCGTTGATAGTACAAATGACTTATTCAACAAAAAATTCGTTTCTGCATCATTCATATATTACATTACTCCCATACGATCAAAAGTAATCAATTTTCTTTGATTGGAATAAACTTTTTTCTGGGTGTACCAGACATCAGAGTCATACGAGACATCAGAGTCATACCAGACATCAGAGTCATACCAGGCATCACAATCATACCAGGCATCACAATCATACCAGGCATCACAATCATACCAGGCATCACAATCATACCAGGCATCACAATCATACCAGGCATCACAATCATACCAGGCATCACAATCATACCAGGCAATCACAATCATACCAGGCATCACAATCATATCAGGTATACCATGGCAAGTCAGGCGTTAGAGTGACATACTCGGCGCATCGAGCTTCGATGAATTTAGGGGGGGGTCCGACTTGCCTCGTATTCCGAATAGTCCCCTCCCCCCTGTCTGGTTCATCATTCGCCACCTATTCACGATTGCTAATTCCCGAATTCAAAGCCTCACGAACGTGTAAAGAGATGCAATCGCACGTCCTCTCTGTCTTCCTATATACACGGCAAGGGCTATCTATGTATATATATATATATGCGTTCGAATAAGGAAGCTTCGCACACATGCTAGTATTTAGTTTGCTGGGCTTTCACGTTTCTACAATCCTTCCAATACAGAAGCAGCCGACCGATAAGAGGGATTCATCGACTCGTTAATCCTGGCACTTACAACTCTATGCTAATTAAGGACAGCCTTACAACTCGCGAACCGTCTCTTCTTACCAGTGAAAAGCCTGAATTCATGCGTCTATTGGCGCATAATCCTTAAAAGGCTTCGAGAACAAAGACTCATACGAAGGTTCAAACGTAGAAGGGATTTTTACAGTACTTGTATCGGGTGATCCACGGAAATTTCAACGTTTTACGTTTAAGCCTTTTCTCCATTTTCTTTTTTTCTCTTTGAGATAACACGTTTTCAAGGTCACAAAGCCGTAATTTTAAACTCAATGAGGGTTACAAAAAGATTGCAACATTTTTGCATTACTTACATATTCCTCGCTCGCTTGTAATGCACACAAAAAAAAATTCTGTCTTTCATTCCCGTGCTTTGAATCGTACATTGGCCTCAAAGTCCGTTTCGTTCCGTCCGTTCCGTTCCGTCCGTTCCGTTCCATCCGTTCCGTTAATTGATAAATCATAGAAGTCTAAAAAAGTAACTTTTGGTGACCGTAATAAAGTCGGAAATAGATACGGGTGAATTTAAAAACTGTACGAAAAATATAACGACAAAAATAGGGTACAATGACGCGAAGCCGGACAAGTGTTCGTTAAATCGATATGTCGTTCGGTGAAAATAACGTTCATCGGAGATAAATGGAATGAGGATATTCATAGAAGCTCACGATCCGAATATACGTACATACTTGCGGGTCTAGGAATTAGAGGGGCGCATACGCTCATACACATCCACATGCGCTATTTGCGTACACACACGGATGAAGGAGAGGTTTTTGAGATAAAACAAAACATCGCCGAAAAAGAGCTATTTCCCGGCCGGTATTTTGCAAACGCAAAATAAAAGCAAAACGTTGTAACGATAGAGGCCACGGGGTCCGGGCGTTCTGTACAACGAAAGCCTCTCGAAGCATTGCACGTACTTTATATATCACTCTCACAACCGACAAGCCTTCTCACCCTCCCCGGCACTCGCCATCTCGTTTTAATCCGCCATTATGAAATGTACTGACGTCTGATGGCAACGGACAGGTATCGGAAATGACGGACGGAAATTAAACCGATTCGCTCGAGCGAGAGAGAGAGAGAAATATCGAGTGAGTCAGGGCTCTGTCGGCATCGTCGCTGCTTTTGCTCCGGTTTCGACGGTTCTGAAACTCCACACTCGCGTTCCATCCGACCTTCCGCCCTCCGATTCTCTATTCCGCTTCTGTGTAGATTCCCTCCATTTCTTTTTTTTGTTTGTTTTTTTTATCATTCTTTTTTATCGTATTCCTTTTTATCGAATGTTCGGTCAGCCCGAGAATGTGCAGCGGTTCAAGGATAAAAGAGGGGCCGAGTGTTTCAATGATTTCGTTTCAGTGAGCTTAAGCGCCTGGCAATCATCGCCATTTACGCCCACTCCAATGATCCAAGGGAAATCAAAAAAATTGGGAGCGTTTTTCTCTACCGCAGGAAACACGGAGGGACTGTCTCCTCGCTGTCACCACGTACTTGCACGTAAAATCACACCCAGAAAAATGATTTGGTTGACAGATTAGCCGCAAATAAATATTTATTTATTTTAAATAAATATTTATTTATTTTAAATAAATATTTATTTATTTTAAATAAATATTTATTTATTTTAAATAAATATTTATTTATTTTAAATAAATATTTATTTATTTTAAATAAATATTTATTTATTTTAAATAAATATTTATTTATTTTAAATAAATATGTATTTGTTTTAAATAAATATTTATTTATTTTTAATAAATATTTATTTATTTTTAATAAATGTTCAACCACGAGGCAAATGATTTGAAGACGGTAAATCCTGGGGTAAGGGAAGGGCCGGACAAAACGGAACTAAGGAGCGAAACTGTCCGCTGTCACCAATCTTCCCGCCGGACATCAAAGAAAGTCTCATCTTAAATGGAGGCAACGGGTCCGTTTTGCCCCGAGCTTCCCTATGGAATATGGTAACCAGCTTTGCCATAAACGCACGTACGTCAGCAGAATCAACGGTACGAATTCCGTCCTCGGCAACGCGCGTCCACGCCGGGTTGCCATGGATATAAGCGGACGAGCTGTCTCTAATGGAGATGAATCCCTTCACTCACGCGATGAGATATAACAGTCTGAGATGTACTCTGCAGAGAGTAAGCTAACAACGCGACATCCATTGTCGAGAATCACGTATGTGAGAGGAAAAGCACGACAAACGGACGAGCCTTATAAACTCTGTCTTAGAGGAGATTTTTTTCGGGAACATCATATGAATACGTGTGACGTATCCGTGAACCGGAACACCGTGTAAATCCGTCCCTGACGAAGACGGCGATGATATGACATGGGTCGATATGGATCTCTGAACTATCCCAGTGAGATAGCTATCCAGAGTGAACTTGGCACATACACGCGATGGATATACGTACTATACGAGTGCATTTGATTGCAGCTCCAGCTGCACCACTTACTCTACGTATTGACTGACTGACTGAGTCACTCTCCCAACGCGTTCTTGTAAGTGCGTACACATGCGCGGACAGCTGCAATCTCGCCAAGCTGTCATAACTCGCGGCGGTGAGCCCCTTTTTTGACTGTCTGCCGGAGGTCTTACCGTAGTAAAAGTTTTTTGTACGCTGTTGTGAATGAGAAACGTCTTGTGGACGCAAGATATATTCGTAACACGCACGGGCTGTTGTGTGAGACAGACCGAGAACTGAAATTACTGAAATCAATGAAACTTTTTTTTTATTTTCATGAGTCTCTATATAATATTTTTTACGTTATTAATTGTAATGGTATTGCATTTATTGGGCCGCGAGCAGTACGTTTGATTCAAGATTGTCAATTTAATTTCGCTAAATTATACCCTCATAAGGAAAAGAATATATTACGGAGACTATTAAATGAAACATTTGATTGCGTTTAGTGCATTTTTACCTCCGCGTAGAGGAAAGTTTGTTTTGGTGAAAATGCTTTTTCAACATTTTCATTTGATTTCTGATGTATTTTTCAGTGGGAAATATATATCAGACATGGTGCCGAAATTACGAATAACGAATTTTTTTTAAATCCGAAAATGTATAATCATGACTTCAGAATCTTTGGGGTGGCACTACACATTATGTCCTTCCGTTACATGGTAATTAAGAAGAATATTAAAATTATCATTGGTTTTTAAAAAGATTTTTTTTTGCTTCATATCGAAACCTTGATTTTCGTAAATATGAAAAAAAAAAAAATGGCGCAGAGTGATATGCACATGGCTTCCTCATTGAGAAAGCTATCCGCAAAATTGTAATCAATGAGGAAGCTGTGTGCAAATTATGTTCTTAGTGCACCGTTCGGCTGTATTGTCATGTTCAACGTCGAACTATTTTTTTCGTCTCCAAGCTCGCCGGTTATTTGACCCGAAATTTGATTTGAAAGAAATGTTATTTCATTGAAACTAAAAGCTTCGATATGATCTACAATGCCGTACCCAATATTTCCCTAACCACGATAAAGGCGATGCATAGGTACGATGTACGTTTTTCAACTGTGACGCCAGCCAAATCAAATGGCTATACAAATCGATCGGCAACACCCTCTCATCGAAACGGGGCTGGTTTCAGCTTCGACATTCGTAGCCGCCATCTACCGCCTCCAACATTGGCATGGAAAGCTGAGCGTAGACCGGGGCACCACCACAAGCCATGCGAGTCCAATCGACAGCGGCGACCACCATATCGTCACCCTTCACCCTCAACGTTGAAACGCTCACCCCGGGGGATGGCTATTTACCAACGTAATAGGGCGTAACGGAACAGTCATCAGCTGATTGACGGGAGAGCGAAGGGTTCTCGCACTAAACTTGTATACACCATAAAAGCATCGCTTTATCGTATACACGAATTTTCCCATCGACGAGCCGCGAACCTCCCGACCCGAGCTTGCAGCCGAAAATCCAAACGCCCGAGCCTAACCCCGTCCGTCCGTCTGTCTGTTGGTCAGCGGCGCGTTCACGCATTGTCCAAACTCTCGCGATGCGTTTATGCAAAAAAAAAAAACGCGGAAAAAACATCCATCCGCTCGATAGAGTCACGTCAATCAAACGGAGTTTTCTGCTTTCTCTATTTCGCTTTATCCCAGTTCCGTTAGCTTTTTGAAACAAAATATTCCTGGTCGAATTTTAAAGCAAACGCTTCATTAATTCACGGGACAGAGGCCGTTTCGATCGGCGGGCTCTCCGCGAACAAGCGCCGTTGTGCCGTATGTAGATACAGGAACGCTGGATGGATACCGGTGTCATTCGGGTAAAATAGTGAAATTGTCCGAGCGCAATGGAGTTGTTGGATGCATCATGTTATTCAGTTATGCAAACGAGAATATCATGCAACGATGATTCGAGCGGAGCGATGGTTCGTTGAATTCGTTCGGAAAATCTCGTTTCCGTGTCAGTCATTCGGTCCACGACCTCGTTAAACAATATTCCACCGTATCATGGGATTAACGATTTTTTTATTTTATTTTTTAACAATATCTTTGCGGTGATAACGTCACGTCGGTTATTTTTGCGTATTATAAAGCGAGATCTATAAATTGACGAGTACATCCCACGAATTTCCTTGCAAATTAGATTGGCACAACGTTTTGTGGTGTCATTAAGCAATCATGAGAACCGACGGGACATCGCATGCAGAATATTATTCGTTTATTATGTAAATCGAAATTGCGAGAGACGGAGATAACGCGTTTATTCCGATCATGCGCCATTAGAAAATTGAGGGGTTTAACGTTTGTTACCGGTCGAGGGCTCAATTTTCAGCGCAAAATGTGAAGAGTTTATTGAAATTTATAATTGAAATCAATCGTGTGATATACGGAAATAAAATTACTGCTTTCTCGTTAAGCAAACTTTGTTTTTTTTTCTCGTTTCTATGAAACGGCAATAAATATCGCGATGAATGAAGCTTTTTTTTGTTTGCTTTAATACAATTTTCTTTTATGAAAACCCGTAAATTGTACAAACGCCAATTTGTACAGTCAATACGGTATGCATATGTAAATATTACAAAAATAAACATAAAATAGGAGCGGAGAGTCTCGTAACGCGCGGCTGAAACTCGATCGCTCCGACCACCCCCGTCCATCCGTGCGACCGGATAGCAGTAAATTTTATGATTGCCGTACAGTGTACACAATGGGAAGGAAATAAAATGAGAACGAAAATTCGAATTCTGCGCACAACAGAAGAGTGAGTCATTCGTTACGCGGTGCACTCATCACGATAGACGAAAGTCATGGAGGAGGGGAGGGGGGGGAGGTGCGGAATTGCGTGAGCCATTAGAGAGAAACACGACCGTCCGAGTCGAGCGTACTTGTAATGCGGTCGTTTGGGATTAAAGAAAAAAAAGAAACATATAACGAAGAAAAAAAAATTAACGGGCGAAACGAGCGGGCTCGTGAATTGATGGAAGGCCCCGGTGTGTCGGACAGCGGCGTCACGGCCCCTTTCCGGTAGTTCGAATGGGCGCGCGAGAGTTTCCGCTGGCAGGGAACATAGGCAGACTCTGGCCTCCATGGGCTATCGTGACGTGCGGAGGGCCCCCCTGTCGATATATGTGCGAACGATCGACGAGGACGACAACGTTCTCGTTACTCTCGGCCATTAGTCAGTCGTTAAACCTCTTGGATAGTTTAACGATTGCTCGCGTGCCTAGCTGTCACCCCCGTGAATCGAATACGGCCGATGACCTTTTAGCGGGCACCGCGCCACGCCTACGATTCATCAATCAATCTATCATCGATTGCAGTTAGCTTCGTTGTAGTCCGGCACGAAAAAAAACCGATAAAAACTTATGCTGGAGTAAAAAAATATGATTTTGGTATTTCCAATTGATAGCCGAGAATACGGGTCAATAAAAAAATAGCAAGTAGCAAGGGTAGCAAGTTTGTCGCTACCAATTCGACATCCTTACAGATCGTCGAATTAGCAGAATCATCAAGAAAATACATAATCCCATGTGCGAATATCTGTACGGTGCCGGAGTTATAAAAACGGCCCAGAACTGGGATAGGCCCGATTGCCAAGTCTCGTTTGCCAATTCTCGGACAGTATTGGCAAACAACATTATCAGTAATGGGCCTATGCCTTGCCAGTACGGGCCCAAGTCCAGAGCTGCTAATATGGCCCAGAACTAGGACAGTTACAGTTGTTGAGTCTCAATTGGCGGCTCTGTTGAACAGTACAGATGAAAAACTTCACCAAGAGTTGGCCATCGCTAATAGACCGTTAATAGATAAAATCCTTTTTTAGATCAAATTTTATATCCGTCGTAGTACTGGGCATGTACTGGCTGCCAGAGTTCAACCAACGATTTCTCAATAATATCAAAGTATGAATAAGATAAATTACAAATAAATTTTATATAGAACTCAGTGACTGAAAAATAAATATTGATGTATTTTATACCTTTTCGATCGTATGAAGTTAGTGTGACAATATATATGCAAGCGTTTGCTCAACTGATGTACAAGATTCGAAACGTTGTTCTTCAACTTTAGCATAGCCAAGTAGGTAAGATCTAGGACTAGTAATCGTAGGGTCACAGGTTCGAACGCCATCACCGGTCGAAAAATGTATTCCGAGATTTCCAGCGTATCAGCGTAAAATAATAACAATACAGTAAACCATAATCAGAGAAATGCATTAAACAAACAGGCAGACGATGAAAACATTCATTTTTACTGTTTATCACTATCGTTTTTGAACAGTGGCTGAACATTGGCACGCGGTACTGGCTTGACGCCGACAGCCAGCACGGGGCAGGTGTGATCATTTCAATATCGGCCCAGTACTGATTCTGCATTGGATTTGTGCTGGGCCTTGATTTTCTGCCAGTACTGGTAGCTCCGGCACCAGTACTAGGCCAGAACTGTGCCATTCTGATATTCGTACATGGGATGTACAATTTAGCTGAATAAATAATTCGGAAGAGGGCCAACACATATGGCCGAAACGTAAACGAACGAGGTTTAGAGTTTCGCACCAAATTCGATCGTAGCAATAGCACACATCGCAAACAATAAAAAAAATGTCTAGGATCGAAATTTTACGGCGTATCGTAGTGTAAAGTGAACGCCGATAGATTGCACGTGCGACGATGCGTGCGCCCGATGTTACGGCATCCCTTTTCCTCGTATACCTTTATACGCACACTAGACGACCCACGCCGGTATGCAGATCGTTCCAGCGCTATCTCTTCCAGTACTTACTCACTTCGAAGGGTAGAGGCGCGGTGGTCCAGTGGCGGTGCTCCGTCACCATTATTCCGGCGTATTAGGCAAGAATTTAATAACGTGCCAATATGTTTCCCCAGGAGGGGTGGTGGGGGGGGGGGGGGGGAAGGGCGACATCAACGCGCGGACGCAATGTATAAGTGCCGCTCGCGCGAGGTGAGGGCAACGACAGGATCGGCAAACCAGCCGTGCGTATAGACTCCGCCGCGTAATAAATCAGCGCGAGCTTCGCAGAAGCCACTGGCCGCTCATGCCCGTGGCGAAAAACGCCTGCGGATACGCCGTGGGCGTAACTGGATATGGATACGTTGCTCGGCGCTTCCCGTAACTCTCGCCAGCTATACATAGCTCTCGTGGGCGGAAGGTCAGCGTAATGGTAGTTATAATTAAAATTAATTATCCTTTCGTCGGAGGAACCCTGTTACACGGCCCAACTCGCCTCCCCCCCCCCCCCCCCCCCTCCGTCTCTTCGCGATAGCGAAAACGCCACGGAACCAGCAATCTCCGAACATCAACGGAAATATCGCGTTGCAATTATATTCAGCACCGAATGCTCGGCATGAAAAATAACGGCGGGTAACAAAGACAATTACCGCTGTACCGAAAACGCACCGAGAAAAAGAAAGGGTCGGATTCAAAGGCGTTATGTGGTTGACACAACCGAGTAATTAATAATAATAATAATAATAATTCGTTATTTTTATAACGTTGCCACGTGTCTTGTAGCCGAGATGGGAAAATAATAATTCACCAATTACTTTAGGTGAAAAAATGTAATTAGAATTATAGAATTTTGTGACTACAATTTTAACGATCATCGTGCAACCAGAAAAAAAATTACGTGACGGCAACCCTTGATTTGGTGTAAGTATTATTTATTTCATTTAAGTAGCTATTTACTTAATTTAAATAAATATTTATTTAAATCAAATAAATATTTTACTTAAACCAAATAAACGGTGGCCGTTAAATAATTTTTTTCTGGATGTGATGTGACTACTTTATATTCCCTCTTTTTGGGCCGAGTTCTCGGTCTTCCGGCTGGTCTCGTTATTACGTTTCGAAAATACCATGAACCCTCTCGCGAATATTTAGATCTCCAGACGAGGCACAGCTGATATTAAATGTACGATACCGTCCAGGACGAAGCGAGGAACGCGAGAAGCCGACCTCTTAGCCGGAAGATCCTCGAGACTTCCGACAGACGACGCGGAGCGGCGGATCACGAGCAAAAAGCCCACAGCTATTGGATATTGGAGCTTGCGAACGGGGTCACCGGGATGCTGTGCGAGAATGGAGACGACTCACGAATGGCTGACAATGAGATGCCAGTGGAAAAGTTTTACTGGAGATTTGCAGCTTATTCTTTCGAGCACCCTCCAATACACGGAGAATTTTTTTTTTATCCAGAGAGCAAAAACTTTTTTACCATAACTGATTTATTTAATATAGGGACAACAAACTACTTTGTTGCGGTAGAAAATTTTTAACGCTGGCAGAAAATTGTTTTCCTGTGGCAACAAATTTTTACTTGATGCCGCAACAACAAAAATTCTTCACTATCCACACTTTGCCCGAGTAATAGAACAATTTTTCTCCGTGAATAAATCATCGCAGACCAAAATGATTTTGGTCTGCGGTGATTTGTTGATTTTGTTACTCCAACAAGTATCGTTAATAATTTATTGTCGCGGCAACAAAAAAAAAATCGCTTCTACCAGAAAATAGTTTGACGTAAAAATTTCGCCGGAAAGTTCAGAAATTTACACTTACAAGTTCTCGTGTACTTAAATTACTGTGCCTTTTTGTTCAAGGAGTATCGCGCTAAGCATTTTTCTCAGAGACGAGTCAAACTCGTCCGACATTTGCCCCGTGGCACAGAATAATTGCTCGGTCGTTGTGTAATCGTTGAAGTTCGTTCTTCCGATAGCGAGAGACGAACGACTGCGGTGTTGCACGTACGGTTGTACGTAAGTCAAGAAGAACGAGCAACGATTTGCTTGAATCATTAGCGGCTAATGGTCTCTCTCGAGAGGACAGCGAGGGTGGGAGGGCTGCGCTTTCTATACATCTTATGTCTCCGGAGGCAGATGGAGAAGGAGCCGAGTTCGCACACCATGGATCTCAAGTTTTCCCTGACCGTCGGTACGGTGTTTCCTAATTGTTATCCAGCTTCCAAGTACCCGAGGCGGAAAACTCAACTTTTATCGCCCCTTCGAGTTAGTTTGTTCCCGTATCGGAAGTACAAGAAAAACAGAACAGTTAAAAGAAAAAAAAACTAATAAAGTTAAGAGAAAACTTCGCTCCGTTCCTCGATAAATCGAAGTTAACATAGCGAGACTTTGCAGCAATGTGATAACGATGCCGAAAAATTATTATATTGCCCGCCAGATAATTATTTCTTCAAGTACCATTAAATCGCGAAGCTCGAGGGAGAGAAAGCGAGAGTCCCGGAGAGAGTGGAACGCATTAAATTTAATTCTTCAAGGGACTTTGAGGAGTCGTCGTCGTTATTGAAAGATTGGCATGGAGTGGAAAGGGCGAGAGCTGTACGAGAGAGCCGGGAATTCTCATCTCGAGTGGTACAAGAGAATTAAAATAATGGCAGTGTATATAATCGTCAATTTACAATGCTATTATATATATATTATATATATATATATGTATTCGAAACGCTCCTGTCGGGGTCTCTTTTTCGCCGCTCGGTTCGTTACAGCGATCCAGACAGTCAGGATCGCAAAGTGTAACTTGAATCGAGGGTATTGAAACGCGTATTCTGGCGGGGTATTTAATTTCATTCATTACATACAGAAGTCGTCTCGTTCGGGCGAAAGTGGACGGAGAAAGAGCCTGGTATTGTATGTCTCACGATAATATCTCAAGATATTCCATAACACGACGAGGCCGCGAGGGAACGCTGAAACCGTACGACGAATTGTCAGATGCGAATGCTTTAAGGTAATAGCTGATTGTTCGCGAAATTATGATATTATAAAAAGCCACGCATTCAAAATATTATGCATTAAAATAAATAAATAATATATAAATATAAAATTATAATTTCAATGGCATTAAAGCGGTATTACAGTCTGACCCGACAGATGAATAAATGAGACTGCGAAACGTTAACGCTGTACGGTTCAATGATTTTTATAAATTTAAAACTCGCAAAAAATCACCTCTCAAAAGGGGTGTTTCCACACTGGAATAAAACACTGGCTTAAAAGCCTTCCGGGAATCGAAAACGATAATGATTTAAAAATATCTTTTCAATTTAACCCCGGCTGAAATCGTAACATTGATTTCCTCCGCGATAATTCCTCTCTCTCACGTGTGCATACAACATACGTGGAGCTGCAAATGGAGGGTATTGAATTTCTTCGCATGCCAGGGGTTTATTCGGCGAGTAGCTGGCTCATGCGGATCCTGCGGATCGAGCCAGCAGCCGGAGCAAATGTAAATGCTTGGATAGTAGAATATCCTCTCTGCTATACGCAAAACGATTTAGTGGCGATTGGTATGCGGGACCGGAACGATGAAGAAGAGAAAGCAGACTGGAGAGAAAGAAAGAAAGGAAAAAAAAGGAGAACGAAAGGCGGCGCGAGGGAGCAAACTGCAGGCTCGACGCAGACTGCGGGTTTGGTCTGCCCGAGCCTCTCGCGCTTGACTCTTGCGTTATAGAGGAAAGGGTGGAGGGATGAAATGGGAGCTGAAGGAAAGCGTAGTTGATGCCGGAGCTTGCACATCGGGGTGCGGGCCAGCAGGTTTTGTTATTCCATGTTTGCGACGCGGTAACCTACCCCTGGCGAGTCTGCACGTTTCTTCCCAGCGCTACCAACCCCCCCCCCCCCTCCCCCAGGCCCCCTCCGCTCTCGTCCTAACCACCCGCTACAGCGCTCTCTCCATCCCATCATCCCTCCTCAAGTTTCCACAACGCGCGCCTTCTCCTGCTTGCCTTTCCGCCTTACCGCGTGTTCTCTCCCCAGGCTCTCGTACTTCATAGCCAACTAACCTACTGGCAGGCAACCTCCACTCCCGAACCCCGGGCCCTCTTTTGTTGCCAAGACTCGCAACGATGTATTCCACGAGACGGTGTAACTTATCCACCAAGGTAAATAGGAAACTAGTGGGCGCACCGAGAATACGTAAATGGCTCCACGTATCACGAAAGACACGCAATACTTTTATCTACTTTCACGGTTATCCCCACGTGTTTCATGAATATATAAATTCTTCAATAAGCAATTGCTAGACGATTTATTTTATTTGAAAAAAAAAATAAATAGAAAGAACGAACAATTCCCCTATTCGATTAAATTGTCCACTCTGCTGGTAGTTTACGACAAAATTTGATATTTCCTAAATTTATTATTATAAAAAGAATAATAATAATATTACATTATTATACAGTATTGATTATACAGTAATATGAATATTATTATGTGATAGTGATATATATTGTTGCTATTAATTATTATATTAGTATACATTTTTTATATTTTTATTATTTATTTGTTATATGATTCCAAAATTTTTTTTACCATTGGAACGATGAGCCCCGAATTTACGATCATTTAGAGGAGGAAAAAAGTTAATATTTTGTTATCTTTTCTTCAGGTCGATAGCCCCCCAAGATAAACGCTTACCCAGTGGGGACGACCTCTGTCTGAAGCGGCAAATTAGATAGAGAAGAAGCTTGTGTGCATTGTTTATAGTTATGAATATTTATTGTTATCCAATAACTTCAGAGAGCAATAATTAACGATTTATTATGTATGCGTTCGGCGCGCCGGTAAATCGTCTGTTTTCCCGAAACGCAATAATCTTTCGTCTCTCTCGTGCTCCCTTGCCACCGGGATCCCGTATGGTGTACGGTACACTAATTTCAAAGCATGAGGCATCCGAAACCCAAGACTCCGGTGAGGATTCGTGGCAAGAGGCGCTCTTTATCCCCCTCCGGCAAACGCCGTTTTCCTTCCTGCCTTTTCTCTCTCGTCCTGAAGTGTACCCCGATATCACAGCCACACTGCCGAAACTCACGTATAGCGAGCGAGAGTTTGCATATTCAAACTCTGTGCAAGTGAGAAAGATATACAGAGTTACCGTGGAGTGGTCGAGGGAGGGGGGGGGGGGGGGGTGACGACGAAGAGACTTCGCCTCCCGGGCACGTTCGTAACCTACGCCTTCCTTTTAATTATTGCGATTAATTAAGCCGTAACAAGTCGACGGAGAATACGAAGAAAAGGAATAGGGCGAGGGTGAATTAATTATTGTGGTCGTCCGTGGGTGTACGCTACTTTCCACCCACCCCACCTTGAATTTTTTTCACCCGTTCACCAACACCACCATAAAAACTGTCTACGGCTATGAAAAATTTCGAATATTCGAACACGCGAGAGATAAAGGAGCGCGGGTCAAAACGGATCCGTGTTATCTATGTTCGAGATCAGACTTCCTCTTTGTGTCCCGCGAAATATTGATAGTAGTCCGTTTTGCCCCGTGGTTCCGTTTCGGGCCGCTCGTGATAAAAGGCAACGCAACAGTCGATCGTAATCACTTTTGGGACATTAGGCAGACATTGGCGATGATGTTATCAGTCGAGAAGAGAGAAAGTTTGTTTGGTTGAGTGTGTCAGGATTTAAAAAGTATATTCACAGGTCGACGACTCTCTCGAGGAAAAAGCATTTCGAAGCAACAGCAGCAGCGGGTCTCAGGCGAAGATACCGTTGTGGCCTATTTTTCCATTCCTCCGAAGTTTCTATCGCACTTCCCTCCCTGCCCACTGCAGCAGTGGGCGAGAGCTTCGAGCTTGGAAAACCTATCGCCCGAGGAATTCCCAGGGAATTACCGATTCATTACCGAAGTTTGTACGCGTCGGTGTACCGGTATATGGGTGGCTGTGTGCGGGCCGTTCTCCCGGGAAAGTTGAAGAGCGGCACTTTGGCGCGGCATGGACCGAAGACCGGAACGGGAACCACGACCATTTTCCTGCGGTTTCACCGCCAACAAGATTCTTCGGTGAACGAAAGGAAAGTAAGGAATCGAGGGACGTCGGTGTGAAAATGTTAAAGTGCGGACGGGACCAATGCCATATCTGGCACCGATACGGTACACCCAGAAAAGAGATTTATTGAAATCAAATAAATTTCGATCCTCAAATGACGTTTATTAAGATAAAAGAAATGTTTACTTGCCTCAACAACATCGTGATCAGTTTCAAAATAACGGCTATTCTTTAGTATAAGTAAAAAAATGTATTCAAAGATTTGTACTTTAATTAAAGTAAATGTTTATTTGCGTCAAAGAAATCATATATTTGACGCCAAAACAAGCACGGCTATTATCCGGTAGCGCGCATTACACTCGCATTACATTACAGAAAAAAAATGTATTTGACGGCCACCGTTTATTTGGTTTCAGTGAAATATTTATTTGATAAAAATAAATATTTATTTAAATAAAGTAAATAGTTACTGAAATGAAATAAATATTTATTTAAATCAAATAAATATTTATTTAAATCAAATAAATATTTATTTAAATCAAATAAATATTTATTTAAATCAAATAAATATTTTACTTAAATCAAATAAACGGTGGCCATCAAATAAATTATTTTTCTGGGTGTACAGAGTGGTACAAGACTATGTTCATTCCTCACGGGGAACCCTTACATTGAAATAGAGAGGCACCAAAAATAGTGTGCCGAAAATGGGAAGAATCCGGATTTGCGGTAAGACGAGAAAATATCAGAGGATTCGCGGAAGAGAAGACGGCGTAGCCGAAGACAGAGAAATGGATGGGACGGATTGAGGATTCGAGGCGAGCTGAAAATCCACGAACAATCAGCGGCGCATATTTCATATTCGCCGAGCCGGTGGGGTCGCAATCTTCGTACGTTCGCTTGCTTGTCCGGTCGTCCATCCGGCAAGGGTGAGCGTCGGATAAGGCGGGTAACTCGGCTGGAACCACGGCGACAGACTCTACCAGCCATCAGCGCGCAGCCCCTTTGCTGAAATTGAATCCACAATCGAGTGTGAGACGCTTCGACGCTCTAACGTATGCATTGGCTTGGGAGAACATTGTCGCCGGATGTGACGGTCCTTCGTCCGTCGTTCTCGGTCGTTTCCCTGCTCCCTGGATCCTCGCTCGCCGTTCCTTTCCGCCATACTGTCCTCCTATAAACGTCCCACGATTCACTCCACTTTGAACATTCTATCCTTACGTCGTCGCACGTCTTTGTCGCCAGACAATTTTCTTCGAGGGAATAGGGGAGTATTGTCTGTATGATCTGGAATGCATTTGCCGCACACCCAGACAAATAATGTATTTGACGACCACCGTTTATTTGGTTTAAGTAAAATATTTATTTGATTTAAATAAATATCTATTTCATTTAAGTAACTATTTACTTAATTAAAATCAATATTTATTTAAATCAAATAAATGTTTCACTTAAACCAAATGAACGGTGGCCGTCAAGTAATTATTTTTTCTGGGTGCATTTGTAAATATATTTAAATGCATTGTTACGAATTCTCAAACATTCGTGTGAAATACTCTTAAGATATAAAAAAGGGGTTGGAAAGTTTATTCATCCATTGCGCACATTGCATAATGCGGAATTTCTATGACGAAGGGATAATTTAACTGTTGTCGGTCATAATGCCAATTGGGATGGGTGTAATAACAGTACTTTGTGATACAAGTGTGGTAAAGCAGACATTAGACGCAGGTTGTGAAGTGAACATTATACACAGGAAGCACTTGCCTCCGGCTGGTGCTCCTGTGGTACTCTGGCGGCTCGTGCGATCCACTTCACACGCTTCGTATAATATTCACCACACCACACTAGTATCGCATAATATTTTTTGTACCGAATGCAGGAGAAGAGCTACTCCGTGGCTGCTGATTGTGGCGCTGTACAGCAAGGTGAATTGCGCATGCGCCGTACATTTCGCACACCTCAGCGTGTGAAAAGTAACTCTAGTGCGAAAAGTAAGATAGGACCGATGTGCGCATGCGCCGGATATTTATAATAGACTTGGCTGTAAAGCGCCACTTTCACCACTCTCGGCAGGCACGAAAAGTATCACTTTTCATGCATGGGTTATAAAAAGCTAATTTCGGAACATCATAGAAATTGTCAGTATTTAAGTAGGTTTGATTTATTACAATAACGTCTATCATCACTCTGATAAATCGATTGGATAATAACAAGGGATGGACAGTATTACACGTTTCAATTATCTACAATAAAGTGAAATATTATTATTATTATTGTATTACTTTTACGAATCAAATATAATTGCATGTTCTTTTCGGTCCCGTTTATTTTCAACGACATTATAAAATGTTCAGCACCATTCCGGTTTTTTTGTATTTTCACCGACCGATTCGTCATAGTGTGCGCGTGTGTCGAGAAAAATCTCTGATGCTCGTCGAACGAGCGACCATTATCAATGGCCGTGCACTCATCCAACGGGATGTTGATCCACCGGGCTTTTTAATTAACGATTGCAGGCGCCTAGTATTATCACGAATGTGCCGACGAATTCGAGTGGAACACAATCCGTCAAACGTTTGTGGAAAAACCATTTTAAATCCATGAACGTTCATGCACACACGGCTCACTGCAGAGTTGCGCCGTTTTCACAAATCTCATTTTTGTCCAGCATTGAATTCAAGGGCAATTAATAATTTCGATGATAGGCCCCGTGGCGGAGAACAGGTACGTTTGAACCAATAAATTAAACAGATATAAATTGGCACAGAACAGGTACGTTTGAACCGATAAAAAAAAAATAAAAAGAAAGAATGAGAGGAAAAAACCCAGTGAAAAATTGTACGTTTTGTTACATAGTTCCGGATGAACAGGTGCAACGCGATATTGGATTCAACGAGTCTTTGTGTTGCTTGGCTGCCACGCTTGATAGGGTAATTGGAAGTCCGAGCGCACTTTACAATGTCGCGTTATAGCGTTTTTCACCCACCATATACGTTATGAACGGACATTGATCATGATACTCGAGAACCGCAAGACCGGTCACCTCGTAGATTACTGCGAGATGCAAATTTCCGAGAAAAAATAAAATTTGTTGTCTGTGCTTATATCAGTGTATAAAAAAATGCTGTGTACCAGAGTCACCTGTCTTGATCCTCCTATCTAAAAAAATCCATATCTGAATTGGCTGTTGCATGAGGCTAAAAACTGGTAGCTATTCAGAAGGACCTTTGGTCGCACTATAAATGGTGAAATTTTTTTCCGGTTTTTAGTGTTACCACTATCGTGTATACCAATATCCGGCTTGACTGCACGCCAAAACTGATATCGGATCGTGTTCAGCGTGAAAACCTACATCGAATTGTGTGGTCCAGAAGATTTTTCCGGGTCCTCCGATTTTACGCGAAAAAATTACATGATTGTCGTCCCTTCATACGTTGTTGGTCGACACTGTAAAGGCCCGAAAAACGATTTTCCTACGGAGCCTATATATTTCCGATGGTCCCCGTTAATTTTTTCGTGCCGATCACAAATCTGTTAATTATTTAACTCCCAGTTCAATATTCAAAATGAAAATTCGCGTCGGGAACGAATTAAAAAAAAAACGTTATGAGCCGCGCGAAGCTAGTCTTATCAACGAAAGTCAACTGTCCGTGCATAACTGAGTAACTCCTCAATGAAGGTTGCTAATGGTCGTGCGGTTCATGAGATAATTAGCTATTGCTGGGGTAGAGGAGTCGCAAATGAATCTCGCAACGTACCGCCGGAACGTTAGTGGTTACGGGTCGGCTGTGGTCAGACATTGATCAGGTTATGAGTAGAGAGCGATGCGCCAGTATCATTATCGGTTACAGCGCGCCCATGATCAAAGTGAGTGTACGCTACAGATGCAGCCTCATTCCATTGGCACTTTGGCGTCGTTTCGTTTCCCACTGTCAGAAAAATAAATAAATCAAACACGGAAAGTGGGAGTGTTCTCCGTACGAAATGCAATCCCCTTGATATTCAAGGAAAATTTTGCTTCATAACGCGTACCATATTAAACAACAAAAAAAAAAAATGTAAAAAAAACATATTATAGAAGGATGAGAACGAAAATATAGTCCGGATAGTGCGGCCTGTTTAATATGGTAATTGCCAATTGGGGGAGCACGGGAAGAGGTGCAGCGCAGGCATTTCCGTAGGATCGAGTACCCGAGAGCGACGTTAGTGGTTGCGCTGGCGGGGAGCGCACGGTTATGACTAGACATTAATGAAGTTACGAGAGACAAACTCTTTTGCCACGGCGAGACGAGATTCGACGATATAAATAAGAATAAAAGAAATATGAAATAGCGAAATGAAGAGCGCAGGTACGGGGGAGAAAAAATTGGCTCGTATGAAATTTGCAAAACTAAGCGGGATAGCGGGCAGAAGTGACCTAACGTCATGACGACGACGGGAGTTACGCGATGAAAACGAGAGTCGGTTGAACGGCGCGTTACCGTGATTACTGCTTCAGCACAGAGGGTTATTATCCCGGAGATTCCCCTGGAATTACAGGCACTCTATCACAGTACTTTGTAGTATACACATTCGTTATGGTCTCGTCGTTCTATATAATACGTATACGAGCGTTAAACTATACGCTATGTCGGCGGTACGGAAGGCCGTTATAACGCGGCGTATTTGCGGCAACGAAGCACACGTACCATCAGCCCGATGATCGTAATACCAATTCCAAGCGATCTAATCCAGGGCGTTCGCTAATTAGCGACCCGAAGCTCAGCGCGGGTGCGCGCGGCATCCGCTCGTTGATCGGCGAACAGCGATCCTCTTCCCCCCCCCCCACTCTCTCTCGCCGTCGTCCTCTCGCATGCGGTCGCGATAATAATAATCTCTTCGTAAAGCCCGGCAGACAGTTTAATTAAGTGAAACAGTCATTCTTAATGGGAATCAGAAGCGATAGACTGAGAGTGAGAGTCCTGGCACGGATAACCATTGAAGTTTATCCAACGGATTAATAAACTCTGACACGGATAACAACGTCGGCTAGATAATAATTTTGGTTTTTTTTATTCTGACAAACTTAACACCGCTCTATTTTCTGTCGCGACGAAAAAAAATGTGGGTTCAAGGAATTAGCGTTAAAAAATATAAAAATATTGTTTCTAGTGGATGACAAATTTCATGGACAGTTTGGAAAGTAAAGAACACATTACTGCTTATGCCAAATTTTCTTGCTACACAGTAAAATCTGTACCAACGTTTCTTGTCCTCGAACGATCCCAATTACTTTCTTGTTATTTAACAAACAAACAAAAATAGTTCGTCTTACATAAATATTTGTCAATTTTACAAACATTTTTAGTACAATTGACAATAAAGTAATTGTCGACGATCGTGGTCGAAAGAAACTTTGTTAAAAGTACAAAGCTTTTTTACTGTGCATCCCAATAGAGAATCTTGTCTCGGAACACGAGCAATGTTAAGGACGAAGTGACGATAAACGGAGTAGATGAGCATGGGTTACCGTGTATCGGAGCGTGAAAGCAAAGGAAATGTGATTGATGCCAAGGAGGCGAGAGGAGAAAAGCCGAAACACGTAAGGAACCGACAAGGGCTGAAGTTTTGAGCAGATGCTCCCCAAAAAGCACTCGCCGGTTCGGTGATAAAGAGATCCAGAGAGAGACGAAAAGAGTGCGGAAAGCGACGGAATATATAGATATATAGTTCGGATGGTGTAGGTTACTCGTAGTTCTCACCGGCGGGTGAAACACAATCGCTTTCGGTGGTAGTTTCTGGCGTCGTCGGCACCGCCTAAAGACTCTGTGCACTCCCTTCCGTTTCACCCCTTTCCGGTTATTCTATCTCGCTCTCGTCTCCACGCTCCTCGCGTGCTCGCTCGAGCATTAACACGTCGGAGTCGTTAGGGTTGCCGAGGATATGCCGGGCGACGAAGACGACGAAGCCGAAAGTGCCTTTCCCTCGCCGGGTTTCTCCCTCCGACGTTCCTCTTCCAGTCGCTCTCAGAGGCAACATTAACGCGTAGAAAGAGGAGAGAGAGCCGGCGGGTCGAAGCCGAAGCGAGAAAAGCACACGCCAAGACTCCCGGCTCGCTTATGCGCGGGGTAGTTCCTCTTCAATCCCGAACGAACGAAGGGCAAAGGATGGAGAACGAGGGAAGCCCGCCGAAGCGACTTTCGGTCTGTTTACGGAAAACCATCACCCTTAGCGGAAACCGCACCGGGACCGGTGAGGTAAACGCGGAGGAACGAGAGAGGGACGTACGCCAGGAGGAAGACGCGGAAGAGGCGTGGTAAACTCTCAACCGCTCGGTGCCCAGAGCTCGTGGGGTTCCGTTTCCCCTTTGGAAAGCCCCCTTCTCAGCTACCCCTAGCGTAAACTCTCGTTGCCTTATACCTAAATTACCCCCCCCCCTTCCCTGCCCGTATAAAGATATACATATACGTAGGAAAAGGGTGGGGGGGGGGGGTATAACATGTCGAGCAATTCAGGTAAGAAATTTATTCATCGGCCATTCAACCGGGGCTCAGGTAAATATTTACGGCATCCAGCATCTCTCTATTCCCCTTACCGCCGTCGACCGTCGGTGAAGCCGTTCGCAGCCAAGGTATCCACGACCTCCTCCTCCACCTCGTTCGGCTGCAGCCATGTGTGTGCGGCTTGCACTACCCCGAGACGGCTTAGGACAAGTTCGCGTTCACCCGAAATGCTCCGGGCTATTTTCCTACCGCGAAGTGGCCTCAAACCTGAGACGGTGTATTGGAAGTATGTACACACAACAGTCTACTCTCAGCGAGGGAGGATGGAAATACTATATCCATTGGTAGAGTATCGATTTCCTGTCGGCTCGATACTCTCCCTGAATTTTCATATTAACGATACCACAGTATTTATTACAGGAACAGGCTGTTAGGGGGTTGCGCAGGATCCTCGGTGAAGATTGTTGATTGTGCATTTCCAGTTGCCCTTTTTTTGTCTGCGGTGTGTTTAGCGTAATTCTGTAGGAACAGTCTCAACGCAATTGTTTATGGTATTTCGGATTACCATGTACACACAGGAATTGGACAATCTCGGGGTGTTTCCTCCATCTCCAACGGATTCGGCAATGGGCGAGATAGAACGCGCGGATGTAGCGGGACGAGAACAGCTAATTTCACACGAGCTAGAGGGTTCGCAAGAGGGTTATCTCAACGTACACCATAAATACTTGGTTAGTGCGGGATAGCGTTGCATGGGAGTGCATGCACGCTCCGCCAGCATGAACAACATACCAGGCCGCAGACCATTCGCTTATCTGGCGACAACCTTTTTTTGCCTTTCTCCCTCTCCAGTCGCATCCGTTTAGCATTTCCGGCTGGATTTAATTGCGTCCATTTATCTCGGCTTCCGCGTGCACGGGTATTTAGTGGTTGACCACACCGGGCTGGTCCACCACGAATATTAATTTCGAGGTTTCCGAGGGGAGAACCCTTCCTGGCCCTGCCATCCCGGTGTCCAGCGGCTGCGAATTATAACTTGACTTTGTGCACAAGGCGACGAAATACCCTCTTTTGAATGCCGAGATGAATTCAAGAATAAACGTCGGGAGCATGGTTACCCTCAAAACAATGTCATACGGTTACATTATAACTACAAGGGCAGTGGACGAATTCCAGCCGGTCAGTAACAACGACCACGCTGATTTTAAAGATTTCGGCAGCGATACCACGATAAGTATTATCTTGTCACCTACATGTTTGTCTTGTACATTAGAACAAAACGATTGAGGCTTATTCCATCGTTTTATCGTCTGTTTTCTCGTACAAACATTGCCATACTTGCAGAGATGATTTTTTCGGATGACCTATTTTTGCATATAATGGTGACACAGACTTTAGTCACGCGAGTGTCACCATTGAATGGATTAAAGAATTCTATCAATTTTTCATTAATTCGCCATTGGTGAATTCCAGTTCCGCAGATATTAAGGGTTTTCCTTAGGTGGCCGACATTAGCCAAGCCTCCCCTACAGGAAGAATCTGAGGACGAAAATCATAATTGGGAAGTAAAATCTTAATCTTTGCTTCGGTAGGAAAATCTTTGTAGGAAAGTGTACAGATTGCCCATACGCGGTCCCTTTTGCAATCGGTGCACGGGAAACCCTGTATTATTGCCCCCAAACGAAACCTTGTTTTGTTTAGATCACCAACCTAACACTTTTTCGGGAAACTCTAAAGCGGCGAACGGAACCAGCGTGTGGTCGCGAATATCACGGTTGGATTTGCCCGTTGTATGTTCTATATTCATACCCTCGCCGCTTTTGGAAACTAGATAGTAGTACCAGAGTCCGGAGCGTCGATGTACGGCTCGATTATCCATTCCCAATTCTTCCAAACGATCGTCCAATGCCAACGATAGTCAGACCTTCGATAAAGGAAGTACTTGAGGACGAAAACCATAATTGGGAAGTAAAATCTTAATCTTTGATTGGATAGGAAAATCTTTGTAGGAAAGTGTACAGATGGACGGCATGCGGTCCCTTTTGCAATCGGCGCACGGGTAACCCTGCATTCTTGGCCCTAAACGAAACCTTGTTTTGTTTAGAACACCAACCTAACACTTTTCCGGAAAACTCTGAAGCGTCGAACGAAACCAGCGTGTGGCCTCGAATATCACGATTGCACTTGCCCGTTGTATGTTCTATCTTGATACCGTGGCCGCTGTTGGAAACGAGATAGTAGTGCCAGAGTCCGGAGCGTCGATGTACGGCTCGATTATCCATTCCCAATTCTTCCAAACGATCCTCCAACCTCCCCAACCTCGGCTGCCGGGATGGCATCCTGGCACGAGGACCATCACGGTAGCACCAGGAATCGGATCCCGTTTAATGGCCGGGCTGCATCACGTGCCCGGCCCGTTGCTATCGGGCTTCGATGCCTGCTCTCTCCTGTCTATGAAACGTAGCCTCCGGGCCGACAGGCTTGCCGGACCCCGTTCAATGGACCTTGGATTTGTGTTTGATAGGGAAAACCCCGACGCGCTTTTATTCCCAGATGTCCGAAATACGTATATACCGCGGCAAACAGTACCGATATACTCTACGTCTGTATATGTACTCATGTGCGGTGTGTGCGTGTGTGTGTGTGTATATATATTTTTTTCTTCTTTTCCTCCTCGTGAAAATCAATCGTGGCGACTGGATTGCACATACCCGATATACCCGATCCACCCGGTACCGACGGCACGCGTACAAGTACCTATGCACACGTTTATACACACCATGCATGAATTCCGATATCCCAAATAGTATATCAGCGCAGTGCCAGTATATCCACAAAATTCTGTTTTACCTGTTTTTTGTTTTTTTTTTTTAGACAAATATATTCATACCCGTATTGATACCCCAGAGAGTGTATACACTGCCGGGACGATTATCCTACATCAAATTTCGGACAAGGGAGAAATATCGGGGACGCCGATAGATAATGCATACCCAAAACTAACCCCCGGGATGAGAAAAGGCTCGAGGCAGAATTTTAAAAGCCCACTGATTGATGAAGATTGGACGTTGTAAATATACTTAAATGTTATTATGATTGTTATTATTATTCCCTTCAATGATTCTGGGAATCTGGCTCGCGAGGCGAGAATGAAGGTTGCAGAAACTCATAACATTTTTCAGAAGCCGACACGATCACGTATTCGTAATGGTGTGAAGGCAATAGGTTGTAAAAAAAGAAAGTTTTACAACGTATCGAATGATTAATAAAACGGTGATAGACAGTAGATGGCAGCGAGAGCTCCGGATCGAGAGTGACCAGAGCTTCGATTACCGGGCGGCGCGTATCGATCATCGCGGCTAATTGATAATAACAGTGGTCTTTTAACGTCATCATTCCGGCTAATTAGGATGTGGGCCGCTCTCGTCCAATTACCGTCATGTTATTACGAAGCCACTCGAGTCTCCCCCTTATCCTGCTGCTACTGGTCGCTGGCACTGATGCTCGACTCCCGATGCCGTTCGCCGTCGACCCTCCCAGCACCCCTTGCCGTGTCCTCTGAATACACCGATGGCCCTTTTCCTTTCTCGCTATCCGTCCACGGTGACCGCCATCATTACACAGAAAAAAAACTTCAGATACTCGGGCCCTCGGAAAAATATCGACATTCGGAATCTCAAGAAGGCCAACCGGAATAATTACCTTTGGCACTCGAAGCCGAGAAAAGGAAGACGATGAATGTCGATCCAAATCCTAAGAATAGTCGAGATCTAGACAAGAATTATTTTTTCTCCCAATCAATTAGTGACCCGAGGAAGAAAACTCAAAATAAAAATGTATCGACATTTCGTCGTTTTGCAAGGGAAGAAGAAAAGAATAAAACACGCGGATGACATGATGGTTAATGCATCGAAGTGCTTGAAATAGATACTTCCAAGGTCGTCGGGCAACCGCCGATGGTTAATGGAGCACCCAGCATCAGCGGTGCAGAAGCGGCAGACTATAGAGTGTAATAGCGAATGAATGTGACATAGCTGCGGAGGGAGCGGCGTTGGGTAGCCTCAGGGTCATCGTTCCCATGAATAATTCTCAACTGCGAACGTCATTAGAGTAATTAGTAAATGGAGGAGCGTTCGAGAGTACGAAGGCAAGTGAGTGGTAGCGTTGACGATGTCGAACAACACTGTGTACAAGCGGATCTGTTGGGGTCCAATTACGTTGATGCTACTGCGCGATGATGCCATGCCGCCGTCTTAGAGGCGGGCCACACAAACGCCGCTGTAACGTGCGTGAGAGCTCGTGTACACGGTACACACGTACGACGATGTACATACGTACGGGCACTTGCAGGGCTTGTTAAGCTCTCGTGTGCAGGATCGCGAGAGAAGGAAGGAGGGACGATGTGGGAATGGAAACATCGGCGAGTTCAACGTGGATGGCAAGTTTGCGCTTTTGTGTTGCAGCGTTGTAACAAGGAGCCGCTCGGCTACGATGCTCCCGGAGCATCAAAGACGCTAGGAGATGCCCACTGCGGTGCTCCGCTGATGGTCATAGCGAGAAGCGGAATGAGGATGAAGAGGATGAGGCCAGCAACGACGATGACAACGTCGGTGAGAGTAAACAGCGGAGCCCGACAAAACCGCGATGCGTTTACATTGTGTTCTCTCGTGAACGGACAACACTCTCGCATTGTGTGTCTAACGTGTTTAGTCTACGGGCTCCAATGCCATATGGTAACATATCAAGGTACACATTCCCCAAATCGGTTGCCGCCGTTTGTGCTCGTCTCGGGGAAATGTCTTGGTGTCCGCACAACGCGGAATTTCGCTACCTCGATGTCTGACTAGTTTCAACAGTTGTTTAACTTCGTCTATCAATATTGGACCACGACAGATGTGTCGCTTATACCCTGACGTATCGATTTCTCTCCAAACTTGTTGAAAAATATTCATTATCGACGAAGTAGTACCTTGGCGAAGACAAGTTGCTGAAAGTATGATTACATGTGGACATCTGATAGTGATAAAAAAATAGTCGATTTCTCATTTTATTTGAGAGAGGGAAGTTTCTTCCTTGTCGGAAAGAGCATTACTTCCTTCACGCTGATTAGCATCGTCGGCAAAAACGCAAAACAGAGGCCAACAAGCTGGTCTTAGAGGCATTTGATCGCTTTGTCATAAAAGCCCTGTCCTCTACCTCTGTTTATTGCGCAGAGTTATGGCGGGACGGAAAAAGAGAGAGAGCAGCAGCATCTGCATGCCGAGTAAGAATAATGAACGCTCAGCAAGGATTCTCGAATGCTCTTGATGTCGAGAGAAATTCTCCCCTCTACATTCCTCGTCTCCTCGCTCCGCTCGCAGTCTTCATCGTCCCCGAGGTGCTTGCTGTCTGCAGTCCCGACGCAGATATTAGCACGGAGTAGAAGGACGGGGAGGGGAGGATAAGAAGGAAGGGAAGGAACCACCGATGCAATGAGAGCGAGGGGAGCGGACGATGAAGGAGATGGCAGAGGCAAAACGTATAATCGAATAACTAAACGATTGTGTTTGCAGCTGCCGTGGCATCGTAAGTAGACTTGGCTGCTTACTGCCCGTGGCCCACCTACCAAGGAGGAGAGTTTCTCCGACCGGAAGCCGTAGTCTGCAAGACACGCCGACGGGTAATTATATTCTGCGAACAGAAACAAAAAGTGAGCCAGAGCACACACCCAGATAGGCTTTGGTCCGGCTGGCTGTTACATCCCAGCACTGGTATTAGACTGGCCAGACTCCTAGGCTTGGCGCGGACTCGTGCCAGGGCTGGGCCAGATCTACCACATCTGAGCACTCTCCGGTCAATCTCTTCCGGTTCTTCCAAACAACGGTAGCCATTAGAGATCTTGCCGCATCTCATCTAGGCCCAATTTTTTGGCTTTTTATGATACCACTCATAACGAACATTCAAGACAGTGGTTGCATATTTGAAACGCGGGTGGTCGGAAAAGAACCTATTCCGACTTCGATTTCTACTTAACGATATGTCTTGATTTTCCCATTTGTGCGGATAACCGCAGTGTCGCCAACGTCACTCCTTCATTGAGGTCTCAGACCGCCGAGACTCCGGACCAACGGGGACGATGCTTTGCAGACTGAAGGCTGAATTTCTCACAGAGAATCGTGTCCGACACTTCTCCGACTACGTCATGATGTCGCCGAGGGCAAGCGCCTCCAGTCGTGCGACTGTCAACCCAATGGACCCGTCAGAAGTGGGAGTACTCAGTGAACTCGCTCAATTCTCGTGGTGTTAGCAGACGGTACGTTTGTGCGGGATAGTCGAAGGCTGACAGGATCTCCGCCGTGGGGGCGGGGGCGGGGGGGGGCACATGGCAGCTTCGTGACGAAAAGCGAAACCCCGAGGACGATGGTGGAAGAACAGAAAACGGAAAAGCAACGGAGGTGGCCTTGCCGAGAGAGCGTCATACCGCCCCTTCCTCCACATCTTCATCTCCGCTTTCCACCTCTCATCCTCCTCCTACTCATTCCTCTTTCTCGCTCACGGTCACCGTGAAGCGCTTAATTGTGTCGCGGAAATACTCAGACAGACGGATTCCTTTAATAATGCGCTCGGCGGCGCGCTCAACCGTTCACCCTCTCGACGTTCCTCGTCCTCTTCCTTCTCGTCATGGAGGCGAGGTCGAGCCGCTCTGTACGGCGCTGCCTGCTCCTCCACTGGTCACTGCTATATACGATGCACGCTGGGACGTCAGTGTACGTGCGGCTTAAACAGGAACGGGCGGCTAGGATAGGTCTGTATTGGTCTCTGTCTGGCTGGCCTGACTTCCTGCCTTTCTGCCTGTTTGTTAGCAATATTCCCAGGCGAGGGCGCGCCTCCGGTATACAACTAAATAAAATCGTAGCGAGACTTCGCGTCTCTTTCCACACACCGCGCGCCTCTGTATCGCCGTCTCGCCGAACTCGGGCCTCTCGGATCTTTGCTCTTTGCCCTTTGCACCTCCGCTACTTCCCCTCGAGGGTGGAATCTTTGGTCAGAGGTTTCGTATTAGCTATCTGCCACTATGAACTTTCTGGTGTTAGTAGTTTTTCAAATTCCGCCTGCTGCGACGACTGTCGAACTATATTGCCATACCTGTGTAAGTGACAACCGGTAGAACGTATCCAAAGTGAGGATACGTTCTTTTGTTTCGCTTTATACTGGTTCTTTGTTCCGCTTTATACTATCCCATTGTTTATGTCAGACAGCAAGAAATTGATGTTACTGAAGAGTATTTGGACACTTCGTGTATAGGGACGACAATGATTGTGGCATTGATGAATATCTATAGTGATGAGAGACAATCCGTATAGTCAATATAATGGAGCATTTCCTACCATTTCAATCTGGGTTTAGCCCTTTGCATCTTGGATTGTGCCCGAGATTTTTTATATGACTGAATTAACTCTCAAAAGAACGCACATTTTTTTTTATTAGATTTTGTAAAACTGTTTATAATTATTTATGATTAAAAGAATGAACTTATTGATCGGTACAATTTAAAAATTTGAAAAAATTCTGAAAAATCTTGTATCGTATATAACATTTTTAAAGATTTGCTCCAGAGTATCGCGGCATCACCTTCTATTTTTTTCAAATGTTTTAAAAAACAGTGAAAAAAAATGAGGAGTAATAATTCGTCGATTATGGGTTATCGTTTGACCGTTTTTATATGCAGCACTACAATTGTGGGATTTTTAAAAATTGTACCGACGAGTTTTTATTTTTTTGTTAAGTTAAAAAAATGGAATTATTCTAGTCATAAATAACTTTAACCAATTCAAAAAAACTAATAAAAAATCTGAGTGCTTTTGAGCGTTAATTCAGTCATATAAAAAATGTCGGGCCTAATCCAAGATGTGAAGGGTCGAAACTGTGTGGAACGTCCTAACAATACTCTCAGTCCGTGGTACTATCTAAATAGGAATAATTGGAATAAAAATCTTTAAAAAACGAGAACGATAAAATGTTACTATCTATTTCTTTCGGTATATGTAATTCACATTCGAGCAGATACTGTCACGAACTCGATGAAAGAAGAGTCAATGAAACCTTCCGTTAGACCGAAAGCTCGATTTTTTTTCTTTCTACTATGAAACTGTCGTCCCAGACTTGAGCTTTTTTTCTTTGACGGATCATCCAGAGCTTCAGTCAGCTCAGGGAACATCGTAATCTGTCTGGGCCTCGCGGCGTCCTCGCTACCGTTATAATACCAGGGTCTTCACTTCACCTGCGCTATGAAATAAAGAATTTCGCTGCGGGTCTAGAAATTACGAAATACACGTAATTGAAAAGGACACGAGAGAAAAAGAATAAAAAATTGTTTTCCGTATCCCGAGACGCTGAGAAAAGGAAAATCAAGTCGGCATTCACGAACCAAGACATTCTCAAGCTTGTTCTCTTGTTTCCATCCTTCTTTTCAATTATTATCGCGTAATTTGTTTTCCCTGCCACTCAGTTCCGGCTTGTCGAGCCGACGATATTAAAACGCTGCGAAACATTACTTTATCTCAATTTATTTCATGGTCTTGTAATCAGTTTGTTAGTGGTGGAGAATTATTTACATTATTGCTTCCTCATAGAGGAAGCTTTGTTTTGGTGAAAAACAAATTTCGAGATTTTAATGAAAACGTGTTCAGAATGTTCGAAAACATCGAAAAATCACATTTAGAAAAAATGTCTGGATGGATGTGTGTGTGTGTGTGTGTGTGTGTGTGTGTGTGCGTGTGTGTGTGTGTGCGTGTGTGCGTGTGTGCGTGTGTGCGTGTGTGCGTGTGTGCGTGTGTGCGTGTGTGCGTGTGTGCGTGTGTGCGTGTGTGCGTGTGTGCGTGTGTGCGTGTGTGCGTGTGTGCGTGTGTGCGTGTGTGCGTGTGTGCGTGTGTGCGTGTGTGCGTGTGTGCGTGTGTGCGTGTGTGCGTGTGTGCGTGTGTGCGTGTGTGCGTGTGTGCGTGTGTGCGTGTGTGCGTGTGTGCGTGTGTGCGTGTGTGCGTGTGTGCGTGTGTGCGTGTGTGCGTGTGTGCGTGTGTGCGTGTGTGCGTGTGTGCGTGTGTGCGTGTGTGCGTGTGTGCGTGTGTGCGTGTGTGCGTGTGTGCGTGTGTGCGCGCGCGCGCGCGCGCGCGTGTGTGTGTGTGTGTGTGTGTGTGTGTGTGTGTGTGTGTGTGCGTGTGTGTGTGTGTGCGCGCGCGCGCGTGTGTGTGTGTGTGTGTGTGTGTGTGTGTGTGTGTGTGTGTGTGTGTGTGTGTGTGCGCCAGGCCTCCAAAATTCAATCGTCTATAACTCAAGAACGGTTTTATCAATCGGGTTGAAATTTTTCTCACACGTAGAGCAGTTGAGTGCCTCTGTTTGTTACAATTTATGCACTAATTGAAATATTCGTTCAGATTTTATGAGATTTTGAAATTTTTGAAAAAAGTGTGTTCGCGCTCTAGCTTTCGCAAATTTTGAGATTCTGGGCTGAAACTTTCTGATGTTGGTCTACAGAAGTAGACCAACATCAAACAATTTTCGCTATTGAATTTGGTACGAATCGGTCGAGGGGTTTAAAAATTCAGGAGCGCATACTTCCATGTATTTTTTCGCGCCAAACGCAGATTCGACAAAGTGAAACGTGACGATGTTATATTTTTTTACGTACTGAACCTGAATCGGTCAGCCGTTTTGCATAAAAGTCTAAGACGTTGACGTTGAAAAAAGTTGAAAATTGAAATTTTCATATCGCTTCCTCATAAAAGCTGAAAATTGAAATTTTCATACCGCTTCTTCATAAAAGTTGAAAATTGAAATTCGCCAAGCTTCCTCTATGAGGAAGCCAAAAATACAGACAATGCTTCCTCATAGAAGAAGCTTCGCGAATTTCAATTTTCAACTTTAATGAAGAAGCGATATGAAAATTTCAATTTTCAGCTTTTATGAGGACGCGATATGAAAATTTCAATTTTTTTTGTTAGTGGTAGGGAATTGCTCGGTCGGGTTTGCAAGAAAAACATATTTTTGAACACTCCTACGATTATTCGAAAGCAGATCAATCTTTTATGCTTTCTGTGTTATTCGCTAATTATTTTATGTATTTTTTAATTTTTCGCCTTGTATCATCTGGCGTCTGGTCACTCTCACTGTTTCAAATAGCTTGATGGTGTTTTCCATTACCTTGTAACTGGGCTCAACTCGTTTTCTTTTAAATAAATAAATAAATATTGGTTTTTGTCACTCGTGCATGAATCGCGGCACTTTACATGGCAGTCTTGCGAGCCGAAAGTGGCCTATTGCATGCCAGTCGTGAACCTGTGGTGAAATGACAGAGTCGCGCATGCGCAGTTCGCATTCCGTTCACTTTCGTCCCTTGGGATTTTGAGTCGCGCATGCGCAGTTCGCATTTCGTGCACTTTCGCCCCTTGGGAGTTTTCTTTCGACGTTTTCCACCCTGGAGACATAAGCTCACTTTTCAGTATTCGTCTCGCGCGACTGCCATTCCAAGTGCCGCAGATTCATGCACTTGTGACAAAAAGTATGATGTGGAACGAGGGTCGAATTAGCGATTGCGACTCGTGTGATTATTGAAATTTTCATATCGCTAACTTCACACTCGTCGCAATCGCCAACTTTCGACCCTTGTTGCACAATATACTATTTACTTAAGATTACGTGATATTGAGACTCGTTTGGACGATGAATGAAATTTTTAAAAAGTTGTGACGCCGAGTGCGTATACTTGCTAAAATGGGCTACGAATACATCAGTCATTTTAGAATGCCCCCCCCCCCCCCTTCGCCTACGCCCTGACTATTCTAAGTCTTCCCCTTCGGGACCGCAACACTTTTTGGGGACACGTTCGTAACGATTTTTGAAGACACTTTTCACTTAAAAGGCCCGCCAAAAATTTCTCCACATCAAAATATATACCAAGCGATATAAGTTGTGTATATAAGTATAGATAAAGTGATATAAGATGTAGTATAGGGTAAAAGTGGTGAATATGGCCCACCTCGATTAACACGTAAATCAATGATATATGAACCGGGCCATATTCCCCACTTTTACCCTAAGTTAAAATAGGTACAAGAGGAACCCAAAGAAAATAAGCTGACCTGGCACCAGATAACGGCAAAGAGCATTGGCGCTCCCCGCGAATTATAACAAGGATAGCAGAAGGCGAAGGTCCAAAGTTACGAGAGCCGCAATCGTTATCCCCGGAAGAGCTCACCGCACGGCACTTTAATCTTTTTTTTCTTAAATTTTTTTGAAACGCCTACATTCTTTCCCTCCCCTTAGCCGGATCGCAGCTTCCGACCACCCCAATAAAACCTCGGAGCACTCCCGGCGCCTTCTTCGCGCATTTCGCGTTCCTCATTTTCCTAGAGGAGCCCACACAGCGCAAAAAAAATAAAACTAAACGCTCGTAGTCAATTAAGGGGGCTGAAGAGGTAATGCGCTTTCAGATATATAAATTCACGGTGGAGGAAGACCGAGAAAACTGAAAGAGGAGCAAAGAGGCTTGATGCCCCATCATCTCCGAAGAGGCTTAAGGAAAAGTGAAGATCAAATGCGTAAGAAATTAACGATGCAATATTCCGCTTGGCTTCTCGTTCTCGATTTATTTTTTCTTCCAACCTAGCGAGGGAGCGATTTAATTTTTGCATTTTTTTTCGATACCGCAGCAACATTAACCAAATTTTTTTTGTCCGTGGGTCTAACGAGGGAGTTATAATGGGCCGCATTCTGAAAATCGCTTTACTTCTAGCTGCGATCCCGGCATTGAAGACAGGGAATACAGAGAAGGGTGGAAGGAAGAACCAACACAATGCACAATGTCATCCACTCAGTCCCTCCGTAGTCATGGCCGATGAGCACATCGCCCCTATCAATTACTTGACTTGGGGTTGGCAACGTGGAGGGCTGGACGCCCTGGTTCGTTCCGGGCGGACACGCTCTTTTCTGTCAACAACCTCGACGACGAGAATGATTGGGGAAAATGTATTGACGTAAAAATTACATGATTCTTCGCCATCACAAATATTCGCTGTGATATTTTGAGTATGGAATCCCGGGGCAAAATGGCCTATTTTTACCAATTTTTTGCGGACGGAAAAAAATAAAGTCTCATCGTAAATGGATGAAACTGGCCCATTTTGCCCCGCTATCCCGTACTCAAAATATCACAGCGAATATTCGTGTGGAGGGCTGGACGCCCTGGTTCGTTCCTGGCGGACACGCACTTTTCCGTCAACAACCTCGACGCCGAGAATGATTGGGGAAAATGTATTGACGTAAAAATTACATGATTCGTCGCCATCACAAATATTCGCTGTGATATTTCGAGTACGCGAAAGCGGGGGAAAATGGACCAGTTTCATCCATTTACGATGAGACTTTATTTTTTTCTGTCCCGCAAAAAATTGGTAAAAATAGGCCATTTTGCCCCGGGATTCCGTTCCGGCCCGCCCTTCCTAGAACAAAGCAAACGGCAGACGCGTCCACGTTTCGGGGGTGATTCGGCGGGTAAGGATAGGAGCAGCGTTTGCAAAAAAGTTGTAAACGGGGCGGCAAGCACGAAAGAAAGGAGCAGGCAAAGTGAGTGAAAAACGATGAAGCGAGGAATCGACGGTTGCGACGAAAAAAAAAAAAAAAAATTCGAACCGCCACGAGGCAATAGCAATAATAACAGGAACAATAACAGCGCGGAGAATGAGAAAGGAGAATCGTGAGAGCGCTGGCGGTAATGGTCTCTTGATATTTGATGGCGGACCCTGTTGTTTTATTTCGAAGGGCGGCGCGGACATCGAAAAATAAAAAAAGGAACAAAAAGTCCTGCTTTCGGCAGACAAACTCGTCGGGAGCGAAAAAGCACCTCATCCGAGCAGCGCAACTCACATTTTGCGTCGCAAACAACAGCGCGGCATTATAAATTAACGAGAGCGTCGGGGACCCGAGCAAATCTATAATAGTCTATTTGTTTGGGTGAAATTGGAGGAAAACAGTGCACATGCCAGCCACGCACTGCCCACAGCGGTCGTCATGGTCGTGCCTTCGGGCGTTCGTTTCACGTTTCAACCGCGATCTGTTGATTTTTTTTTTTTTTTTTTTTCGTACGACGAGCTCCGACGGCTTGTATATCAATCGCTGGTATTCTCGACGTTTTGATAAATCTTTTATCGAACGGAGAATTCGTCTCTGTTTGCCAATTTGTACGAGAACGAGGTAGAATAAACCATCCCCGTTATGGGATAGAGAGAAATATCAATGGGATCGTAACTTCTGCCTGGGCAGCGTAGGACCATGACGATTCCATGGTTTCGCCACTTTCCTCAGCGTCGTTCGTCGATTCAGCGTATATACTCAAAGATATTACTACATCCACATTGGGCGGGGGGGACAAGCGCGCCGAGGGAAGAACCAACGTTCGTATTAAATACCACAGGCACTAAATCCCTCCGGTACATTAGCCACCACCGCTGAATCTCTTCTCGGCCTCTCGCTTTTCTTTATCACGGTCCTTCAACGGGCCGAATGGAAGGACGAGAACGACGCAGCGATAAAAAAAAGAGATGGACCAGAAGACTCGAGCGTATTCTTCGAGGAAGCGAAGTACGAGGGGTTTCGTCGCTCACGAGTCCGCGGGCGTTTGGATTTATGATCCTTACCGAAATACGATTAAGGGACGAATGACCGAGCTTTGACCGAACGACGACGTCAGGCTTGTTCGGGGGACTCCCGACGTACAAACGAACGCCCAGTTTACCCCTGTTCATCGCCTTCATTTTTTGTTCTTCTTCCCTTTTTTTCTTCTTTTGCCCGATGTGAACCGATCGCGAACTCCGGCGACACAGGCTGAGTCGTTTATCCACTCCTCACGAGGAGACGCAATGTTTGTCACCGCTTCGCGGTCCTCCGGCGGGTAAAAATCCGTGCTCAAGCTCCAGACCACCGGAATAACCATCAACAACACTCAGACACTCGGCAGGATCTCACCGCTGCTACGCTTTCATCTTTTCATTTCTGAACGGTATTTCGGTAAGAACGAGGCTTGATCTACGATCGCGTCACTGAGCCACTCGCCGAACCATCGATCACCCAGCGGATTGACACGAAGAGGAACAAAAAATAGCTCACCTTCGCGAGGGGTATGAGGCACGAAGAAGCAATAAAAAAAAATACTGGGATTTGCTCATCGATCAATCAACTGTACAGCAACTTCGTTATCCTTATTTATCCAATTTTTAGGTAGGTCGAAAGATTGTGGGATCAATTTAATGAGAGATATTTCATTTGTTGTTCCTAATCACGGTATCATATCGGCTCGAGACACTGGTATAGATTGGTGTGTAAATCTGTATTCGCGCTCAATTGCGACGCGGATGAACAAGCTTCGAAACACGAGGGTTGGGTTGAAGGGGAGATAGCAAGGTAGCGACGCGGGTTCAATCTAACCCGCTCTATCTAACTGACTCAATCTCGTGTACTATATCTTGGATAATCTCTGGCTTGTTCTCAATTCGCTCGACACGAGTGCTCCCGTGGGCCACTCCATTCCTCTTCCTCTCCCGGTAATCTCAACGGACACCTCGTCTCCGAAGCCGCTAAACCAAACCACCGAACCTTTTGACTACCTAATACCACGTATTATATACCGTCGCTCTCGAGATAGCCAACCGTAGTACAGGCAAACAAGGGCAATTGCTTGCCAGCAAACTTTGCTGTTTGCTTTCCAGCCATACTGCAACAATAGTTAGCACGAGATTGCAACATATTGGTAGCAAAAATCCAACAACGGTTGCTACAAGCTGATTTCTTATTCTTAAACGCCGTGAAAGGATCAAAATTCCGGATGGTCCATTTGTATATCATATAAGATATGATACACAAATGGACTAGAACTAACAATCCTTGGAAGTGAATTTTTGTGAGAATCGATAAAGGCACTTAATTTTTATAAGAAATCAAATTTTTAAAAAACTTCATCAAAAATAACCATGACTTAAGCAAATTAATCTTCGTAGTGAGACGCAAAGCACCAGCAAGCCTTGCTAACAAGTTGCCGACAATATGCTTTTAAGAATTTTTAGCATTGAATGCTGACAAAAACATAGGCAAATGCGGACGTACATGACGCAATTTTGCCGCCATCCCGTGCGGACACATGCTGACTATTTGCTGGCGGGTTGTTGGCAAAATGCTATCTCGGTTGTTACTGCACACTCAGCAAAACCATGTAACAATCGCGGCGATTGTAGGAACAAACTCGTTGTATTTCTATCGTTAAGAGCATGTCAAGCACACTCGGTCGGTTACAAAGACTGTTATCCATTTTTTTTAAGGTTTTTCATGATTCTGTGGTACTCGGAAATTCACAACGTCTTTTAACGTTAGCATCAGATGCCAACAATTTGGTCGAACTCAGAAAATGCCCTATCCTTGAAAAAAATTAATCACAGTTTTTGTTACCGACTGAGCCAACGGTTTGCGGGTTCACATTGTCTTGACCAAGTTCATTCACCATCTGGAAATGGACCACCAAATGGAAAGTTCATTAACTATCCAATGAGTAACCTTTTTATAAAATGCCCATATATCATGTTGTGGAAATGAAATCAAGAAATTGGGAAGTGTAATTATCATACGGCCATTTGAGTCGTGCAGACGTGTCATGATCGTGAGTTTACAGCGCTCAAGACGCGTCCATAATCGGTGGTAGCTCTTACTATGCCATTGAAATTCGTCAGTCGTACACGGTAACATTATTGCAAAACGACGACACGATCGTGTACCCCAACGATAATAGAGACAGAGTACCTTGACGAGCTAATTCCGTTTCCAATCACGAGACCCGTCCACCATAGCTTTTAATTAGCGTGCGGGTGCCAAAGAGCCGGGCGCACAGTAGGCCAGACGAAACGAGGTCATAAATATCGAGAGCAATCGAAGCGACCCTGCTTCGAGTGGATCGAGAATCGATCGCGAAGAGGTGAGAGCCCCTCAGAATCGGTGGAAGTCGTAGACGAAGGGAGAAATTGGCCGAGGCCTCGGGTGGAAAAAGAGGACGAGGGTGACACATCTCGCAGGTTTCTCCACCGGCTATATTTGGCAATCTAGGTTGACGCAAACCCTACAGCAGTGTGATCCACGTCGGGACGGTGTCAGAGACCACACCGAATCTTTCGAGTCCCTTTTCCTCTGTGGCGTTCTCTGGATATATAGCCGGAGTCCTCTTCTCCCATTCCGCAGGTTCTTGCTGCGCAAAATACCACATGGAATAAAACGCAGTGGGGCCGGTGTTAATCAAGCACGGGACCTTTTTACGAGGAAAACCAACCCCGGAGGTTGTTGAGTAAAAATAAAGCGCGAGGCGGGCTCGGAATAGGGAAAGACACCGTGAAGGAAGTGTCCCTTTTTCCTCTCGGGTGTAACAGGGCTGTATAAGAGACAAGGTGAAATAAAAAAAGAGGCGAGAGAGAAAAGGGAAGGAATTTTTTTCCGTAAAGCTTCGTCCTCAGATGGGAGAAGAATATTGCCGATGGAGGTGGAAGAGGACAAAAGAGGGACGAGTATTGGGAATGATTGAGTGAGTGATCGACGAGTACGTTTCTCGTTGCTGGTTCGAAGTTGCCCGGAGGATGAGAAAGGGGCAGGGAGGGCGAGGACCGAGGAATATGTCCCTGCCTATAGCCTATATATACTACTCTCATTCTCTTCCGTAGCCCGGGGCCAGATTTGATTGCCTACCCTCGCGGCCGGACACCCGCACGGGATCACCACAAATAAATACCGTCTCCCTGAAAGCGCACACTGATGGTGAACTAGAACACGGCGGATGCTGCCAGGTCTGTACCCCGTCTTAATTTCATTCCGCCAAGAGAATCTGCTCGGGATACAACCAGTCTGGACTGATAAGGCATGGCCGGAGTGACGGTTGAGGGATTGCAGGGCCGGAAGACCTTCAGACGGGGGTAAACATTTTGTAAGCCAATAGTGTTCTGCCGAGAAACTTCAATGAGTTTTGTTTTTTATGGGCAAGGTAGGTGACTTGTTCGAATTCATAGTGGAATCATTTAGGCAAATTTTGTACATATCGCGTATCTAAAATGAAAAAAATGTTTCTGATTTGTACGAGTCTAGAACGTTTCTGGATTGAGCCAGGAATACAGATTGTTGTGCACGCAATCCAAATATTTGAACACAACACACAATTGTGCATGCATTCAAAAAATTTGAATACCACACATACAATTGTGCACGTAATCCAAAAATTCGAATACAACTCACACAATTGTGTACACAATCCAATCATTTGAACATATTGAACACAATTTAAATCCTCGTTCGTCTTCAGTTCAATAAATAGCTCAATATGAGCTCAATAGGGCATGAGGAATTTTTTTAATTATCAAGGATCCAAAAATTAGTTGAACCGGGCACATGTTGCATTTCTCTTTATCGAAATGGTTTTTAGAGGAAAATCATAAACTTTAATATGTCGTCACAAGTTGCAGTATCGCGGGAACGATGATAAAAGGAAATAAATATCCGGTCTCCGGTGACCGGCGAGAGACTGGAACATAAAAGCGAAGTGAGGGATGAAAACCACCCTCGTGGGCTGACTACGAGCCCAGTACCACTTCCGCCCATCTTAATTTCATCCTCCGCCGATAGAAGTCAGTCGAGTCACAGCGACTACGTCTTGTACACGATGAAAAATATCGGAAAAGCCTCTGAAGATCGAAGACCGCGAGTGACTTATATCCAGGTCGAGAGGGGTCGTGAGCAACCGTTGATTGGAAAGATATAAAGTGTCGCGAGGTCGACGGTGTGCTCGCAGGCTCGTCAGTAATCCCTCTGTGGTAACAGACGTTCGATATATAACACGATTTTATATTGCTTGGGGAATAAACACACAATTTTCAGAACCATGAGCTACACTCGACCACTCATCTGGTATCGTTTGAGAATTAAAAAATGTACATCAACTTCATATGAGTCGTTTCTGGATAAATTTGTGATTTTATAAATATATATTTTAACATAATGAACCTTATTGTAAGGGAAAAAACTCACGACTGCGAACAAATTACTGAATAATCTAAAAAAAAGTACAAAAAAAGAAAAGCAACGACTTAACAAAAAGATCTTACAAAAAGATTGAAATAATTGACGATAAAATTTGAATTTTCACGGAAGCTATCAATTTTTATCTATCGATATTTGCTGCTATAATAATAATAATAATAACAATAGTTTTTATTTACAATTGATATAAGTTATAATTATTATTCATTCACTCACTATAATTGGGAGACGTCCCCGGCCATGTCAGAAACGCACTTGGCAGGTGAACTTGAAAAGCGTTTGTGACACGGCTGGAGGCGTCGCTCGACCGTCGCCCGGCCGGGATATAATTTGAAAATTACATCCCGTTACAAATTGGTTAAAACGTAGTTTTCTCCGTGAAAACGGTTAATTTAGGGGCATATTAAAAAAATTAAAGATCGTACCGAGTCTCCGCTCTCAGGAGTTTGGAAACTGGCTCATTTACCTGTTACCTCGAGCTAACTCTCAGCCCTCTTCTGAGTATACTTCATGAAACAATGGAACCCAGCTATTCCCGATTATCGCGAGAATTTCTATTTTATACGTACGCGAAGTAGATGCCGCGCTGGTAGCGGCGGCAAGTTTCGACGCTGTTAGCGAGAGAGGTCTGGAGGGAGATATAGAGGGAGAGATAGAGACTGTAAATTAACTATGTGCTGGAAAGTGCAACGAGTTTCCGATTAGATAGTTTCTGCCACGTAACCAGAATTAGTGCGGGCCGGCCCGTTGTTAGCCGTCTGGGAGTAAGTAACTAACGACGGAAATTGTGAAATTTTCACTCCCGCGTGTGGAGGGGCTCCGATGTAACACCAGCGAGGCGCTGAGTACTCGCCCAGCGTCGGGAAATGCTTAAATGCTGTAGAGGTGATTAGCTAAGTCCGCGAGCGAGTGAACGAGGGCCTGGGCGCGCTGGATAATTCGGTGGACGTTAATGCTCATGCGCTCTCGAACCTACCGACACATCGGGAAATCGCATGGAATCGCACGGTTTCCATGGTTTTGCGGAGTTAGGTTGAGCAGTGATAAACTAGAGCTGTAACAGTTGAGCCGTCTTGGCTGGCTAAAAAATCTTGTGGCTAATGGGCATTATAGTTTGGCTGGCTAAGCCTTTGTAGCCGGCTAAGATGGTTTGACCGGCTAAAAATTTGCCGCAGGTTAGCCGGCTATTCATTTTTATTGTGAATTACAAGGACACTGATGAAATTAATGAGACATTTATCCATGACACATTACCTGTTTTATTTATTCATTTTTGTACTGCTATTATTTCACGGGAAAGGAGAACATTATAGCTTTCTTATATCAGAATAGAAACGCATTGAGAAACATAATCAGTTCGTTGGAATAAGATTTTGAAAATCTTACAGGTAGTCGAATCTAAGCAAATAATAGTACAGAAATGAATAAATAAGCTGGCGAAACTGCGGATAATTTTTAGCCGGCCAAACGATCTTTGCCGGCTAAGCCGCGGCTAATTTTTTACCAGCCACACCATCTTAGCCGGCTTAGACGGCTCAACTGTACAGCCCTATGATAAACATCAGCGCTAATTCGAATTGCATTCACGAATACGTCCTGTACGATTGTTATACGCGTATCGATGAGCATTAACGGCGTCCGGCGTAATTAATGCAAAATTCGTGCAGCATTTTATTTGAACAAATAACGACGGTCGTGCTGTTTATTATTGGACTACGGCAAATTCGGGAAATCATTGCGCTCCGGAAGTATCGGGATCAACATAACCGGATACGCGATTAACGATTCCACATTTGAGATTCGGAATAATTATTGCTAACACTCGCGTCCGCGACGTCGGCGAGAGGCACAACAGTTGGCTCGCATTTGAGAGAAAATATTCAAATTATGCATCTGCGTTATCGAATAATTATTATCGAGTTAATTACCATTCGAATGGAGCAACGACGATACCGGAAACGCCCGATTTTAATTGCAATGGATTTGTACGCGCTTTTCTTTTCACGCACCCCTTTACCTCTAGAATATTGTATTTCACTCTCATCTATCTTGTTAAAATATTTTTCGATCGCCGAACGAAAATCTCGTTACACTCAGTAAAACTAGCAGATTTTCTTCTTTTTCTTTTTTTTCTGTAAAAAATGAGGGCTCCGCCGTAAAAAAAATGTTCACTCGACAAAGCCGTTGGGCAGTAACGTGACCAGTCGATCCAATTTGGTTGAAAATAATTGGTCCACAGAAGCATTAGCGGTGATTACAAAAAAAAAAAATTAAATAGCATTCCCGTATCCGTCTATCTGGGCGTTATCGAGAGCCTGCCGAAAGAGACAAAAAAAATAAATAAAAAACAAGAATTCTACTAATAAATAACGAGTAACGATGGTGGTGGAAGGCTTGCTGACTCGCTCTCTAGCTCGCCAATAATTGGATCTGTAAAGGGGTAATGTTTGCACGAGGACGAGCGATGAAAGCCGCGAGGAAGAGAACGAGGGGGGGGGGGCGTATTGGTATGGTGAGTATGATACAAAGTCGATAAAAGCCCGGAGTGCAGAAACGGAACCTCTCGCTGAACTCTCGTTTATAATGATATTTGGATTGGGGCGTCAATTAACTTGTTGGTTAATACGGCGGGCAAACAAAACTTTGCCAAATCGGCATTGAACGGACAATGATGATATCCGCTCCATTCGCCCTCGATCCGCCCGTTTGTTCGATCTCTCCCGTCGGCCATTCAGCCCGGGGTGAACGAATAATAACGATTAAAATAAAAATTTCGACCATCGGCAAACACCAGTTCCTGCACAAAACCAATTCTGCTCACACATAGACACGGTACTAGAATTCGCACAAAGGTCGGTACAATTCGCCACACCGTGGTGGATTCGACCAACGTCGATGCTTTATAACAATTCCGATATCGGACAATGGATACTGCGAAAATTTTTATTGAAGGAGGTTTTTACTACGGTGGGCAAAATAATATTTTTTGTAGTTTTTTATTTATTGGAATTTGTTGAACAAAAGAAACGTAAATTCTATCGTCCCGGCATAGGTGAACACGTGTAACGTTTTGTTCTATGCACATGTAAACTTCACACTATATGAAGAATCGTCATGAAATTTCGATGTGTACAGAAATGATCTATTCCAGTTGAGGTACAATTATTAAAAATATTGGTATTTTTTAATTACAAAAATATTTTTTACATTTTTGATAAAAATCAAATATTGATTTCAATGGCTCACTATTCAAAAAAATTCTTCTTCATTCTAGTTCACTGTGTACAGTAAATTATATAAAGTACACAGTAAAAAAAATTGTACTTTTTACAACAACTTATTGTCCACAAACGTCCATCATTTTGTATTTGTTAATTTTCTAGTGTTAGGAACAAAAGTACAAACTAAAATTGTCACGGGAAATAAAAGGACAGGTTTGTATATTCATATAAGTGACAAACGGGTTTGTCACTTATTCATTGAAATTATTTTTTACTGTGTACTTATACGTTCGATTTTTTTAATCACCTGTCGACTTCCGGAAGTGAGAAATATAATTGCCGACTCACCGATATATATCGCCCCCCTCCCCCCCCCCCACTTGGCCATCTGTTCTTTTATTCGCTTTAAAAAATTATTTCATGTATAAAAAAGACTGCTTAGTGAATATAAAAAATGTCAGCATTTTGTATTTGATATCGTTCTTATGTATACAAATTTCTGAAAAATCTAGGAATTATTGGCACAATAAAGTAACCATTTCCATCAATTCCACTAAACTTCAAAGGACCCAGTACAACATCGTTGTTTCATCGTATGGATCATAACGTTATAACCCGTGGTATTGATGAGACGTCGAAGGTTCAATTCGTACAATCCATCTCCGTTCAATTCGACACAATTTTTGTGCAACATCCGACGGGTACCCGTAGATAATGCCCCTACGCCGACAGACGTGTGCGCCGGCTACGCTCGGCAATGAGCAACCCGATGATAATTGGTCATATTCCACGAAATTCAATTACTAACGAAAAACAGTCATAAAGACAATTTCTCGAGCAATTGAAAACATTTGAAAATGAAAAAAAAGCATAACACGCCATCGTGACTGTTATTACTCTCCGAGCGAATATTCAACCGTCCTCCATCACGACGGTCGAACTCTCGAAATGGCCTATGGGCAAATTAGTCCATTCATTTCTGAACATTCGATTTTTCTGTACGCGAGAAATACAATTGACGAATGGTCAGTCGATACGTGGCATATGCCTCGTTAAATCCCAACAACCCTCTCAATTATTTTTGTTTTCTATTGGTCGGTGGGGAAACAATGTACGAGCTAAAATACCTATGCCAACAACGCATATAGAGTTCTTGCAGTACATACATATGTGTATATTCTCAACGCGAAGGGTAGTACCAGGTAGCGCCCGATTTCCAGGGAGGGGGGAGGTTGTGACAAAGGTAAAAGGAAAAAAGAAGCGAGATAACTAACAGCGTACGAGGGATGGAGAGCCGTACGATAAAGGAGAAAAAGGTTGCTACTACCGGCGCTGTTTATCGAAAACGTCAAGCGCAGATGACGACGTATCAAAAACAGACCGACGGGAAGCAAAAGCCCGTACCCGCCCCCCCTGTATCACGCTTGATTTCGCATACTCGAAGCGTTTGTTTATAGTAAAGGCTGAACGGAACTCGTACCCCCGAGCGTACGGGGTTGGATATACACTGTGCGTTGTTACTCTATCGCACCCCTGCGCGGAACTCTACGCGGGGGTCCCTCTAGGTATGCCTTTGCAGTCACACACCGACGGGACCGCCCGACGGACTTTTGCTCTTATCGTTTCATCGGGAATATGAAGGATGAAAAGCCGCATGCCTTAGCGGAAATATCGGCTATTTCTCTCGAATCCTGCCATCATTGTACCTTTCTTCTCCTTTCGCTCTGCTATCGGATTCCAGAAGCCATTAATCGCGATATTACCCGAACAAGCTTTTCTTTTTTTGCCCCTATCGCGGAAGATACAGTGACGAAACATGACGTTTCATGTATCTTCACACTGATTTTCTTACCGACGAATAACAAAAATATCGGATTTTGAAAATAAACCGGAACCATCGAACACTGAGAAAAAGGATATTATTTCCTACTATAGCGAAGAGTTGCCAGGGAAATCGTCTATATAGACAGTTTCTGTTGGTATATATTCAATTGGTTAAACTGTAATTATGGTTGCAACCATGATTGTTTGTTATGGTCGTAACTATAAAATGTAGCCATTCCCCATGGGAATTATTTTTTATGGTATAAAGTCATTATTGTTGCGTTTACTATATAATTTGTTTTCAAACTGTTGCCGATTGCTAAAACGTACGATTTCATTAAATTTTACGTTTTAGCAATCGGCAACTTTTTGAAAAAAAAATTATATAGTAGACGCAACAATAATTAAAAGTAATTTCGACTTTTAAGAGAAACTTTCTTTACCGTATACGTTTGGTTATATCCGATGAAAGGGACCGTCCCTTTCATCGGATAAAACCAGATTGAAAAGAGTATAATCGGCAAGTGTTAATTCGTACCACTCTCGTCCAGTGATTTGTATCTGTCGCCGTGCAAAATTGTCGTACCTATAATTGCTTGCGACTGTGCAGAGACTCCCCCCAATCGATTATTCAAGCGAAGGTATTTAAATTATTTTCAACGTGGTTATACCTCAGTGGCACTTGTATCGAACAGGATCGTCTAGAGAAGTCGCGAGAAGCTTGAGACGTTTCCGCCCTCGAAGATGGATGAGCTTAATAAAATGAATTCCTCCGCTATCCAGTGAAGAGGAGTACTCGAGTGCAGCTATCGTCGGCATTGCCCTACGTCTACACGGAATCCCGTGATTCGTGTCAATATTAATACATGCCGGAATTCCTGGAATATTGAGACGAAAGCTCGGACGAAGTGTTCGGCACCCCGGGAGGAAGCTGGAACGGAAGAATTTAGTATTCAGTAGATACGACGGATATTTTGCATTCGGGATCAGACAGTGTCGACCCCATCAAGACGGATCAGCGAAACGAAGCGCTTTCGGGTGGTGGATAATAAAACGCGATTGCACGGATTGCCGTACAGGCCCGCGTTCCCCGCGCTAATTGATCGATGACTCGGCTAAAGTCTTTTGACATATTACACGAAAACGTCGCGGACACAAGCCATGCAGGCGCTGTACCCTGCTTCCGGTAATGCTGTTGCTTGCTCCGGCGCAGGCCATGCCTAATGGGATATGCCTGTGTACGCTCATCCCACGGAATTTATCACGGTGATTCAGCAAAGCGATTGCACCGGTGGCAAATGGGTGCGCTTGGTCGCTCCCCAGTCCACGACGAGATAAAGTACGACGCGACATTCCTTTGGCGACAATTTTACGGTGAGAAATCGCACGTGACCGCAGTCGCGTGCGATTTCTCACCGCAAAATTTGTTTCGATTTTTTTTTTGCACTCGGATTCAAATGTATATTTTTAGACCTCTCATTATCATTTTTCGGACGACGACCGGAGGATTGCGGGCTATGAGAAAGTATACGGAATGTAAAAATTAACAATGATTACCAAAATTTCCATGAATTATGCGGCGAGTAACGCAATAACAGAAATTTCTAATTTTTCATTTGTGACAGAAAAAATTACCGGATAAGCGATGGAATTTTTCAAGAGAAAATACTTCCGAATGTGCACGATGGATTGAACAATTTTAAGAGAACATTTTTCTTTGCGATGATATTCACATATCCACACATCGCAGACATGCTCGCCGCTTTAGTATTTTATGAAATGTAAAAATTGCTGAAACACACAGTATTTTTTCATGCGGAGCACATAATTGTTATTAATTTTTTTCCGTGTACATTGACAAATTTAGGAATTTTCATTAAAAAAAAATAATAATAATAAAAAACAAAAATCACTCAGATTATGTAATTAACCTGTAACCTGTCATTGTAAAAGGACCGAACTGACCGAAAAATAAAATTACCGGTGAAGCCACGGAATTATTCAATATACTTCCAAGAATGCACGAGGAATTGAAAAAAATTACAAGATCATTTTTCGTTCCGGTAATATTCACACATCCGCACCCCGCAGACATGCCCGCTGCTTTGACATTGCATGAAATATAAAAATTACTGGAACACCCAGTATTTATTCATGCAGAGTACAGCATTGTTGTTAATCTTTTTGACCGTGTACATAGACCAATTTTGGATTATTCATGAAAAAAATAGTAATAAAATTCGCCCAGCTTATCTAATTAACCTGTGTCACTCTCAAAGGACGAAATTGAGTAAGGGAATTTCGGCAATCTGCCTAATGCAAGCCGACTTTTTTTCGAATTTCCTCACGAATGTGTGATGGGAAATCGATGAATTCATTATCCGGAGTATCGGCACCCCGTTGGCTTCGAGTTAATTTAATACGATGTGAGTAGGTTTCGCGATTGAAAGACGACGAAACGGGGGGTCGATACACTTTTAATTCACTCTCGCCGTAGCCGTGAGTGAGCGGTAGTAAAGACGCGGCAAGTTTACGAAGCTGAAAAGCGAAAACTCTGCAAGACGTATGTATATTGATGAAGCCGGTCGAGAGAGCTTTAATCCCGAGACGGCGAAACTCCGCGCGAGCGGCCTCGATGAGAGACGAAAAAAAAAAGAAAAAAAACTTTGAACTTAATGACCGAAAGTTTATTGCCAGTCGTTCGCGTCAAATTCATTGAGGAGAACACTCTCGGAGGGCCGACAGGGCAATGAAGGCAATGCACGGGCTCGCGACTTAATCAAAGGCACTCCCTGCACCGACCGCAATAAAATCCAACCAATCTAAATTTAAGTCATTGCCGTCTGCACAGTACAGTATAAAATCGCGAATAAAATCTGAACTCAGTTCGTATTCTTTCAGAACTGAGATACAAATTTCTACGATAACTGCGAGACTCACCAGTCAGCCGGAAACAGCAAGGGAGAGTCGATCAAACCGATGATTTCACAAAAACTGCATTCCCAACAAAAAATTAACATAAACTTAAAAAAAAAACCGAAATCAGAACCGATGAAAAAATTCACTGACGACAACGTATAATGAAACTATTTGTGAGGCGTGAAAAAAATATATTTCCAACGTTTCTTTTTTTAATAATAGTCAAAACTTGATTGAGATATTTCGAAAGATGAAATTTAACGAGATCGAGAGGAGCCTCGGGGTGCGCGTTACGCGAGTGGCTCGCCGGACGCGACTGACAGCACGGTGTTGCGCCACGTGGGTGCGAACCACCCCGAGCTGCGCGTGGAAGGTTCAACGCGATCGGATAGCCACGTAACGACGAGTGCACACATAAACGACGTCGGCTCTCGGGATCATGCGCAATGCCGTGCGAGGCCTCGAATTCCCCTCTTTCACGTACACACGTATACGCGATAGAAGTTCGCGGACTCTCGACTTTTATTCTTCCGGTAAGCCGGGGCGTGGGCGGGCGCGTAATTAGTGCGGTGTACCGCCGTGATCGGATGCCGTTAGACTGCGTTTGCCGAACTGCCAGAGCTGGTCGCCCGCTATTTCGATGTGTCGTTCGCGCGCCCATTGAAACTGGCCGGTGACGATTCTGGCTCGACGTTTTAGCCGTTTTGCTCTCGGCCCGTCTGTTCACCACTTTCGTTCGGTCTCGCACATGCACAGCATGTACCGCAGACAGTATGGTAAAACTATAAAAAGCAGAAGGTACTCCGGAAACGTTAGAACGGAAACGGAAATTGCCGGAAGCGAGAGAGCAGTGGCGAGAGGCGGAGGAACAAAAAGAGAAAGTTGAAGCTTGATGAAGGGACAACGTGAAAAATGACGGACCGATGTTTTAGTTTTGTTTTATTGCACGGTCTGTCATGCGTACTTGAAAAAAAATTCAGCGGGCGGGTTGAGCGATCTTGTATCGGTCACCTAAGTTTCGAGAATCTAAATATTTTAAATGCAGAGTGAAGTTTCGATAAAAACCTTCAATAGATACAAGTTTCGGAATGTCGAGTACCAAATACTGAGGTCTCGCGCTATCGAATTATTGACATCTGACTGTTATTAAGGATTGAAAAAAAATCGATCCGACCGGTATTACCCGTTACACTCGAGTAATACCAGTCACCAATTTAAAAAAAATGTAACTATTTATATATTTATATAATATACTATTTATAGTTTATATATTAAAAATATTTTTATTTAATAAATGCAAAGATCTCATCTAAACATTACTTTAAAAATCAATAATTAATCAAATGTATGTTGCACCCATAAATATTGTATTTATCAACATATTTTTCTACCGGTTCTCGAATACACCGTAAACAATTTCGTATGCAATTTAATGAACCGGTAGCGAAAGTTTTTATGCATAAACTGCCATATTAAATTTCATGTGCAATTGTGATGAAAAATTAATGTACAGTATATTTAAAATTTTAGAAATACTTTACATTTAATTTTTTTTTTTTTATTTCTCTCTAAAAGTCCATTAATTTTTTATGACAAAATTATTACATTGAATTGAATGTACCAGTTTTTGCTTAAAAACTTCCATTCCAGTACATTAAATTTACAATTTTTTGAACAGTGTCAGGTGTTTGTCTTGCATTGAATATACGGCTAATTCATGGGGTGGTGAACGTGGCGAACCTCAAGTCATACGTAAATCATTTACCCTAATACATTTTCTGCTACGCGAAAACATATGAATGTCATACACCAACCATTTAAATCTAGCAACGTAGCGAGTGTAGTGGTCTCTAACGCGAAATATCAGGAGGTTTCGAGTTTGAATAACCGCAGCAATTCATGAGACTTTAAATAACCGTTAATTATATCGAATGTTACACGCGTAACAATGTACCTTGTACACAAGTCTCATTTCGAATGTTTCACCGGCACGCGATAACGATAAGGTTTCGCCTTACGTATACGTACGAACGACGTGTAAGTAAGGAGCAGAGGAACGTGCCAAGGGTTAACCAGCATTTTCGCCGCAATCACGGCGTTAATCTCGCAGCTATTCCGGCAAGTAGGAGCAGCTACCTATTTGCCGTGGCTCTATTCGGCTGGCCGGCTATAACACTACTAGTGCGCGGTTCTACGGTACCGTACATACCGCGGATACTGTAAACGACGTGCCGCACGGGCAATATTAGCGGCGGTAACGCGGTCGTCGATTCATCGATTCCTCGTTAGCGAATGGCTACGTTGTGCAACAATCCGTGCGGAACCGAACGACGGATCGCGAGAACTACTGAAATATTGATTAAAGGGCGAACAATCGTGATTTATGCTGTGAAGCAACAGCGCACGGTGGGAACACACACTAGCGACGATGAAAAAGATTTCTCCTCATCACTCTCATTTTCGTCGATGAAAAGGAAATCAGCAACATGAATTCGTAGTTTAGTGGATTTTTTGCTCGATCGAATCACCAGCAAATAGAGATATTGACCGTTTATGCTTCAACGTTCTGTACGTTCGGTGAGCACGCGCTATTATACGTTTTTTATGTCTCTATCGATAACACATTTCATTTACTTCTCGCCATTTATGTTATTGTATTTAATTTTTGTACTTATTTTTTGTTTGAATTAATTTACGTGGACGGAAAGAAAATCAGCAACGTAGATTCGTAATTTAGTGTATTATTTGCCCGATCGAATCGCCAACGAATAGTGACATTGAGGTTTATGTTTCAACGTTTTGTATTTTCGGTGAACAGGCGCGATTATAAAATTTTTTTTATGTCTCTATCGATGACACATTTCATTTACTTCTCGTCATTAATGTTATTGTATTTATTTTGTGTATTTATTTTTTATATTTTTCATTATTTGTATTTTTCGTTATTAGCCCAGGACACGTGAGCTTCCATATGCACGACGCTCCGCGAACTCTGTGTAAACAGCATGCGTCGGTTGATTTTTATGATGAAAAAACCCGTGACAATATAGATAGATGGATGAAAAAAAATTTTAATTTTTTTAAAAGCTTCGGGAATAACAAGGTATATTCGGGATGTCACTGTGCACTCAATTCCCAGCTCTGTGTACACGTCGGGGCTCGTGATTTTTTTACGCTAGCGAACTCGCTGTCAATGCTTACGGGCCTTTGAATTTGTAATAAAAAAAAATAAAAAATAAATAAAAATACCATCGAGCACGGAGGTAGACGAGAGAATGGGTTGAAACCAAAAGAGTTTCGGGGTAGAAACTAATTGTAGGTAATTGACTAATTGGTATTACGCAAAATAAAGTATGAAGTGAATTCGTTTCATAATGCGCATCCTCGGATTCATAGGACTTTCGAGAGAGCCCCAAGGAAAAAAGAAAGGGAGGTTTGAAGAACCGATGCTCGCTGGATGAGGGGACGAGATGGGAAGGTATGGAAAAAAGGGGTGAACGGGCCAGGGACGAGTCGAAGAATTTATTTCGTTTCCATTCGGCGTTCTGCGCATCCGGACGAACATGGTCCATACTTCCGAGCAGCTTGGTGGCGCCCAAGAGAAACGTCAAATAAAACGGAAGAGCCGCCCAATTGTACGTGGGAAAACAAAAGATTCACTTGACTCTCACAGAGGGTACAGTGAGCGCCAAGAGATCCACTCTGTCAGTGCTGCACTCGCCTTCTGTGAGTCATTCTCGGAGGAATTTAGGACGACTTTGGGCACACATTGGCGCAAAACCGTTCATGAATTTATTATGATGATTCGCATGATGCTGAAGGGGGTATCGCACCGAGGGGTTGTAACATCCACCGGCGAATAAAAACTAAAATACAGAACGAGACCGTGCGATTTATTTTTTCGCATGAATTCGGAAGTTAATTGAGTGAGCAATTTTAATCGCGCCGGAAACGATAAATGGTAGGCTATTTCAGCAATTACCAATGCCTGGCTTAAGTGTAACCCTAAAAAACGACCGCAATTACTCTTTGGTAAGAACAAAAAAAAATGTGTGCTTCAAAGGATTAAACCCACAAGTGGTATCGATTTCGTTTCGTGTTCAGCGCTGAAAATGCCTTTTCGACTATTACCAATGCCTGGCTTGAGTTTAACCCTAAAAAACGACCGGAATTACTCTTTGGTAAGAACAAAAAAAATATGTGCTTCAAAGGATTAAACCCACAAGTGGTATCGATTTCGTTTTGGGTTCAGCGCTGAAAATGCCTTTTCGACTATTACCAATGCCTGGCTAGAGTTTAACCCTAAAAAACGATCGGAATTACTGTTTGTTAAGAACAAAAAAAATGTGTGCTTCAAAGGATTAAACCAACAACTAGTATCGATTTCGTTTCGTGTTCAGCGCTGAATATGCCTTTTTGACAATTACCAATGCCTGGCTTGAGTTTAACCCTAAAACCGACCGGAATTACTCTTTGTTAAGAACAAACAAAAAATGTGTTCTTCAAAGGGTTAAACCAAAAACTGGTATCGGTTTCGTGTTCAGCATTGAAAGTGCATTCATTTATAGTTCGTTAGGTGATAAATTGATTTCGAAGTGATCATTCGCGATTGCCGTTAACCCCGCCAACCCTACATAAATGCAATCCCCTGTCTGTTCCGACTGTACGAGGAAAAAACCCCGCGCACTCTTCCCGTTAGATCTCCCGAACGCACCGCAGCATTTTTTTTGCAGATGCTCGTCATATAATAACGCAGCCGTTTGCGCTCGGGTACGGGGCAGGACACGACAAGATCCATCGAGAGTCCTCGTCTCGCCGATGCCACCGCTGTTTAAATGACGACAGGGGAAGGGGACTGCCCACCTACCGGCCACGGACTTACCAACGATCCTGGATGCGCTTCCGTGCAGGAAGCTGCTAATTACCAAGGCTTGTTTGAATCGTTACCGGGGTAGCCATCCTCTTTTCATCCTCCTTTCTCATGCCTTTCTCATTTTTTTTATTCCTCTCCTTTCGCCACCCTCCCCACACCGCCGGCACGTCCTGCACAGTTCGCTCAACCGGCATACCTACACTAAATCCTGGAGTCGTACGTATGCCCCGCGTAATAGAGGTAGCCACGAGCCTCGACCCACCGGTCGGCATTCAGGCAAACCGCACGCGGAAACCGAGAAATACTGGTACAAGGAAAAGAGGGAAGAAAGGGATGAAAAAAAAGAGAGACAAGAAAGCAACTGCATACTGTCTCAAGCGTGTTAATTAGGCGTGCTTTTGTTTCACGGCTAAAAGAAGTTCCGAATGAAGCAAATATGAACGATTCAGAGCACATTGCGCGCTACGTCGGACCGTTTCTTGTTCCCTTTTTTTTTCTTCGTCGTTGTAACCTTCCCGGTCCACCGTCGCACCGGCACCCTCCATCGGGACGAGAAATTTTTCTTCCTCTTCCTCCGCCACAGCGTGTCGGTTACGCTCGAGACTGTAGGCTGATTTCTTGGGGGAGAAGAAAAACGCAGGAACAAATGAGGAAGCCGAATAATGGACTGTCGTCTGTCGTCCTTTTGCTTCTCCCTGCCTCCTTTAATTATCGATGCAAGCAAACCTGCGGATTTTCTTCATCCCCCCCACCCCCCTCCCCGCCGCTACTTTTGTTTTGTACATTTTCTTTCCTTCTTCTTTCATTCACATCTTTTGGATCCCGGATAACCACGATGTTCCTGTGTATATTTGTTTTATTTTATTTTTTTATATAGTATATGCAGTCCAGTCATCTGGCAGGCTAGTAGAGCGAGCGTGGTGACCCGTACAAAAGACACGGTCTAGACTGGAAGTTGTCCCGGAGGCTATAATAGTCGTAGTAGTTGGTTACGGCCTGGTCGTACGACCTATCGAGGATTTCCTCGTCGAGATAGCCTCGAGGGTCGCTACGACGTCGTCGGTGCCACCGGCGAGCGGTAGCGGTGGAGCGAGCGAGAGCGGATAAGGGAAGCCAGTTGAAGCTTATCTGGAATCCGCGAGGCTGGCCCGCCCCGAGGCACGAATGATTCCGACGATCATGGAAGGAGGGATAAACAGATTCGTTCCGGCGGACGAGATAGTGAAGGTGGACTCGGGGAAACCTGATTGAACGTATTTGTCCGGTCGGAGGAAAAAATATCTTGAATCACAATGAACATTTCCGCCATGAATAATAAACTTGTGTACTTTAAAAAATGCAACCTTTGCACAGTTTCATAATTTGTTTTTTTTGTACCTCTTTCGTAAAACCGCCGTCCAGTGAATTTCAACACATGGTGGACCGGTGAATATGACAATGTATTGAGATAATGGTGCGATAATTATTAAATAATTAATCAACTAATCAAAGATAATTAAATCAATTCACTATTTTTATTTCATTAATACTAAAAAATATGATTATTAAAATTTACACAATTAAATCTTTAACAAAATAAAAATTAAATAAATGTAATTTAATCTTTAACGTTGCGGGAAATTGTACTAAGTATAATGATAAAAAAGATCGACTGTATCATAAACGGATATACTATTTCCGAAAAAAACAAACCTTGTCAGTAAAGAAAAAAATATGTACAATTACAGCAATTATGCAAGTAAAAAATAAGGAACGTAAGTTTTATGAAAGTTTCACTAGAAGAGCCTACAAGATCAGTGAGCAAATTATTAAAACGAAATTGAAATAAAAAACGTTTAATCTAAAGAGCCACGGATAGATTGTTAGAAACTTTTGTCTTCGCGTTTGAGTGGTACAGTGAGAGAAATATGCGTTATGCGTTAAGGAGCTGATTAATAAAACCCCGTAATTTTCCCCGGAATGTACCCTTCCCCTACGAAACTATGTCTTGAGACCTAGTTGCCCAATTATTTACGTCCTCCGAGCATTCAAGAATGGAATTTCAAAATTTCCGTCTCGCGCACCTCATTTTGCCTCGCCGTGTTTGAGTTCAGACGTCGAGAAATTTCGGGACTAATATCTCTCCGCTCATCTATGACTGCTGCGCGAAGCTAAGCAATGAAGCCAAGACGCCAGTGGGAGCGAGAGAGGAGAGGGGGTGACAAGGATGCATCCCTCAAGGAGTCTCATTACGCCGTGAATGTACGTGGAACGGAATAGAGAGGAAGTACAGTTGTTCTGTCAGACACACAGGAGCGTAGAGCGTACAACTCGGTACGGAGAGAAGCATGGAGAATCCTCAGTGGCTGCGGAGCGCGATTCATACCGTTGTACGTGTAGACCTACCGGTCGCCTGTGGATCAGCACCGGCACGGTTCGCCGCTTATTCTCTCCTGGCAACGATTCCTTAGCCCCAAATCAGCCCGACGCTTCCGTCAAACCGAAATTAACAGAGTACCGCCGATGGACTCAGGCTGACTCGGTACAGCGACTCATGAGCCCGGAGACCCTGACGTCTACGGGCGCCGTTTTCCCTTCCTTCGGGCACCGAGAATACGGCTCCTAACCACCCCTGCTGGGTCAGAGTGCGCGGGGAAAGCTCAAAGCTTCTCAACCTCCGAGCACCCCGACCCGACCGCAGAACCATGGAAAGACTCCCTCACCCGCTCGATGTTTACATTCCAATTATCCAACGTTTCGCCGCGCCATTATTAGTATTTGCATGATTTAGCAACGGAAGAAGCTCGCAGAACTGCTGGATAGGTGTATAGTTGGTGCTCGGTATACGTAGCTGATTTACCATCGCTTTCTGTGTTCCCGCGAACCGAGCCTTTACGAATCCGCTTCGTCGAGCGCGTATTCCGACCTATCGTTCACTCCCAGACCCAGAGCGGCAGCGCCGGATATAGAAGGGAACGCAAGAATGGACGAGAAAACTAACGTCAGCCCACGGTAATATTCCGTTCAGAGGCGAAAACTCAAAACCACCCGAGCGGAGCATCCGGTGGCCCACGGCATTCACAGCGACAGCGGGGAAAAACTTTCCACGTGTGAGAAAAACCCGGATGAGCAACGTCAATAATGGTTTGACCTTCCGAATGTGGAAGGGAATCCGTGTAAGCGGAGAATGCCGACAGCGAAAACTCTGAATTTCTAATGGGGAGAAACTTGAGATTTACCCAACGTAACATTTTTTTAGGTCATTTTTTTTTTTTTTTCTACACAAAAAGCGAAACGGAGAACGGGACGCGGAGAAATGGTATAAAGTTTAAGAACTAAAAAGGCAAGCGTACCCTGTTGGAATCGCAAAAAGATGTATAAATCTCGTGGAGCCAGAAATAGCGACGAAAAGAATACCCTCGCGATTTTCTGAGCCCGCGAGGGGGTCCCGTGTAGTAAGGGTGCCGCTGGCCAGCACGAGATAAATCAGGTCGTGCCTGGATACAAGGTATACGGAGGAGAATCAGTCCCGAGTATAGTTTTCGGGAGTGGTGCCAAACGAGAAGAAGAGGCCTGAGAGGAACCGAGTGCTTTGCAGGTTGTTACTCCACTTCTCGGATATTCCTCTCGGCACCTCGATTCGCTTATGCCTTCCCCCCCCCCTCCCGCCCCTCCCCCCACCACCGCGTCGAAGCTCCGAATAAAACTGGCGAAGCTTTCACACTATCGCGCGTTTCAGCCGAGCTTAAAAGGTACTCCTCGGTGCACGTGTCGATATCAAAAGAGAGCTCGCCATCAGCGCAGCTGCTGAAAGTTCCCAGCTTGGTGAGTACGTTGTATGCTAAGTACTGCTGCGACTCGCGCGAGCGTCAAAAATATTAATGACAAGCTTGGCACAGCCGAGAAATCATCGACGGAGAAGATGAGTGTCGGAGGCGTCTTTTACACAAATGCGTAAATCCGAATCTATCGGAAATGGACGTTAAATCGAGGATAAAGATCGTCGTCGTTATTGAATACAAATCGGTCTCTGCCTTCTTGCTCGGGAACTTGGCCAACTGTGCATGAAGATAAAAAGACGTTTGGGGATGGGAAGAGTCTCCGAAGAGAAAAACGACCAAACGAGAAGAAGCAACGTGAAAACAAAGAAACAGAAATAAAGAAAGACCGAAAGAGTGAAAAGAGTTGGAAGAGGGATTGCTTTGTCGGTGGGGGGAGGAGGAGAAAGAGGAACCGCGCTAGGGGTTCTCCTTCAAGCCGAAATGCCCCGGTCTACCCATCTTAAAACGCCAGAGCTTTTTCACCATTTACACGGTTAAAAGGTACTATATATTTCTCTCGCTGGTGAAGGGTATGCGTTGAGGGCTAGGTTGTAACCTTACAGCTTCGGTGAAGAGCTTTAGCACGCCCAGCCTCTCGAAGAACCTGCTAAGAGCGTAACTCCTACCAGTGGCACAGGCAGAAGTAGCTCCGCACAGCTGGAGGAGTCGTGGTTGTGCGACGTGAAAGGTTCGGAGGTTGCACGGGAAGGTGGTTCGAAAAAGTCGACAGCGACGGAGGCGGTGACGATGATCGTCACAGGTCCCATTCGCAGCCGCGCTGCACTACGACCCTCATTGTCTTTGGATATGGAAAACAGCCCGAGCCCGACTTGCAACGGTATGCGAAAGAAAGAGTTCCACTTGCTTTTCTATGCCTTTTTGCTCACTGCTCTCCACAATAGTGCATCTGTGTACTTGCTGCAGAAGGGTACAATGGGATGATCGGGTTTCCAAGAGCCGCTGAAAGATTGCTCGTCGACCTATCGTCAATACGTAACTATCCTCGTTGTCCTGGGAAAGCTTCGTTCAACGGGAATAGCACAAGGATCACTGGCATTCGCCGGTTCTACGATTATGTACCATCCACCCAGACGTTGCTTCGGTGCTGCATTTGGACAAATGAGCGACTACCGCAACGGCGCATAGGCACCAATTTCGACGAACACAGTCATTGTGGGAGAAGAAAAGTCTGTTCATGCATAGAACCGATAAAAATGCAGGAAAAAATAAATAACAGAAGAAAGCAACGTTTCCATATCTCCTGTTCGCTGCCGCGGACTTCCGGTTCGATTGATATTGAAAACGGCAAACCCGGGAGAAGCAAGAAGACCATGCAAGGAAACTGTACCGGAGTAACGGACTACGTGCTGCAATCGCTTTATACCTCTTCCGTTCTTTTACTCTTTTGATTTTTGTTTTTGTTTCTTTTCTCTTGGCCCCGTCGCCGAGTGTATCGTTCATCGACAACCGCACTGTCGACTGAATGGCCCTCGCTCTCAACGCTCGCCGTTTTCACCCGTGAGCCATCTCTCTTATCTCTGACCTCAACCAAGACTTCGGCAAGTGCAGTTACTCCCGTACGCCCCATAGTGAATGGCTCCGATTTCACGGACCTTCCACAGTTTGCCATCCTCCTCGAACCACCCTCCCTGCATCTTACACTCCGAACCGGCTTTCTCGTCCTTTTCCCACTCCTGGAACAGATCTGATATTCACGAAGTTAGGGAATAAAGGGGCTAACCGACTAGAGACGTACTTCTTCACCGACACCGATGGCCCGGACACTAACACCGCGATTCCAGAACAGAGTTATATACGAACAGGGCAATGCTCACTCGCTTGGGAATGAGCGCGGTTATATCTAGTTTTCTCTTTGGACCTTCGACCCTCGCTTACCTACCTCTGTCTCCCTTACTCTATCTATACTTCAGTCTATCACTCGAGTCTCGAGTAGTTTACCAAACGGTCAGTGGCATATAACTACTAGTTTTGCGAAGGGTTCCTCCGGCGCTTTGGGGATGGGGGGAGGGGCAAGATTCTAGAGAACTAATTCCTTTTCAACTTGGAGCGCGAGGGTGATTGTTGTATGGAGAGACGTGCATGCGTCTACCAAGTCTAATGTCCACTCTTGTATCTTAATCTGGCATGAAGATTTTGTCAACAGAGACTTACGCTGAGAACTTCTCGAATGCGAATTTATAACTGCAAGTATCTCGACACTTCAGGCCTATTGTAGGGTAAAGCGGGGCAAAATGGGACAACGGGGCAAAACGGGACATTGAGCAAAACGCAAGTTTCCAATCATTTTTGGATGTCCCATTTTGCCCTATTGATACATCCGGATTGCCTGTGCCGTTTTGTCCCATTGTCCCATCCAAAAATGATTGGAATATAGCGTTTTGCCCCACTGCACCATTTTGCCCCACCGTCCCGTTTTGCCCCGCTTCCCTACATGAATTCCGTACTTGGAGACTTTCCATATTGATCAATTTCCCCCGCATTACAAATCTAGGATGGAACTTTTTTGGTAGCATGGTTGATACAGAGAATACGTCCAGTGCATTCAGACAGCACTCTTCGTCAAGGTCTGCCATGGACACATTTATCCTGAGGGTCTTTTGATGCGGCGCTTTTTTAGAAGCGAATTTCAATGATACATAGAAACTGCTACGTTTTGGTGGCTCAAGTGCTTCGCGCCTTCGCACCGTTAATGACTCACTTCAGATCTCCAAAGCGAGCGTCTTCATCAGGAAACCTCACCGCAAAGACGATAGCTCCTTATCTACTTACGGGTTGAAGGATTACACGAGGGTGGATAAAAAATGTGAGTGCCACTTTCTGCTTTATGCGCTTGGTCAATGGCCTCTCGTATCCACGGGCGGCCGTGGCGGAGTGTCGTTTAAAGAAATAAAAGGAAACTGGTGTCACATGGAGATAGTACATGTACGAAGACCCTCGTATTTTTTTCGTTCCGGAGTATCGCGAAGAGAAGGTAGAGAGAGTGGGTGAGAAACAGATGAAAAAAAGGAATATTACAAGCATCTCTGTAGTATGCGAGTGACTCGTTGAAGATAGCCATCTCGTTGGCTCCTCCTTGGGCATCGCGTTGTTTTCCCCGGTTTCGGCTTCTATCTACGGTATGCGAGAAACCCCGCGGCTCTTCCTCCCCCATAAAGAAAGCCCCGCCGGGCCCAGCTTCCGCTTTTTATTCATTCTTCCATTTTTTTTCGTCCTACTGGTATAAAATTCTGACTTGGCCCACCTCGCCCCCCCCCCTCTCCCCATGTTGCTGGCATGGATGTTCCGGGCCTTAATTATGGATCTGATCCTTAAGGGTAAGCTTTAGGTGAATTTTTTTTTGTTAGTGTACTTTAGTCTATTCTTCGTAATGCACTTTTTATAAGATTTATGGAATTCATATGATATACATTGCTCACACTGAGAAAAAATAACATAGTAAAAGCAACAATACTGACTTTATACCATAAAAAATAGTTCCCAGGGGGAACGTTTGCATTTTATAATTATGACAGTGACAAAAAATCATGGTTGCAACAATAATTATAATTTAACCAATTGAATATATACTATCAAGAACTATCTATATAGACGTTCCCCCTGGGAACTATTGGTATAGTAGAAAATACTATTCTTTTTCTCAGTGCATGATATCGAAGCTGGAATACGAAGTCCCGTTCCAATGACGCACATTCGCATGGAAAAGGAAGATAATGAAACTTCCATCCGCAGTAAGTTGCCGCTCGAAATTTTTCCGAACTAGATTCTCATTAGATAAAGTTGATTATCGCATTCGCGTATCTGCTTCCGATTGCCCTCTCGATTGATTGACTTCATTGATTTCGTGCCCGAATCCTGAGATCTAGACGGGAACCACGAGAATTACGTTATTAGCGGTCAGAGGGCATTTCCCTTTTTCTCGTGGTCTGCCCCGGGGCAATAAAAATAATTCTCGGGACTCTCGGTGGCTCGCAGTGTCCAGCGTACGCGCGAGACCGTGCTGGAGACAATGCCGTGCGGGGGTCCGGCTCCCCATTTCTTACGGACGAGCCAATGGAAACCGAGGGAATATATGGATGACCATACAGCCCCACTATAGCGGCTGCAGAAATTTATGAGACTCTTACGCACACACGGGCTTATCGCGGGCACTGTGCGCTGTAGAACTGTATGGGTGCCTTTGTACAGTATACAGGAACATCGGTGCGTATGGACGAGAGCAGAAGTGGAATAAGTGGAGCCAGTAATGAACGCAAGGGAGGAAACTCTTTCCGGCGTTTACCGAGTATAGATATGTGCACAGGATATATCTCGCGCGTACTATTACTTTCGTCGTCGTCGACGGAACGGCTGCCGGTGTATCGCCGCATTAGGAACGTTGAACATCCGCCAAATACGCTGGAGCCCGGTTACTATAATTTTTTTTTCTCCCTTCTTCCCCATCTTGCTGGATCTCCGCGCTCGGGCTCTACGGTACGCGCCCGTTCACTGAGACCGGAGACCGAAGCGCGCGAGCACCTAAATAGTAATAAAAGGGCGCGGGCCGTACGAACGTACGTTGCATCCGGAATAAATTAAATTGGCTGCTGCCGCTCGAGTCCGCGGCATGAAAAGAAGTCTCGGCACACACGGAGGGAGCGAGCGAGAAAGACGGGAGCGAGAGAACCCGTAGGAGCGACCGGTATCATCATATTTACTCAGCGCTGTAGCCTTCCGAAGTATCACTCTTGGCAAATTTTAGCTCTTCTCTCGAATGTACCGAGCGGGTGTTCGGCATCGAGGGCTTTCAGAGTTATCGACGGTTTTTCTCGTTTCAGAAATTAATTATTTAATTACTGAAACAGACTCTGTAGAATGAATATGGATACAAATGATTTTAATCGACGGTGAAATGGTCAGTCTTTTCGCAGCAGCCGCGGAATACCTATAAGGGTAATGGCAGAACAGATCAATTTTTATTTTTATTCTTTATTGAGACACTTTCAGCTGAAATGCTCGATTTTTTTTTAACGATTTTTACAAAAAAAAAAAAAAAACAGATATCGAGCAACTGCTCGTGTGAAAACATTAGAGTTTCGAAACTTCCGAACACTTTATTCGCCTCCAAGCCAGATATCTAATTGCAAGAAGAAAAACTCTTCGCGTTTCGACCACGAATACAGAATTTCAGATGACGCTTCAAAATAAAAATATTACGACTCGGAAAACCCGTCGATGGCGATACATACATATATATTTTTATGAATATGAATAAAAACGGCGAAAGAGTAGGTTTTTCTTTGGACAAAGAGATCCCCGACATAAATCCACAGTACACGCGGGATGCACCATCTGCATCGTAAATCGCGCGCGTCCGCGCGATCACCGAGGAGTCCGAAAGAAGGTCATTGAGAAGAGAAGAGCGACTGTGGGAGCACGGAAGATGGGTGCGGGTGGGTGCTGAAGTATACTGGCACTTTGTATTCCTTTCTCGCAACGACGAGCAACTCCCGCGAAACTCTCGAACCGTGGTCCGATGGTGGTGGAGTTCAATGATTCACCATTTTTCTCGTGTCCCAGGACGCGGAGGATATATCGTATAACACATACATAGTGCGATAGCAGTTTCTCGAAGAAAAGGGACGGACACTCCTACTTTTACCACCCGTCGTTTCGTTGGGGTAAAAGAAACGCTGAGGAATAGGATACCAATCTTGAATATACAATCGTTGCACATTCCGGTGGTGGGAGAGTGTGCGAGCAGGGTGGAAAAAACAGTGCTCAAATTTTAGGATTTTCATTTACATATAGGAGGGTTGGGGGTAAACGGGCACCGTCTAAACTTTCTTATAAATGGCTTGTTTCACTTTTCTGACGTTCCTTACATAAGAAATGTATGGAAAATAAGTCAAATTGTTCATAAAACCAAAAAAATATATATCGTTCGAATGGGAATTTTTTAAAAATTTGTTCGGAACTTGTTTTGAAAATTCGTTAAGCAAATTAATTTTTTTTATTTATTTTTCATTAGATTTTTGATCTAATGAATTTTCCGCATGATTTTTCATGAAACCTTCTTTGTTGAATTTTCGCCGCGGCCTTCTCTTTTAGATATCAACAAGTTTCGTATTGTTAATTTGAATTTTAGCTCATGGAATTGAATTTATTCAATTCAATGGCCTAAATATTCGAATGCTTGCAACATTCAGAATTTGGATACAAGGTGAGAGCCCATGAGAGTGTCTATAAGAGAGTCTCGTCGCCTTGCCTTTATTATTAATTATAATATAGATATACATATAGTAAGGAGGCCCACAGTTATAGTCACCGGATCGCAAAGCGCATGAATTATACTGCAGAGAATATATTCTTGAATTGGCAATAGCGCGGACGTACTATCGGCCGATATCCGTGACGAAAGAGGCGGATCGACGTACGGAGCGCGTCTCTCTAGACGCGTAACTTTTGATATCGCATGATTTTACATGAAACCTTCTTTGTTGAATTTTCGCCGCGGCCTTCTCTTTTAGGTATAAACAAGTTTCGTATTGTTAATTTGAATTTTAGCTCGTGGAAGGAATTTATTCAATTCAATGGCCTAAATATTCGAATGCTTGAATTAGAAGACACGGTGAGTGCCCATGAGAATGTCTATGAGAGAATCTAGTCGCCTTGCCCTTTATTATTAAGTATAATATAGATATACATATAGTAAGGAAGGCGCACAGTTATAGTCACCAGATCGCAAAGCACACGAATTATACCGCAGAGAATATATTTTTGAATTGACAATAGCGCGGACGTACTATCGGACGATATCCGTGACGAAAGAGGCGGATCGACGTACGGAGCGCGTCTCTCTAGACGCGTAACTTTTGATATCGTCTGCAGCAGTCCTCATCGGCTCTGTGGGCAGCGCGAAACCAATATATCCTTCACCGTATTTCCATTCCGGTTGCGATAAGCCGCACGGCCTCGCATTCATGTGTAAATACCCCTTTTCTCAGTCTGCTGCAGAGACGTAGGAGGGCATAGCGCAGAGTCGAATGGGGGTGAGAATCCTAACTCCACTTACGGAACCGCAGCCCATATACAACGATGCAACCACCGGGGAAACCGCGTGCGGGTGGGACTCCATCGAGTTCGACGAAAATCTCCTAAGTTCCTCGTACGACCCCGGCATCATCATCGGTCACGAAGAAAGTTCGGCAAACTTTCAATGTCGTTCGTGGATCTATCGCTGGATCGGACAAATGGTCTTCGGATGGAGCGCCAGAGACGCTATAGCGGATCAGTAACTGCTCCAACATCGGATTCTTCATCACCGATCGACCTATTGCGTATCGAACAATGCAAAGTGTAATTGAGAAAATTCCGACCGTCCCATTGATTTCCCACCCAAATGAGGTTAAACGTATCTTTAATCTAAAATCAATTGGACAATCAGTCTTGTATTCAGCGGAGACTACAATGGTCGTGGGAAGCCGAGAAACTTGGCACGCCCGGACGTCTTGATTTCGCGATAGACCGATCTCATTAGAGCTTCGAAACTACTGACCCCAGCTCTTTGGCCGGGCCTACGAAACGGCCGGGGTGACCGACTTGATAGGGGATGCTCGGCTCTGCACCACCATCGATTTCGTCCGTACTATACCGCAACGAGTCTCTTCGTTTGATGATACCGCAAGATAAAATATTCCTCGTGGAAGTAAACGTCAAGGGCGATATGGGACGGACTTGGGCGATATCGATGGAACGTGGGTTTTCCGAGAGAATCGTCAGACGGGTATGCATATGCAGTCGTCGCTGCATAGCATGGTGCTCAGGATGGAAAGAGAAACGGGCAGGGGTACGCAGACGTCGTCGGCGTCCAAGAGAAGAAGGGTGAGACCGTCCAAGTTATCCAACAGCACCAAAACGGAAGCACCAAGAGACGAGAGAAATATTCGGGACTGTATATACTTTGAAATACTTTGAAACGATGGGCTCGTGTCCAGCATGAAAGTACACAGACATCGCGGCCCGATCTCTATTCTGTGCGACCGTGGCATTGCCGGACTGTTCCGACCGTCTTTCGGTCTCTTTCTCCTTTCAATCTTTCCGGCTCTCCGGCGGTCGCCTGGAGAACAGAAACAGTACGGAAAAGCCGTTGCGCACGGTCCACGTACGTTACATGTTCACGTATACTTACATAGTGCAGTACGGCGCGCGTCTACGTGTACAGTACTGGGTGTCGCGAAATTCGCACCGAGCAAACGTCATTTTCGTCGAACACGCCAATAGTCCCGACGCCTCAGCACATCAAGCATTTCTGTTTACAGTCGTCTCTCGTGTATTTTGAAAACTCGAATCCAAGACCGATCATTTGTTACTATAGGCGTCCGGGGCCCACTGCGATAGGTGGGAGTTTACCATACAGTGAACAACCGGATAAGTTAATATCGGATAAGTTAACACTACCAGGTAAGTTAATAAAATAGGGTAAATCAGGGTGGGATAGCCAGGTGGGTGTGATGGCCACACGTAATATCTTTTAACGTAACAAACAAATGGCGCCGCCGCTTGCAGAGTTTTGAGTATATGTGGATACAATGCGATTGCACACAAACATTTAAGATTGTACGTGCAAGGGTCAATACGAGCGGTGAATCCCTATTTCGAGGTAGCCAGAAATTTCGCGAGCTATAGTTTTAGTGATCTGGAGACATACTAAATTATAACTTTGCTAGTATATCAACATTGCACTTTATAGTTGGATCTTTCAAGTAAAGATTGGCGCGTAGTACACCTATTTAAAAAAATGTCTTCTCTAAATTTAAGCAGCGGCGATTTTTCGCAGAAACTGAGTGACATGGACACTCATTTTCTGGAAGACATGGCTGCTTGTTTTTCGGGGGATATGGCTATGTCAGTGATGGCCATGTCACCCGGATATTGCGGGTGAAATGGCTACATCAGTGGAGGTGGGCCACTGTCCGCAATAGCAGGCGGTGGTCATATCACCCGTATACGCGGACATGAATGAAAAATCTTATTTTTTCCCAACTACACTAAAAAGGCCTTATTTCATGGCTGCAACGGGGAGGAAAGCGGCCGATTCTTGACAAGCGGGTGGAAAAGTAATTTTGCGAGAGGAAAAATAATTTAGCGAGAGGAAAAATAATTTAGCGAGAGGAAAAATAATTTAGCGAGAGGAAAAATAATTTAGCGAGAGGAAAAATAATTTGGCAGAAGGCATAGAAATACGTCCACTTTTTAGCATAGTCTCGAAAGAAATAGCGTATGTCACTCGGGAGGAAGTGCATTTTCACCGCGTGTGAATTTCTACTCTTGCTTCGCTCGGACATCAAACTTCACACTCGGTGAAAAGACGCACTTTTCTCTCTTGTGGCATAATATACTAATTCCACCTCTCTTGCACGCACGCATTATCCGGCCACTGTGTCCAGTCGTTGGGACGTTTATCTTAGAGAGTTGAAACACTCTTGCCAATTTGGTGCCTTCGATAAGAATCGTTGTCTCAATAAAAATGACATACACTAATGACTTCCCCAAGTTAATATCGCGAGACATTAACTTATCCGGTCATCTACTGTATCTCCCGTAAGAGACTATTGCTCCATTATTTCAATGGTCCTTCAAAGTATTCTACACTGTTATACTACATAGACGCGCGGTACCGAAAGACTCTTGGCACCTTGGGAACTGACTACTTGACAATGTTATTAAGCGATTTTGGCACACCCTGTATGCACACAGTTCGAAATATATCCACTTGCATACTATATAGGCGTACAGTACTGGTAGACTCTTGGACCCTTGGACATGCTGAGCGAATGATAGGGGTGTGCACTGTGCCTTTGCAAACGGCACAGCTACGTTTACTATCGCGGCAGGGTAGTGTACCACGGGAGATCCTGCGATGCTGCTGGTATCTGTTCTTAGCAGTGTGCCTCACTCGCTCCGACGGTCACCGTAAAAAGAACGCGAATAGAAAGGCTTCCGGTTTATTCGAATACCGTCCGGATAACGGGAACGGATAAGGGACCTCACAGAGCACGGTCGAATATAAGCGTGGGCGAGAAAACCATTGAAGACGGATCTTCGATTGTCACGCAGAAAACGAAAAAATATGCGCAACATATGAATGACTAGATACGCAAAATTCCTTTGATCGAGATAACAAAATTGAATAGTTATTATTATGATAAATAATAATAATAATAATAATAATAATAATAAGAGCTTATGAATTTTAAAAATAAAAACTCCCTAACAACTTGCGCATGCCACTTATCTCCAGATCGATAGGTACAATGCAATTACGCCGATGGGCTCTTCAGATCTCGAAGACGTAACGTTTCTAGGAAGACCGTCTTCTGAGAGATCGTTACGATTATGGCGAGTAATTGAAGGTCTTGCCAAGAGTCCGCGTCGAACAGAGAGCCTCTAAGCAATCATCGTTGTCGTCGTCGTCGTCGTTGTATTTCGCGATGAAAGGCGCTCGCCAATATTGTACGACTACTTATGATCGACCAGCGAGCAGAAGACGAAGTTTCGATCTATCCTCGATGTTAGAACTTCGGTTTAGAACTTTGATTTTCTATTTGTCGCTCGTCTGGTTTTCAGCTCGATACCGCAAATCGCACTTATTTCGTCGTTCTTCTTTCGTCGCTGTCAGAGGAGCCAATGACAGGATATTAAAGTAGGTATAGCGAACGGCCGAGAGCGATGCAGACTGCTCAGTCTGTAAATATCCGGTGCATGTTGGTGTACTACTCTACCGCTGACTGTGGGACCAGGAAACCTCTCTGCCGCGCCCAGACCTTCCTCATTCGCTCGCTTTGCTCTAGTATAGAGTGCCGGCTAACCTAGCTGCTGTTGCTGATGCTCTACTCTCACAATGAGAGAATGAAAGTGGAGTGCGGGAGATGTGAGGGAAAGAGATGCGACGGACGGATGGACAGACGGACGGATGGACGTACCCGGAGAACTCCGGAGAGCTCGCAATCAACCGGTCAGCACCCTGTGTTACACAGACATATATATATGGTGTACGTTATATATGTATGTACCGCAACTACGTCGAATTTTATGGATCCCTAGCACGAATATGTTGTAACATCTTCAGCAGGAAACTCCGGGTGATTTACTTGAAGCAATTTATATCTGGACTTGTATTACCTCGGGTTTAAAATGTCTTGATTATTCGGTCATTTTGTGATTTTGAAGGTATGTTGTAATTATAGGGTAACTATGTGATATTAAGCAATTTATATCTGGACTTATATTACTTTGGGTTTAAAATGTCTTGATTATTCGGTCATTTTGTGATTTTGAAGGTACGTTGTAATTATAGGATAACTATGTGATATTAAGAATGTACTTATCTTTTTCGTCATTCACTCTATTGTTTGGAACTGTCAAAGAAGTAGTTTTTTCCATTCCTATTTGAAATTCATGTTTTTCTATAGTAAAAAAAATTGATTTGATCGGATTCCGACAAAAATATCCTGTGACTCAAGTCCTTGATAGGAAGTTCCTCGGGAACGACTTAGCATCTCTAAAGTACATTAGTTCTTAACTGTAAAAAAATTGGAGATCATTATTGTGAGCTAATGTTCGAAGTATTCAAACGAACTTTTGTCAAAGTGCTGTCCATGCTATTAAATATCACTGTTACTTGTAGCAAATAGGAGAAGGAGACGCGCTGCCTCAAGCGAAGTATGCACTGCGACATCGCTAATTAAAATAGTTTTCCCCAATTTATGCCTGCGGATACCTCCAACGTTTATGGGCACGCGTTATGGGTGGTAGGAGAGAACCGATTCAGGACCGAGCGTGAATTTAAGAATCTTATAAAGTTTCGCCGGCCACGATGGCAACGCGGGCGAATTTATGAATTCCAATGACGAGAAATATTCTCGGGTAGCCATTCTTTAGTGCGGGTTAATAAAGACCGCGCACGGTCTCGCGGGAGCGCGAACCGCGGTGTTACCGAGAAGAGGACACATGCTCCATCGTGATGTTATATATGCCTTGAAATGGGGTTGGACATCGCAGCCCCGGAGGTATTACGAATTTTTAAAAGAAATTCTTCAAGAGAGGCGAGCGTCGACCAAAAAATGTATCGACCCTCGGCATATACATATTACTTAGGTTTAAGTGATTAATATAATTTTAGTAAATTTTTTTACCTTGCCAATTGTTCTGATGTTACCTGTCTGGACGGAGGTAGACTTCGCACGCACGCCATTAATTAAATGCGTCTCAGGATACTTTTAATTAGCGAACTTTATTAATCAGACTTTAGCAACGTGCACGCGAGAGACGGACAGCCGGTGGGAGAGCAGGAGGATCAAAACCCGTGCGTGCGCCCACGAACATTAACGCAAAATTCTAAAATATTATGGAATGTATATATGTGTAAGAAGTTTGGGCGAATAATGCGGAACGAACAGCAGGGTTTCATGCCTCATATGTTTCGTGATATACCGTCGTTCTTATGTGCAGTGTACTCTGATATAACTATACATATTTCGACGCGTCGACGATAATTAAATTAAGTTCACCATTCGGTTGATTAAATTAGAGCCTAACAAAAATTGATGAAGAGCCGTGCACCATAGCAACCACTACCGCGCAAATGCAGCACGTGATCGCCCCCGAACGCTTCATACAATCGATCAGTTGTTCAACTGCTAATGCATCGGCGAAACTTAGTGGCGCAACCAATGTCACTACGACTGGGCTTGGAGATTGCCATGCACGGTCCAAAAGAAATATTCTGTTGGTAATTTAAAAAAATGATAATTGTTAATTTTTTTAGTTTAATTGACAATTTAATTTAATTAGTTTGGAATTAATTAATATCTATCAGAATACTATACTTTAACGGGCTATGAAATCGGGAGACATTTTTCGCAAAATTTCAAAGTGTGTAAATGTCCAATTACTTTTTTTTAATAGCTTCCAATTTTTCCCTTGTACGAAAAATTGTGTTTCCGGATTTTTAAATATTGTTCTTTCAAAATAAAGGACGTACAAAAAATGCATAAAATCCATATAAACGTTTATAATAAACCTTTCAAATGCAAAAACTTACTGCAACGCTATTTGCACGAAATTATCCGTTTCCAGTCAACGTATTTCAATGAAAGATTGGTCCTAATAAAAATATAACTCTTTCGCGTGATCGTCGTCATTATCGTCAAAACTGCACCTTCCACACGCCTCCCTTCGCTTCCGGAGTGCGCCGAAGTATTCCGACGATTTTTTTCTTAATCCTCTTCGCATAATTCCACATCTCGTTAAACACGCTCATCAATTTTATCCCACGTCAGCCTTCTGCAACTCTCGCGGGTAATTTGATTACCTTAGGTCACGCTTCGTGGCTTCCTTGTTCTCGCGATGAGCGCACCCGAGATCCCTCCCCCCCTGGTTATGCTTGCTTTGCTCATCGGCGTCGGCGATTCGACGGATATGTCTACTGCCATGCTTGTGCACGTGCTTTTCACTTCGCCCGAGCTAGACCTCAGGAATTGCGTGAAGGGCAGAAACCCCTTTAAACTTCACTGGCCCGAAATCGAACGGGCTTGTAAAAAAAAAAAAAAATACCATTTTTCCGTGAAAATACTTCCATCAGTCGGGATAGGATTACGCAATGAGAAAATTATTCGACTGACAAATGAGTCCTCACATTAATAGGAAAAAAAATTGTAATTAACCCATCAGCGGTTCCTGAAGCTGATTTTTATAGGTTCTGGACTTTTTCTGAATTTCACGAAAAGCGTTACACAGACGAGCGAAGGAATTCTTCACGCATGAGGTTCTAAGGCGATTTGCAATCGCCTCCTTCCCGCCCAAGCCGGGCTCGGTCGGTAACAAAAACTGTAATGAACTTTTTTCACGGGTCCTAATAACTTCCGGTCAAAAGCAGATACCCACGTGAACCGGACATCGATGCGTCATACGAGAATTTGTTTTTGAAGGTAAATGAGCCACATAGTAAAAAAAATAAATTATTTACTGTTTTTATTATCGACCGCGGTGTTTCGCATGCTTTTAAGGAGGTTGGAGTGCTTCCCACTAGTGAAATAATTGCTGAATTAAAAAAAAATATACTATACCGGATGGTGACTTGTATTACAGCATATACCTTCAACCTACACTGAGAGAAAGGTTTAGTAAAAATTACCGATCATCTAAGAAAAATTATTATGATACTACTATGATACTACTATGATACTACTATGATACTACTATGATACTACTATGATACTACTATGATACTACTATGATTACTATGATACTACTATGTGCTATGGCACATAGTAGTAGGGCGCCAGGGCGTCTATGGCAGACAGTCTCAGATTTCCAAGAATGTTTACCACAATATCCCAAAAAATGCTTATAAATTCGGTAATTCCTACCATAGGTGGCGCCCAGCGCTACTACTATGTGCTATGGCAATATCTGCCAAGCGATATAGTCATTTTTACTAGATCCTTCTCTCAGTATAGAAAAATATTAATATTAATAGCAACTGCTTTGCAAAAATGTTACACCCAGAAAAAAATATGTATTAAAATCAAATAAACTTCGATCTTCAAATGACGTTTATTAAGATAAAAGATATGTTTACTTGCCTTAACAAGATCCTTGTTAGATTCATATAACGGCTAATCTTTAGAATAAGTAAAAAAATATATTCAACGATTTGTACTTTAAAATAAATGTTTATTCGCGCCAAAGAAATCATATATTTGACGTCAAGATAAACGCGGCTATTATCCGGTAGCGTGCATTGCAGAGTCGTCAACGCGTCAGTCGTCTGAAAACATCTCTCGCTGATAGTAGAAGACTATATTTATTCCTTACGGAGAACTGCTGCGTTAAAATAGAAAGGCAGCTCATCGGTTTGTTCTTATGAACCTTTGTTTACTTCAAGCTGTGTACCTCGATCGGATCGTGGTCGTAGAATGAGTTCTTGACGAACCAACTTCGAGATTGATTATGTTATGAGTATAACGAATGTGCAACGTGATTAGTGAATTCGTGCGTCGATAACGAAACTGTATGCTTATTTAATAATAAAACATTGCTTGTTGATACTTTGTTAATAGTAAAAATGACTTATTCAACAAAAAATTCGTGTCGGCCTCATTCATATATCACATTATTCCCATACGATCAAAAGTCGCAGATCTGTTACCAAATAAATAAACAAAATTATTTGACATAAATATTTGTTTATTAGATCCAAATAAACATTATTAAATAATAAGAATATTACTATCACAAAAATAAATATATTAGAAATTAATAATCGCTCTATTAGGTTATGAATCACATAAACATTTTTTTCGTCCTTAATAGATGTTCTTTGATTCGAATAAAACATTTTTCAGTTTTTTCCAAGAATAATTAATATTTTTTGCTCGCATTCGATGTTTGTATCATTCATGCCCCGTCTCGAAAGATCCTTGGTTTAAAAACTGTGTCGTGTAAAAAAAATAAAAATAAAAAAGGTGGCAATAAATTTTACCAATTTTTATGGTGACTCTACGCTATTAAAATGGCTTCAGCGGGTTCCCAATCGTCAAGGCGAAGAAATTATCATCCGCTAGTCGTGAATTCTCGTCTCCGTAACTTAGCCGGGAAAGGCCTCCTCGCTATATCGTATTCTCCGGTGAGAAACGAAGGACACACTTACGTGAAGAACGGTAGTCTCGCGGTAACTGCGATGTAGTCGTTGCAGCGCGATAGCAGTGGATTTCTCCCGGCGAAGCGAGGAAGAAATATGTTCTCGCTCGGGCAAGTAAAGTCTCGTGCTTTTACCAGCAAGTACCACAGCCGCAGCTCGGGCATAGAACATTCGTTATATCGTTGAAAACGTATGTACGAACGTCGTCGCTATATATGCCGAGTGCCAGCGAGCAACGTGCGAGAACGTTTGAAACGCGTTTGAAGCGCGCTACGCGTCGTACCGCAGCGCAGCCGCGACGTACAGCTCGATTACGGCAAAACTCATCCCATGGAACAGCGCGCTTACCGAGTTTTTGAATCGAACGAATTCACCGGACGGGGGTAGGAGGAGAGTTAAGGAGAGCCAGAACCGCCGGGTTTCTCGACCCAGTTGCGTTATTTCGCAAAAGAGAAAAATGTTCCACGGAGAAAAACCTTTCATCTATTTCACAAAGGTTTCGCGTATGTCGTGGCTAAATGTAGGGTAAACAGATATTTATTATTTAGCATAGTTGCATTGACCCTTCCCACGACTACGAAGGACGACTACACGACTGTAAGGACGACTATAGTATCCTTAGGGTGTACGTTACACTTTGAGAATTTGCAAAAATATCGTGGTAGGTAATCGTCAAGGAAGCTCCCGAGCCTTTCGAGTTTCTTCATGGAACTGTGAAAGACGTGTTTGAACCTTTGAGCCAAGAGCGCACCACTGTACTGTGGTATATATGTGTACCTACACCTAATATTACGAGCGAATGGGGCGGAGAAGCGAAAGACGCTTTTGCCTTTGATAGACTGGTTTCTGCTGGCTCGAGAGAAAGAGAGGATTCCCGAAGAGTATTTCATCGATCCTCGTCACGCGAAGAAGAAAATCTACACGGTGATCTCGTCGGGTGGTCCTTGAAGCATCGCGCGTCCCTTGATATTAAAAAAAAAAACACAAAAAGAGGAAGGATAAAAAAAATATCGTAGCATTTCAGGAGACGGTTTATTGGCAATTGCGAATCAGAGGGGCGGCAGACGGGAGACGGATTGAAGAACCAGCCAAGAGATAAGGGGTGGGGGGGGGGAAGCGCGAGTCCTCATAAAATTGAACCCGCGAGGATAATAAAAAGGCATAGTAGACAAGCCGAGGATACACGTAGGAGACTCGCGAATAGCAGTTCGATCGGTTTTTCCATCGCGCCGACATACTGCATGCTTGGAAATTCGATATCGAATGATCCTACGCGTACACCGTGCTTCACCGTAGTGCAAGTTTAATACTGAAAGCGCATATTTATCCGGTCGACGTACACGATGCCGACGATGCAAGCCGGGGATACGCGATACAAGGGTTTTATATGCGAAAAACTTGCAATACACGAAATCCAATCATTTTTAAATAAAGTCGAACTGTGACGTACCGTGAAATTGGAATAGATTGGATTAATATACTTTCCAAACATGGGTATTTTTATTTTTTGATTTTAAAGGGAAAGATCGCATTGACTTTAGAATTTTATAAGTCACAACTTTTTCCCCACTCCGAGGTGCCACCATTAATAAATGTTGCCCCCACTCCACGTCCGTTGGTTCTGTATGGTTTCGATGCGACTTATAAAGGGTTAGATAAAAATTCAACATTTTAGATTAATTTTAATGATCATTTTCAGTCTAAGTTTCCCCGACAGAATTGGGCCTAACTGATTCGAGTCCAATTCAAGTATTACTACTAAGAATTACTACTTGTAATTCTTAGCCAAAAGTGAGATTTGATGAGAATTTTGTATACCTCCCGACAAGACGAAAATCTAAAAAAATTCATGTCATTTTTAAAAATTACCCGATTCATTCTACATACCTAAAAATATTTTGTTTATTTGTTAACATTTTTTTCAATCAATCTGTTTGTAACTTTTCGTTATTATTACCGAGCAGATTCAATATTCTCAATGTCTTCAATACGGTTGATTTTCGTTGCGATTCCTGTCGTTTCAGGAGGTTCCGAAATTGCGACCGAATCTCACTTGTCGTCGGGAATGTATGCGCGAAGGTTGCTTAGTCTGGAAAAGCCATCCGCAAAAAGGTGGTCCATATTCACAACTTTTGTACTAAAAACTTATTTACCTTCCCGTAAATCAACGTCCGCAAATAAATTAATAATTTCAGTCAGCGAATTTACAGGCAGAAAGAAAAGACTCGGCTCTTAAGGGGCACAGACACAGAGGTTAACATGTACCCGATAAATTTCGTCGTGCCCCGCTGCAGTGCACATATCCGTACAGCACACTGACGCACATAAGTGTTGAAGCGATCTCCACGTATGCGCATTCATCGTCGACGTTCTCGCACTCGTTGAGAATCGAGAAAGAAAGAAATAAAGGGAGGAAGAGTGTGCCAGCATGTACGCGCACTGTTGGCTGTTGGAGCAGCAGGGTTCAACGACCCTTTGGGTATGTGCACGCTCGCTGGGTAGGACACACTCGCCGAATTCGTTGCGTTTTAAGGTTTATAAGAGCCCCGGCGAGCGAACGAAGGTGCTTGCGACGACGACGACGACGAGGAGTGACGAGGTATGGAGGAGTCGCCTCTGGGACACCGGGAGTCGAGAGTAAGAGAGAGAGAGTTCACACGAGTGTGCTTGTTGTTACCGTTGCACATTGCTGCACAGTCTCGGGCAGCCTGTGTAGGGGAGAGTGGAGCACAGTGTGCAAGTTTTTTTCTTAAGTGGAATGTTCTGTTCCTGTTAAGGGGTATTAGCAGTTTTATCACTATCGACGTAACGGTCGAAGTCTTCCCGACAAATTTGTAACATCATTTTAGGTGAAAACAATGGGATTACGAAGAAAAGTGGGAAGTGTAAAATTTTGAAAAATATATGGACTTTGCAGATTATAAATGTTTGCCAAATGTGCGAAACTTGATTACTGTGTACAGTTAAAGGTTGGTCGAACGAACTGTGCCAAATGTAACATAATTAAAAAAAAAACACACAGTAGATGTATGATGTTGACAGCTGATTCGTAGCGAAACGCAATAACGGTCAAAGTCTTCCGAACAAATTTGTAACATAATATTAGGCGAAAACAATGAGATTTGCAAGAAAAATGGGAAATGTTAATTTTTGAAAAATATGTGGACGTTTGTAGATTATAAATGTTTGCCAAATGTGCAAAACTTGAGTACTGTGTACAGTTAAAGGTCGGTCGGATAAACTGTGCTGAATCTAACGTAATTTTTAAAAAATCACAGGAGGTATATATCTTATTCGTAGTGAAACGCAGAATGCTCGGGAGATTGTGCATTGAGCCACTGTGAACTTAGCTACGATATACGGTGATAAGGCAAAGGATGACGGCATATCTCGCTGAAATTTCGATATGGACAAGCATGTTTTTTTCGAAAAGTCTTTATCCCTAAGAATTCGCATCGAATCGTAACAAAACCTAAAAAAAAAGATACAGGTCATGATTCAAAGAAAATGCTTGACAAATGTTATCAATAGATTTTTTGTCCATTCGGAGAACAGTGAAAACCAAGGAAACGCGCAAAGTCACGTGACCGCCGTGAAACGCATAACTCCCGTCTTTTGCCCTTTAGGTAGTCGGGAGTTACAAGCAGGATTATTCGAGGACAAAGTATAACTCATTCAATAATTTAATGGTGTATGACAAGTTGATGTAATAAAAAAAATCAATTGCCATTTTCCAATGGAAAATATAAAATCTGATAAAAATCGCTCGACGGATCAATCACGCTTCAATTAATGTATAGTTGTATCCGTTCGATTACTCGTACGATCGTAAATAAACATCGCGCAGATACGGAGACTCCTATTATTGACGGCCCCAATCAGTGTCTGCGCGGGGAAGGCTTTCGAGAGACACAATCCCTTCGCCCATTGAACCAGAAGCGGAGAGGTGTTTAACGAGACCTCGGCGCACTGTGGGACATACGTACGCGCACTGTTGAGTGAGTACCTGACCTATATCCGACCGAGGCCAGGAACAATGCCAGCCCTTTCTCGTTTCGGAAACGCAATTAAAAGTGTCGTGAAACTTTAAAGAATTTAATTTCACTCCGACGAAGTGAACGAAAAAAAATAAGCAAAAAAAAGAGCGAATCACAGAAAATAACAGCGAGAAAATTATTCGGCCTGGAGCGACGAATGAACTTGTAGTTATACGCATCCCAAATTAATAACAGATTGAATTTTAATTCGTACAGACGCGAGCCGTCGCTCTTCGGACGAAACGAACAATGGAAATTCGATGCGAACGGCAGCAAGAACGGCACGAAGCTATAATGGAAACTCGAGACTAGTCCATTGCCTTCGTCTCTTTTTTTCCCTCTTCTTCTTCTTATTCTTCGTGCCGTTGACCGGTATAGTGAACCTATCTACCTACTACATCGCAAGCAAAGTATCGAATTCTCGAGCCCACGAAGGTGGGTGTCGGCCTAGGCGAGCGAGCAGAGAACCCCCCGAGCTTTGTCGTGTCAATGCGGATTCCGTGGATTCGCGTTACCAGGGAAAATAAGATGGGACGAAAGACGGCGCAGACAAAACGACCTGCTGGTCTCGCCGCGTCTGTAGGCGGTCTACTTCGACTTTGATTTCATGTTACGATCGTTAAGAAGCTTTTCGAGATAAATTGGGGTAGAATAAGCGGTAACATTTTATATGAACGCGATGCGATGCCTGAGCTCAGTCGGTAAGAAAAACTGTAATCAATTTTTATTCAAGAGTGCTAAACTATTTCCGGAAACCAAATTATTAGGGATTGTTCGACTGTTAGATGAAGAACCTAATAATTTGTTTTTAACCCAAAATTATGAAGGTACTGAAGAAAAATTGATTAGTTTTCGTTACCGACTGAGTCCCTTCCGCATCGCCTTAAGGGGAAGTGAAATATCACGGTCGGTAATGAAAACTGTAATGAACTTTTCTCAAGGGTGCTAATTTTTTTGAGGAAAAAGCAAATTCGAGCCGGATGTACACGGTAATTTCGCATCAGGCCCGAATTCATCTTTTTCTCAAAAAAATGAGCACCATTGAATAAAGTTAATTTGAAAATTGCAACTATCTCTCTCACACTCATGGCCCCGTCACGTGACTTTCACTTCACCTTAAGGAAAAGCTACGGTGTTTTGGCTTTGTCAGCGAGTCCCTAGTCGCACATTCTCAATGCGTTGCACAGAAATTGTTACTGTTCTGTTCTTCGACATTTCTACCCCTAATTATGCAGGGGAAGAAAACAAAACCGCGGGGCATAATGGACCATTTTTTTAACAAATTTGTTGTGGGACACGAAAAGAAAGGACTCATCTGAAATGACAGACACGGGTCAAATATCATGTATGCAATTCATGATATTCGACAGGGTTAATTTTTATCATACGTTGTGTGGACTCTGTTATCTCAACTAATAAACGTTTTTAGGACTTTTTCACGTTTACGGTCATTATGAGCTGTACCGAGTTATGTATTGCAGCTGCGTAAATTTCACGAAGTTTTCAGAAAGAACAATTTAGCTTGAAGTGAGGAAAAAGTCCTCGAAGGGTAGAACAGTTATTTGCCACTAGAGATTCGCAATATTTACGTTTCACCGAACGACCAAGAATTCGATATCACGTTAAAATCGTAACGGCGAATAAACTTGAAAGCCGTATTCATAGCCGGTACCTACATTCACGCAAGGCGTCAGGGAGGAAGTAAGCATCAGTGAACTTCGTGGGTTGTAACGCCCGAGCTGGTGGCTACAGAGATAAATTTAGATTGTCGAGAGGAGCGCACATCGGAAGGCACGAGTCGCGAAACAGCCAGCGCTCGTGAAGGGAAACCGCGTTGTGTCGCCGAGAAACGCGCGAGGATGAGGTCGAGTGGAAAGTCGATAGTAGTTATACCACGCGAAGCATGTAGTACACCGCGACTCGCTGCGAAATACAACTACGATAGGTTGTAAACGAGGAAAATTCTCCCGGAAACATGGTTATTTCGCTATGCGGTATCTTTCGTTATTTCGCACGGTTCACCATTATCAAAAATGTTATTGATACTCGCAGTGAAATATCGTTTATCCGAACTCCCCATTGTCTTTTCACTGTTCCCAGTTCCTACAATCTCGCTCGAGGTTTTTTGCAACTGTCATTTTTTTAACTGTAATTTTTGTCATTGTGATTTTCGTAACTGTTATTTTTGGGGCTGTGACTGTTGTAATCGTAATTTTTATAATTGTAATTCTTATAATAGCAATCGTTGCAATATAATATAATAGCAATCATTTTTGTAATTGCAATTTAACTTGGCTTCATTTGTCCAATTAAATTAAGAATGCATCACACATACATTCCCAACCAAAAGTTTAATGCGATCAAAATTTCCGTACGTCGCGACATGCCAAAAATCCGAAAAAAAAATCCGCCGCATTATATATGTCAAGACCTTTGATTTTGCATAATAATAATGCCAAAAAGTTATTAACAAATGACTCGAAAAATGTATTGTTTAAAAAAATCAGACAACTTTTTATTTTCTCATTTTAAATGAATTCCTTGATTTTTTAGAATTCACATGAATTTTTTCAGAATTTTCTATCATTTCAAAAGGTTTTTCTCGAAAATTTAAAAAAATCTCTCGTTACGGCAACCCATTTTCTTGTTAAAATGTTGAAGTCTTTTTTTTATTCAATTAGTCGCGCGATCTACATTTTTCGCGAGATTTCAATATATGACAACGATACCCACGAAAGATGAAACAACGTGGAAATTCCATCAGCATCTTTTTTTATATCGATTTCCATTCGTTTCACGTTCGTTGGGTAGTTCATTAAAAACGTTTTGTGGCTCGAATCGTTTTTTTCTTTTTTTGTAAGCAGCGGAAACCGAGTCGTATGATGCTTCGAAGTCTCGGGACGCCGACGAGTCGTCTCTGTGATATACTATTGCATTAAAGCACACCGGCAGCGCGTCCGCTACCAAAGAGCTGAGTGCGCGGCTCTCTAAACGCGGTAATGCTATTAAAAACGAGAGATCGGTGGCGTTAAGGTAAAAATAAGGGTTGAAAAGCGTTGAAAGAAGAGAAAAAGCGCGAGAAACTCGGATGGCAAGAGAGGGAAGGGGAAGAAAACGCAAACGACAAGAGAACCGAGTGAGGCTCGTCTTCGAAATATCGGAGAGTTAGATTTGCGAATCGTCGGGTGCTACTGTCGACGGATAATTCGCGAAAAATTCCAACCGGACGGATTCAGCGGTGACGGGACGATCGAGGGTCGAAAAAAAAGGACGTAAAAGAATTTTCGCGCTCTCGCCGCAATAAAAGTGTCGACAAAGAGGGGCGTGCCTGGCGTGCTAGGAAAAAGAGAGGATTGAAGGGGCGAGAGGAGCGTGGATGGATAGTAGTAGAATGCAGCATGTAGAATTGGGGAAAAAAACGAAAAGAAAGAACGAGAAAAAGTGAAAGAAAAAAAATTCTAGCGGAGCGAAAGGTTTCATCCATTTCTGCGTTCACCGTGATTCTCCCCCGGTGATGCTGTAGAAATAGTAACTCATCCTCGTCAATCGCGTCGTCCGAGATACTCTCTGATATTCCTCGTTGTGCCCTTTACTTTGGTTCGCTTTGAGTTCAGCGCACATGGGAATTGCGATTGAATTCATACATTCGGATATAGATGGGACGATTTTATAGACGTACACCCACGGTCGTGGCTATGGCTGGCTAGATGGCGCGGTACAGTGGAAGAGTGAAAGAAAAGATTCTTGCAGTGCGGAACAAAAAATAAATAAAATAAAAAAATAAGAAACGATGAGGGAGATCGTTCAAGGGGGTCTCGTTCGCGGAAAGTTTTATTGTTTGCTCGATCCCCTATATCGGAAATGCTTTCCTAATCTCGCGATGGGCATGAGGGAGGGACACGGTGAGGAGGAAGTATATATACGAGAAGAGGATACCGAGACCCGGAGAATTTCTCGCAGGAAATCGTGCGACGGCATCTTACAAGAGGACGATAGGTTCGACGGGGACGTGCGCGCCTATACCCTCATTCTGAACGATAAGGAATAACGAATAGTCCGTGCGCCGAAGAATCGACGGGTGAGAGTTTAGCGGGAAAAAAAGGAAAACAAAAATGTCGATAACCTCCCCCGCACGAATTCCGTCACGTATTTATCCGCCGAACTCTAACGTCGCGGTAATAAAACGCGTTCCTGCATGATCCCTCTATCTAGGACAATCGTTATCTATCGGGCAACATGTGGATTCTCATTAACCCTTTTTCGGCGTAAAAAATAATGTAGCATTCCAAAATTTTCTTTAAATGCTTTGTCAATTTTCCTAAAAATTAGGAGAAACCAGGGCAAAACCGAGAAGCTAAGAAATAATGGCCATCCGGATAAGTCCGGAGCTATTTAAATTTTCAATTCATTCAACAATACTCAATTTTCAAACTGAAAGTGCAGCAGACTTTTGTCATCGAAGATACTTAGTTTATAGTAAGGTTTATTTTTAGTCTTGTAATGTTCTATCGTTTTGTTTTATATATTGAAATTTTGTGTCAAAATGCAAACTGCTTTCTAATGCGATCTCTTCCTACCGCCAATAGTATGTTTGGCCGATAGATCAATATCGCCCTATCAATTGGTTATGCCCGTGAATATACGAATAAATAAATAAACAAATAAATTTGTTGGAAGATATAAAGAAATATTATTTTCTTTATATGGGACGCGTGGGTAGACCATTTTTCCAAATACTGCAATTTTACCAAAAATCTCACAAAACAATAATAAACAAAAATATTATAATAAACAATAACAATCAAGTTTCATCGTTGACGGTTTACATTCATCGATGAATCTATTTTTATTTTATATGAAATACGCTGCAATTTTTAAACACTCGCAGCATCTTGATGTGCGCTGTCTCAAAGCACGATAAAACAAAGAATCCCGTGCGCGGAATCTCCGTTCCGGTGTGTAAAACGCGGCTTTTCATTGTGGTATTACAAGGACATCGCCGAGAGTCACCACGCGAACGATCCAAAGAATGTAGTTATTGGATATTTTATTTTTGCATCCGATCGAAATTGAATTTCCGCGCTATGTGGACCACCGTCTTCGATTTTATTTAAAATACCGGGAGGCCCCGCAAGCGTCCTCCATAGCCATCGCGAGGGACCCTGGATTCCTCGCGATTTTCTTCTCTGTACCGTTCCGCAAACCTTCCACGATCGTTCCCTACTGACTTCTAGTCACAGAGATTGAAAAACTTTCGCAGAAGCGTGCAGAGCTCGGACTCCCGCAGTGTCGAGATTTACGAGAACGAAGCTTACCGCCCCCCCCCCCCCCCAACACCCTATGTAAGAAGACGAAGACGATTCTTAGCCCTTTCCTTTTTTCTTTTGCAAGATTATTCATACAATTTTATTCATCGCGTTTCGCACCCCTATATTTTTGCTTATTATTTGTTCGCATTGTTGTGCTAAATAAGTGCATGCGCGGGAGCTGCCGGAAAAGAAAGGCAAGGGAATGAAGGAAGCATCCGCCGACCGGCATCGCGGTAGAGCCGATCTCAACCTTCGTCTGGGGGTGGGGGTGGGGGGAGGGGGAGGGAGAGGAAGCAACGCCGCCGTCACGGCGCGGAGCCAGCCGAGCGTAATTCTCGCCTCATTACGTTCGCCCTAGCTATAATATTTCCACCCACCCGTCCTACTCACCCCCTCGCGCGTCTCCGTCCATTATGTAAACATGGCTTTTTAAAAAAATCGCATCCCCGGAAACGCGACGGAAGTGAAAAACTACGATGAAACGTCCATCAGCATCAGAAGCTTAGTACCCTGCCAGTAGTTCCAAGTTTGTACGTGAAAACGAGGGAAGATAAAATTGCTGGGGAAAACAGAATTGATTAGGGGTTCCAGTTTTTTTTCTTTTTTTCTTTTTTTTTCTTTTTTTCAGTACTTGCTGCGCATGGGCAGTTGCAGAATACTTGTGAAGTCAGCGGCAATGAAGAAAAAAGTATTTGTAATCTTGCTATGTCGGCGGGACAACAAATTTAAATATTCCGTTCCATTGTTTTAATCCTTCACGCATGAGATCCTTGTTTAACGAGGGGTTAGAATTTGCCGAGACGCAACGTTCGAATGATTCGAATAACAAGTAGATGTGCTAAAAAAATGTGTAAAAATTCGCATACGTACCTTGAAGTACTGTTTTCTTGATAACGCAGAAGAACATTTATTACGAACGTCCGTATCGTTTTTGTGTTTAAAAGAAGGCACGGTCGTTTTCTCTCCGCAATAAATCGCCGGTACTTGAAGGCTTAAATTTAATCTATAATGCTTTGCAAATAATAAACACCAAAATCAATATATATTCCCATCTGGTAAAAATTTTAGTATCGAAGTTTAATTTATTTAGTCGATATTCTTTTTTACATGGATATAAAAAAATAGTATTTGATGGACTATTCCGCTTTCTCCAGCTTTAGTAACGCTTTATTCCCTTTTTTTCTTCATTCAATACCTGGAATTTGTGGAAAGATTTTGGTAATAGAACAAGCGGATAAAATGAAGCAACGGTAAAATAAAATCGGGATTAAAATCCATTATAGCTACTCACCGGAGTGCTTAAGAGCGTTGTTCGGTCGTGATGTTTCGCGGGAAGCGTTTCTGGCCGAAGGTGAGACGGTGGGGTGTTGCCGGGTTTGGGGACGAGAAGGATGAGGTCAGAGCGTAAATCTGGCAAGGCCTCTAATGGAGTGCCACCGTGAGTACAAGGAACCCCCCCGCCCCTCCCTCCACAAACTCCGCGAGATATTCTTTAATGCCTTCATAAAATTCCTACTCGTAACTCGGCGTCTCTCGTGAAAGTAACATCGCGGGGCAAACCGGCGAGCATTAGCCCGAGAAAGAGGTCCGTCCGCTTTCGTGGTCGCGCTTTTCGTACTACAGCCCACCATCGTTGGGCATCGTGCTTACTGCACTCTTTCGCGTCTCTCGCTTTCCCTCGCCGTACCTTTTGCCTCGCGGGCAAATATTCACTTCGCTGAAACTTCAGTTTGAAATTCTGCTCGTCCCTTCGGGCTTCGTTTCTCTCACCGGCTCATTATAAGGCTCGAAACCGATGTTACCGATGTGTGCGCTTCGAATTAATATTAATAGGCACGGGTTTGTGGGTCGCTCGCGTTCGCTAACTGGTACCTGGTCTAGCAGGCGAACATACCCACAGGCAGACGTCACGGTCGAAATGTATCAAATGCGCGGAGTAGGAACGCTGAAGAAGACAACAATCGGATCACTTTTCTCATTACTTTACCTCATAATTGTCATTGTCAATGCACTGTTATTTTTGTTTTTTGCCCCCACCGATCATAAAACCTCCCACAGGAAGAAGTCTTTCTTTACAATAGGTATATTACAAAATTTATTGCCGGCAAGGTTGACCAAAATTATTGCATGGTAATAGTAGGGGAAACCGGGGCAAGATGGGCCTCCGGGGCAAGATGGGCTAGTGAAAAATCGGGCCGACCCGGGGCGTAATGGGCCACCCCAAAATGATTAAAAAACATATGAAAACCTGGAAGGGAAAAATAAAAACCTTTCGTGGCCAAGGACAGAAGCAGAGAAAACGCAAAATAGGGAAGCGGGGCAAAAAGGGGTACAAAAAAAAATTGGAAAATTTACGGGTAGCCCGTTTCGCCCCAGAAAATTTTCATTTTCGACGGGTTATAAAACCTATGAAAATATCATTGTTGGGTGACAAATAGTAGATTATACTTTCGGCAGCGTTGTAGCCGCGTTATTTGTTTAGGGGGCCCATCTTGCCCCGGTGTCCCCTATATTATACCACAAGGGAGAAAAGTGCGTCTTTTCACCGAGTGAGAAGTTTGATGAGAAATTCACACGAAGTGAAAATGCACTTCCTACCTAGTGGCATACGCTTTTTTTTACCGACTATGCTAAAAAGGCCCTATTTCATGCATGCAACGGGGGTGGAAAGTGGCTGATTCTTGACGAGCGGGAGGAAAAGTGAAACTAAATCCCGCTTAATCACTTTTCCCCCTGCTCTTCAAGAATCGAACACTTTCCACCCCCGTTGCATGCATGAAATAGGGCCTTTTTAGCATAGTCGGGAAAAAGAAAGATTTAAAAATTTCACAACAATTTTTCATCCGCGAACCTTCACCTTCCTGTTGTTATTAATTTCATTACCAGAACATTTTTAATGACCTGATAAAAATAATGTCTTGTGACGATTTCGTCGATCCCGAGATAGAAACATTTTAGTCGGTTGTGAAAAAAAAGAAAAAAAAATTGAGGGGACTTTCTGCTACACGTCGCGATATTATTGGATAGTAAGTGAAACTCACGAGGCGTGAGACAGGGGGAGTGTGTAGGGAAAAATACGGTGCTCTAGCAAATCCAACTCTCGTTCGTGGATTTGAATACATAAAATTCGCGGTAGGATAGAACCAGAGAAGGGGGGAGGGGGAGGGAGGGTTTCAACCGAAAGAGAATAGGGGATTCATCATGCATGCGGAAGCGGAAAACAAACAGAGCGAAAAGCTTGCGCACGCGCGCGCGGATTCGAAGGGTGTGAGGATGTCAGACCATTATCCCTGATGGGATCTTATTGATTCTTATTATGCGTCGAGGCGTGCCGGAATAATCTGTCTTGCCTCGGTCCCGGCAGTCTCGCTCGCGATTCCCGCGTCCGTGCCTCGTTCGCTATGTATCTTGGTACTTGGTACTCAGAGATTGTACTTGAATTTTCTTACATACGCCGTCAGACGATGTATCGATCGCGGGATTAAATTAATTTTCATAGCCAGACCACGAGTCTCGATAAATCATCGTAAACTGTCACGCGGAGATTACAATAATACATATCATTTACCGTTAGTCGCAAATTGGCTTTTCTTGTTTATTTATCGTATAATTTATTTCACTTTGATTATTTTATAGTAGTTGCCTGCAGTAAGCAACAAAATAAATAAATAAATAAATAAATAAAATCGGAGTGCTGTCTGTCCATTTATCGTGTGATTGTTTTTTTTCTTTTTGCAAAATTAACAAAAATAATTGCGGACGTATGTGGACAACAAATTGTTATCAAATGTAAAATTAAGAAGAAAAGAAAAACAAATTTAACGAACGAGGAGTAACAATCAATTTTTCGTAAATTTGGTGTATTATTTAATGAAAAGTTAAGACTTGTTGTATGTGAACAGGGTAGGTGAATTTTATGAGAATTATTACTATTTATGAACGAATAAATTATAGGATAAATAAACAAGAAATATTGATTTACGTGAGACCGGCGGCAATAATATCTCATCGTTTAGCTGACAATTTTTCCAGCCGCGTTAAAAATAATAAAAAAAATAATAGCAATTGCGAAACTTGGTTTACTGGAACCCGTCGTATTGGTGAAAGTTTCCAAACAGCAGTTTGACTACTTAAAGTCTACGTATTACTTTCAATCGCGTGTATCGAAAAGCGTACTCACCCTAAGACTCTCCAGCTGCGAACGCACCGACTCGGCACGGCTGGCAATGTCTGGACTCGCCACTGGAAACGAACCCATGTACTGCAACAAAAACAACGTCCGCCAAATTAATTTCTCGGCGAAAAATAAATCATCAATTATTTTTATTTTTTTTATTTTTCAGCAAGTATTATTTGTTTATTTGCATTCCTGCACGAATCCTTGTAAACGCTTTCTGGCCGAGTGCATTGTAAAAAGAAAGAAACATCTGCACTCATTGAAACGACGATTTATGATCTCTCCGATAATTCGTCGATCGATCTTCGTGTATACGCGAAACTCGCGGGAGGACGAAGGGGAGGGGCCGTGCGGAGGAGGGGGGGGGGGGGAGCGGGGAATGATCAACGTATATTCGTCGATTAATCGCAAATGTATACAGGGTGGTCTTGAAACTTAAGGCACCGAAACGGCATCACTGTTGAAAGAATACCGTATTGAAATAAACATGGACGTTCATCGAATATCGTAATACTTCTTTTTCCAATAAATCTCGCGCTGTTCGATAAAAAAAAATACAGGCATTTTTATTTTTTTTTCCAATTCAAAGATTGCACTCGAATAACCGATAAATGTCTTATCGAGTGCGTCTCCTTGAGATCTTCCACATCGATACCTTGATTCGCCTCTCACGATTATACGCGAATATCCGGCGCGTCGGTCTATGCAGATAATCGAGAATAAATGCTCGAGTGGTTTCGATGCTGAGAGAGAGCAATTAATTCTCATCCTCCCTCGAGGAGGCTGAGTCCTTGGCGATGAAGATCTCTAATAATATTATCATTTCGACTATCAATTAGCAGCTAAGATTTTCCCCGAGAAAGAAGAGAACTAGATAATTAGAGGACAGTTGGGCAGAAGCTAATTGTACAATTTACATTATAATAAAAAAAAAAATTGCTAATGTTTCCGTAAAAACATAATTGCTGTGAAATAATAGCTTTAATTATAATTTCACTCTACATTAAATGGTAATAAAAAAAAATTAACTTTACTCATTTCCGGTATGCGGAAAATTTCAAGGCTCCTTCTGCATTCTACCGCAAACGAGACTGATGTGATATTATTATTTTCCTATTCTGGCTTCTCGGTTTAACCGTTGAAATTCGTAATGTCCGTGATAGACTTATCAACAATTCGGTTAGCAATAATCTTGTGCGAGATATACATGCCTATATATGTATCATATGTGCGCGTACCACCGAAATTCCATAAATAATTCATGTCGAGGAAGATATAGGGAGGTTTGCGTGTATCGCGTAACAACTGTTACGGGGCTCTAGTGGTTGGTTACGTGAATACGCAAGTACGCTCTCGGGGTTATTTAATTATAATAAATTTCCGCAATACACCCCGCAAGCTGGATCGCGGGCGTACAGGGTGGAAGCGCGGATGCGAGAAAGAGAGAGGGAGAGAGATAGCGGGGGAGAGAGCAATCTCGGCCTCTGAACCCACGATGTAACGTGTGCAGCAAGCCCGAGCGTCTTGTAACCCACCGCTACTCGCTTAGTCATTTTAATAGCATACCGACGACGTGTACCGCATTTCCACGAACTGATTGCATCTATTAATAGCGTCCGAAGTTTCACCGTAATTAATTTAACCGGCATAGACTGCGAACCGTTACGCACCGAGCGAAAATGAAAATTATTATTTTTTAAATTGAAACAAAAAAAATTAATTAATTAATCGAAAAAAATATATGTTAGTTGGCGCTTTCGTGGGATTCTGTGTCGATTCATGTGGATAGCCGATCTTCAACATCAATAGGCTATCCATTCACCTAACATACATGTTCGATTTTTTCGCCGCTCGCTCTCGCGAGTGTAATAAATCATCTATGCGGTTCGCGCTCACGTGTCTGAACTGTTTCTAACAAAACGAAATTTTTGTTTTTATATAAATTATTTTTATTTTTTGTTTTTTTTTTAAATACGTGTTAGTTGGTGCGTAGATGCGATTCTGTGTCGATCCGATCAACAACATCAATCGGCTATCCATTCGCTAACATACATGTGCGATAATACATTTTTTTCCATCGCTCGCTTTCGCGAGTGTAATAAATCATCTATACCGAGCGTTTCGAGCTCCCGTGTCCGGACTCTTTCTAACTCTCCCGAGGCGTGTAATGTGTCAGTAAAATAAATGGCCGCGATTTTTAATTCGAATAAATTATGCGGCCTCGCTGATCGGAAGATCCGATAATGATCGACGTGAGATTCGACGAGTGGACACAGCAAGAATTTAGTGTATATCGACGATACCTATATTAAAGGGGAACAGCAAGAACTCGTTGGAATTCTTTTTTTACTCGGTAATTGCGACAAGATACGAAAAAATGACGAGACTTCGACATTGTCACCGTCTCGGCGAAATTCGCTTGGATACGATGCGCACTGTGCTTGTAGGCGAGCCTACCTGGGATACGCCGAGGGCCTCGGCAGTTTCGTTCGATGAGGAAGATGAGGAAGATGAGGAAGATGAGGAAGAAGAAGGAGACGTTATATGTATAGTACAGGCGGAAAGCAGCCGGCGTCTACCGAGGCGCACAATAAAGGGAGTCTAGCCTAGTACGACAAGAATTTCATTTCCCTTTCTCGCTTCGTCTCCGTGGATGATGCCTGGTCGCTGCTTTTCCTGCCTGCCTACCTCTGCCTGCCCACTGAGACGTTGCGCTTCCTGCTCGAGCGAGACGAACGACGCTATTTTCCTTCTCCGATAGTCAATTTGGCACGATAGGTTTCCGCGGGCTTTGAGGAACGGGGGAATGAATGCGGAACGGGACGACGTCGAGTAACAATAGGCTCAATCGCAAATTTTATAACAAATAATTCCCGCGAAGGGGAGACTCTGGTTTACGCTCTCTTGAAGGTTTCGTAAAATTTGCAATATTGCAATATTGCAGTATTTGTCCAATTTCGTTTAACTTCGGAAGGTAAAGACTATAGACAAATGAAAAAAGATAAAAACATGTGTTCATTTTCTATATCCAAAAAAAGAATCCGCATATTATAAACACTGTTTTTTACCGTATTAGTGTTAACGTGTTACTGACTCGATACACAAAGTTAACACAAATCGTTGAAAACCGTTTCTACGATAGATGTTGCAAAAAAAATTTTTTACCGATACTGACAAGTTGTTGTACGCCATTTTAATATACTATTGATAGATATGATAAAAAATTTCTTTGTATTCAGTACTTTTTTATTGCAATTATACTTTGTATTCATGCACACGATTCTGTATACTATTGCTTGGCTCATGTTATTTAACTTTTGCTCAAAAGAAACTGTTTTGATCGACCCTTCAAAAATACGGCAAATATTACACAAATAATTGCCATAAAAAAGTACAAAAAAACATTTTTTTTCATCGTATTTATCAATAGTGCACTAAAATGGCGTACAAAAACTAGTGGGTATCAGATTTTGTTTAATAACAATAAAAAATGTACGTTTCCGGCGTATCACTTTTACTTTTTGGGATAACACTGTTAAGACATAGTACCAAACGAAAAAAAAAATTTCAATTTCGCGATAATCACTCCCGTTTCTCGATTCGTAATGTCAATTTTAATTATCTTTGATACAAAAGTTCTGAACGCCATGGGAAATTCGTTAAATAAATAGATAAATTCGTCAAACAAATACATAAATTCGTCAAACAAATACATGAATTCGTCAAATAAATAGATAAATTCGTCAAATAAATAGATAAATTCGTCAAATAAATAGATAAATTCGTCAAATAAATAGATAAATTCGTCAAATAAATAGATAAATTGTTCGATAAAATCACCGAATATCTTGGCAAACGACAGTCGTCAAGACTTTTTTTCGTCTCCAGATCGCAGTCATTCCCCATACCCCGTCAATTCTGGTATATTCGTATCTCTCTACACTTGGCGAAACGCCGAGCGATTATATGGGCGATAAAAATGGAATCCCCTGGCCGGGCGAGTGTTCGAGATAAATAACGTCGCGAGGGAGAGAGGGGGTCGCGCGATACCTCGGAAAAAACTAGCAGTAAATAACGCTAACGCAATTATGTTTTCGCGGACAAGAATCGATAACTCAAGGAGCCCCAGCCTTTCGTAGAACAATGAGTCGATAAACTATAATACTATACGTTCACGCTGCACACGGCCTTGTTCGATGATTCATACGTGATTTCTATTGAACTCCGAGGATATAAATAATTACCCTCCTATACGCGAATCTCGAGAAAATTACGTTGGTCCCTTTCCTCGCGCGAATACAGTCTCGCACAATGGAAATAAATCAGTGCCAAGCTCCAAGGATTTTCACCGAAATACGCGTTATTCTCACACCCGAAAAAACATTATCAGTTGGGGTAAACAGTTAGTAGGAACAATAACTTTTTAAAAAATGCGCCTTTCCGACTAATTATTAATTCTAAATACGCATTATGTTCACACAGAATAAAATTACGAGTTAGGATTAATAATATGTCGGAGAAAAAAAAAAAAAAATTGTTCATTCCGACTAACTATTAATTCTCCGAACTCGTCACTTTACTCTGTGCATCAACAAACAAGCTGGCGAGCCACGAACCGCATCTTACTCGAATTGTCCTTCCAGGTATGTTTTTGGCAGGTACACGAATTACTTGAACCCTGCCCGACCCGACTTTCCTCAATCCTTTATTTATCCAGCAAACATTATGCTCCCGTCGCCTCAAAATCGGCGCCTGCGCAGAGACGTAAAACAATTACGGTCCTAATCCTCGTAATCGCTATTTTATGTTCCCATCGTCGTCCCTCGAGGGTTTGACGATTGGAGAATCGACGATGAATCACGTTCCGTCGAGTACCTCGACGGAGTTTAAAAATATTCGTCATACAAAAACAAGTTTCTCTTCTCATCGCCGCGTGACGAGGAATGTTAAACGCGGCAACGATAAATCAAACGGTCCAAGTTCTCGTACACTTCGGGCAGCGAGAGTGTCGTACTACTATGGGCGAGTTGGTCTACTGAAGGAGATGCGTTATACGTCCGATCGTACCGTTATATTGCCAAGTCGAGTTAAATTAATTGAGTTCGCGACAGGCGTCTAACGATTTATATTCCGTACAACGGATTCCGTGCGTTGGAAAACTTGGCGCCGATCGGACGTCCCGATAACTCGCGGTGCGACTCTTCCGTGGCCTCCGCTTCTTCAAAGCTTGTTTACGACGGATAAAATTATTTTTTTCCTCTCCCGACGCTTTTACATGGAATACCGGAACTTTTTCTGGCATCGTTACGCGCATACGGGAGAACAGATTTACGGATTTAAAAAAAAATTGTGGAAGACCCCCCAGAGTTGCTGCAGCGAATTCTGGCAATAATGGTATCTGCGTTCCACCAAAGAGCATCGTTAACATTATTTTTCTCTTAATTGGCACTGGTGATTTTGGTCTTGAAAAAATAAAACGGACACCAGAGAATAAATCGATGGTGAAAAGGTGGGGGAATGGGAATCAACCTCCACAATCTTCCTCGCTGAGAAAATAAAATGAAACTGCTTATAAGAATTGTTTTTATCAGATTTGGTGAAAATCGTCATTTTGGGAAAAAGTTATGTAGGGTAAGTCAGAACAATATGACCACCCGTAATATCTTTTAACGTTACAAACAAATGGCGCTGCAGTTTGCACAGTTTATAGTACATGTGGATAAAATATGATTGCACCAAAAATGATACGATTATATATGCAAGGGTCGGTACGATATGCCACATGGCCATAACCCCCGAATTTTGCGGGTGATATGGCCAGTATAACCGTTTTTTTTTAGTTTTGCGTCTAAAACATTTGACGGAGATAATCATTGTCTTTCGGTAGTTTATATAGACAACATAAAATATACTAAGACATGTTTTGTGCGATCCCTCTATGTTTCTCTAGGCCTAATCGACGACCATTATTACTGTGGCCATATCACCGGTAGTGGCCGGGTGATATGGCCGATCGGAAAAACTTATTTACAGAGCTGCAATTAAATCACGCATGGATAATATCGAAAGGTCTGAGTGAATTACTTCAGTTCGATGTTTCTAGAGTTGGTTACGACAAAAATTCAAAGCTCTTTTATCGTTAAACTTCCAATTTTCATTATTTAAAAAATAATGGCCATACCACCCCGACTCACGCTGTAGAGTACTTAGAGGGGAACGGGCCGTGCCGGAACCCTAAGACAAAACGCACATATAATGGGCACTAAATCCGTCGGAAAAAAAATCCCTCACATTTCCCTGATTTCCCGAGCGCATTTAAAATTCTCCGACTTTTCCATGTTATCGAGAAGAGCATTCGAAAATATATTCTTATGAGCTAAAGTATTGTTCTTTCTCTACACTGAGAAAACAAAAATTGGTCGGATTAACCAAAAGTCGCGGTGACATACGTTCAAAGCTGTTATTGGTTTGGTGCAAATAAAGCATTATTTTGTTAAACGATTATTTGCTTCAATTTATTCAAAATTTGTTGATTGAAACAAACATATGTGTTGTACCAACAAAATACACCTTTGAACGTATGTCACCGCGCATTTGCTTAATCCAACCATTTCTTTTTCTCAGTGTATATAACGCAGGGAGGGTAGGGGGAGGGGATAAGGCCAGAACGATACTCCGGAATACGACAGTATGTTTTAGAAATCACCCCAGGTTGTCCGTGATAGTAGCCACCCTGTTTAACGGCCCCTACATCGAATAAAAACTTTATATATGTCGCACTTTTATAGTATTCAATGGCTCGACATAGGCCGGTATTTGTCGTAAAATTTCTTCATTGCAACAACTGCTCTCGTGTTTTCGTACATGTCTAAAAAAAACCTTTTTACTAAACACATAAAGACTCCTCGGACACATTATGGAAAATATAAAATTAATTTTTGACAAAAATGTACTGACTCGCGTGTCCGGCATTGACCCCACCTTCCATACATTATTCATCGCGACTGTTCCAATCACCTGGCCCGATTAGTGAATATATGTAAGAAACATGAAAAATATGATAGCATCAAACACACAACCTCACCCCCTCCCCTCCCCCACTCCGCCCTCCGGCCCGTGTATCGTCCTTCCTGAATTCCTCGTTACGGCAGTGGACGCGCGATGGTAATGAAGAACAAGTTTTTGCCTCGTTTGTTTCTCTCTTCGTTGCATCAACCTAATGATCGCCGCCGAGTGCGTATAATTTGCATTCGGCCAATTATAATGGAGAACGACGTTGAGGGCTAATGGTTATTATAAAGAACGAAGAAGAGGCGCATCTCCGAACTGATTTAATCGATCGTTATATTTCTCAATCCCCGTCGTCCTCGTCGGGTATAATCGGGCTGAAGTAACGACGGCGTGTGCGCCACGGTGTCCAATGCGCATATGCGACTCTTCTCGCCGCTCGGGCATCCGTGAGTGCATTGCTTGAACTTATACGCAGTACGAATACTTTAGCGACCGATCGGCAACTCTGAAAGCGCCGTTTCTCGCGCTTCTCTCTCCGGTGATACTTTCGCCCTGTCGCTGCGCAACGTCCGATCTCGGCGACTGGTAAGAGTGCCGTTTTCGAATTAAGATCGACGGTAACGATAATCGGCTTATAGAAATGAGAAGATGATGATCTTAAAGAGAGCTTCGGCTCGAGTTTATTGAAGATCTCCATTCTTAAAAAAAATGTAAAAGAAAATTATGAATAAATTTTGTAATAATGCGGTATTAGTACGTATCGGTCATATCAAATATAAGATTTTCTAAGGCATGAAAAAGATAAATACAAATTGAATTCCACGTACACGAAACTGCGAATAGGAACATAAAGAAAATCCAATTAATTGTCGTCGTAATCCACCTCGATAAAGTCTGTTATTTTTCATAAAATTATTCATTAAAATTAATTTTCATATTTTCATAAAATCGTTTTTAATTTTTTGACGACCGTAGTGTTAGAGAAGAGTATTTTTCACGTGCGTTTGTTTTTCCTAAGCGAGAAATCTTCATAAGTATGGGCGGAAAATTGCGATGTTATTATTTATCGCTTTACCGTATTATGGGAGAAACTTGTTATTGTATTATAATTTTATTGAATCTCTCGTAACGCGAGTGAATTCGCTTTGATACACACGCTGCCCGCTTGCCTCTGTTTTTTTTCACCCTTTCCGCCTCGTATTTCATCCCAGCGTAAAACTTGTTCGCATCGACACGGGCCGAACGAATTTTCATGTTACCACCGAAGTTTCGCACGGAGTTTTACACGTTCGGTGTTTACACGCTGAAACAGTGCTGCAAAGTGGAAACTGGGTGGACATGGCGGACTACGCGATTTTGATCGAAATGGGTAGAAACTCGGGTAGGCGAAGAGATTCGCACGGGATAAAGTGGAATAAAGCCTATCCGATTAAATTGTATCGAGCAAAGTCCCTTCTCTCTTTCGAGTGGTTTTCGACCCAAAAACCCATTTAAATTGGTCTATCAAATAACCAATTTTTTAGAACGGTTTCCCGAATACGAAACATCCCTGTTGAAATTTCATAATTTTAACCTGACGGTCAGAAACAGAAAAACAAAATTCTTGAGCACCGACCTGAACGCCGTTGAATATCCTCAGGCTGTTAGCCTCTGGCATTGTGTCGACACGCTTGATGTAATCCGTAACTCTTTTTTTCTCACTGTTACAAATAATATATAGCACGAAGAGATCTCGCTATTCCAACGATTTCACATCTTGCTTCGTGTACACTCGAGACTCATACAACAATATCCCGTAACTCCTTGGGATCGCTGGTAGTCCGGAAAACCATTATCATCAAGCCTGCTCGCTCTCGCCCTCCCTCACACTTATTTTAATTCACCGCGCACTCCCCAACTAAATTAAAATCCGACTTTTTCTTTCGCCAACCCTTTCCCTCCGAACTTTCTTCATTCACCTGCAAACAATTACGCCAAAATAAATTAAAAAATTGATCATTTATTACGCAAGAAAAAAAATAATCCTTTGGAACAATTAATCGTTCATGCAACCCATTGTTTTTTTTAATAAAAAAAAATGAGCCGCCTCAACTATCACTGCCCCAACTAATATTTTCTTTCGGTGTAACCTAGTACCGATTTTTCGACCAAATTTTATGAAAACATTATCACACACACAAGTATTTTTTTTCGATTTATCACTTTCACATTATTAAACTTTCGTCCCCGTGTCTTCGACCCGATGCCGCTTTCACGTGCGCGCACCTGCACTCCCGGGTGTGTGTGTATCTCGCTCTATCTCCGAATCGCCGAGGGAGGGATTACGTGCGGAGCCTCGCGCTGCAGCGAGAGTGCAAGCGGTACTCTCGCGTCACGAGTCTCTTGTAATAACTCGCGTTCCGTTCGACCTCCCTACACCTCGTCGCTCGTTCGAGTGCCATGCGTTCTGGAAGCCGCGTGGTGTAACGCCATCGAGGAGCCGCCAAGTTATACGCGGTGCACAACGCAGGTATACACACCGAAGGAGAAACTATGGGATAGCTTAGTCACGCCGGTAAAGGCTTATGCCCTGACAGCGACGGTAGTGCTCGTCGGAGTGGTGGCGAGACGCGAGAAGTGGTCGCGGGACGTGCCGAGCTGTCGAATCCCGATCGAAATAAGTAGTAATGGCCCGCACCCGCTCGGACGTATATTCCGCAGTCACGCGGCCGAGTCAGCGGCTGGAGAGCCCGAAGACAGCCCTCGCGCTGTCGCACTGCACACGGACATTTAACATTACGGATACGCAGGGAATGTTTATTTCGCGAAACCTCGGGCGCAACTACTACCGTTATCGCTCCGTCGTATCATTAAGTTGCATGAGTGTGCTATATAGGACGGCACGCGGAAAGAAAAACACGGGTAAAAATCCCGAAAAAGATTATGATTAGGTCGGTGGAAAATCGAACTTAACCGGCTGTTCTGCCAACCGTCACGACATTACAGTGCCGCAAGCCCACGCGGGTCAGTTTATGAGTGGAAGTTTTTTTTTCTGTGGTGTCTTTTTTTCAGGGTTTTTTTCCGGGATTTTTCCAGGGTTTTTTGCCGGTTTTTTTTAATTCTGGGATTCGGACTATATGAATCCTTCTAGCACACTTGACATGGACATTAAAGATAGCGGATGCGCAGGAAATATTCATTTTGCGAAAGCTCGGATACAACTCGCCGAGTAGACATTTTCGAGCATTACATCGAAGCCTGACAAGATCCTGGTAAGGCCTTGTCAGGCTCTTTTCAGGCTCCCTCCGGACCCTATCAGGGTCCGACGTAACGCTCGAAAATGTCTACTCGGGAACTACCGTTATCGTTCTGTCCTATCATTAAATTGCATGAGTATGCTACATAGGACGGCAGGAGAAAAGAAAAACCTGGGAAAAAATACCGAACAGATGCTGATCAGGTCGGTGAAAAATCTAACTTAACCATCTATTCTGCTAATCGTCACTGACGACGTTATAGTTTTATAAAAAGTCCTCGCGATTTAGTTTATGGCCGGAAGTTTTTTTCTGTGATGTTTTTTTCCAGGGTTTTTTTCTGGTGGTTTTCTTCCAGTATTTTTCTGGGGTTTGTGCTATATGAATCCGTCTAGCACACTTGACACGGATATGAAACATTACGGATACGCAGGGAAATATATATTTCGTGAACCTCGTGCGCAACCATTACCGTTCCCATTCCGTCGCTCATTGAATTATACAGGTACGGTATGTAGGACGCGTCGTATTTATGTATGCATAGATACAGATACCGATCGCTCACACCTGCGACACCGGTGGTTATTCACTAGAATTGACAATTGAATGGCTTTCGGAGATCGTAATCAGTGGGTGAACTATGCTGTGTCACGGAGTCGATGAACTTGATCGGTACTGATGTAGGGGAGAGCGGAGGAAAGCCGGCTATCAAAGGGAGAACTTTAATATCTCGGCTCTAAAGTGTTTTCTCAAGAAAAATAATAGTAATAATAATAATAGGTAGACTGTTGTTCATGAATGCCTGATTTTTCTGATTGTTCTATCTTGCTGGATATATTGCTCCATGTCTTAACGGGGTCGAAGATCCCAAACAAGATATCCAACAAGATGCAAGGAAACCCAGGCATTCGTGAACAGCAGCGTAGAACTATGGGACGTCGGCTGGTAAGTACTAGTGTTTGACGTTATAAAATGCATGTTTCAATTTTAGTTTCAGCGATTGCGAATCGCTCCTGAAAATAAATAAACGTTAAATATATAACTAATATCGTGTTCCACTTCAATTGCCTACTACTGTATACCGTTGAATTAACAATCTTCAAATTCCGTTTTCGAACTAACAGGGTTCCCATTTTGGTACGAAATTGCGTTAAATCGTACATGCACCGTTTGATTTTCTCTACTGCCCTTTGCCCATTCGCCCCGAAGCCCCCAATTCCTACCGCGACGAGCCGCTGTCGAGCTCGCAATCTTCGACTTTAAAAAAGTTACATTCGCGTATTCCTTAATTTCACGCACCGAGTTTAATCAAAACGCTATAAAATTCACGCTTCAATTTTAGTTTCAGTGAACGCAGGTTGCTCTTGAAAATAAATAAATGTTAAATATGACGTCGGATTGAAGGTATCCAAATTCCATTTTCGAGGTAAGAGAATTCGCGTTTCAGTAGGAAATCGCGTTAAATCGTACATGCACCCTTTGATTTTTTTCTACTACCCTTTGCCCATTCGCCCCGAAGCCCCGAGTTCGCGACGAGTCGCTGTCGCTCTCGCGATCTTCGACTTTACAAAAGTTGCATTAGCGTATCTTCGAATAGCACGCACCGAGATAAATCAAAAAGAGATGATGCACAATCTCCCCCGTAACGATCACGATCGAGTCACGGGCAACGAGTTTTCAGCGGCAACCTTTCACTTTTACGTATCCCTTCGGCATGCGCTAGCCACAGCAGAAATCCATCGGATAGAGATTCCACGGTACGGAGACCACAATGTAACCGAGCGAAGCCCCCCCCCCTCCCCATCCCCCCCCCCCCCGAGTCCCGTGTCTGAGGAATTACATAGTTATGCGTATATACGCTTCGCGCTGCAAGGAGATGTAAAGAACGCGAGTGCGGAATATCAAGAGTCCGCGAGTGACCGGACCAGAGGGGCCCCGAGAACAGCTTCGAGTAATCGAGTATTCACCGCAACTTTGTTTCACGGACATCAGCGACGATGGACCGACATGTTCGGCAAGGTGCATGAGCATTCGGACGCAATAAAATCCACACCGCAATGCAAGGTGCATACACGGCATAGCACTGACCATAAAGTCCTTGACGAAGTTTATGCTAATTTTTTTTCTTTTTTTTTTTCAAATCTCCTTCCACCATCGATTAAATCGCGGTCGATATCTTTTTCTTCGCGAAACCACCCACCTGATCGATTCCCGAGAGATTCATCGGAGTGGCGGCCTCGGCCGGGAGGGACGATTGGGGGGGGGGGGGAGTGAGGGAGGGGCGAATCTATAACGATGAATAATAAAATCATTTCGAGCATATCGGAGAATCATGAGCGAACCCCGCGCGGGACGGGACTGCGAGCCAGCAACAGGTTTTTCAGCGCACCTTTCACTTTTATCCGAGAGAACGAAAATTCGGCAAGATATTACCGGGTCGCATACGTGGCGTTGCTTTTGTACGGCGTTTAATCGGCGATGCGTGACGAACGAGCTAACGAGTTAATTAGCGAGGTATATCATAAGGATGGAGGGAGAGATATGTCTCTAGCGAAAAATTGTAGCGAGATAAAGGAGCAACGAGGCCTGGCACGCCGGCTCGCTCGAGGATATATCTATATATATACATATCTATATATCTATATATATATCTGAATCTCGCAGTGAGTGCCTGTCCGGAGCTGGAGGCCTTCCTACTCTCTAAATCACGTGTGTCTGCATTTCTACCTCGGGAGATCTCGAGGCTTTATTGTGATACGCAGTGTAAGAGGATTGTAGAAGGAAGCGGATCCCTCAGTCATTGACTCGGTAAGCGATGCACGCAACGAGCAACAAAGTTTAAACGTTCAAGGCGAACGTTCCAATTTGGGGTCAGTATACGTGCCTGCACTGTGGCAGCTTTATACTTTTAATTTTAAAAAGAGATGTTGTATTATTATATTATATAATAGAATTATATAATATTATATAATATATTACTATGTTATTAAAATTATATTATATAAAATTATATACTTTACATGTAATACGTATTATTAATAGAATGTGAGGGATCTGAATACTATTTTGGGAATTTTTTAAATCCGGGACCTTCGCGATTTTAGTTTTGTTGGGTTATTTTCCACCGAGTGTCGAACCGTTATTCATCGAAGTTGATGACTCCGAGTTACCATTGACCGGTGGTAATTTAGCGAAGAAAATATGTTTCCATGACAATAGGGTGAAAATCGATAAAACGATTTATATCGGTGCGAGTCGAGTGTCGGTACAGTGGTCAATGACTGGAACGTCCATCTCGGAGTCGGTATGCGCTGACGCATTTCCCGCTGCCTAATCAACCGCAACTATCCACCGGTCGAGCACCACTACAACTACGATCACTCTTCGACACCTTTCACTTTTAGATCCACATTAAAAGCCGATAGGAATATTCACGTACACAACGCGAACCAGATAATTACTCCAGATACCCTAAAGACCGTTATCCACAATCACATATCGTTCCACCTTCTATAACTCAAGCGTAATTCGGTATCGCCCGATGTCGATCGAAGCTAATGTATCAACTTCCGTTTCTTGTTTTTTTTTTTTTTTATATATATCAACGTTCCCGGAACCGTCGAGCCGCTTCCGGTTTCGTCTTTCACTCGTCCGGATTGTCACGTTATCGCTTAACTCGCGGAACGTAGACGCGTCGCCGATAGCGGAGGAGCCAAACCGGGAACCGAGCGAACGAGACGCACGTCTCTCGCGTGCCCGCGAGACTCGGATTACGCGCGTCCCGATGCACCGCGCCCGTTGTGTGCGGGACCACGACAGAGTATAAGAGGTAAGAGGTAGCGTGCGTACGTAATAAGCCACTGAGGGATCTGGCCGGATGGCCGGGCTGCTGCATGGAACCTGCAGCCGGCGGAGGGCCTTAGGTGGAGGAGGCCCATTGGGACACGAACAGGAGAGGCCCCGCGTCTCCTGCGCGGTGCAGCTACTGCGGGGGTGGGGATGCACACGGTCCATGCCGCGCTCGTTCCACCGGCACTGCAGCACTTGTGTCTGCAACACAAGGTCGCTCTCTTCGTGTGCTGGAACATTGGCGACTGGCGCGAGTCGAGGACATTGCCGAGACCTATATATAATATCAGCGTAGGATGTCGATCTTTCGATACTTGGCTCTTGCTGAATTCAACGATTCGTTAATCGTCTCCAAATTTTTTCACGGTTGCGACTGACTTTTCGTAAAATCATTTTTTTAAATCTTTTTTAGGGTACCATCAAGAATACAGAATTTGTTTTTAGTACAAAAATATTTTTTAACAACATTTTTTATGGGAATGGTTTTCAACGAGAAAATATAGATTGGCTCGTTCGTGTGCTGGAACATTGTTGACTGGCGCGAGTCCAAGACATTGCCGAGACTTGTATATAATATAGGCGTAAGATGTTGATATTTTTTTATACTTAGCTCTTGCTGAATTCCTTAATCGACGATTCCTTAATCGCCGCGTAATTTTTTCACGGTTGTGACTGACTTTTCATAAAATACTATTTATCTATCTTTTTAGGGTACCATCAAGAACGCAGAATTTTTGTTTGGTACGAAATACTCGACTGATAGACTCGGGGTGAAATTTTTTTATCGGAATGGTTATCAGTTCTCACTCTATATTTTCTCAAATATAGATCGAATTGTGTGGTCCGGAACATTTCAGGGACCGATTTGAGGCAAAAAAAATTGCATCAACCTTGTTCAGATCTAAAGCAATCAACGATAGGATAAAAAAATTAAGAGTAAAACCGTTTTTCCCGCCCTTGCGATATCAATTCCAGGTAGCGCCGGGGGTAATTTACCGACGTTACGCCGAACTTCCAACTCCTCCTTTCGATCTTCAATTTTTTTCTTTTTTTTCCTACCCTCAATTACAATTCGGCTCTCGAATCTCGTACTCCCGAGTACGCGCAGGATGCTCGGGTACGAACGAGGTGTACCGTGTACCTGACTGGGAGTATCGCGTGACTGATCTCGCGTCGAAGAGAGTAAACAAGACAAGAGACGAACAAACGTAGCGGGGCATGAGCGTGCACGCACCTCGATAATCCCGAAAATCAATTCCGATCGATGGTTAATGGAGGTCGCGTGGAATGCTCACCGGTTATTTCGGTACATAGGTAGGTGGTTAGCCGGGCGATCACCGGGCGCCCCCCTCACCCCCTCGAGACACTCAACGTGCTATTAGCGGACCGCCTCTCGATGTTACGGGTAATGATCGACGTCCATTAACTCGCACGCGGAACATGAAAATGAAAGAAATAAATATAAAGAGCGAGAACGAGGGAGAGCGACGAATAGCGCAGACGAAATAAAAAATTGAGAATAAAAGTGCGCCAGCGAGGGGGGTAAAAAAAAGAAAAAAAAACGAAAGTGAACGGGCAAAGGAGGAGCGCGACTGGGCTTATAATACAGATGAGAAAGAGAGAAAAAACGATGACGCGCGTGCGATGCCGGAGGCGCGCGAGCTTTGAAAATGCGGATTTGCATATGCAAATATGCCGAAGCGTTTAAGCGGGATCGCGAGGAGTTTCAACTGGAGCCAATCCATCTCGCTCTTCCCGACTTTCTTTTTCATTTTTTTTTTTTTTTTTTTTTTTTCCTATGTGTGTATTTGTGAGGGTGTGTGTGAGCGTTAAGGGTGTGAATGCGTGAAAAAACGGGACGATACAAGCGTGAAATGTGAAGTACGACGTAGGACCGCGGATAGCGAGTACATCGACGGGGAGGAAGGACATACGGTGACGTCGGGGTTTGCGTGTGGGATTACCGCGTCACGCCGCGCCTCCTCCGCAGTGTGAAGAAAAGTTAATCGGAAGAAGCGAGAAGAACGCGCCGTCGCGAACGTGACATTTCGCACCGAGACTATACTCGCGACCATGCACACGTAGCTGTATCTTTTTTTTATATATTTTTTAAAAATCTTATGCAAATAACGTGAAATTACTAAAATTGTTGTGTTGAAACTTATACAGGGTGATTCAGAATAAATATCGAAACGATTACTGCGATGACTCTTAAATTCGGACTCCCGAGTGGACGACTGTTAAGAGACAGCTGCGCATGGGCTCGCTCGACCCACAATTAACCCAACCTGAACAGAGTTGATAATTTTTTATTTATTTTTTTCAATTGAACAAGAGTTTATTAGCCATAGCCTCACCACGCGAGTTACCAAAGGCTTTGAAATAAATTGTCCAGACTGCACGGTATACCAATCTACGCTACGCGACTGCAGTCCGTGTGTTCCCCCTCTGAGAATATTATTTTCTTCGATAGCCGGTCGCCTCCTTAGGGAGAGCAGCGGCGGGGCAAGACGGACCCGCCAGGGGGCAGAAACGGCCACTTCTCAATTTCCGGCAAACCGGGCTACCGCAAGGATTTTTATCTCATGCAAATTTGCTTATTACCTTTACACCTGTGCGAAACGTTGTTCGTCCATATTCGGCGTAACATCATCGGGTATGGAATACGAGCGATAAAAACTTGGGAGATGGCCGGTTTCGTTCCACCAGAAATATGAAGTGGTCCGTTTTGCCCCGGGGTGTCCATTATGCCTCGCTCTCCCCAACATCTTTAATTCACTCCTTTAGTACCTTCTTTATTCTTATGGTATACCTACTCCGCATACTCGCCGCTGGGCCCCGTTACCGGCTCAGCGTGAGCGCGTAACCACACGAGAAAGGGACGTTTACGTTATTCATGTTGCACCTTTGCATGCTAGATTGCCGCCGCTGGTTACTTATACTCGTATCTCGGCGGAGCTACACAGCGAAAGAAATTAATCGGCTGGCAGACGAAATACTATAGGAGATGCTGTAGCAGGTACTCTGCGCTATGTGTAACTGTGACCGAGAAGCGAAGAGGGAACCCCTCTTCTTTTTTACTCTCCGAACACCCATCCATAAACGCTCGCAGCATACTGCACACCCTCGGCATGGATGACGAGTCAATATAACAGGCAGGTACGTATTACAGGGCAGTTACACGTATAGGAACGTGCCAACGCCTCGACATCATTGGAATTAAGATATATTATCCTCGTTGCAGTTTAATAGGCAGTCTCGTGCAGTGCGAAACATTTTGCAACATTTTTTCACTGAAAATACATCGTTATCTACTAAAGATAACCACGTTTTTAAATCACGTTGTGATGCTTATAGGAAACTCTTGCAAAATGAACTTGAATTCGATGGTTTTGTTTACACGTAAGATAAAAGAGGGTAATATGGGTAATTAAAAATTACACGTATAGGAACGTGCCAACGCCTCGACATCATTGGAATTAAGATATATTATCCTCGTTGCAGTTTAATAGGCAGTCTCGTGCAGTACGAAACATTTTGCAACATTTTTCCGCTGAAAATACATCGTTATCTACCAAAGATAACCACGTCTTAAAATCACATGGCGATGCTTATATGAAACACTTGCAAAATTAAATTGGATTCGATGGTTTTGTTTTAACCTAAGTTAGAAGTGGTTAATATGGGTAATTAAAAAGTTTGGGACTGTATATTCTACTCCCGGAGGTAAATCCCACTTTGGTCGAAGGTATATGTACCTGAAAACACCTTTGATAATGTGGATAATGTGAACGATAGGGGTAGGCTAATAATGAAGCTCACCTACAAATGGCTTGGTATATTATAGGAATTAAGATAGATTATCCTCGTTGCAGCTTAATAGACATTGTCGCGCAGCACGAAACTTATGCAACATCTTTTCACTGAAAATACATCGTTGTCTCCAAAAAGAATAACCACGTTTTAAAATCACGTGGCAATTCTTATATGAACGACATACAAAATGAAATTGGATACGATAGTTTTGTTATCGTGTAAGGTAAAAGTGGTTAATATGGGTAATTAAAAAGTTTCTGCCTGTTTCTACTACTCCCGGAGGTACAACCCAACCCAGTCGAAGGCATAGGTACCCGAAATCACCGTTGATAATATGGATAATATGGCTTGATAATATGAACGGTAGGGGTCAGCTAATAATGGACCTCGCCTACAAATAGCTTGGTATATTACTGGAATTAAGATATATTATCCTCGTTGCAGCTTAATAGACATTCTCGTGTAAAATACATGTAAAAATAATAACCACGTTTAAGAATTACGTGGCAATTCTTATATGAAGCATATGCAAAATGAAATTGCATTTGATGGTTTTGTTTTCACGTAAGATAAAATTGGTTAATATGGATAATTAAAAAGTTTGGGTCTGTATCTTCTACTCCCCGAGGTAAATCCAACCTCGGTTGAAGATACAGGTAGCCGAAATCACCTTCGATAATATGATAGTGCTCGATAATATGGACAACACAGGGATCGGCTAATAATGGACCTACAAACTTGATACACATAATATAATGTTGTAACGACCGAGCGAAATAAACAGCGATACGGATTATAAAAAGCACGAGAGGTGGAATGTTTATTAGCACGAACAAGACAACGTAATCGTTACGTAACCGTCAAAACGTCTGTTTGTGTTAAAGTCCCGAAAAAAAACTCGATAAAACCTACGATCGCTGCGAAGTCGATCGTCTGTTCGTCCGTCAAATGTCATGCTGTTCGAGTGGCTCGTCATGACCGCTCGAACCGATCGATAAATCCTGCCTGGTGTACGATATTCCTCACAATATATATAGGTATATATAGTATAGATCAATATATGGGTCGGTCCATATATCGTTTATTTACGTGCTAATGCCATAGGTGACACAGGTGGGCCATATTCCCCACTTTGACCCTACACAAAAAATAAGTCCTTATGATTTTGGAGTGCTGAATTGGAGCTCTGTGAGGTTTACATAGGGCCTCGTCAGGCCCTGATGTAACGCTCTCAAATTTCTACCAGGGTTTGATTCGATTAAGGTAACACGTGAATTGCAATGTCCCGCAATCAAAATGCATTGGATGACCCATAACGTCATCATATACAGATCACTAACGACGAAATGGCTCTGACAATAACGAAGCAGCTTGCGTACCTTTTTCGGAAAGCCACTCCTTCGAAACACGTTATTCCACCCCTATCGTCACCAATAACGAATTTTATTATAATTAGCCGGAACGATCTCACGCACACTGCGCGCCTATCCTGTCGCTGAATTCAATTGAAACTCGATATCCCGCATATAATATTGCGAGGCGAACCGTTCATTCTATATTCCCAGGATTCCATGTCTCGAACCTAACGGGCCGGACGGCGAAACGAAAGAGCCAAAGAGTTCCCTCTTCTTTCTCCGCTCCTCGGATGTCCAAGGCAAATGGCAAACAAAGTTCACCAACGTATACGCAACGGTAGGTATAATTTACTCGGGAACGGTGGGGGCAGGGGAGAGGGAGGGGGGAGACAAAAAAAGAAGAAAAGAAGAAAAGTCAACTGGTCGTCTTCTCTCGTCGCGATGAGATTCCGGTCAAGACAAGATACTAAACCCTGTCCGAGCTCGTGATCGCCCCTAGCGCGTGCGGTCTCGTATGATTCTCGAAAAATCGTAAACTCCACGAGCAAATTGCCGTCGCTGATCCGACACTGTCTCGCTCTGTGTCTCGAAGACTTGATTTCGACGTAAAACTAGTCGTTTTTTTTCTCTCTGTTTTTTTTTTTTTTACGATGCCGAGACGTCGATGTCTCCCGGATTGTCAGTAAATTTCTCGCACAAATATACGGGCTGTCTCGACACGACTACAGCGGATATATCAATATCTACGATGTAACAAAAAACCTGAGCCTCCCATATTAATAAATATTCATGTCATCTCGAGAATATTTTTACAATTATTATCGCGGATTCTTAACATTCGTCTATTATTATTATTACTATTATTGTTATTGTTATTATTTCGTGATCTTACCTTAGCCGTAACGAATCTCTTTGACCGAGCGGGTTCTGCCATAATAGGTAGACATCACTTCCTGTACCTCCTTTCCCGTACGCGAATATATTCTCTTATCACTTTTCTCGTTTCACTGTAAACCACTTAGGCACTCGTCTCCCATCGAACTTATCTCCCATCTACCGTTTCGCGTCCCACGAAGAAGCGATGTAATATGAAGCGTTCAAATAAATACATATTCTGTTACGATTATTATTATTATTATTATATTATTATTATTATATTGTTATTATTATATTGTTATTATTATATTATTATTATTATTATATTATTATTTTTTCGTCGATGGTGCCTCCGAACGTTGGTAAAGGCATTCACCCGTCATCCTTAAAGAATGCTATGGTGACCAGAACGGTCAGACGGCCTTCGCGTGACGTAGACGCATCGAGGTGCGCGTAATCTTCGTCTTGAGCTATCTTTCGAAGAATGAAGAGAGCAGGAGGTGGGAAGACCCGCAGTAACAGCAACTGCCACCTTTGTCGACGACGACGACGACGAGATTCTCCGTTAGAAAATATTAATAACACGTGACACGCTGGGTCGAACAGTTATGGTGTAGCATTACCGAAGATTTTGATCGAAAGCTCTGTCCGGATTTACTAAATTTCACCGACACTGTAACACCATCGTTAAAATCCCCAGACAAATATTTTATGACCCGAGCTACGAGAGAAGAACCATCGGTCATTCGTATTATCAATATGAAAACGAATGGTGCGGCAAGCATGCATATTTTTTTTATTAAAAAAAAATGACCTTCAATAAATGAGTTTTATAAAATAGAAATTCATGCAATCAATTTTTTGAAGGAAAATTGAGTCAAGTTGGATATTCATAATAATTTTTAATGGAATTCGACATTTCATATGAAATCAAATCGACGTAAATTTAAAAACAAAATTTTCACATGCCGCCAAAAATTTGATTTTATTTTTAGAAATAAATTATTCGAATGCAATTTTTTTAGAAAAATTTAATTGCAGCCTATCGTGGCGAGCACTCGCGAGACACGACTCCCAGCAGAGATCTTCCTCCCCGCATTCCTCTCTGTATCTTCTTGAGGCACGGTCACTCTCGTAAAAAAAAAAAAGAAAAAAAAAAAAACCGAACTATGTATACTTCCCGAACTATCGTACCAGGATATAACGATCACTAGCCATTCCCCACCACATTTCAGAAACAAGAGGAAAATAATTCAGTCCGGCAAGCACTCGGGAGAGACGATGCTTGATATTTCTCTTCCGTCTCTTCTCGCGAACCGCACTGTTCTACTCTCTCTCCGCGATCCCCTGTTCCTCCCACCCGACGTTCCCCGTCTCGTCAACCAGACGACGAAACGTGTCCCGCTACTAAACTATATATATACATACACATACACGCACACAAACACATATATATACATACATAAAATACTACAACCGCACTATACGTACAGTCTCTTCTTCCCGGCGAACAGAAGTCTCCGAAACGGCTCACCGCGTGCCAACTACCTTAAGGAGGAGCTTAAACAGGAACGCGCAACACGTGCGACGATGCGTCGGAGAGTGAAATTTCCCAAAGATTCCAGATATCCGATTTTTCACAAAATATCAACGTCGCCGTGAACGAACAAAAAAAATGACGTAAATCGCGAAATCTTACGTCGGGGCCGAGGCTGTGGCGAGTTCGTTGGGCAGAGGATGCCGGTCGGGCACCTGGGCGACACTGCCTGATCCTCACCTCCTCGTCCGTCGCTTTGCTCTCCATGGAGCAGCAGCCACACCAGGCAACACCGAGACGCTATACTGTGTATATATGCGCTATATATACCTCTCGGGCTTCGAGGCCTACCCTTATAAAAGCGATGCTGTGCCGTGCTGCTGACATCGTGTGCACCACCAGCAGCAGCGGCAGCGCAAGTACCTACTCGCCGGTTGCAGTTGTGCAACGCCGAATGTGTATGCCCAGCCAGCATCAAGACCCCAACCGGCACTCTCTTGTCGCGCTGATTTAGTGGTGTGGCTGTGTGTATACGCCGTAGTCACACATCTCGGTACGGTGATGTGTTGGTTGCCTCGAGTCGAGTGCGATGCACGGCGTGCATGCGGGTATGTGGGTGTACGCGCCCGTTTAAGTGAGCGTTTGCAATCGGGAGAGTCGGGTTTCGTTGTGTGAACCGCTAAGAGTCCGCGCTGGCTATGTAACTACGAAGGTATATCTGTGGTATATAATGTACAATCTTTCGCGCTCCCTCGCGTTCGCTTCTTCGTTCGCGCGCTCGCTCGTCTACGAGGCGAGCGAGTGTGTGAGTGGGCGAAGCCGGGACCGAACGGGCCGGCACATTCGTCCCGCAGGTGAGTGTGGGACACTCACGGTTACTAGTCGTCGGCACGCTTAGGTGAGCTCGAGAGGGAACCAGCTGAGACACCAGGCAGAATGGAGGACCGCGGAGGACTTGTCATACCTCACATTCTAGATGCACTTAACGAACGAGGCTGAGTGTCCCAGTTTCTGACCGCGGATTGTTAGCGGAGAGACACAAAAGAGGGTATTATCAAACATTTCGGCTGGAAGGTTTTGAGGAAAGAATGGGAAATTATCAATAATTTTAACGATTTTTGGAATTTTTTTAGGTTAACCCTTTGAGCCATACATTTTGACACTATAAAAACAAAACCTCGGTATTTCATGTCAAGAAATTAGTTTAAAAAATTGAAATCTAGGCGAAAGAAGGGGAAGAAGAACGCCATATGTCCCACGATGATGCGAAGGGTTAATAGAAGTTCTTAACGGACTTTTCTTTCATAGTCCTAAATCGTATTTTTTTGTAGGATTTGAAAAAAAGGTAATCATGGTGGCGTTTAAAGGACATAGTATTTTCATGGTATTCCATGATAAAGGACATAGTATTTTCATGGTATTCCATGATAAAGGACATAGTATTTCCATACTCACACAGTAAAAAGAACTTTCTACATTTTAGAAATATTTCCTGTCCGCAAATTACCACAATGTTTTATCTCGTTAAATTTACCATTTTTTTTCAGCGATAAATCGACTTAAAAAAATGAAAAATGAACGCGAAAAAATTGTGGACTTTTTGCGACTCAAGATATTTGTTGAACGTTCGAAGCTTCCTTTTGCAGTGTTATCAACTGCGAAATTGCAAAAGGACGGTAACCCATGTCTAGCTAACCCGTTCCGAATTAGACGAATGACCGATCATCGATTCCATCGCGACCCCGGAGCGTAAACTTTTTTTCCTCTCCGGAGATGCTGCACTACGCGCATCATCGACCGATTTTTCGTATCTCACGAGTACGGTCCGATTTCTCCCCGACGATCAAAAACTACAGGCCGGAGTGCGTATAACGAAGACTATAAACCACGAGGTAAAAAAGAGGTCCGTCGTACCACCGGGGGGCGAAGCATGAGAGGCGAGCCCGAAGGACCCCGCGGACCACTGTTCGCGCCGGTTCCTCTTCTTTCCTTTCCAAGTTCTCGCGTGGCATCGTCCGAGCATTAACGCGAGCGGCTATCTTCACTCTTGGCTTCTTCGCGCTTCTCTCAGCTCCTTTTCCTTTCGTTTCCACAACGAACAAAACCGTAAACCCCAACATACATACATACATCCATACTCCCTTTTATCCCTCCCCCCCCCCTCCCTCGCGGTTCCCAACAGCCCAACTGCTGCTGTGTGGCTGCTGCTTGCGCGCTGCTGTACCCCGGGTACACTCTTTTAGGAACCCCGGACTGAAGGTTCGCTGCCGGACGATGAAAGTACATAACCGGTTCGCAGCTGCAGACCAGCCAGACTGGAGACTGCTGGCCATCGCCCGGCGTGCAACGAGCCGGCACACACGTCACGAGATTCTCCCTCTGTATACCGCATACACACAACGCCGGGGTTTCGGTGAAGCTGAATCGGTCACTCGAGGATCTTGCAGCAGCGAATATAACATTCCGGTCAGTTTTACAAAAAAATTACCGGCATATGATAGTTATATCGTATATCCTGTGGTATGTAATACATATACAGAGGAATATCCTGGCTTGCATCTCACGCTAAAACGTGATCGGAACATATAAGAGGCAGAAGGAGGCTCTCAATCGTTTACTCGAGTACTCTCGCCAAGGGTCAGTAACACTCGGTGACACCTACTTATGACTGGGGATGATGTAAAGATGTACGATATTTTTATTAAAAATTAACGAATAATAGATTCCTGGTTTAGTGTGATTTAAAAATATTTTTTTGTGCCGAGGGAAAGATTGCATGCATGGTTCGGTCTTATCAATGGAACTCCTCATTTCTTAAAAATAGAATTACGAGTTTCGAATTGACGGGTCAAACACCGTTTGAATGATCAAATGGTGCGCGGTAAAAAAAAGTGTGTACATTTGACAACATTTTCGTCACATTCGATTAATTTTACAAAACAAAAAATAATTGTCAAGGACCCGACAAACTAACGGACAAATTTGTGAGAAGGGTATTGCAATTTTTGATACCAACCGGCTCAACTGGAGAGGACGGGGTTTCACATAGTTTTAAGGTGATGTTCAATACCGCAGTCAGTAACAAAAACTTCTAATAAATGCCATTTTGAGATCACAAAAAATGGAGCATAAAGGAAATTGTCTTTCTTTTAAATAACGCTTTCTTTTAGGCGTAAGAACATATTGGACGTACAAGGTAAAAGTAAAACATGAAAAATACCTATGATTATGAGGAAATATGTAGCTTTGAGGGAGGGACTCGCAGCTATAGAATTGAAGGGGCGCAGAAAACGCAGTACGTCGTACACAGCATTTTTGATTTGTTGAAAGGGGCCTTAGCTCTACATATTTTTTCCAAAATCTATGGATCGTGTTATGGAAAAAAAGGAAAACATTCATTATGGTTTTGTTACCCTTCTGAGCATGGGGTAAGTGGGCGCACGGGTCTTTCACATCACCTTAAGACCATATGAAACACCTCCCTCCCAGTCCATCCCGGGCTCAGTTGGTATCAAAAATTGTAATCAACTTTTCTCACGGGTTCTGGCATGAAGGCGAATATCATCTTGGCTGTCGATGAGACTTTTCGTTTGACCGTACTTCCCAGAATCCGTGAGAAAAGTTGATTACAGTTTTTATTACCGACCGCGGTATTGCACATGCTCTTAAAAAGCCGACAGCAGAAACCACGCTTGAGAATCTGCAGCGGCGGCAATTCGAAAACTGTAGCTCGTCGTCGGCCTTTCTTTGTACCCAGCGTCGGTTAAGTAGATTGTTGAAAGTACGTAGAAAACAGAGATAACGCGTTCTTTCAACGAGATGTACCGAGCGTGGGATAGAAAAACCCACCTATGGAAAGAACGTCGATAATAAGAGCGGCTGGTACAGATGGAATCCGCTGTACCTACTTCAATCAAAATTTAGACTCCGATTTGTATTCTATGCGAAGTACTTCAAGGCATTCTGATTTTTTAGCGCATGCACCATTGCCACTATGAGATTTTCTAATTAGGGTAAAAGTTGTGGATATCGGCAACCCCGATCAGCACGTGAATCAATGACACTTAAAAAAATCTTGATATATGCAATGAGTCACATTTCACTCACAACAAAATTGTACATTTAATGCATGACACTGGAAGTTTTTATGCAAAAACTGGTACCTTCAATTTAATGTACAATAGTGACGAAAAGTTAATGGACTTTTACAGTGAAATTTCAGTAAATTGAAATAAATGATTAAAAGTAAAGTATTTCTGAAGATTTTAATATAGTTTGCGTTAATTATTCATCACAATTGTATATACATGTAATTTAATATACCAGTTTATCCATAAAAGGTTCCATTACCAGTACATTAAGTTTCATACGAATTTGGTGTTTACCAAATTTACTCCACACGCTGTTTCGTTTTTTTTAAGTTCGACAACTTTTAATGATAATAAGCGAAGTCGCACTCCAAATCGTGGGCGGAATACAATTGAGTAAGCTAGTCATCCATTCCATACAGCGCACGAAAATTCGAGGGACACAATACGAAGCACCTGTCTCCCATCGATTTTTTCCCCGTTGAAAATTGAGAGTCTCCGTTCTTTCGCCTGCTACACGTTGTCTCGATTACACGTCACGTGAGCCAAGAGCACGCCGGTGTATACGCACCCGTACACTCAGATCGTATCCGTATGCCTACTTAATTCCACTCCGCACTAGGGGGCATCGAATTCAATGATAATTCGTCGATCCACGCAACCGCGAGTTCGACGAACCTCGTCTTTTCGGGAAAAGAAAGGTCAACGAAGTTAACGATCTGGAACTTCCTCTTTTCCTCTTTCGTAACACCGTCAGGACGGCGATGATGCGAAACGATCGAGAAACGACGATGTTTCTCTTTCTTTTTCTCGTCAATTCACCCAACCTCCATGGAAAAAAAGTATAGTCGAAAATATATTTTTCAGATATTAATTATACTTTTCGCAAAAAGAAAATTGCAACACCCTAGCTATAATAATAATAATAATAATAATAATAATAATAATAATAATAATAATAATAATAAATGGTATGCAATTCATATTCTATAACATATATGTAACGGATATATCCGGACAAATATTTTATCAATATATCGATATATCAATGTATATAATATATATATTGATACATATATATTTCAATATATCAATATGTCAATGTTTTCACGTGTGTGAAAAGTGTATAATCTATATAGAGAATATATTTTCTCGCGAAGAATTAGTTTTTTAAATATATTTTTCGTATATACTTCTCCGTGCGGAAATATATACTCTATTCCGTGCGGAAATGCAGCAATATTCAGATTTCGAGGGTGTTTGAGGCTATCAAAAATGTTGCCGTTTTGCGTCGAATCGGTACGGTCTTATCGCTTCGAATTACCGTCATTCGCGGTTGTTCCGGCCGAAGAGACTACCTAACAACGGAACAGATGATCGGGATGCGGCGATATTAAATTTTTACGTCTCATTCAGGGAAAGGTCTCGGGATGTCTCCGAGGTGTCTTTATGTCGCGGTTTTGAGCGGCATATCGGGCCGTGGAGACCGGAGGTGAGCGACGGAGAGAGGGACGAAGGCCAGAAGTAGGAGGTACGAAGGAGCCACCAGGCGTGTTGCACGCCTCGTGGAACACGCCGGGCTGAATTCAACTTGAACAACCGTATATTTTGTGGTGTTTCCGAGGCACGGTCAGTGCTCACACCGTATAACTCGAGCTGGCGGAGGGAAAAAAAATATATATACAGCCGTAGTGTGGAAGCAGCGCGACGGCAGCGTGCCACGCCACGGGAAAACACTCGTCCTCTACTTACCCAACTTTCAGTTTACCGCGCGCGGCTCGAGCGCGCACAGGTGCATTTCGCTATCTCGGCGCTATTCGCGCTCTCAGGCCTGCGATTCACCCCGTTCTCTCGTGACACTGCGACGCGCGTGTTCGATTTTCCTCGCGAGTTCCAATCACGCCGGTTGTTTTCATTCAGCGTCGAAACTTCTGAATAAAATTTTTTTTTAATACCATTTTAATAACTTAGCAAAAATGTGAGTGAAAACGGAAAATCAAAAGAATGATTTTTAAATACAATAATCAATGAAAACCTGCAATACCAAATGCCGAATTGAACGAATGATTGCCTATAAGCGAGGATGGATTTAAAAAAACCCTTTCCGTGATCGAGTAACCATTCGGTGAGTAATGTTTACATATATCCATTCACGATTAGAAAAAAATATGTCGAGGATCCAAGGGAACGGGTCGAGCGTCAATCACAACGATGCCAACGCGCCAGCGAGCGCTGCGTGTAATTTCGCAAAATCCCTCGGTGACGTGCAATTAGCGGGGACATAACTCATTACTCATCACTCGGTCGTTCGCGCGAAACTTTTGTGCAAACTTCGTGTATACGTGTATATATGGACGCGTGCCGAACGAAAATTGTGGTACGCTATACACATCGATTGATGTAACGATACTTCGAACTCCCGGAGATTCGCGTCGGGTATGCGAGTTCGCGATATAATAATAAATAATAATATCGTCATGAAATAAAAGATACATATATATATATCCACATATGTATTCGCTAATTAAAGCAATAAATTTCCCGTTGATGCGTTTCCATTATGCAGTTTTAAAGAATGTTCGTCTTGGGCCAGAGTATATATACACGTATATATAAATCGTATGTATATATTCACTAATTAAAGCAATACATTTTCCGGAAATCGTTGGTGCGTTTGCATTATGCCGTTTTACAGAATACGCGTTTTGGGCCAGACTATATGTACAAATATATAGCGCACTCGGACACGTGAGCTACCGGAGATCCTGTACGTTGCATTGTCGGTACGAAAGTTTGGGGAGGTCGTCACGCAACGAAAATTTTGATGGGGTGAACGCTCATGAGAATGTGTCAGTGCAACGAGAATTTCGCATGTGTGTTTTGCGTGCGCGTGTGTGTGTGTGTATAAGAGTTGTATGCTAGGACAGCCGGCATGGCATGGCTCGCGCGATGCGTCAGTAATCAGCGGGGCCCGACGACTCCAGGGGTAATGGTATACCCCGCATGGTGCTATCATTCGGAAACACGCATGGCAGGTGTAGGATGTGACGTCAGTGGGCACATTCGCTGCGGAGGGATTGTTCGCGGGGTCGAAAAGAACTCGGCGCTGTTCCCCTACGACTTTTCGCTCTCCTGCTTATCCCGCTTCCGCCGTGGAATTCTATAATGTAATAAAACACGGTGTCCTTGGACGTTCAAAAAAATTATAACAAATAATGTTTGTTCGTCTGCAGTGGTGCAATTGTTTGATAAACATGAAATGCAATGCACTCATGACAAAATTATCAACATTATTTTCGTGTATTGTTACATCAATGATTTTATCATCTTACACATGATAATGGAATAATTTTGATAAGTTTGCCAAACGATAATAATAATAATATAATATTGTATATTAGCATAATTATTATTATTATTGTTATTATTATTGCAACAGTTACCATGTTTATTATTATTTTGATATTCGGCACATTTATTAGAATTATTTTTACGCAATGTACTGATAATAAATTTAAGTAACTTCGGTTTATTCCACGGAGAACGTGACAAAATATCGGTTTGCAATTATCGGTGGTTAATTTTCTTCACATATAATACTTTGTATTTTGCAATTTTTATTTTGTTTGAGCGTGGGAAATCGACGATTACTCGGAGCGTTCGAACTCCAAGAAATTCGTAAGCCGCGACGGTGTGCTCATTAACGGATATAATGTTACACAATTATTCGATAGGTATTCATTGTCTTCGGAGTTTCATCGTAACCTGACACGACAGTACAGCGACTCTCGAACGTTCTTCCGCGCGCTCGAACGATTGAACTACATTGCCACGATCGGAACGGCGATACTCGGAACTGACGCATTAGAATTAGCGGCCGATCTACCGGAACCGTAGAAAGAGGCAATTGCGCCGCGGTTCTTGACGGGCCCGAGATCCGGTACCACTTCTCGTCATTATAGTGGTATCCGCGGCGATAAAGATTCGCACCAATGGAGACTCAAACGCGCGGGTCAAACATCAGAAAATATAATTAATCGAACGTATTCGCAGTATGTAAAAAAATAGAATTGATAGAATTGATAGAATTGATAGAATTGATAGAATTGATAGAATTGATAGAATTGATAGAATTGATAGAATTGATAGAATTGATAGAATTGATAGAATTGATAGAATTGATAGAATTGATAGAATTGATAGAATTGATAGAATTGATAGAATTGATAGAATTGATAGAATTGATAGAATTGATAGAATTGATAGAATTGATAGAATTGATAGAATTGATAGAATTGATAGAATTGATAGAATTGATAGAATTGATAGAATTGATAGAATTGATAGAATTGATAGAATTGATAGAATTGATAGAATTGATAGAATTGATAGAATTGATAGAATTGATAGAATTGATAGAATTGATAGAATTGATAGAATTGATAGAATTGATAGAATTGATAGAATTGATAGACTTGATAGAATTGATAGAATTGATAGACTTGATAGAATTGATAGAATTGATAGAATTGATAGAATCGATAAAATGTATGATATTTAACCTATCGTACCCGAGCGTTTAGTTTTTCACCGCTCATTCATCGGCGCGTGCGAATTGCAGCCCTTTGTATTTATTGATCTCCCCGAAAACCGGAAGTTCGGGGTCGTTTCACACTAATACCGTGACTCGATGGGCGCATAGCATTGCGATGGGAAGGGAGGAGGCGATGGATCGAACCGAAGCGCCCCAAGCCAGCATCACGAGTTTGCCGCAAGAGCGGCGAGCTTCCGGTTTCTCCGGGTGCATTAGCGGCGTTGAAAATTCGACAGCCGCTTTATTAAAGTTATATACATCGTTTGAAGTTTGGAGCCTCCCGGTGCTCGATTATACGGCCGGGTTGAGTCATATGCACGCGAGGCTTGGCTTTGCTGCAACGACCAGACACGTAGGCATCAATTCGTGTGTCTGCGACAGTAGATTAATACGACCAATTATGCATTCCGTACCCCGAACCCTCGTCGCACACGAAATCAGACAATGATACGGAAATAGGTTTGTTGAGCGCGTGAGACGTGAGCCCGCAGCTTCTTTGTCTTCGAGCCTTTTCTTTTTTTTTCCTCGGACGCCATACAACATTGTGAGGAAATACGCGGTAAAATAAGGTTCGTTCATTTGACAACAATTTGTTGTGCACGAGATTCCATTTTTTTAAAAGTTTGGTTTAGTTTTACTTTGCCAAAAAAAATGGTTAATTATAGGAAAAACAGAATGCCAATTTTTTATGTGACAAACTTATCGGCATCTTGATTTTACAAATTTATTTTTCACTGTGTACTGTGAGGTGACACGAAGATTAAGCTGAAGGTAGAGTCGGGCTAGCAAAGGTGCACGCGAGTAGGAGAACAGCAGCAGCGTGGCCGATACACTACGTTGGTAAGAGGAACACTGTGTGATAGCTATATGTTTATACCAATTTTTCATGGAATTTTTAGATACAAAGAAATTCAAAGACGATATTTAAAAAAATAACTATATTCACCAATGTGGTAAATACGCTAAGTGGGCAGCTAGAGAATTAACAATGTAAGACAAGGAAGAGTGGCTCTCGACTCATTATGAGGGCGAATCAAGATCACACCTAGATCTGCCTTGATAAGATACGATATTTAAAATAAATATAGCTGCATTCAAAAATGGAGCAAATATGCCAAGTGGTAGGCTAGGGAATTAATAATATAATACAAAGAAGAAGGGTGTCTCTTGACTTATATGACAGCGAAACAAGATCACACCTAAATTCCCCTCGATAAAATGTACAGCGCATAAAATTGGCACGCTGTCGAACTCGTGATAATTATACGTTTATGCCAATTTTTTATAAAATGTTTACATACAAAAAAATTCAGACACGATATGTTAAAAAATTAGCGTATATTCACCAATGTAGCAAATATGCTAAGTGGGCAGCTACATAATTAACAATGTAATACAAGGAAGAGTGGCTGTCGACTCATTATCACGGTGAGGCAAGATCGCACCTCGATCTGCCTCGATAAAATCCGATATTTAAAAAATAGCTATATTCAATGTAACAAATATGCTAAGTGGGCTGCTAAAGAATTAACAACGTAAGACAAGGAAGAGTGGCTGTCGACTCATTATCACGGCGAATCAAGATCACACATCTAGATCTGCCCCGATAAAATAGACAGCGCATAAAATTCGCAGGCATCTTATTGGCAAATGAAAAAAAAAATCCTCTTATCTCCTTCCGTTCTTTCTCTCGCTCGCTTCTTCTCCCGTAATCTCGGTTGATTATCTCGTTTCCGGGCATCGGCCCTGCGTACCACCATCGCTGACCACACAGCCGGATGCTCCCAGCTTGTGCGTCGCCTGCCCAACGGAGGACGAAGGAATAACCAATGAGAAACGAGAGCGTGAGCTCTACCAGTATGTACCCTCAGATTCTCTAATACACAATGTACCGACCGAGTATGTTCTTTCGCTGGACACTCTCTCGACGTTGAGCACGAGAGTTGGTTCAACAACCCGAGACTCGGCGGCTCAACTCCTTGAAAAACCTTGCGCATATTCCGCTATAATACTACAACACCACTATTTTCTTCACCTTTTTTTTTAATTTTGCTATATGGTTCTTTTCGTTATGCTGCTTGATCCGTGTGACAAGCGTCAAAATATTTTCCGCACTCACGGACTCCGTTTGATGGATCTTGTAAAACAACTGTCCGTAAGAAAAAAGTGTTTCCTGCTTGCTTTTATCGCAATGTGCTCGTTTCGCAATTTTTGTTTTTATTTTTTCAATCGGACAGCGGGAGCTCGTTTTTGCATGTCTCCCCGATGAATCTGCAAAGTTATTAATCACCGAATCGGCTCATTTACTTCGTTAAGTCTGATCGGGTAAAAGGCGTTAAATTTCAATTATGGATATATCATCACAGGTGTTATCTAATGGCTGAAAAATCAGGAAATTTGTACATTAATATCGATAAAAAAACTGTTCGATCCTCACTGGAATAAACATAATCTTGTCCACATGGGGACTAATTTTTCCCAGCTCTATACAATTTTTACTGCTTCTTTTTTCCAAGTATCCATGAATTTAAAAAAAGTACGTTTCTAGTTCCAGAAAAACAATTTTTTTCTTTGCCGATTTTTCGCTTGACTGACGCTTCACAAAAACATGAATATTAATCTTTCTTATGTGATTCAGAGAGAAGCAGCGAACGGATTTGATGCCTCGGTGCTTTCACGTTGATGGTAAAACAGAAAATGGTACCGGTTCATGGTGAGCATTTTTATCGAAATCAAAGACGCTACAGTTATCGATTAAATATTTCTACAACTTCGCAAATTTATTTATAAGTTTGTCAGCAATCCCGCAACCGGTGTTTATTGCCACCGGCGTGTGCTGCTTTTCTGCACTTCGCGTGGGCATCGTGCACGCAAAGTGCGTTGAATGCGCACACTTTAGACGTGAGATGGGTGGCGCAAGGAAACCTGTAAAGTGTGTCGAAGAACACACACGGTTCTGCTGTATTCGAATTATTATTATATACTTGTTTTCTTTCTTCTCGTCCGTTCCGTCGTTCGACGCGTCTCGCGTGTCACACGTATAAAATACCAGCCGAAAGTCAGAATTAATGACAATCGTGTTTACTTCACAACGGGATAAAATTCTGAAAAACTTGATACATATGCAGTAAAAGAAGGTTTATACTTTTAACGAACCAAAAACGTCTACAAACTTGTTCCTGTTTTTATCATAATTCATAACATAGTTGATTTATGTTATCATAGTTGAAAACATAAATTTTTAAAAAATTTTAATTAAAATCTTTTTTTTGTCAAATGAATAATAAAATTATTATGGACGTTTGTGGACGCGAATCATCGGTAACTCTTTTACTATATATTACTACAATCTATTTATTTAAATAAAAAAAGCTTCCTCTATGAGGAAGCATAAAGTATTAAAATTTTTATTACTAAAAATTTAACGTGGCGTCGGGATAATACATTGTCTCTTCATCTCCCTCCGAGAAACAAACCGTACAAAATATTCCACACAGGTCGTAACCACGCGATGGATTCTCTAATTTCTCCTGCAGTCGACCGATGGATCGGCCGATCAATCGACCCCTCTCGTTCGCGCGCCAAGTCAGCTCTCCTTTCGCGGTACTCTCTCCTGTACTATGTATGTAAAGTATGCCTGAAAGAAGTTAACTGCGTCGAAACGTGAAGTGCAGCGATCGATGTTGCCCAGCTCTCGCCTCCTAATGGCATCGAGGGAAATCTAGACCGCGATGAACACACTCCGAACGGGAACCAGTCGGAAGCCGACGATGATCTCGATGCGCTCCCGAGATGCGACAAATCATTGCTTCTCCCATTTCTTGCAGGAATGCGCGAATAATTCGAAAGTCTCTCGCCGGCTTGTTCGCTCCCGCGTTGACAAAAAAGGTCTCGCACAGTCGAGGATTTCTTATTCGTCCCGTGGAACTTCACGGGGAGATTCTCTTTCGTTTTTCGTCGTTGGATAATTATAACAGTAACAAAGGAATAATAATGGAATAATTTCATCGTCGAGTCGCGCAGCTCGACGAATCGAGCTTTATTGTTTCTCAATGTTATGCAACTCGTTGCACCAGTTTGTTGCGCTGTTTTATTTTTTTTTATTTTTTTTATTTAGCCTCTTTGTTCGCATTGGGAGTAGAATCTTTGCTCGACATACACTCTTGTCCTCGCAGTGTAACGAGTTCGTCCGAGTGTGTGACTTACAGCGCGTGCAACATGTTCGTCCTCCCGTGTCTCCGTGAGATTCTCCCGCGGCAATGCGATAACGCGACGATATATTTTTCATCTCTCTTCCTCTCTCCTCGTCGCCCGTTGCCGCTGGCTTTCACTCGGCCGCAATTTCGTCCTGATTCTTGCCCGAGGACCGAAGACACACTTGGCTCTTGACATTGGCGCCGGATGGCCGACGGTGACGAGATCTCGACCACGGAGAAAGCGTTTTCGAGTTCAAAATCCTCTCTCGTACGCAATCGTGTCAAATCGTATATAGAGGATAAAAGTAATCTGGAACTATGGACGGTAAAACACGTTTGTACATTTGACTTACTTTCCTTGTTCACGAAGGTTGACCTTTCTCTTTTTCTTATTAGATTTACTATTGTTTTATTTTTGTACAACGTACAGTATTTAAAAAAAAGTAAAATTAACAAGAAAATTAAAAATTAATAAAAAAATTAATTGGAAAATTAATACGAAAATTGTGGACGTTTGTGAACAAGAAATATTGCATAAAAGTACAAACATTTTATCCTCATGTATAATTTAAAGCTACACTCGGGATGTATTGTTTTATCGACTTACAAGCATTTTAGTTTAAAAATAGTTTTATCACGGAAAAAAATTATTGAGGGGTCTGCCGACAGAAAAAAAGAAAAAGGAAAAAATCACTCGGTCCTTCATACGTCCAACAGTTTTGCGTACCGTCTATCGCGGGATCGCGAAATCGTTTGTTTTGATGACGAAATTGAATGTTTTGTAATAAACTTGTCATACCGCTGTACGTCTGAGAACCGCCACAATCTATGTTAATAGCAGTTGATTTTCATGGGTAATGCACGTTCATTAAATATTCCTACTGCCCATATGGTTGCACACACGCAGGTGATAATAAGGACGAGCGCGTGCTGCTTGATCCTAGCCTCGACCGGCGGTGCACGGTGTGTGTGCCTCGTGTTAGACGCGGCGAAGAGTCGTATAATTCTTGCACCTCCCGAGGTGCGCAGGATAGGAGCGCTCACGTGCGCCAAGTATCAGGCGATCATCCGGAGCTACCGAAGAACAGAATGCACTGACGCTGCCATAAAGAGTCAACTTTTTGTAGCATTATCGGCAGCTGCTCAACATAAGCTCTTTCGCGTTTTGCAGCATCCACGGAAATTATTTTTTTTTTAATAAATAAAAGTAGCAGTTACTAAAATAAATTTATTGCCAATGCTAAAAATGTATACAGTTATCATCTTATACTAGTTTTATACGTAACGATAATTATAGACACCGACCTGAGTCCTTCAGACTGACATTTTCTTTGGTATTAGGAAGGTCTTTTTTCCTTTTCTTAGATTACGATTAAAAAGTGTGTACACTGTGGAATAAAGTGGTTGGATTAACCAAAAGTCGCGGTGACATACGTTCAAAGCTGTTATTTATTTGGTACAAATAAAGCATTGTTTTGTTAAACGATTATTTACTTCAATTTATTCAAAAATTTTCGATTGAATCAGACATTTTTGTTGAACCAAAAAAATACACCTTTGAACGTATGTCACCGCGCATTTGCTTAATCCAACAATTTCTTTTTCTGAGTGTAATAGGTTTTATTCCGTGATTCTATCGTTAGCTATGCATTCTAATTGTTGATAAATTGTGTGTGTGGGAAGTTTGTATTTGCGCTTAATATTATCGCATAGTGGCTTAATTAATATTATTTGCGTATAGTGGCTTAATATTATCGTATTGGTTTACGGCTAATTTTTTAGTGTTATGAATAAAAAATTTGCATCGTTGACTATTTCAACGAGAACCCGTTCCGTTGAAACCCATAATGGCTGCAAAGATCGTACGATGAAGCTTCACAATCACCGCAATTTGAACTTCATTGTACCATCAGAAGCCGGACAGAACAATTTACGACTGAAGTACCAAGTAATTCGAGTAAAGCAAGAAAATAGTGGCTGTAATTTCATCGAGAGTATGCGAATTACCGCGGTCGGTAATAAAAACTGTAATCAACTTTTTCACGGATGGTAGGATGTACGATCAAATGAGAAGTCTCATCGAAAGTGGAAATCGTGTCAGCATACGATGAGACTTTTCTTTTGACGGTGAATGCCAATGCCCGTGGAAAAAGTTTATTGCAGATTTCGATACCGACCGAGCCCGGGTTCTACGGGCAGGGAGGTGTTTCACTTAATTTGAATGACTCGGTCGTTAAGACACCAGCATAAGGATTTGATCCAAAAAATGGTCGGTTTTCAACATTTTTTTCGCGCGAGTATTACAAGGACAACGTCGGTTTTTTACAGACAGTTAGTAGAAGGTATTATGAAGTTTGCATTTTTTTAAATTGTAAAATATCAATTAACGGCGGACTTATTAAGAATCAACAATTAACATCGTACATCTTATCTCAAAATCGTATCGTCGAAACGAAAAAAACGGCCTTAAACATTAGTTATTAAGAAATATATGAACATTTTTCTAAATCATCCGGTCATTAAATGGAAAATGTTATAATCAAGGTTGTGTCCAAATTTCAATTCATTCGGACAAATCGATCTTGAAACACGATGTCCGATGTCAATTGTTAATTGTGAATTGTTAATTGATATTCTTCAATAAAAAAATCAAACTTCATAACAGCTTGTAGTAATTGTGTGTAAAAATCCAACCTTGTCCTTCGAATACACGCGTCAAAAAAATTATTGAAAATCGGCTTGTTTTTTGGACCAAATCCTTATGCCAGTGCCTTAATTATTGACACTACAAAATTGAAGTATTGAATCCTAGAAAACAAGACATTTAAATTTGTTCACTCCTATCTTCGTCGTTGCTTTACCCTGCCCGAAATCAATATGTTTTGATGAAATCAATGTGGGGTCTTTCAGGGTCGAAGAAATAAATTCGCACAAAAATCTTTTAATCGCTCAGTCCCGTTACCGTTATAATGAGATGAGTGCACGGTGTAGTGCAAATAAAAATTATAGATCCGCTCGCTTATTCTATTATGCAGATTTTACGGGAATGCTCCGCCGTTTCAGTGTATTCCGCACGATAAGTCGTACACATAAACGCGTATGGATGATATAATAAGTCTGCGTTAATTGCACGGTAACGAGATGGCAATTACCGTCTTAATAGGATAAACTTCACGGTTTAAGGGTCGGCTTAAGTATTGAATCCACGAAGTTTCCGAACCAGCTCGACGAGTGCGTCGCGCATTGCAAAATCCGAACGCGCCTTCGAGCATCTTGGAAAAAAATTGTTTTGGAATTTTAATTAATTGCCGGAAAATACATTTTTTCCGGCAAGTGTATTCTACCCCATCTGGGAACATTTTTTTAATATTTATTTTACGATTCACGATATTCATATTCGCCGTTTCGTAGCGGATTTTTTTTTCTGCTTCGTGCCTTTCCTTACTTTCCTTATTTGTTACGATAACACGGTTGTACTTTCTTCACGTGCGGCTGTGCCACACCGTTACAATATCCAAGCTTGGTGGAGAAGGCTCCATAAGGCTGCATTGCAAAAATCCACGGGGAATTATACGGAAGAGATAGTTTTGGAGTAATTATGGCGCAACATACGACCATAACATTTTTATACTTATTACTGTAAATCCAAAAAAAAATCAGCCTCAGAATAATGTGATCCATCGAACAAGATGTAAAATTTACCGGTCATTTTCCTCTGAATGAAAGACGGACACTCGGTGTTTGACATAAACAAAAATAACTTACGTACCGTTTGCGTTATAAAAGAAATTGTCATTCCAATGCATGACTTTTTTTTCCTGAACACGACAGTTTGGGGAAAAAAATTATTTTTAATGTTTTTTTTCAACATAAAATGTACATTTTCAGGGTTAATAGTCGGAAGGATATTTGGTATCGTAAAATAGTAATTCCGATTCTGATCGACCATTCTCCTTTATTCGTCACGCCTCAACGGTTATTGTCTGAATGTAACACGCCAACCGGACAAAATTTCTAATCGATTACTTCCGGTGGCTTCGCCGGAGTTCAACTACGACGATTCGCGTCTTGCTTCTCGAATAATTCGAACGGGAATTTCTGAACGACGATACTGGACTCGTCTTGCATCGATTAATGCAAAGTGATAGTTTTACGATAAAAACGGACGGATACGTCCGTTAAATTATAATCCATAGATGTCCACGAAGTAAAAGTATATAAAAACATATATTACATCAACTCGAAAGTATAAATGCGTTACGGAAATTGCAGTAAATGTTACGTTTGGGTAAACTTGAAAAGTCTGCAATATAAATCTTTTTTCAATTGGAAGAAGAGTAGAGGAAGCGAACTCTAACAGGTAGACACTGTAAAAAAATTTCTCTATGAAAATTGATGTACAGAATATGCCATTTTTATGCACAAGTCGATGGATCAATATGTATCAATATGTGCGATGTACAATATTGAATCGAAATATTCCGACGCTTTTAATACACGAGAAATTTATTTTATCTCAACTATATTATATTTAATATACCGAAAAATTAATTTTCCCGCAACATTCTGTATTAAATTTAATAGACCAGTAAATGCCCATAAACTTTGTAATTTTGTATATAGATTTTGCCAACATTCTCATCAGTGTACACAGGATTTCATCACTCTCCAGATGAAAATCGACCAAGGCTCGCTTTCCTAGTGTCTCCCCGATGCAAAAACCCAGAAAGATCGTCATTGCGTCTTAAGAACAAAAAATCACATTCCAATAACGCATCTCGTCGTAAAAGCTGAAGCAACTCCACAATCCCATCCTAAACGGATTTTCTCTGTTTCACAGGAGCCGCAGACGGTGCGAGTGACTGTGGCATCTGTCGGGGCATGGGAAAGAAGTGAGCTGCGCACGGAGGACTCTCTCGGTTAATTGACTACACGGTCACAAAGAGGCCCGGGATAATTAATCAGGAATCTGCTTTCCTCGCAACTGGTTCCTTCGGTTTTGTTGCTGCAGCAGCGTCGGCAGAAGTGGCTCAGCGATAATCGCGAACGAAAGTTCGAACGAAGAGTCAACGGCGACGTGTGAATTTAGCGGTATCGCGCGAAAGTGAGAAGTGAGTTTCGAGATAAAGGTCGTCACCTCTACCCGTGCTATATGAATCGATCAAGGGGTGTTAGTCAGGCACTGGGTCGTCCGGGCGACGGGGACAGAAATTATTATGTCTACGGTTAGATGAGGAATATATAGTGACGATGGTGCGCAGCAGCAGCGAGATATGCCAAAGAATGATCACCAAAGGAGCGAAGAAGAATGGACAGCGGAAGCCGAGATCGGAGGCGACGAAAAGAATCTTCGATTCATCGAGACGAGTTCGATTGAAGAAGTCGAACGTTCTGCTCGCGATGATGTGCTTCGTGTGTCCGTGCCTCGCGGCAAACCACCCACCGCGGTTTCTCATCGACGGACAGACGGAAATTGTGGTCAGACTCAAAGAAGGCCCGCAAACGCCAGTTGGCAAGTAGAACGCACTGACGGTCTAGTATTATATTAGTATGAAATTTACAAAAAAAGGGGGCCACGGACTCTCGGCTCAAAACTAAGTAAAGGAATTCTTTGAGGATTCACCATTCTATTTTCTTTCTTCTTATCTCGTCGGACAATTGTATTTTTAATCTTTCCGTTTGAATTATTAATGAATTTCGTTGTTAACTAATTGAAACTCGTACTTTCAGGAAGTCTTATTTACAGACTTAGGGCCGTAGATCCGGACGGTGACAGCCTCGTTTTCAGCGTCAAGGATCAGCCGGGCAGCAACGTCATAAGGGTCGAAAATTTCAGTCACAACGAGGCTAACATATATCTTAACAAACTGCTGGACCGGGAGGTGAGTACTCGCAGAAACTTTGTGAGGAAGGAAATGGATTTAAGGGGAAATGGATAACGGGTGGCAGATTGTATATTATGCTACAAGGGAGGGAAATGCGCGATTTTCGCCGAGTGTGAAGTTTTCTGCCCGAGCGAAGAGAGGGCAGAAATTACACGAGGTGAATCCGCTCCCTCCCGTAGCGTAGGATACTTTTTTCCGACTTTGTTAAAATAACTACATTTCTTGCGTCGTAAAATCGTCATATTCGCCAATGACCATTATTTCTCCGGAAAGAATACGACTTCCGGAGGGAGTCATGAGCCCTATTACTCCCCAGGGAGTAATGAAATAGTACTGCACATGCGCGCGGGCTAATAATGATCATTTACCAATAATAGGCGATTTTCCGCCCGTGTTGCATGCAAGGAATGTGGTTATTTCAGCGAAGACTGGCATTTTTTTTATCTGCTCTAGAAAACATTTTAGAATAGAATCTGCTGTACACTTAAACTACTTCTGTTTATCCGAGCCATGGAAACGCTTTCTGATGTAATTACTGGTATTTAACGTAACCCGAGCTCTCAGTTGTAGTAATTCATATTTTTCTCGTTCTTCAAACGTTAATTTAGCATCTTGTTTAGAAATAAACATCGTTTCTGTGAAGCCAAATATGCTAACCGGTGGTCTCTGATAACGCAGGACACTCGGTTCTGAACAACAGCAATTATTGTGGTGAAAGATTTAATATATGACACTTATGAAAGTAGTAGATAGTGTGTAGTTTCTACACAGGAAAAATGTTTGTACGTTTATCAGACGGTTCTTAGTCGCAAAGGCTCACTGTGTTTTTCTTGTCAATTTTCTCTTTTCTTATAAATACAGTGCGTTGACAAAATAAAAATGGTTAAATTAACAAGAAAAATAATCGTGGGCCTTTGTCGGCAATCAATTTTTATTAACTGTACGAACCTCTTTAACTGTCCAGTGTCAGTATTTAGAGTACGTTAATTTGTAGAACCAAAGTGTAGGGTAATAGTCTCAAATAATAACACCCATAAACCGTCAATAATGATAAAAAGTCTAAAGTTTCCTGCAATTGTTCTGAGATAAATTTTTCGCAACGTTTGTCACACCCAATTCCGAATTCGCGCAGAAAGTACACTTGTCTCTGTTACATTGAGCCGACTGGCTTTTCGACGGAAATTCATTGCAACTGTTTTACTATTGGAGGCTTTATCACATCACCTTAAGGCGAAGCAAAACATCGCGTTCGGTATCCAAAACTGTGAATATTTTTTTAGCCGTGGCAATTTTTTTGAGAAAATCTGTATTCATGCCGGATGCGCGCGATAAAGTTGCATTGAGCTCGAAATTACTTTTTTCCAAAAAATTACGACCATTGAAAAAAGTTCGTTGGGAAATTGCACCTACCTCTCAAGAGCGCTCTCCCGATATCTACCCAATGAACTGGGCGACTTCCAACTATTGTAATAAAATCGTCATTAAGTTTATCCACAGTATCTCGTGAACCGCGAAATCGTCGGCGTTTCTATCTTCCGTCGAGTTAAAAAAAAGAGCCGCCTTCGCTCGTCAACTTCAATTATACCTGCCACCGACGGTGCACATGCAAGAGCTAAAGAATAGTTCCGTGTCCGCGGGTGTAGCCTAGCGGAAAAGGGACCATCTGTCTCCTCATCCGGGCCTCACCAGTGATGCCTTCCTCTTCTTCTTCTTCCTCCTTTTTTTCTTCTTCTTTTGCATCCATCGTCTCGCTGACCGTTCCGCTTGGCCGATGGACTCGCTGCGAATCGAATCGGTTCCGCGACGCACCACGCAATAATAACATTGTCGAGTACATTAAAGTGAAACTCAGCTACGTACATCCGTAACTTCTGAACCAACCCATTAGACTGACGACTCGAATGTCACAGTTGTAGGAAGTTCTTTCACCGCGCGTTTCGTGTGACGAAATAAAATAAAGGAAAAAAAAACAAAATGTTTTTTAAGTGCATTCCTGTATGTATGTATGTATGTATGTATGTATGTATGTATGTATATATGTATGTATGTATGTATGTATGTATGTATATATATATGTATGTATGTATGTATGTATGTATGTATGTATGTATGTATGTATGTATGTATGTATGTATGTATGTATGTATGTATGTATGTATGTATGTATGTATGTATGTATGTATGTATCTATGTATGTATGTAAGTATCTACGTATGTGTTTTTCCCGTAGGCAAAGGACGAATACGCTTTGGTGCTCACGCTGACCGATGGAAAATTGGGCGAGGGAAATTTCATAACTCAGAGTCTTCTTCTGCTCGTCGAAGACATAAACGACAATGTGCCGATGTTTCGACCACATCCGACAAGCCTGACGGTTCGCGAGGATTCCGGTCCAGGTGTGTTGACCACCGTCGAGGCGACCGACGCCGACGAGGGCGCTCATGGACAGGTCGTCTATCATATTCAAGAATTGGACGGTGACAACGACATGTTCTCTATAACAACGGTGAATGGCAAAGGCGTAATCAGACTAGTGGGCGACCTGGACTACGAGAGGAAGTATCTGTACCAGCTGAGAATTCTTGCGGTCGATCGAGCGATCGATGAAAAGGTCGGTATTTACCAATTCGCTATTTAGGCGCGAAGTAAGCCGCGTACGTTTTTTAATTATTTTTTTAAAATAAATTTTAGTTGAACACGGGAACTACGGCGATTCTGGTGAAGATTCAAGACGTCGAGGATCAACCGCCGGAATTCATCGCCATGACACCGGTAGCGAGGATCAGTGAGAACGTCAAAATTGGAACTTCGGTACTTCAAGGTTCGCGGAGATTCCTAAATTACAATTGTTTTTTAAATCGATATACAATTTATAAAAATGGTCGATATCGAATATCAATTCAGATATTCAGTATTGATGTAGATATTCAATTTAAAGGTCACTGTTATTATATCAGTAACGTAAACTTTGGCAGGACTCGGTTGGAAATATGTAAAAACAATTAAGAGCATCGAACTCAAAAATATTCGTTCAATATGAGGAAGGACAAGGTGAAGCGGACCACCGGGGCAAAACAGACTGTTTTTACCAACTTTTCGCGAAACACAGAAAAAAAGTCTCATTTGAAATGGAGGGCCACGCATGAAGAATTTTTTTTATTGGGACATCAAGAATTTTGTTACCGGAACTAATTTGTCTACTTAACATAGAAACAATAAAGTATATTGCTGTAGCAGCAATATACTGTAGCAATGTGTAGTAGAAATGTGCTACAAAAATGCTGTAGCACATTTTTTTTTTGGCCGCAGCAACAATTTATTAGTGATTCACATTTTGCTAGAGTCACAGAACCATTTTTCGCCATGCAGGTCCGTTTTGCCTGCAGTTTGATTTGCCCCACTGTCGTTTAAATTTAAGATTCACCTCAAAGTTTTTGTGAATTTTTTACGATTTTTTAAAAAATCCAATTGCAGTGAGGGCGATCGATGGCGACAAGGGAATAAACAACAAAGTGACCTACAGCATCACCGAAGGACCAAAATATCTCTTCGATATCGATGCCACTTCCGGAGTGGTCTTCACGCGGGGACATTTGGACAGAGAAGCCAAAGAGAACAGCGACGGGACTTTCATTCTGGAAATCACCGTGAAGGAGGTGTCGAAAATCGAGCCAGCCCCCTCGGTGACAACCGAAGTTACGATTATTCTCACAGATGTTAACGACGAGACGCCAAAATTTCGCAGTCCCAGATATCTGGCCGAGATCAACGAGAACGTACCGCAAAACACCCCCGTGAATTTCATCGGCGATTGCGTGCCGGAAGTTTACGATCACGATTTGGTGAGTCGATGTTCCAGCTTAAATACGATAGTATTTTTCATATTTCTCGACGAACTATATTAAATTTTTTCGCTTTAAGGGAACAAATGGCACCTTTCGGATGTTCATCGACGGCGACGGGGGAATATTCGACGTTACACCGTCCCGGGGAATCAACGAAACTCCCTTTCTGATTCGCGTCAAAGACTCGACGAAACTGGACTACGAACGAAGATCAGGTAAAAAAATCTCAGCGACAAATACGCATTATTTATTTAGTAATAATTGATAAAGAAAGTTAATCAAATTTTTTTTCAGTAATAAATTTTACACTCGTGGCTCGCGAAGTGGTATCGTTTCAACCTAAGTACAGCGCGGTACCGGTGACGGTCTTCATCAAGGATCAAAACGACAATTATCCCGAATTCACGATGGACGTATACGAAGTGAACATTATGGAAAATGCCGATGTCGGAACAACCGTGGCTTGGGCCCAGGCTCTGGACGAGGACAGCGGTAACTTTGGCAGTCGTGGGATCAGATACACGCATTTGGGCGGAAGTATAGCACATGCGTACGTAAAATGATAACATAAAGAGTAAAACATTAACTTTTAAAGATGCATGTTAGCCATGTCATTACCTACTCTTCAAGTTCAAAATTTCGGATGTTGCCCAACCCGGGCTCAGTCGGTAACAAATACTGTAATTTTTTTTTACGAATGCTAACAACTTGCAGTTAAGAACCGACCCGCGTATGCACTTAGATATCAATGCGGTTTGATGTGAGAGTTTGATTTTGAACGTAAATGGTCAGCATGGTAAAAAAAATTCATTATAGTGTTTGTTACCGATTGCGGTATTTGACATACTCTTAAGACGATGTGAAACATGTTCGGGTCGAAGATAACACACATCGGAATAGGAGATAAACTCAGGGGATGTTTTTAATATCGCCTTAAATGGTTTGCTGCATTAGATCATTCATAAAATGTCTCTCTGCAGGTTGATGTTAAATTCCACGACCGGCGTAATCACCGTGAAGCAAACCGGACAGGGTTTCGACCGCGAGCTCGTATCCCGTCATTATCTTACGGTCGAGGCTCGCGACGATCTCGGAAAGGGAAATCGAAATACCGCTCAATTGATCGTCAACATCCAAGACGTTAACGATAATCCGCCGGTATTTCTGCAGAACAAGTATGAGGCTGTGCTTTTGGAGAACAAGGATGATTTTGAGTCGCCTCTCATAGTGGAAGCCTTCGACATCGACTTGAATGGTATACTCGATATAGAGATTTATTCATTTCATTCTCTAAACGAAAAAATTATTTCCCTGTAAAGCTTTCTGCATAGTATTCGTAGCCTGCAATAGTATTTATATTTTTTAACTTTCATAACAATAATCGAAAATTATTGGAACATTATCCGTCAGGTTGAAGCAATAAAATTATGTTATGGACCATACGTTGAACTTTCTGGAGTATGTGTCAATATTAATAATTATTAAATATGAATAACATTTTTTTTAATCTCGAAAAAATAGCACAGTTAAGAAAATGTGGTTTGAATGCTTTGCTATACAAGTTCGGTAAAGCGGACTTTATACGCACGCTGTGAAGTCAGTCCTGCGACTTACTCGACGGTCCGCGTATAATCGCTACACCGTACTGGCAACGCATAATATTTTTTGTCACAAATGTAGGAGAAGTGCTACTCCGTGAATCGTGATTGTGGCGCAAGGCGTACTGCGCATGCGCCGTACATTACGCACACTCAGGCATGCGTGAAGTAAGTTCAGACTGATGTGCGCATGCGGCGAGTATTTATAGTACTTGGCTGTAAAGCGCCACTTTCGCCACTCACGGCAGGCACGAAAAATAACACTTTTCATGCATGAGTTACAAAATATAAATAATGAATCGTTCGATGTTTACTCTTTTTTTTACTTCAGTTTTGAGTTTAACAAAAATGCATTTATCATCAGGAACGAAAAACAGTCAGATCGTTTATTCTCTGGTGTCCGGAGAGTTCTCGAAGAACTTTACGATCGATCCGAAGCGCGGAGTAATCAAGCCTGCTCATCCAATGGATTACGAAGCCTTGCCGATAAATAACGGCGAAAAGGAGGGTTCTGTGAGGCCGTTGAAACTAACTGTGAGAGCCCGAGACATGGGTATGCCGAGTCTCAGTTCCGATGCACCGCTGACGATTTATTTGAAGGACGTTAACGACAACGGGCCGGTGTTCCAGATGGCTTTGTACAAGAGAAATATACCGGAAGATCTCGACGGCGGAACGATTATTCTTCAAGTACGTTTTGTTAAAACTAAAAACTCCATTATCGTCGTATTTATAAATTGGATGTAGACATTTTTTATTTAAAAATCGACAGGTAAAAGCGTGGGACAAAGATCTGTCCTCGCCGAACAACAAAATCGTGTATAGAATCCAGAGCGGTGCCGGCGACAAATTCGTTATAAGCCCGGAGACGGGAATTATCAAAGTAGCTCCAGGCTCGAATTTGGATCCGGACTTGACGTCGCCGAAAACGACGCGGTACAGCCTCGACGTTTTGGCCATCGACAGTGGCACGGAGATCCAAAAAACCGCTCAAGTCCTCGTTAACATTACGATCGTCGATGTGAATAACAAACCCCCGGTTTTCATCGACCCCGGAACTGTCACTATCAGGGAGAATACTCAAGTACGATTTTTTTTCTATTCCATATGGTAATACACTAAGAGAAAGAGCTCAAGAAACTACCTAGTTATGTGGTAAATTTCGATCAAGCAAATGGTACACCAGCGCCGTCACTAGCGATATGTAAAATTTTTACAGCTGCCATAGCAATTTGTACTCGATCCATGTGGTCATATTTTCCAGAAGGCGGATCGGACAAAGTTTGCGTATCCAGCTACGAATTTCGTGGATAAAACTAAGAATTTCGTGGATTAAAACTGAGAATTCCATGGATTAAAACTGGGAATTTCATCGATACCATTTTTTTTATGTAGGGTAAAAGTGGGGAATATGGCCCGGTCCATATATCATTGATTTACGTGTTAATCGAGGTGGGCCATATTCACCACTTTTACCCTATGTATACATAAGAAAAATTTGTTCGACATAATATGCCGATATCCCACACACCTAAAACAAACGGTTCGTGGTCGTGTCGCCACCGAATACTATATTTTCTAGGATGAACTTATATTCACGCACAAATTACGGGATATTCAGGTCTGCAATAGCGAAAATTACCATATTTTCTGGCGGAATGTGTTAAGTTTAATACGAATATTTGTCAGGATGTCGCTGTAGTCCCTATATACCCGAAAGTTCTGTCGGGTTTTACCAGATTTATTGTAATTTCTAACAAACCTAATTCTCAGTGTAGCTAGACAAATCAGTAGGGTGAGAGCGGAGGAAAACCAATCCCTGGGGCAAAACGGACTCCTTTTACAAATTTGTTTCCAAACATGAAAAGATCCCATCTGAAATAGAAGACACTGGTCCGTTTTACCCCAGAGTTCCATTTTAACACGCGCTCCCATAAATCGAAACTAAGACTTAATTGACCGACAAACAAATAAATTAATAGTACGCTGGTAAAACAGGTTGGAGCTTACGTTCATCGTATCGTCGCCAACGATCCCGACATTTCGCCGATTTTGCGATACCGAATCGACCCGAACTCTTCAGAGGCACGGAACGAAGAGGGCACGCTGATACGCATTCAGGAATACGATTATTTGGCGGCATTGGAACTGAACCCCGTGGATGGTTTACTGAGAGTGATTAAACTGCTCGACAGGGAGAGGGTCGAGACGATCAGAGTGGGTCTGATCGTCGAAGATTTAGCGGCTGTGAGAGGATTGCAGAGCGCATCTTGTACGTTAGAAATTATCCGTGAAAAACAAAAAACCGAAACCCCGACGAACGATTCATTATTATCGTTTAATTTGTTTTTATCAGCAACCCTCAGTATTATCATAGAAGACGAAAACGACAACAATCCGAAGTTTCGAAGGCCATTCTACCGAAGATCGATAACGGAAAACAGCAAAAATGGTGTTCACATTGCTAGCATAGTTGCCGATGACGCCGACAAAAATCGTAGTATCACGTACTCGCTGGAGAGCCCGAAAGAAATCGGGGATCTGGTTCATCTAGATCCGGAGACCGGTGAAATGGTCGTCTCGAATAAAATTGACAGAGAAGTACACTCCTGGTTGAACTTGACCGTCAGAGCGACGGATTCCGGAATTCCACCGAGGTACGACATTTTTAAATACGACACATCTTTGTCACACCAAAAATACTATTGCAAGACCCAAAGATATTTTGAGATATTAAAAGATGAAAATATTAAAGATAAGATAACATTAAACATATTAAAAGACTTATTTTTTAAGACCATTAATATTATTTTTTAATTTAATATATTTAAGAGATAAATTATATTTTCGATTTCCACGACATTTATGTTCCATTGACATAATTTTGGGACATCTATGGAACGACCTACGTATCACACATAAAATTAAAATAATTGGAATTACATAAATCAAAGGTTTCGATCTTTTCAGGTCAAGCCTCTCGGAAGTATTTGTTCAAGTTTTGGACGAAAACGACAATAATCCGTACTTCATATCGGACATAAGCAACGTCACGGCCTTGGAAAATGCAACGATCGGCACGGAGATCGCACGGCTCGAAGCCAAGGATCCCGACAGCGGGGATTTCGGAAAGATAACATTTCTTCTCGACAGAATGTCCTCTCAGGGAAAATTTGCTATTCACCCGGAATTGGGTTCGCTAACGGTCGCGGATACCCTCGACTGGGAGGGCAAGAGCAGTTACATCCTGGTTATAGAAGCTTGGGACAATTATCAGTTCGGATATACGGCCGGAGAGTCGAGAAATGCGTTCAAACAAATCGAGTATGTTACCAATTTCATAGTTACAATTTTTTTATTAAGTCGTCATAACTCAAGAAAAAAATAAATTCTTTAAATAAATTATTTATTATTAAAAATGATCCCATTATTAAATTATTACGTGTTATTAAATTAGGAAATATTATTAAACATTATTAAATGTTGTTAAAAAATTAAAGAGAAATGGTTGTCTGTTGCAGAGTGATAGTTCAGGACGTAAACGACAATTCGCCAGTAATCGAGTTACCTCAAAAATGCGTGACTATCTCGGAGTTCCACGACACCAGGGATGTGATCGCCGTCGTGAAAGCCAAAGACGCCGACGATCCAATGACCCCGAACGGTCGTGTGATGCTGCGAGTAGTTTCCGGTAACGAATTGGGTTACTTCATTCTCGAGCAAACGGATTACTGGACCGCGAAGATCAGAGCTACCGGGTCGCTGAAAGGAAAATTCGGCAACTATTCGCTGGAGCTCGAGGCCCGAGATCTCGGCACACCCCCGAAGAAAGACAACGAACAATTGGAGATATGCGTCACGGATTACAACGACAATCCTCCGATTTTTATGAATCCTCAGCACAATACGACAATCAGAGTTCCGGAGGTACCCATTGCATTTTGGCCATTTTCGTCGTAATTACAAAATCTGCTTTATGATAGTGGAGTGTTATAAACTTAAGGTAGTCCTTACGAATGGTGTTCACTTCGCATAAGTTTCGGAGAAATGAGACGGAATTGCAAACACTTCTGGATGGTATAAAAATCTGAAAAAAATGAAGCATATTGAAGGTGCTGAAAAGATTAATTTTGCATAATAATAATTCTAAAATGTTATTAACAAATTGATGAAAAATAAAATTGTGCGACAAATCTCCCGGAAACGAAACTTTTTTATTAAATGAAAATGAGTCGTTCATTTTTCTGAATACGTATGAATTTTTTCAGATGTTTTAATTCACTTTGACTTTTGTTTTTTTATATGGGAAAAATGTGTAGAAAGCGACAAAATTCAAAGAGAATTCAAAAATCTGAAAAAATTCGTAAGGACTACCTTAATATGAAACTGCATGAAAATTTATCTGCATTAGTCTTATCGTTGGAAATAGGAAATAAATAATAATAATAATATCATAATATTTGATTCACTGTTTTCAGAACGTCACTGTGGGTACGCCTATAATACAAGTGAAAGCCCAAGACGCCGATAACGGGCTGAACGGTGAAGTTCACTACCGCCTCAAGCAAGATCTTGCTGGGCACTGGCGAACATTCCAAATTGACGATAAAACGGGAGTTATCACGACGAAACTGCCCTTGGATAGGGAAACTCAGCGATTGTACGAAGTGGGTATCACTATACGTAGTATTGACTCACATCAATGGATTGTTCATGCCTAATTCATTTTTCCTTAATTCCAGATCCGAATAGAAGCTCACGACCTTGGCACGCCGACCCCCCTTAGTTCCGATTTGGACCTCATTATCTACGTACGTAATATCAACGATTACGAGCCCCAATTTTTACTCGACATTTTCGAGGTGAGGTTTACCGAGGAAAAACTTGCCGGATCGGAATCAATTTTATTGCCGGAAACGATAGACCGGGACGAGGTCGACGATTTGGACGATCCGCCGACCCAAGTCTGCTATTTCATCGTCGGTGGCAACGACGATGGATTCTTCGCTTTGGATGTCTTCAAGCACGAACTCAGTGTAAGCGCAACTTTTAACCTTTTAAATCCTTAACTAAAATAAAATTGTTTACGAGTGCTCAGTTTTTAGATGAGAACGCGAATAATATTTTTAATTGGCCCAAAATGTTGAAGAAAAAAATGACGATTTGAGCACGGCTTTTGTCGCTTAAATATTTTTTGCGTATGTTTCACATCGCCTTAAGGTGAAGTGAGACGGCTGTGAGTGCGAGAGAGATAGATGCAATTTTCCAAGCAACTTTTTTCAATGGTGAACTTTTTTGTACGAAATTCTTACAATTGAAAAACGTATATTACAGTCTTTAACGACTAAGGCTGTTTCACATCGCCTCTAGGACTGAAATCACTGCGCTTTTCTTACAAAGGAAGAATAAATAATAATTTCTTCGTTGCAGACTGCGAAGACCCTGGACCGAGAGCAGCAAGAGGAACACTTGTTGCTAGTCAAAGCAACCGAGGATTGCAACACCGTGCCCGCGAACGAAAGTTTCTTCGACGAGGCCGATGACACTCTGCTTAAAGTGGTCGTGGCTGTCGAGGACGTCAACGACAATCCACCAAAATTTGTCAGCCGAATTTTTACCGGCGGTGTCACGACCGAAGCAGACTTTGGAACACAATTTATGAACGTGAAGGTGAATTATCCTCGCGAAATTACGAGATTCCATGAAAATTTATTGAAAATTATTCAACGTGTATGCGGCAGCGTAAAATCATTTAATCTTAAATATATTATATTTCCCGTACTTAAATTCCATTTATACCCATATTTCGTGTCCCACGTAAAATTGGTAAATATAGTCCATTTTGCCCCGCTCTTCCCGGTATAGAAATTTTCGTCACATTCTTTTTCATGAGCGATTAAATTTCTATAGCTTTCGATTGCGTGCAAACTCTTATAAAATTATTATCCATCATCTACGGATTTCTCGCGGTAAGCTCGACCAATGTTCCGGATACAAAGTTTCTAGATTCGTGTTAAGCATCGAGGTCACGAGTACATGAGCATTTCGTTTTCTCAGGCTATAGACATCGATGCGGGCGACAACGCGGCTGTGAGCTATTACCAGGTCGGCAAGATTCAGATGACGCTGACCGAGGGACTCGATGATATAAAGCTAAATCCGTTCCTCGTCGACAGACTGACCGGTGCGGTTAGCCTGAATTTCGATCCTCAGCGAAAAATGAAAGGCTACTTCGATTTCATGGTACTGGCCAACGACACCGAAGGGCTACACGATACCGCGAGAGTCTTTATCTACCTGTTGCGAGAGGATCAAAGAATTCGATTCGTTCTTCGGCAACATCCACCGGAAGTTCGGAACAGAATCGAATCTTTCAGAGAGTAAATATGAAAATTAATGCATTCCCTTAGTAATTGCCGACCCGAGACCGGTTTAAAAATGTTTGTACAAATATTGCGATTTACAATCATTATCATTTTCCGTTTTTCAATCTTGATCATAATCGAAGTTAATTTACCGTTTCTAAATGGTTAATTATGTCCGATGATTGCTATCCTATATAATTACTATATATATTAATAATTATTATACTGTATAATAATTTCCAATAATTTACCATTAAGGGTGCGTTTTTGAATGTAGTTCTGCTCTGTTCGGCTAAATCCACAAATATTCAAGATGTATCCACATGCATCCGCGACTGAGATAGGCGTTCTTATGTTTCAGTCTGCTCTCAGTTCACAAATCTGCTCCAATAAGTGTTCTTCAATAATCAAAATGTATCGTGCGGAAATAATCGGCTGTACTGTTGACGATTTAAACAACCCGCTAGCAGTAGATAGCCACAAATGAAATACCGCATAGCTAAGCAGATCTGTATTCAAGAAAGCACCCTACTTGATAGATTATTTCCAATTATACTCAAATTTCAAAGATGAAAAAGTTTTTTAAACTTCACTAAAAAAAAAAAAAAAATTCCTTATTTTTCGATGCTAATTTTTATTCAACGCTTATGGGATCTTTTAATTTGCAGAATTCTCGGTAATGTGACCGGCGCTATAGTGAACGTCGACGAGTACAAAATTCACGAGAATCACGACGGTTCCGTCGACCGTACGCGAACAGATCTCTACATTCATTTGGTGAATCGTCGGGACAATTCGATTCTCGAGGTTTCCGAGGTCCTCGAGCTCGTCGACCGTAACATCGAGAAGTTGGACACGCTTTTCAAAGATTTCAATGTTCTGGACACGCAGCCGGCTCAATCGCAGCCTGTCGTACAGTACGAGCAGGCTGGCACGACTTTTTGGCTCTTAGCGCTGACCCTCTTCTTGGGCGCGCTCTTGATACTCTGCATCGCCCTCTGTCTGTCGCAAAGGGCCTCCTTTCAACGTCAGCTCAAAGCTGCTAACGCCTCGCCGTTCGGTACGACGGATTCGGAATTCATTCGCGGACCGGGAAGAGTTCCCAACACGAACAAACACAGCATGGAAGGATCGAATCCGATATGGCTGCACGCTTACGAGAACGAATGGTTCAAGAGCGACGAGTCGTACAGGTAAATTAAAACAAATTTTTTTAAATAATATTAAGCACGATAAAAAAATAGGAGCTGCTTTTCAAGCTCGAATTTTTCGTGTTCATTAAAAATGAAAAAAAGGAAAAAATTATGTGTCAGATTATACATAATGTGTCCATATACATTCACTTGTGCCGCAAGATAATAATCCTAGTTTCCTGGCTACCCCCTGACTGGATACTTATCTCTACCCCTATTTATCAAAATTCAGTCACAACTCCGAAAGGGACTCTCTTGACGAAAATGCGTTGAACAATGAAGATATAATGAACGAAGCTAACAGCGACGAAAGGACAACGAACGAAAATCCCTACTACGTCAGACCGAGGCCTTCATCGATTTCCAGGTATGCGATAATTTTGCTGAAGAAATTCAATAAAAAAAACATTTATCGAGGGTTGTTTGCCGAGCGTAATTTCATTTCTTTTTTTTAGTGTGGAGAGTGTGACGGACAATCAGAATCACTTTAACCACGAAACTCCGGTCCATAATGGACATAATCCAGTCGTCAACAATCCACTTGGAAAGAAGGTTGAAACTACAGAGTTATAGCCCGAAGAGTAAACGAAGACTCGTCGATACTAAAATTTATGTAATAGTCGTGGAATTTCTTATGGCCGAATTTCTTATTCCATTGTCAGTACCACCTCGCATCCTTAGACCTATCGAACTTCCTTGTAAATAGCTAACCATATTTCGTACTTAGTATTTATTTGTATTCGAACGTACCGAGAGATGCCACGAATCGAGAAGATAATTATTTATAAAAAAAACGCATCGAGTTTTTATACTTCGATCAGTTTAGGGGGGATTGTAGTTTTCGTTACAAAATTATTTACCGTCGCCAAATTAATGTATTCGAAATGTAAATCATAGTTCGCCTGGTGTGATACCAAAAATGCACAACCAGTTTTTCTACGTCAGTTTTGTAACGATTTTTATAGCGAAATACAGAATTTTCTTAAGTCCGTATTTCCACGCTACGATAATTTCCGTTCTACTAATTCCAGTATCCATCTTCCACGCTCTTGTTATTGCAGTGGTCAGACGCGTAATTCGCGTCTGCGGTGTCCGTCCGACCGTTAGTCACATTAGAATTAAATACTTATTACGTTTAAATGCTAATTTCGGCCTCGCCCGGTCAGTCACACGTATAAACCAAGGTTGGACTCTGAATCGTTTTATCTGAATCGTTAATAACGGACATCTTTTGGACTGATATTAACGCTTAACCGGCACGCGAAGCCTCGATTAACTCACCAAAATTTTACGAACCACCTATTCCGAAAAGATTTTAAGTGCAAAAATATATAAAAACAGAGATTAAGTTCTCGAGCTCCCTCGAGTAAGAATAGTTTCACCTTTAATTTCTTCCAACGCTATTGTTACAACGCTCGAGCTGTTTTACTATTCCGAAAAGATTTTAAGTACAAAAATATATAAAAACAGAGATTAAATTCTAGAGTTCCCTCGAGCAAGAATAGTTTCACCTTTAATTTCTTCCAACGCTATTGTTACAACGCTCGAGCTGTTTTACGCAAGAATTGACCTACACTGCACTAAAGCTCGATCAATAATTTCTTTATCCGATCATTTCTTTCCCTACGAGCGAGCTGTTTTTTAATTTCGTAGGTTTAGATTTTTAAATCTAAAATTCATTCCCGCAAGTTTTTATGTCACTGAAAACTGTATATAAATGCATTCATTATTGCTACCCTCAGCCGGGAGATAAATCCGAATCGATGTCCCCGCACTTCGTACGCACGGCTGCAAAAGTTCCACTTTTTTTTTAATCCCTCTATACACCTTAGTAGTGTAAGGTGAGCGAGAAGGGGATCGAGAAAAGTTAACTGCCTTATTCTCTTATCGTCTTCCTTGACGTCGACTTCGCGTGCTGCCGTATGGTAATTCAGGGGAACTCCGAGCCGCTGGTCAGCCCCGGACTCGGCATCCCCCCGACGTTACAACTGCCGACGGGCTAGTGACCCAACCGCTCACGAGGCAAATACACTCCACGATACTCCACGATAAACCGCCTCCACAGGTTCCACTCCTCGCTCCGATTGCGGACAGAAGTGTACATATTTCACGCTTATTTCACAATGCAATCCTTCATTATTCGGTGGACAAAAAAAAATTATAATTAAAAAAAATCGATCACATTCCACAAAAACGTTTTTGCGAGTAGGGAACATTCTGCAAGTTTCTTTCCGAAAAAAAAATTGCTCACGCGTCTAAATACCTGGGCGGAACCCCCGTACGAAAAGAGCTGACCGACCCCTCGAAGGCCACGAAGACTACGATCTTTATTGCCGCGGCTACAGTAGTCTCGCTCCTTCACAAACAAATCACACGCGACCCCTGCGTAGTGTAACCGTACGGGGCTATTAAGGGTGCCCCGCACTACCGAGTCCCATACCGAATTATCCTGTCTGAGTCATCGGTACTGGATTACCTTTCACTTTCGGTATTATATCGATAAATTAACTTGAGTCCAGTGGATTCGTCCATCGAAGATATTTTTTCTATTGATTTCTTTCTTTCAAAACGAATTTTTCGATTTCGAAAAAAAAAAATGTATGGTGTAAAAAAAGTCCTGACCCACACTCAGAAAAAAGTTTAGTAAAATCAAATAAAATTTATTTAGAACAAATAAAATTGCTGATTTGCATACGGACCTTTGAGCCGTACATTTTGATACTATAAAAACAAAACGTCGATATTTCATGTCAAGACATGAGTTCAAAAAATTGAAAACTGAGCGAAAGAAGATGGGACACCCTATGTCCCACCGTGACGCAAAGGGTTAAGAGTTATAGTGAAATCTAACACATTCATTTATCTAATCGTACATTCAGTTTTATTAAATGTCATTTCAATTGAATTGAATAAATAAATTATTCGACTTCAGTATTTTTTTCTTTATTGAACATTATGTCCCATTATATCGATTAATTTTTTTCATTTATTATTTAGATATTCGATGTTGAAAAAAATGTTGATGATTTAAAAAAAAAGTCTCTCTCCAGAAAAAAAAGTTTATTACAACCAAATAAAATGTATTTAGAACAAATAAAATTGCTTATTCAGATATGAGCTTAATAGAGTTTTATTGAAATCTAATAATTAAATTTAACTAATCGTACATTCAGTCAGATTTATTAAATTTTATTTCAATTGAATTGAATAAATAAATTATTCGACTTAAGTAATTTTTTTTTCATTGAACATTATGTCCCATTATGTCGATTGATTTTTTATTCATTACTTAGATATTCGATCAATGTCACATTCTGCAAAAATATCTTGATTTCGCGAGAACACATTTTTCCTCGCACTCACAACACTTCCAAGGATCATCGCTCAAGATCGCCCGATCGCCGGACAATGCGACGCAATGTGGCGAACGTTTCTTCGAATCGAATAAATGATTTATTCAACGGAGACAAATACCTATTCAACGTCGCGGACGCAAATATCCGGTTTATTTGACCGAATTAAATATCTATTAAAGATCCTGTTTTCGCCGAGCGATTGCCGATCGTCCAATAAACTATTTCGTTATCCTGCGAAAATCAGCACAGTTATGCTTTAAATGTATTTATTTGTACTGAAAATGAATACCGCATATTACTCAAATCAAGCAAAAATGGCCTGAAGTCAAATAAAATTATAATAAATAAACATAAAAACTATTCGAATATCCGATTTTATGATAGTTAACAAACGTTTTTTCTTGGTGCGAACTTAGCCCATCCATTACGAGCCTGGAACAGCGTTTCTAAAACTAATTCTCGCAAACTGACAGTCGACCAAGTCCGCGAAGCAGGCGCTGTGAACCCGTGAATCAAATTTGATTCAGCACAACCAATCACGAAGAAATTATTCCGCAGTATACAACGGCCTGTGTATCGTGCAACCGGCATTGCCCCACAAGGAAGATTACCCGTGAGAAGAATTGCGGCACCGGGGCGATACATCACCCGGCGATAAAGATCGGCAAAGTTGATTTTCAGAAAATAAACCCTGTGGAGGTTTTTTTTTCCTGAAAACCACGAGATTCCCCATTTACCTAGCTTCACCCCGTGACCCAATTAACCAAGTCAGGAACAGTAGATTTATGAAGAAAAAAACCAAGTACCAAAGGTCGTCGGATTTAGTGGCAAAAAGTCACGACGATTTCATGAAAATAAATTGCAAAGTGTCTCGAGCACCGACCGTTTGTTTCACCAATAGGAAGCGGCCCGTGATTTTCGCAATCCGAAGCGCGGTTAAAGCCCGCTTGATCTAGGGTCGGATAGCCGCAGCCATAAAACATCCATACACACGGGGTCAGCCCACGGGACTCGCGACGCCGCTTCGCACAGTCTCGAGCATCGTTGAAGTAAGCACCGGTCAGTCGTACCGGCCGACCGGAGCCCCGGAGCATTCGCACACGGAACGAGGCTAACGAAATGCATGTTTCGCTCTCCGCAACTTTTTTTTCAGCGTCAATGCATGTTAATTTTTTTGGTCTTTCCTAATAAACATTCCCGACATGTGGGCCATTGCGTGACACCAAAGAAATTCTTCGGAGCTCCTTATCGGGGGAATTTACAGTTATATTCTGTGATCTTCCTTCGCTACATCCTCATCAATTACCGCACCGACGGGACATCGTCGGGGGGTGGCTTGCGGTTTGTTGATCCAAGGGTGGCCAACCGCACACGTAGCCAGCCATCCTTCTCGTTACTACCCCGGTGTATGTGGGAAGTGGAAAGCGCGCGGTGGGGCGCCAAGTCAGCCCCGGTATATCGTTACGTGACGTTACGTCGTCCACGTGACGGCGCCCGGCGTCGGCGTCGAGGGGGTGACCGAGTCGAACACTGCGACAACCCCTTCACATGCCTCGGCGCGTCCTTCGCGACCACGTGCACCAGAACACCCGTTGCCTTGCGCTGCATTCGAAAATGTCGAGCCACGAATACGGTTGAAATAATAATAAATGATCATCAAAAAAAACCATTCTGCAAACTCTCGATACTGTTTATTTCAATTTAATTAAAGAACAAATACCGTGGGTGAATATAAAATAATTACTTAAAAAAACAGTGAACTTAGACAGGTAATCCAGAAACTGGTGGGACGACGGAATGATGAAGTGTTTCGCTGAAGCGCAACGAGTCTTCGTGGAATACGCAGTATGCATTCAATCAGTCCTGCTGATTTTATACACTACAAGACATCCTGTATGTGAAGTTCGATCGATCGCAGAGTGTCTGTGACTGTAGTAAATGGATGTAGAGTCGCGTGTTTCCTTTGTTTTACAACAATCGCACGTGGAGAATTTTGTTTTTTTTTTAAGTTTTTTTATTTTTCTTCCGCTATTCACGTGATTCTGTGAAACTCTTAAGGGGGTAGAGAATCGTTCGTGTACCGGGACCCCGAGGATGACGTCTCGATCGACGAAGTTAAACTTTTAAATGAACACGTACAGGTGAGTTAAATATTTTGTTTTGTGTATTTAAAAAAAAATATATTATTTTAAATTAAGGATCCCCTGCGGCGATAACGCGCTCAAGTTTAGTTAGAATAATTACCAATTATGCAGGAACATAGCCGATTCACGCCGGCTCGGTCATTCCCTTCGCCGGGACACAGAGAAGCGTAGCGTGGCACGTAAGCATTATGTCCATCGCAATTCAGATATTTGATCGCCCCACATTTGTAACTTTACGGGTGTTGGACAGGTGACACGAACAGCGGTATAGCGACCGGGATGTTTTCATTTCAAAAACTCGTCGGTGTCATGCACCTTTGGTATCGCAATTAAAATAATGATACTTTCTCTCTTTGCATACTTTGCGAACGTTACGGAAAAGTAAACGTCCATCGTTTTACTTTGATTTGTGTTACATGTGTGGCAATTAATCTATGCACCCTATTCGATCGCTTATCAAAGTATTTTTTAATTCGCGATAGAAAAGTCAATGGCGTTCGACATCGTTCCATTGAATTGTTCGAGCAAATTGTACACACGTAATTGGTACCCGGAAGAGTCGGACTTCGTCGATTTATTTTGTCGCAAAACGCCAGTGATCGAAATATTCGTGGTGTTTGGAAAAAAAAAAACGAAAAACTGTGACGGTTAGCCGTGCACGATCGCCTGAGCAAGTACATTTTTGTAAATTTTTGAGCAAGTTGTATCTGACGAAGGGAATAAGCGAAGTCAAAACTCCCACGAGTGTCTTTGTAATTGATTGTGGGAGGGCGAGGGATACGGGAGGATTTTTTTTTGTTTTACAAACAATAAATGAAATTATTGTTATTTAATAATAATAATAATAATAATAATAATAATAATAATAATAATAATAATAATAATAATAATAATAATTTATTAATTGTTTTTAAAAAGTAGCGAATGTTAATATAATTCAGAGTATTCAGATAAGCAGTTAAGAAAATGGGTTCACGTTTAAGTGGATCAATCAACATAAAGATGAGAAAATAATCTGACCCGATTCTGTAGAATCCCGGTGTGTGTACTCCCAAGTTAGTCACGCACCGGTCACCTCTACGCTAGTACTATATATCGCATCATTCACACAGCGAGCCCCACGGGTTTCACCCCTTCGTCTACGTATTCACTTGCGCAAACGAGACTTTCCAACTTTTTTAGTACACCGCACCCCGAACATCATTTTTTTTTTTTAATTAAGTTCAATAAGCTGTATTTAAGTGATATCACATACTTTTAACCGCGCGCGAAGCGACATACGGTCCTAACAGTAGATATTTTTCTTTCTTTTCATTTTTTTTTTTTACATTTTAGAACGACGCATATGGAAATGATTCGTCGGGTAAATGCTAAAATCGAAAGTAGCGGTCAACGTAATTTCCCGTGACTTCGAAGAACGGGAAAAAGACATATAAATTGTCAACACACACGAACACACGCCACACATCGGACGTTCAGTCAGAGCTGTGTAAAATACGTGACGACGACCTCGTTCCATGATTATAAAATCGATATTAAGGACTCTATCGATGCTCGAGATCTCTTGTAACGTTACTTTCCCGCACGAATAAAGTTGACAAAAGAACTACCGGTCTTATTTCCACGGCAATTTTTTAAAACTTTTTTTATCGCACGTTCCCGATTTAACCTTTTCACTCCCAACGGCGCACATTTATATATGATAGAGTGGCTTTTAAAAAAAAGATCTTTTCGTCACAGCATTACTCATCGAATTTTTCTCAGTTATTCACTAGAAATTAGAATATTGCCCAAGCCGAGGCTCATACGATTTTTTTTACTACGACCGCATCGATGTTAAAATTTTTACAGAAAGGCCATTTTCGGGAATTAAACAATTTAAGTATCGAAAAACTATTCGGTGTGTGTATAGTTATTATGCGCGAGATATTTTCTAGGGAACATATATGCATATCCCGATGACCAATGCCGTGACAAAATAAAGGTTTTTTTTATGTCGTAACATGTATCGCATGACAAGAAGGAAAAACTGTAACAGAATATAATGAACGCGCGGAAATGTTATGTACGAACGTCCGCGTCAACGATCGTTCATAATTTATGACGAGCACGCACCAGTGCGGGATTAGTCGTGGTGAACGAGCATTAGTACATTAGAAAATCGATTTATTTCGTCCCGATGTTGTATGCTCGGGACCGACTGGACGATGGTGTAAAAGTGGACTTGCCGGTGGCGAGAGTCCAGTGACCTCGATAATCGTTCACCCTTGCGTTCGATAAGCTCACAAAGCCTGATAGATATTTAATAGCTATTATATCGAACCGTGAAACACACGAAACAAGAGTTTCTAATAAATATTTCAACAAACGTCGATAAACGCACGGAACCACCCCTTTTTTAGTGGTGAAAAAATACAAGCGTGTCACATCGACGTTCGATTAAAATCAGAGATATTCTCGTTAAGTAGATATAGAACTTTTAGCGAGTTTGGGACCGCTTCTGTTTTCCCAACCTCACAAAGCCTGATAGATATTTAAAGTAGTACTTGCGGTACAGTCCCGCCAAACGTGAGTTTCAAAGAAAATTTCGAACACTTCTCGATGGGATAAAAATCTGAAAAAATTAAGTGTATGGGAGGTGCTGCAAAGATTGTTTTTTGTGAATTAATAAATTCAATTTGTCATTAACAAATTGAAGATCAAAACTATTATTCAACAGTTTACCCGGCAACTTAACTATTTTTCTTCCTAACAATAATTCGTTTATTTTTCTAATGATACATATGCGTTTTTTCTATGTTCGCATTTTTTCTATGTTCAAGCTGTGAATAAACGCAGTTTTCGAAGATTACAAAAAATGCTGAAAAAATTCATACGTGTTCATAAAAATAAACGAATTTTTTTTTTATAAAGGAAAATAGTTGCCAGGTAATTTCTTGAATAATAATTTTTATCTTCAACTTGTTAATGACAAATTGGAATTATTATTCCACAAAAACAATCTTTGCAGCACCTCCCATGCACTTGATTTTTTTCAGATTTTTATCCCATCGAGAAGTGTTCGAAATTTTCTCTGAAACTCACGTTTGCCGTGACTGTAACGCAAGTACTACCTCAATAGCCATTGCATCGAACCGTGAAACACACGAAACAACAGTTTGCAATAAATGTTTCAACAAACATCGATAAACGCACGAAACCTCGCCTTTTTTTAGTGGTAAAAAAATACAAGCGGGTCACATCGATGTTCGATTAAAATCTGCGATATTCTCGTTAAGTGGATATAGGACTTTTAGCGAGTTTAGGAGCGTTTCTGTTTGCCCTATCACGCGAGCTATTGACCACAAAACCTGTACAGACCCTCTGCCGTATACAACGCGGTCTGCACTCCTCGGGAGCTGTAAATAATTACTGAATCGCTGCTGCTGAACCCTCGCCGAATTAACCGTAACGTCATCGTCGACGCCCTCGCGAAAAACGAACGGTTAGCCCGCCATTCCTGTATCGCATGTATTCGCAGAATGCCCTTGGAGGAATGGATCAAAGTGTGGACGTACTTACTGCTGGGATGCCTCGCTCCTCTAGCCGAACGAGCCGCGGCCGCTCGGCCACGATTCGACACCTCCACCGACATGGGACTCGTACTCGTACCTGCCGATGCCGAAATCGATTCCGTTATATTTCGATTGCGGGCCACCGATCAAGACGCCGATTTTCCTCTCATCTTCGATATAACCGGTAAAAGCAAACATCCTGAAAATAGCGAAATACAGTTGTAATTAATCGAAGTGTAATGCGCGTTTGGGGGAACTTTGAAAGATTGCCATTATTTTCGCAATATGCGAGTAAATGTTATTAAGAAAAGACCGTCACTCAAAGCTATCCAAAACGGACTCAGTCGGTAACAAAAACTGTAAACCATTTTGTTTAAAAATCTTCGGCTGAACGAATGTTATCAGTGTCTTAATCTGACAATTGAACTGCCGCTAATTATTTGGTCTTCAGAAAAGTTCATAAATTTCTTTTTTTTTACTTTTCTTATAAACTTATAAACTTAAAAATAAAAGCACGCTTGGAAAAATAATCGATTACAGTTTTTGTTTTTACCGACTGAGTTGGGCGGGAAAGAAGTGGTTTCGGATCTTCCACGAAATTGGCCTGAAACTCTGTTATCCAAAAGTGAAATCTAACAGAATATATGGGTAATTCGCTTAGCGACTGTGACCCCAGTTGTGAGGATAGAAAATCTTCCGTGCACCCTTTACAACAAGGTGTGTCAGGCCAACGTGATATTGACGAGACGACTGACACCTGGACGCCTCCACGATTTCGCCGTCAGAGTAAAAGACTCCAAAGGGGATTCCAACTCTATGCAAGCGACTATATCGGTCACGAACGCTACAACACAGAGAGATAAAATATTTCCACACATTCCTGCCATAATTATGGTGCCCGAGGTATGATGTACCACTGTTTTATTTTTTCCCTCGTATTTTTTAACGACAAAATTCAAAGCGATTAAACACGATATTTCGTCTCGATGCCATTCAGGATACGAAACCCGGCAAAGAATTGGATTACGTGCTGGTGAGATCGAATCAGTGGAGTGGAAAACCAGTCTACATCGAACTGTGGGTGCGTTAATGTAATTAGTAATTGCAAAAAGACCAAATTAAAAATCGCTATTTTTTATCTAAAAAAATTTAGTAGTAGTGTTGTACCATAGTAGTAAAAAGAGTAATAGTAATCTTAATTTCGTGTAAACCCGTGCGGGTTTTTACATAGCATAGTATAGGGGAGGGGGGGGCGCCCCTATACATATTTCCCTCTTACAACTAAAGATACAGATATAATATACACTTACAACTACGACGGTTTGTTATTATTATTTATACACATCTCTCCCGTAATTCTTCACACATACATTCTTTCCTTATGTCATCCTACCTCTCTCTCTTTCCGTTTAATTACATTTACCATGTTCGCAAATTGTCTCCCACAGTTCACACACACAGTTCTGTTACTAGTTTCCCTTTTAAACACTTATTTATTCACCTTTCGGCCTCATCTCCCCTCGTATCTTCCAGCCAGTTTCGCATGGCTTCCACAATAGTATAAGTAGTATAAGTATAGTAGCAGTAGAGTAATTGTCTTTATTGACAATATATTGCATAATACAGACTTTGATACATTTAGAAGATTATTTACAGAATATATTTCTATTGCAAACGGGCCATGGACACAAGTCCATCATCCAAAAAGTATATATATATATTTATTACACATTCGTTGTTTTACCATTTTGCAGCAACCCAAAGAGTTGTTCACTATAAGACAACGACAGCTACCGGCGGAAACTCGTGGAGTAATAACGTTGATAGGCGAACTGGATTTCGAGACTCAGTCGATGTACACCCTCACAATATACGCCACGGTAAGGCGGAGCTAAATTAATTTGCTCGAACAAGCGTTCCAGCGAATTAATTGCTTTCCACTCTGCAGGATCCTTACACCGAGCCGAAAAAGGACACTCGTAACATCGCGGGATTGCATCTGGTAGTCGTGGTTCAGGATGTTCAAGATGTACCGCCAATTTTTACTATGGCACCGCCTTTGACGAAAATTAACAATACCGTGAAACCGGTAAGTTGACGATTTTATGAAATTCGACCAGAAACATCCCGATTTTTCATTTTATATTTATGCCAAATTCTTCAATCCAGGGTGACGTTATCCTGAGAGTCCACGCGGAGGACGGTGACAAAGGCGTTCCCCGAGAAGTGACCTACGGCCTCGTCTCCGAGGGCAATCCATTCACTCCTTTCTTCAACATCACGGAAACAACGGGTGCGCAAAAAAAATTACTAAATCACAAAATAAAAACCCCGTCACTGCACGGACTGCGGGAGTAAAAATTACAGCGATGCTTGAGAAAAACTAACTAAAGTGGGCCATTTTTAGTACATATAATAGGAATATTTAGTGTTAAGTTTTGACCAAATTTTTCAATTGTGATAAAAATCATTGTAAATTTCACACTTGTACACTGATAAAAAAGTACAGTTGAATCAACTAAGATTCGGGCCGTTCAAATAAATATTTTGTTCGTCGAACAAAATATTTTAATGACTCAAAAATATTTTGGTTAAATCACCCAATAAATCGTCGAACTAACCAATTTTTTTGCTGTACCAACAAAATATTTAGTTGAACGTTCCTGCCCGAATCTTCGTTGATTCAACCTCATTTTTTTATCAGTGTAATGCGGCCACAAAGTGGGTAATTACCATACGTTCTATAACAATTTTTCTCAAGCGATAACGTAATTTTTTGCTCGATCCTTCCCTCCGTGTACCCGAAGAACAGCAGAGACCGCGAATCGAAGCGAGCCGATAGTCCGGGACCAAAGTTCCAAACGTTCGTCGGGATCGCGTGCAAGGCGGCCCTCCCGATCGCCCACGCGCCGGACATTACGCTATAGTAGAACGAAGATAAAATAGAGGGAAAAAAAACCTCACATATATACATATAATTTTCTTAGCGTTGTCGTTTTCCTCGGCGAGCGGGCACGGGAACGGCCGACAGTTAATTTCTTATCGAGAACAACAATCGAATGGACAAGGGGTCAGCCCGATGACGCTGAGCCTGCGATGAGGAGAAAGTGAGTCACGTAAAAAGCGTGACTGAGGGCTCGATGGCTCCCGTGTGCCTTTCGTAAAGAGGCGAAAAATTAGTGAGAACAGACGAGGGAGAGAAAAAAAAGAAAACAAGAAATAACGAAAAGAAAAGAAGTCGACGCGCAGGACTTTGAGGGCAGACACGAGGTTGCCGGACTCGAGGACTATCGATCGAGAGTGTACGACCCGGCCGAGCTGCGGTCAGAAGTCTCAGCTTTCAGGGCGGTAGACCACGATCCTTATCTCCTGGTGAGCGTGTAAGACGCACACGATCGTATCCCTACTTCGGCTTTGGTCTGCGAGTTACGTACTTCGCCCCGCCTCGTTCCATTCCCTCCTCAACCTCGGATATGCGATGTAGCCACAGCCAAAGACCTCAGCGGTGTTACTGTGCGGCACATTGGTAGACCCGCGGTCTCGTTCGATATGTAAAACGAGCTCGTAATACGCCGAGGAGAAACTCGTGCGTTCGATGCACTTATCGCTACGCTCTCGTTCTAATACGAGGCAAAATGCGTTTTATGCATTTCCTCGTAATGACACGGATGAAAATGCTTTCCAATCATCTCGTTTCATGGTTTATTCATCGTTGCCGCTCGACCAGTCCGAGGAAGCTTGTCGCTGATGATTGTCGCGATGACGGCGATGACGATGAGGAAAATAAAAGTACACGATGACGGAGGCGCGATCGAGACGTGGAATTAACATGTGCTCATATTTCACAGGGGAAATTATTCTGGCGCGACCTCTCGAGGAATTGACGCAGATCACTCATGTAGGAGCTCCGGTCGTGCTGACCGTCGTCGCTGAAGAAATAAGACGATCGACGATGGAACCACCGGCCCAGGCAACCGTCGTCGAAGTTGGACTGCTTCTCGGCGAACCCGGAAACAGCCCGCCCTTCTTCGAGAACGATAAGTACGTCTGGAAATGATAATCTTGATTAAGAATTCAAGGCGAAAGTCTTGAGGACGCTGAGCGGACAATGTCCTCGCGGACCAACGAACCGGAAGTCTTTGGGTTGCATTTGGGTTGTTTTCTAACAATCTACTCCAACTCGACCTGCCGATTGGTACGTCAAACCGACACCGATTTCAACCTTCTGGAGATTGGTTTTTGATTGATATTGCATAAATAACCGTTATATGTGTCGGGTAGAAAGTTGGTTTACAGTTGGACTTTCCCAAAACGACCCAATTTCCGACTCTAGTTAAGAGCACCGATAGCTCTTGGTTAAAAATCGGGTTGTTCCCTAGCAAGTTGTCGGACGGCTGTTTTTAGGGAAAAAACTTAAAAACGGACCACAATAACGGCAAAACGGATCGTACGTTTGGATTGGTCCTTTTTCGATTGCGGAAACCGAGGAAGGATCGAACATTGTTTATTAAAATGTTTGGCTAAGATTTTTAATTTTTTTGTTGTTTTGCTTTTAATTCTGCTTTTAATGAAAGGACAGAATAAAAGTACGATCTTGGTCCTTTTTCGGTTGCGGGAACCAAAAACGGACCAAAGCTAATTTAAAAAAGAAAAACGTTCGGGCCGTTTTCGGTTTCCGCAACAGAAAAAAGACCAACGGCCAACAAAAAATGTACAGTCCGTTTTGTCGGTTTTTACGGTCCGTTCTGTTCCCTAACGGACGTGTCCGTTTTTCGGTCCGTTTGCGGTCCATCAACTTGCTAGGGTTTTAGGAAAATCCAATCGTACACCAACCTCCTATCCGACACATAGAACAGTTGGTTCTTTTTAGAATCGACAGAAAATCGACCTCTCAAATAATGGAATCAGAGTTGGTTTGGCGCAGCAATCGACCGATTTGTATTGAGTTTAGTTTCAGGTTGGTCAAAGTATGAGTGGCGGCAAATTTGAAATATTTTGTGCCATAAAAAAATTATCGTTTACAACAGTAAACCATTTTTTTCTGTTTTCTTGGTTTCTGGCAAATAATACTATTTTTCCACGTACTCATATAAATTTCGTGTGTACCTTGGCAATGAGTTGAATTTGTTAATTTCATTATTCGTCGCTCGTACAGTTACGTGGCTTGGATGGACGAGAACGCGGAGCCTGGAACTGTGGTGACTTTTACCGAGCATTACTCAACCAAAGTTCGGGACGAGGATATCGGGAAAGCCGGTGTATTCGCGCTCAAATTGGATAACAACAATGGTACTTTTGAGATAAGTCCGGCTGTTGCCGAGCGCACGGCGAATTTTATTATCACCGTTCGTGACAACAGCCTTATAGATTACGAGATCCACAAGAGTCTGAGATTCAAGGTACGATGCACGGAATAATTTTTTTATTTCAGTTCTGCCGTGAATGCGTGATCGAAATAAAATGTCCTATGTAGATAATCGCTCAAGAAGTTGGTCCGGCGACGAATCTTTCGGCAACTGTGCCGGCAACGATTTTTCTCAGAGACGTCAATGACAACGCTCCGGAATTCGAGGTGCCGTCTTATGAAGTTACTCTCTCCGAAAACGCCACGGCTGGAACACGCGTTACTCAAGTAAGCACCCTCACGGAAATCAAATGTATGCGAAAAATATATGCCTTTTTATATTATTAACGTATTAACCATATAAATTATTATATATTCAAAGGCGCATATTTCCAGAAACATATTCTAAAAAAGCTACAAAGTAATTTGCACCTGGCATCATTTATCACAGTTTTGTTGACAGCTCTATGAGAAAGTTCGCTGATCGATTTTTGGCTTCCTCGTAGATAAAGCTATGGGCAATATTATAAGAAATGAGAAAGCGATGTGCAAATTATTTTGCAGTTTTTTTCGTAACCGTAAAAAAATGTCCACATTTCATAAAATTGAAACAGTTAAAAGTTATCGTAAAATTTATTGTTGAAAATAGCTAACTGAAAATTGCATAATTCGTCGTTTTGAGGCCGTATCTTATGTATTTTTCCCCCGATGATGACAAATCTCCACATTATTTTAATCCTAGAATGGCATTCGATGCATAAATTCGCGTCAGACTTACATTCAAATTTTCCAAAAAATACAAATATTTTTAAATGTCATAACATTTTTACGGTCCAATACATTTTCACCAAATTCAATACCAAACATTGTACAGTGTTAGTCCATTCAATTGCCAAATTTTTGCTTGACACCATAATGTTTACTCGAAGTAGACCGTTTTTAGAAATTTAAAAAAAATCAAAAATCCATAAAATCTGATCGTTTGGATAAGTTTTGGCCAAACTCAATACCAAAGGTTGATCATAGTATTATATTTTTATGCAGTTTTAGGACGATAGCTCAACATTTACGCAAGTTAAATGTCAAAATCACGTAAAATCTCGAACCGGACCTCAATCTTCATGAAAATTGCATTTTGTTTCCTCCGTGAGGAAACAAAAATATACGAAATATAAGGTTTTTCAGCGAAAATACATATTTCGTATACGTCAGATTTCTAGATATATGCCACATATATTTCTTTCCATCTTAGGCATCGGCTTCCATTTATTACATTTTTTTTTCACATTTGAATCTTTATGACTTTGGATTGGCGTAGGTTCACGCGACAGACAAAGACACTGGATCCTTCGGTAGAATTCAATACACTCGGGTGATAGGTACGGGCAGCGAAGCTTTCGACGTCGACCCTGATACGGGAATAATCACAGTGGCGATGGAAACTTCGGCACTCGACCGGGAAGTAACTCCGACTCTTCGGATGTCCGTCGAGGCGCGTGACGAGGACGGCAAAGGACTGCGAGGAACCGTTCCTCTGATCGTCAATCTTTTGGACGTCAACGACAATGCACCGATCTTCGAGAGGTCGAGCTACAAATTTACGCTCAACGAAGATTTGACGAATTTTACGACCATAGCGATAATAACGGTAAAACTTCGCGAAGCGAGAGTGGACAAATTTAAGAATTTTGATAAACAATTTTTTTTTTATTTTTATTAATGGAAGTTCAATTTTTTCAGGCCTGCGACGCTGACTCCGAACCGCCGAACAACGAGATACGCTACGAAATAGTCCACGGAAATTACGACAACAAGTTTTACCTCAATGAGATAACCGGCGAGCTTTTTCTTCGCGAGCCGATCAACAAAGTCAGACGTACGAGGCACAACGATTATCAAAATTTTGCCACGGTGTTCAGAAACGGTTTAGTCAAAGTGGAAAAGACTTTCGAAGTCATGCAGCCTTCGTCGACGGTCACGCCGGGCGTGACGCGATCGCCGGAAACCGCGACCGACAAGAGTGCAAACAACAACGGGACTTCCGACGCCGAAGAGGATACTCCGAAGATAAGGAAGAAACGCGCGGATGAAGAAGTCCTATTTACGTTGACCGCGAGAGCTTACGATCTCGGTAACACCCAAGAATTAATTGCAACTTGGAAAACATTTGTTTTAATAAGCCGTGCCTTAGGTTTCTATACTGACCCGCACTACCCTACTTTTACCTTCAAATTTTAGAATAATATTCAAAGGGCGATTCCCACATTTAGAATTAACTAAGGTAAGCGGCCCAGTTGCCGCCACCTTTAGGCTCAATTTCCGCCATCATCAATGGTTAAAATAAATTTTATAAAAAAATATACATATCGCGGCATTAATCAAGAGTAAACCGCTCTTCAACATGCCGTCAATTCCGTTTGTATTTAACGTATACTGTACACTGAGAAAAAGGATGGTATTTCCTACTATAACGAATAGTTCCCAGGGAAGACGTCTATATAGATAGTTTGTGATAGTATATACTCAATTGATTAAACTATAATTATATTTACAACTATAATTTTTGGTCATTGTCGTAACTGTAAAATGCAGCCGTCCCCCCTGGGAACTATTTACTATGTAAGTTTTTCTCAGTGTATTTATTATTAGTATAAATTGCGATTAATGGCGGTAACTGGGACGGCAGCGGAAACTGGGCTATTTACCTTAATCATCCTGCAGAAAGATATTTAAAAAATATTAAATATATAGAGCCAAAGATTAAAAAATTAGAATGTTTAAAAGTGAAAATGAATAAAGTAAAATCATTAATTTCAGGTGTACCTCACTTGTCCGGTGTAACCGAGGTCAGCGTCCTGAAGGGTCCTGTAGCCGGAGCGCGTATCGTTAGGTTCGTCGTATCGGGCGAAAATCCCGATCCCGTGAAAACTGCCGATACTTTGGCAACCATCACGGGTGGTCGAATAAACGTATTGGAAATTCGTCCCTACATAAGTGCGGATGTTCCCGATGGAACTTCTATGAACGTGCCCAGTCTGGAGAGAGGCAAGAAGTAAGATCCGCCGTCGATGAAGCGCACTCGAACGAATCTGCAAAAAGAAAATACAAAAATGTTTTGCATAATTTTTCAGAAGTATAGTAGTCGCGCGTGTTGAGCCGAACGGCGATAAAACTTCGTTGGTCGACATCGAAAAAATTAGATCGGCCTTGGCGGCAAACGGGGTCGGAGTCATCGACAGCGACATGCCGACCGGTACCGTCAATCCCGTAACGACAAACCATAACACCAATACGAATATAAATTCGTCTATCAGCGTGACGAGCGAGGAAGTCGTGAGTGCAAAAGAATTATTTTTCTCATTTCGGTTTTTAATTTTTTAAATACAAAAACGACAAAAACCTTTTCGATTTGTAATTTAAAAAATACAAAAACGGCAATTTGTTTTTCAACTTTTTTCAGACTATATACAAAGCCGAAAACAGGCTACTGTTCTGGCTACTGATAATTCTCGGATTACTCATGCTCATCGCCCTCATAGCATTGATTATTTGCTGTATCTGCCCGGGCTGTCCCTTTTACATGGCACCGCGAAAGAGGAGGGTTCACTCGTCGGAGACTCTGATAGCCCGATCGGATGGACGACCGAGGCGGCATCTTCATCGAAAACACGCCAGGATGTTGGAAGGTAAAAAGAGCAAAGTCCCGCAACTTTTGAGGTAGTTATTAAGCGGTCGATCGGAGCGAATTGCCTATATTATTAGCTCGATTAATCGCGGCACTTCCTACACCCATTTTTTTAACTATTAAAACCATTAACATTTTTAAAACTATTCACTTAAAATCTGCGGTGTCTAAAAAAAAATTTACCAAACATTTGAATTTATTATAAATGCGATCATACATTTTTTTATAATCACGATAGCTACCTCTGATATGATCCTGACGATATCTGCATGAGACTAAATTTCATTAAGTTACAACGGCTGTGTTTTGCATCGAACAAACTTAGCTCGGGGTAGTTCACTTAGAGCATAAAATTCTACAAGTGAACAATTTTTTTCTTCCTAAAGTTGTGCATTGATGGAGACTTGTCAATGATGAAATTTGATGTCATGCATACATCTTCAAGGTTATCTTCTGATACCTAAAAATTTGAGCTCCTGCGGTAGAAGATGACCCGCCGAGCCGATAAAAATGATTTCCTTTTACCCAGCATCCTGGTCGGGAAGGAAGCAAGCATGGAGCGCGGACCCGACGCGACGTAATTGGCAATTCAACCGAAGAAACCAAAAAGCCGGTGGTTTGGCATCCCTGCCCGGTGACGTGCTTGTCATCGACAGGGATAACGAGATCGCTGAAAAAACTGGGTCCCTGCGTCTGCGGGACGGTCCGGTACCGATGTACTTCACGGACCCACCGAGAAGACCCGAAGAACAAAGAATATACATGGAGGACGTCGAGGGTCTGAGAGGTCAGGGGTACGACCACGTGGACATGGAATCGTTGGCCCATCGCGACGTGGAAAGATCATCCGACATGGCGCGTCGGGCTTACCTCAACGAGGAGGAACAACGCGCCCACGAACATGCGAAATTCGTGAGGGAGCAACATTTCTATCGCGACGGTAACGCCGAAGTTTTGCGTCTCGTCACCAGAGGGCAAATCGAAGAGGGCGCTGTGGGCTATCCCGCGCATAGGTCGCTTGTTATAGATCAATCGCAGTACGGCGCTTATCGGGTCGATGGAAAAGACATTCTGTTGCAAAGATTCATCGAGGACCAGAAAATTCGACACGCTGCCGACGTTGGACACGATCTGCACGACAGCATGCAGGATATCGAGCGTCGCAGCATGGAATCACATCACCGTCAGAAAGAGGCTGTTAGCATCCAACAACAACAACAGCAACAACAGCAACAACAACAGCAGCAGCAACAGCAACTGCAGCAGTTGCACCCACATCAACAGCACCAACAGGTTTTATTGATTCCCGAACGATTGGAGGAAGATCATCGTCAGCACATAGAAGAACTCGGCCCGGAAGTTCAGAGGCTCATTATCGACCACGGTAGTTTCGAGAAAACAGCTAGATTCGAGTCGAAAGGCAGCCAAGAAATTGTCCCAGGCGCGACCCTCTTGGTGCACGCTCCGATCACGAAACCATTGGGAGAAAAAATCAAGGAGCATGCGTCCAGGCAGAGCGTCAATGTACAGCACTATTCCATTCACGATCTCGAGCTTGCCCGACAGAATGCTCTGTTGACGAGGCTCTTACTCGAGAGAGACGTTAGGGAAGTTGGCGCAGGGGCGATGGTGGACTCGGCGAGCTATCTCGAGACGCAGAGCTTGCCCGGTCAAGTGGCGATTGCGACGCAAACCGACAGAACCGCGGCTACCCAGACCGAGCTGCCGAGCAGAAGCAGAAGCGACAACGACGAGTCCGAGGAGGAGGCGAGGATGAGGAGAAAAATGAAATCCAAGAAGCGACACGGCGATGGTGAACCCAGAAGGATAAGGACTCTCTGGATGAAGTCGCCGATACAGGAGGAAGACACCCAGTACTGCACGGAGAAGAGATCGAATGTGGTGCGAAAAAAAATCAAAGACGTCAAAGAGTGCAGAAGAATTTCTCTGGAACCCGAAGTTTTGCAGGCGATATCGGATTCCCTGGACGAGAACGGCGAGACCCCGATAACAGCGCGAAGAAGGGATGTTCGTCGGGACGACTCGAACTCGAGGGAGGAGTCGCGCAACGACGAGGAAAACGGAAGGTTGGAGGATTCGTCATCGACGGATTTTGCCCTGCGAGACGGCAGGAGAATCGTTGCTGAAAAGCAGGACGAAAGAAGCGCAACCGACGAGGAGGCCAAGAAAGTTCACCGAGGCAAAAATGTCGTCGAGCCGAGTTTCCGAATTTTGGAACGGGAGATGAGCTCGTTGAGCAAAAAACTTTCTAAACTCGCTGGGAAGAAGATACTGCAGTACAGTAATGGAAGTGAGACCGATTCGCACGAACAGATGAAAACGGTAACGACGGATTTGAAGAAAATTGAGAAAAAGCCGGAAACGCAAGTTGCTGATGGTAAAATGGTTAGCAAGGGAGTCGAAGCGACGAAGTCCAAGAGATCGAAGTCCACATCGCGAACCACTGGATCGGAAACTGTACTGATTAGGGACCAGACCAAGATTCGTGAAGAGGTCGTTGGGGAACCGAAAACCCGACACTTGTCGAAGTATCGAAAGATGCAGACCATCAGCACCGGCAGCTCAGATTTCGAGGAAAGTGTCGAGAGAGTTAAGAAACAGGTGCCGATGGTGACGCACGCTGAGAAACAGAAACAAGCGGTCACCAAAGCGTCTCACATTAAATTGAAGCGACAGAACAAAGTCGAGCACAAGGAACCCACGAAAACCGCTCTGCTCGCACTTGCTCAGGAAATTGCTGAGCAAAAGGATAGTTCGGATAGCGTATCAAAAGGATCCGTTAAATCTGGAAAAAGCGACAGGGACTCGATGAGAATGAAGAAATACAGCAGCGGAACTAGTGGAGGTAAAACTGTTTCTGGCAGTCCGAGTTCGGATTATACGAAAGACACGAAAGCCAGGAGGATGGGTAAATCCGTAGTAGATGCTGGAAAGAAGCGCTCTGCAGGCACTAGCGAAGCATCATCCGGTAAAGTATCGCAGGAAGAAATAGCTATGTCGGTTAAATCGGACGCGAAAAAATCTGGTGAATCAACCATGATAGAAATTGAAGGAAAGCGTCTCGTGGCGTCTGAATTGGGGATGAAAATTGTTCCTGAAGGTGTGGAAATGCAAAAAAGTGAGCAAACACAAACGCCCGTACTCAGTCCTGTGGTGCCTGAATTAAGGATGAAAATTATTGCCGAAGCCGTGGAAATGCAAAGAAGTGAGAAAACTCTAACGCCCGTTGTGAGTCCTGAGGCGCCCGATTTGACTACGAAAATTGCTCCTAAAAGTACGGAAATACGAAAAAGAGAGAAAATACTAACGCCTGTTTTGAGCCCTGAGGTGCCTGAATTAAGGATGAAAATTACTCCTGAAGGGGTGGAAATGCAAAAAAGTGAGAAAACACCAACGCCCGTTTTGAGCCCTGAGGTTCCTGAATTAATGCTTAAAATTCCTCCTGAAGTGGTGGTAGTACAAAAAAGTGAGAGAACATTAACGCCCGTTGTGAGTCCTGAGGTGCCTGAATTAAGGATGGAAATTACACCTGAAAGGGTGGAAATGCAAAAAAGTGAAAAAACAGTAACGCCCGTTCTGAGTCCTGAGGTGCCTGAATTAAGGATGAAAATTACACCTGAAAGGGTGGAAATGCAAAAAAGTGAAAAAACAGTAACGCCCGTTCTGAGTCCTGAGGTGCCTGAATTAAGGATGAAAATTACACCTGAAAGGGTGGAAATGCAAAAAAGTGAAAAAACAGTAACGCCCGTTCTGAGTCCTGAGGTGCCTGAATCGATAATGAAAATTGCTCCCGAAAGTGTAGAAATACAAAAAAGTGAGAAAATACTAACACCCGTTTTGAGTCCTGAGGTGCCTGAAGAAAGGATGAAAATTACGCCTGAAAGGGTGGAAATGCAAAAAAGTAAGAAAACAGTAACGCCCGTTCTGAGTCCTGAGGTACCTGAATCGACGATGAAAATTGCTCCTGAAAGTGTGGAAATACAAACAAGTGAGAAATTACTAACGCCCGTTTTGAGTCCGGAGGTGTCTGAATTAAGAATGAAAATTACTCCTGAAGGGGTAGAAGTGCAAAAAAGTGAGAAACCACTACCATCCGTTTTGAGTCCGGAGGTGTCTGAATTAAGAATGAAAATTACTCCTGAAGGGGTAGAAGTGCAAAAAAGTGAGAAACTACTACCATCCGTTTTGAGTCCTGAGGTTCCTGAATTAATGCTTAAAATTGCTCCTGAAGTTGTGGAAATAGAAAAAAGCGGAAAAATATTAACACCCTCCCTCAGTCCTGAGATGTCCGAATTAATAAAAATTGGCCCTCAAGTTGAGGAAACGCAAAAAAGTGAAAAAGCACTAACACCCACTTTGCGTCCTGAGATTCCCGAATTGAGAATGAAGATTATCCCCGAAACCGGGATAAGTGAGATCCCGCAGACGCCCGCTCCCAGTCCAGAGATTCCCAATTTAACGACGGAAATCGTTTCTAAAACAGCGGAAACACATAAAGGTGAGACGTTGCAAATGCTTGAGCACGAAAAGGGGACCGATGAAGCATCCGAAACTAAACCTTCATCCCCAAAAACAATTGAGGATAAAGAGTCGCCAGACCCCTCTGAGTCCATTGAGAGTCAAGCGCTGACGATGCCCAAAGAGGTGTTAGTCGATTTTTTGCGTCACGAAATGAAAGACAGTATGGAATCGTTACAAGATCAACACTCGCTAACCGAAGCTGTTGGAAAAATTAAGGATATTGTTATAGCTTCGACGTCGATGGAAAGCGAGGACACAAAAACAGCAGACGACCGACAAAAGGAAGAATCCTCTGAGCCTATTAAATCGGAAAAACCCGATCACTTTGAAGAATGGGAAGAAGTTCCAGCAGATATAATGAGTGATACGGAACATAAAAGTCAAGATAGACCAGTTATCGTTGCTCAGGAGTCTGACGACGCCGGAATGTTTTCCGACAATTTCGACAGTTTTTGTGGCACAGAAATGCACCCAAAGGATTCATTGGAAACCCGAGGTACGGAGGGTGAAATTTCTTACGAGACTCTCGAATCAGAATCTTCGGAGGATCGAATTACAGATGAAAAAAGTGCATACACAAAACACACTGAAGAGAAGGATCGTGGACCTAAATCCACCGAAGAATCAGAAGAAACAACAGCTTCCGAGATTTCAGCGCTTCCTCGCGAAGAGGAAACGAAGAAGCAATCAGAAGAGTTGCCCTCTAAGCCAACCCCGCAATCTCAAAGCGATCAGGAGCCCGATTCTCCAAAGAAACCGATTAGTCGTACACCAACACCCATTGACCTTGAATTAGGAACAGAAAGAGCAGAGATTCAAATTTCTTCCTCCGATATAAATGATAAAATAGTTCAAAAATTGGAGGCTGACTCTTCAATTCCAATACAAGAGCCGTCCGATATTCCAAAACATATAACCGAACCAGAGTTGCCAAAAGTGGAGGAACTCTCTTCACCATCGGTGAAAGCTCACATCGACGAAGTCCCAACAGTTCCACCACTGGATACGATAAAGTCGGATGAAACAATAACGACTCCTAAAGACGAACCGTCGGAACCAAAGCTAACGGAGTCTGAAATACGCATCGCATCTCCGAGGCTTCCATCGCCGAGTCCGGGAGAAATTAATCTGGAAACGCTGTCGCAAAAGGAATTCGGCATCGCTGACTCTCTGTTCGTCGATGCCAAGTTGCTGAAGGTATCCCCGCGATCGGAAAGGAAGATCGTCGGCGATACTGAGGTAAAAGAGTCGGGCGAGGAAAAGCTGGATGACATCCAGAAGCCAATTGATATCAAAGTCCCGCCGGTAAATCTCGTAGAATTATCGCGCGTCATGCTGGACGATGGGGATGACAGTGATTCCAGCGAGGCCTCTAGTAAAACAATGTTAACAGCGAGACCGTACGGGACGCCCCGACATCGATCCGCCTCATCAGGAACCGTCGAGGCGCTGGAAGCGTCCGAACCTAAGTCCATGGAGTTGGAACCCACGAAAGATTTATCAGCGACGGACGTGTCGATAAAAATATCTCCAGCTTCACCCAAGACCGGCGAATCAATCGACAGTACACAAACAGTTGATAGAGAAACGTCGCCTGACAAATCGCACGAAACATCACGAGAAAAGTCGCCAGAAATTGAAACGGAAACTGCAACGAGCTTATCTGGAAAAATCAACGAAGAAACGATTGCGTCCGTGCAAGATCCAAGTTCAGCGATGCTGCCACCTGCGATACCGGACCAAGCCGCGGCAAAAGCCGTGGAAACGCACGGGGAAAAGGAACCAGAGACTTCCTCACAAATCAGCGAAGGTGAAAGTAAGGCATCGGACAGAACAGCATCACCGGAAGAATTTCCCAAGACGGAAGCATCGGACAAGGTACAGCTTTATCAAATAGCCCAAGAAAAATTGCCTGCTGTAGCTGATGGCTTCGCTTCTCTTCCAGAAATGGATGAGCCCTTGAAGAGCGCGGACGTATCGAAAGTGACCGAGGAAGCGATGGGTTTGCCCGTGGAAATGAGGAGTGGAGCTGTTATCGCAAAGATCGTGAAAACACCAGGGAATGGAGCGAAGCATGCGCCAGCCACGGGGAAGGAAACGAAGAGAGCCACGAAGAAAAAGGATCCACCTAAAGAAGACGTTCCCAAAGGTACCAAGAAGACAGCAACCGCGCCAGCAAAAGTTTCGTCACCGAAGAGAGAAGTAAAACCGAAGGCGATGAAAGAAGAATCTTCCACCATTGGAAAACAATCGACAGTGGCGGGCCAGTTTGTACGTTCTCGGGACGCGAAACGCCAAGCACGTCCCGTTGAACCGCAGATGGAAGAACAAACGGATGCGCCATCGCGGACCGATAGAAATCGACGAACTTGGCGGAAGACTGACCGACCCGACAAAGATGTCCCGCAACAAGATAAAGGGAAAACTGAAAAAGTGAAAAAGTTTTCGTCTGGTGGCGATGCCGAAAAAATAAAGATCAAGCGTCCGACCGAGATGCGTGCAAAAGACGAAAAGCCGAAAGACTCTGATGCGAAGAAAATTCATGAGAAAGCTGGAAAGGCAGACAAGAGTAAGACAAGTGTTTCAGAAAATAAAGTCGAACAAATAGTAAAACCCGGACCAGTGAAAGTACTCGACGATCATCAAATAGTTAAGAAACCAGAGGATCAACATAGAAAGGACGACGAAGAACGAACCGTCGACTTTTTAAAAGAAGAAGCAATGGAATCGATGCCAATCGAGAAAACAGAAGAATCCATTATTCCAAGTCCAGTTTCGAGTTACCCGAAGGCAAACGAAGAAGTCACGAAAGACGTGGAAGAACAGACATTTTCAGACGAAAGTACGGGACACTCGGTCGAAATAAAATCCACGCTTGATAAAGTTGTAGATAAAACTGTAGAAATGGAATTGTCGGAAGATTCGGGGAAGGATCCTCGGGAAAAAGAATCAACGATAACGGAAGGAATCGTGAAGTCCACCTCCGTGAGGGAACCGGATAAAGTACACGAAAAGCCAGCGGCAAGTGAACAAAATATAAAATCTGCGGGAGCAGAAATCGTTGCTGATGATCGAGCGATACAACCGGAAGGTACCGACGACCAAGCTCAAGGATTAACAGAAATAGTCGATGCTGCAGAAGAAGGAACTGCGGAAGTCGGCGATGGCCACGAAAAACCGTCGGGGATTGCGACTGGAAAAGCGAGCAGCCAGCGCAAGGCAACGAAGCCCCGAAGAGAAATCGAAACCGTGGTGATCGAGAGCCAATCCCGTTACATGGAGTGGTACAAGCAGAAGCGAGAAGAAATGGAGCGAAAGAGACGAGAGAGGAAAGACACCGATGAGGAAGGGGAAAGGCCAAAGTGGCTGCGGAAAAGAACAAGGCAAAGATGGTTCAGGAGTGGTCCCGATGACAGAAAAATATTCGATCCCAAGATCGGTGAAACGACACCGGGAAGAAGAAAAAAAATTAAACCCCTCGTTAACGTCGAGTCCGAGCAACTGAAAGCGATAGTTCGTCAGGGTCGCAAGCTTCGGAAAGCTCAGGGCGAAACGGACGACGAGCCGGAGATAATTATTTTTGCGCCGGAAAAACCACCGACACCACGGTCCTCGATTCCCGTAGATTCTCGATATCATCATCATCATCATCTCGTGCAGCACTCGGAATACGGTTACGAGAAGATGCCGGTGGCGCCGTTCTATCTTCACCCCCCACCGGAAGCACATCCGTCGCCCCAAAACTATGAAGACCTGGGTCCCGAGCATTATCAGAGTCTTCCCGCGGACTCCACATGTCCCGACGAGGGTTTCGACTCCGGGATAATCGTTCAGCAGCCGCAGACAGGCGGCAAGCTGCGACATCAACAAATATTGGAAAAAAAGAGCGTCTTCGACATAGCGTATAGCGAAGCTGCGCCCTCGCATCTTCGAGCCGACAGTACGACACCACCGTCCTGAATATCCGTAGAGTAAACACATTTTCTTATTCCAATTACCTGTTTTTCTATAAAAAAAAAAAAAAATCAATGAAAAGAAAATATCTCATTTTCTCTATCACTTTTTTAGCTCGATGTCTCCTCATAACTAAAATTAATTCAGATCTTTCATTTTTGTACGCCAAAACTATACGAATATTTATACAAAGTTTAACCGAAGTTAACAAAAAAGAAATCGCGTCCTTTTTAAATACGTCACATCGGTTATGTGAAAATATTAAGTATCAATAAGAAAGTGTTCATCACTGCCGTCCGAACAAACAAATCGACTAATTTAACAGAACGAAAAAAATATATATATATAAACTAAAGAGAAACTGTGGAAATCGTATCGATGTCCAATTTTTTTTTCTAATATATTCTAAGCCTCTTCTAGATCGATGTACAACAGTGTCACAACAAGTGTTATCAATATATATTGTAAATAAAGATGTATAAAATACAAGCGGGTCCAACCGACTATGTTATTCTGATACATCCCGAGCGCTATATCCCAACCGCTGGTTTGCATTTAAACGTGTGGTGACCACACGATCGACCCGCAAGAGACACGCTTTCTGGCCCATTCTGTTGCTCTGTTACAAAAGTATCCTCGTTCTCGACTTTACCCACTATCTTTCGTCCCAACCGGTTTATCTAGTGTGTGTTTCAGTCCTCACGATATTCGCTTCTGGCGAAGAGCCCGAGAATCTCGGACTCAAACCGACCGAGATCCCAACGAACCGAAGACCTAAGAAGATAACAGGCTCCGTTTTATTCTCCAATTGTCTCTTTAATCCTTCTTTATCTAGCAGGAATTCCAGACTCCGATCGATACTACAACATTTTTTTTTTTTTTGTTAATTACTAATAATTGCAACAGTAATCGGGTAAACGGGGATTAGATAATCGGAGTTAAAAAGTTCACAGTAACAATTTCTTGACGAAGGCACGAATTCCTAACGCCAAGCAACGTTACAAAAGTGATTTAACAAAAATTACTAATAATTGCAGCAGTAATCGACCAAACGATTATTATACAATGGGAGGTAAAAATTCCGTAGTAAAAAATTCTAGTCAAATGCCTAAACGCGTCTCGTCGGAAGGTACAAATTCCTGACGCCAAGCGACGTTACAAAAATCATTTGAAAAAATTACTAATAATTGCAACAGTAATTGAATGAACGAGTATTGGAAAATCGGAGTTAAAAAGTCCACAGTAAAAAATTCTCGTCGAATGCCTAATCGCGTCTCGCCAGAAGGCGACCGAGGTGTCCGCGAATACTCTCGAGCGTCTCGTCGTTTTTATTTCCGAGCTGAATTCGTGGGAGTGAAAGAAACAGAATTTTTACGACTGCCAGCGAGAGGTAGAGGGGGACTGGACTCGGTGGTTCTTCAGCTGGAGTGAGAAACGTGGCCGAGCATGGGAGCCGCTTCTCTCTCAAACCGTGACGTATTCGATCTCGCTACGTGCGTCGTGGCCAGATCGACTACGTGTATCGTGACGCTTGCGATGCAACTAACCTACCGTAATCAAAGTCATAATGGTGCATCAAACATAACCGGAGACTGGTAAATCTTTGGGACAGGATCGCATGAGTTCGGTATTGGTGAAGAAGGCAGTCGAGTAAGATCACGCACCGTATCTACCATCTACGGACCGAGCCGCTCCCCACCCCGCAGCCGACGGTTCGCTGCGCGGCCGTGCGTCGCGCGACGGAAACAACATCCGTGCTCAAGCACTACCCACTCTACGGTCATGTCCTCCTGATCCGAGCGTACGCCAACGGCCGGCCGTTTGCGACACATCGTGCCGCACAAACCGGGACCGAAACCCTGGCCCTGTACGAATTGGCAACAGCTGCGCGGCTCCGCGTGTATGGGCATCTCCCACATAAGCTTCGTACACGATGTACGTAAGCGGTTCGGCCCGCGCACGGGCATCGCGGAGCCACGTGTAACGCGGTCTTTCCGATAGTGGGAAAGGCGGGCCGGCCGAATTTGTTTCAGCAAAATAATTTCCGACACAAACTTGCTTGATCCTTCGAAAAAACTTATATATATATTTTTTGATGTTTTCTTTTTTCTTTTTTTTTCTCCTCGATGCGCTGGTTACATCCAACGGTTACGTTAAACCTGCTGTTTTCCTGTTCGCCGTTGCCACTAGCGTATTTTATTTATGTACGCAATGTGAGACTGTGAAGAATGTTTGTGAGCTGGATAGATCGTATGCACGGGCCTGTTGCTGATAACACGGTACGTTGGCCGTTCCCGGTCGATCCTTTCGCGGCTCGAAGCCGGTGGCCACGCTATCAGCTGGAGTCTCGTCGGTCTCCCCCGAGAAGCGTCCGCACACCGGTCGTTTCATATGATTTCCTGATGAAGTTCCGAGGCCCGTACGAAACCGATAGCTCGCACCCTCGAGCGTTCCCCCCTACCCAACCCGGTCGTACCGAATCACCTGCACGTTGCACATAACACCGGCCGGTTTCCGTCGTTTAATTAAAATTACGCGATTATAGCTAAAAGTAGCGACGGATAAACAATGTATGAATGTTAATTGTTGTTAATAAAGAGCGTTGCATGTTGCTGCGGCAGCGGCGAACAGAGCCGCGAAGAGGCAGCGCATGTACCAACTCTACGTCGCGCTCGCGAGAGATGCAAGCTCACCTGAAATCTGCAATACCTCCCGGCGCTCGCTCCCCCCTCCCCCCCCCCCCCCTCCCCCTTCGCGCGCTGTGCTGATTCTCTCACTCGCTCGCTCTCTCCCTCTGCCGGATCCACGCTGCTCTATGCGATACACATACAATCTCTCGCTGCTCGCTGGGCGATATAGCGAGCCATTTTTCTTGCACTCTCGCTGATAACGGAGCCACCGCGCAATCGAACACTCGACGCTCCTGATAAGATGTCGTCGACGTCGAGCTGCACATGTTCGAGCTGCTTGTACGAATTCACCGTGCAGCTTTGACGACACATCACTGAAACTTTACAGTGATGCTATTTTTAGGTTTATTTATACGGGGAGAATAATGCGAAATACAAGCACGCCATCGTTCAGGGACGATAAGTCCGATCGAAATTCTCGGTGATGCTGAGACATTTTTTTCATAGGTTCTCGTGTTCCGTTCGGCAGGAAAAATCTTCGAAATCATCTGAAAAAATTATGCGATACGAAAAAATTATTAACGAGACCGTGTGTAGGCGAAATGTTGTGCGGGCTAGATTAATAGAACCGTCAGTCGAGTTAGAGATTATGCGAGTACTGATTTGCTTTGTCTAATTTAGGTAAACATATTATTGATTTATACTGTCTGCTAAATGTAATTAGTTTTTTACGTTACGATGTTATGTTCTCAGCGGACGTGCCGATACTGGTCACATTTAACAGTGAGTAAAGTTTTTATTTTCTTTTTTTTTCTTATAGTGTCCTTTTTTATTAATTCCCCTCGAGGCCGGGGACCCGAGTGGAGTTAATAAAAGGCACATATGTTTATTTTTTATTTTTCCAGATGATCGATCGTAATTCAGAAATTGCAATAACCATGCATCCTCATATATAGTATATATTTTTTTACTTCTCCCATGAAATGAATACATCCCAAACAGTCGTGCAGGGTGACTTTAATGTAGCATTTCGTACGTTACATACAAAACGAGATATTAATGTTGAGAAACAAAAATTGTTGGATTAACCAAAATTCGCGGTGACATATGTTCATAGCTGTTATTTGGTTCGTACAACTAAAGCATTTTTTTGTTGAACGATTATTCGTTTCGGTCGATTCAAAATATTTCGATTCAAACAAAAATTTTTATTTGAACCACCCAATTAAGGCCTTTGAACTTTGGTTAATCCGACTGTTTGTGTTTCTCAGTGTAGATACCAATCCTGTAAAAATTATGCAAACGAAAAAAAGAGTATGATATATTCTTTAGAGATCAATTTATGCAAGAAAGAAAAGATGTAAAACAACACGTGTCCCAACAGAGGTTCAAGTACGGAACACAACGTAAAATAATAGCAACGGAAACGTATTAGCGAAATGAGAAGAAAAAAAGAACTTACGACACGAGTTTCCTTCTTTTGATTGAGCTTAATTACCCGTCTTTCTCGAGGTAGCTTGACAGTGTATGAACCACACATTAGTATATAATCATACGTCATGACTGTGTAATATCGAAATCCGAGAATTCGATTTTAAGATTTTATTCGAAACACTTAAAAATACGTGATTATGTGATGATCAAATCGTAATGATACAATAGAAATAGAATGAAAATAGAATAAAAATAGAATAAAAATAGAATAAAAATAGAATAAAAATAGAATAAAAATAGAATAAAAATAGAATAAAAATAGAATAAAAATAGAGAAAAATAGAGTAAAATAGAGTAAAGATAGAATAAAAATAGAATAGAAATAGAATAGAAATAAAATAGTGTGGTTGATACAAAATACTGCGACATGCTCAGTTCACTGATTGCGTATCTCGGCATTTTTTTTAATTATTAAATTATTGCTCCCAAGGTTGAAAGACAAAAAAAGTTTGGTTCGTGTGACTGACATGGCGAGTGAAATAAAAACATGATATTTTTCTGCACAGCTCGGCCACCGAATGAGGTCATAATCAAATGAGCACTCTTCTCGAGTGGGAAGCATCCGTGCGCGAATCTATAAAGTCATCTCTCTGGGAGCTCGGTGTCCACGTTAGTCCACAATTGCCGGCCGATTGGTGTGACCGAGGTGCGTCGTTATCTCTTGGGTAGCGGCGAACGAGCGTACTTCCGTGTCAACTGTCCCTCCAGCCGTCGCTGCACTGACTGGTAGCCTCGATAGGAATTACGTTACAATCGAACCGATCGTAAAGTAAAAAAAGAAAAAAATTGATCAAATAAGCGACGAATTTGTTTACTCGGTATTGACCTCCGTCACCTTCCTTCAGAAGACCGATTCGACAATAAATTTTGAAACTCCGATAGCCATGGATCCGCTGACCGTGGTGTTGTTGACCATCGTTGTCGGTCTCCTGGGACTAATCGCGGCGATCTACCGTCACAGGACCTCCTGGCGCAACAAGGGAATCCCCTATATCGACACCTTCCCCATAATCGGTGCCATGAGTCCGTTGTTCTTTCGACAAAAGTCATTTTCCCAAATGTGCCAGGATCTCTACTATGAGTGCCCCGGTGCGTCATACTACGGTTGCATGGACTTTCACTCTCCCGTTGTGGTAATTAAGGATCCAGAGATGGTCAAGGAAATCGGTGTTAAGAGTTTCGATTACTTTCCTAACCATTGTACCTTCATCGAGGAGGAATTCGATCCGCTGCTGTCGAGAAACGTATTCTCGCTAAAGGACGACCGCTGGCGGGAAATTCGGACAATTCTCACCCCCTCGTTCACCGCCAGCAAGATGAAGTACATGTTCCAGCTGGTCTCGAAGTGCTCGACCGATTTCGTGAAACATCTACGCGATCATCCGGAAGTTTGGCGAGAGTTCGACATGCAGGACGCTTACACGAGATACACCAATGACGTGATCGCCACAGCGGCCTTTGGTATAAGCGTCGATTCGATGAAGGATCCTCAGAACGAGTTCTACGAGCGAGGAAAGGACGCGTTCGAGTTCGACGGTCTGTGGAGAACTATAAAGCTCGTTGGTGGGAGAATTTGCCCGAGATTCATGAGGATGCTAGGTCTGAGCTTTCTGGCGAGAAAGACCGACAGATTTTTCAAAAAGCTCGTAAAAGACACCGTCAGGATGCGCGAGGATAAAGGGATCGTCAGGACCGACATGATTCATCTTCTCATGCAGGCGAGGGACAACGAGAAAGGCATTGTGATGACCACCGACGACATTATCGCCCAGGCTTTCATATTCTTTTTCGCCGGTTTTGACACATCGTCGCGTCTCATGTGCTTCATGTCGCACGTGCTCTCTCACGATCCGGACATTCAGGCGCGACTCCGCCGGGAGGTCGATGAAGTCTTGGCCGAATCCAAGGGCGACGTCACGTATGAGACACTTGGGAAAATGAGATATATGGATATGGTTATTTCGGAGACTCTGAGGCTCTTCGCACCGGAGCCCCTTGCCGATCGTGTTTGCGCCAAGGCATACACCCTGCCACCGGCTACCGAAGGCGGCAAGGAATTCATCGTGCAGCCTAATACCTCCGTGTGGATCCCGGTTCACGGATTTCATCGTGATCCAAATTTCTTTCCCGATCCCGACAAATTTGATCCCGAGCGTTTCAATGATGACAACAAGAAAAACATCAATCCTTACACATACATGCCATTTGGCATTGGACCGAGAAAATGCATCGGCGCACGTTTTGCTCTCATGGAAACGAAGATACTCATTACTAATCTGCTGCAAAATTTCGTGTTCCTGCCATCGCCGAAGACCAAAAAGGACATTACATTCAACCCGAACATCTTTGAAATTGTGCCGGATTGTGGTTTTTGGATGAAATTGGAAACGAGAGAAAAACAATGAATAGGGTTTCATACTGGAGACGATTTTTTTACACGAATATTGGAAAGAGTGTTATAAGAATACGTCTCGTATTCTTGAGTCATTGAATGACTAAACTAGCTACATTAAAAAATTGCTAATATTGTGTAAAAAAACACATAAATCGAATTGAATTTAATATTACGATTCCAACAATTCCAACAATTCCAACAATTCCAACAATTCCAACAATTCCAACAATTCCAACAATTCCAACAATTCCAACAATTCCAACAATTCCAACAATTCCAACAATTCCAACAATTCCAACAATCCGAATAATACAGACATATTCCGTTATATTCACTATTGTATCACGATTTCCATCATCTCATACTTCGATAAATACGAAAACATTTACGCGAGGAAAAAAAGTAAATTCATCAGGGACAATGGATCTACGCCGCTCCGACCGGCATCCAATAATTAACTGATTAAACGAACTTACCTGTCAGTGAAGTTTTATCATAATTGTATGAAGCGCCTATTCCGAAAGATCAATTCGTAGTACCCCCTACTTTACACCGATGACGCCACAATTTTCATAGCTAAAGTAAACTTCCGCCACCGTAAACGGCGGCAAAAGTTTTTACTTTAAACACTAAACGCTAACCGTGGCATAGACGCCACCACCGCGGTTAGCGTTTCTCATTCATTTTGAAGCTCTGCCGTAACTGACTTAGGGTATTTTACTACGTTAAATAATTAGGGAACAAGGGTGGGACTGATCTTTCAGAAGTGCCGTTTTATACAATTGTGATAGAATTTCATTTACAGGTAAGTTCGTTTAACCAGTTAATTGTATTCGCCCCTCCTTCAAGATCAATTCGTAGATGTTTAAAGGTTGTTACAGCAGAAAAATATAAGTAATGTCTGCTGAAAAATATGTTTATTTTTACTAACATATGGAGATAGCTTTTCTGCATAACTCTAACGCATAATGCGAGGTATCGAATATCTTTTTCTTAGGCGTCTAGTATTGACTTGGCAAACTGACTTTTATCGTGCGAAATGGGACGATCGTAGAACTTTGCGAACGTTGCAGAGTTCTGCGTCCACCCCGCCGTTTTACGGATTACGTCTATATTAACGCCATTTCTTTTTGCCGCCGAAGTTGACGCATGTCTAGCACTATGCCCGGAAAAAAAGTTGGTACCACTGTTCTGGCGCGTCTTCTTTAACCAGCGACTTAGAGTCTGCGTGGTTACCATCTTGTATGGTTTCTTAAAGGAAATAAACAATGTATCTTTGGTCTGATGTAAATCATTGGTCATCGACATGTACGATTCAAAGTTTACCGCGGGGCAGATTGACGTATCCTTATGATAAAATCGACATAATACCCGACATGACATTTTTCTTCCACCAGTCAAAATCGGTTCCCAGGTTAACCGCAATATTCATAACAGCGTCATAGTTATCATCATTCTTCGTGAGGGCAAGATATTTTTGTCTCTCAAAGTCTTTCACGTACACCCAAGCATACTTAATGGCTTCGCAACAAAACACCAAGGAACCTATAAATGCAGCAAATTCCTTTATCCTGCACTTCCTTGTAGTGCTAAGTTTATTGATTTGAACTCTAATCCTCTCTCTTTTCTCATCGGGAAATTTCATAGAAATCTTATCTAAATCAAAAACGTATCCTAAGAATGTACACCTCCTAGACCGAATCATTTGGTATTTCGGTACATTTATAATAAATCCGAGTGTTTGTAACTGCAGGCAGGTCTCGTTAACATTTCTTAGACATTGCGCGTATGAGTGTCCGAACGACAAGATGTTATCTAAATATATTACAGAAATAAACCAAAATGCCCGCAAGGAAGCTGCTACCGGTCGCATAATCTTAGTGAACATGTAAGTAGCTGACGTGAGACCGAAGGGCAAACAATAAAACTCAAATAGTTCCCCATCGAAATGAAATCTCAAATAAATCTTATCAGATTCCGCTATATGAATTATATAATAAGCGTCTTGGAGATCGATCTTGGACACAAAACAGAGTGGGCTTATCAACCTTATAATCCTCCAATTTAAAGTGCTCGGTTCGAACGTATTCGTTTAATTTTTTGATGTGTAATATTAACCTCTGAGACCCATCTGGTTTCGGTACGAGAAAAATCGGAGAGATAAATTGACCCTCAGCCTCTTTGCATTTTGAAATTGCACCCTTTTCCAACAACTCGGTTATTTTATCGAGAATTAAACGTTTTTCGTTAACCGACCACGAAGGCTCTCTGGGGGTTAATTTTTTAAGAAGTCGAGATTCAAAAGGTATCTCGTACCCCTTGATCCATCGCAAAATAACGGAATCAGAAGCTATCACTTTTCAATGTTTTACTCATAATGTCAACTCACAGACCAATGACCGATAACCGTGATATCCTAACCTATCAAAAAACACGCTATTTACTTCGCTTGAGTCGATTGAAGCGGCGATTTTCCTTCGCTTCATCACCGGAAGCCTTACTACATTTTCTTTTTAAAGTAATTACGGCGAAAAACACAGTGGTGACGTAGGCGGGTGTGTAAAGAAGGGGGTACTACGAATTAATGTTGAAAGGAGAGACACGAATACAATCTCGCTCGTGACGTAAACCTCTCGAATGCGAGTGTAGCTTTAGACGATTGAATCCCTACCATCTGACGACCTCTCTACATCTGCAAACTAGCTGCCACAAAATGGAAGAAAATACAGACGTCAATGTTCACACGAGCCTATCGGCCTCAGTCGATTCGCATTGATCTCTCATCGAATTCAATCTTGTTTCTAGTTGAACAGAAACCAAAAACAGTTCCATGAAAATTCAAACTTTCATCAATCAAGTTAAAAAAATGTTTCCGAACAGAATTGCGATCACATCGAAACATTGTTCGATAAATCAGAAAAAAATTGTCGATCCGAAGATTTATTGTCATAACTGATCAATAAATAATCGATCGAATTTCGAGGCTCGAAGAGCTCGGCGACGCGTCATGAATCTGCTTTACCTAGCACTGTCGACAGCGATACTCGGTTGTCTTAGTAGCCTCGCGATAAGTTATCGTTATCTGACGTTCTGGCGTGGAACCGGAATTCCTTAGATACCGAGCTTACCGATAGTAGGAATCGTCCTGCCTGTGTTTCTTCGTCGAAAATCATTTCCCCAGATGATGCTCGACATCTATAACTCGTGTCCCCGTGCCAAATACTTCGGCACACTGAACTTCGGTATACCCATCTTGATAATCACGGACCCGGAGATAGTCAAGGAAATCGCTGTAAAAAGTTTCGATTACTTTCCGAACCATTGTGGCTTCATCGAGGAAGACTTTTTGATCCTCTCCTGTCGAGAAACACCTTCTCACTGAAGGACGATCCTTAGCGGGAAATGCGAACGACCCTCAGTCCCTCCTTCACCGCCAACGAGATGAAGTACATGTTCCAGCTTGGCTGGAAGGCCTCGATCGATTTCGTAAAACATCTTCTGGTTTTCGGTCTACGCTTTTCATCCAGATCCAAAGTACTTTTCGGAACACGAAAATTTCGTTCCCGAGCGTTTCAACGAGGAGAACAAGAACGCCGTTGACCCCTACGTCTACATGCCTTTCGGCGTCGGGTCTAGAAAATACTCGGTTCGCGCGTGGAATACAAATATACTAGGTTTAAAGCATCAAAAGAAGGAAGGCGCCAGGAATTTATTATTTGTTCTTATTGTATTTTTGACTTTTTTTTCCAAAATACTTAAAAATCCGTGATTCTGTGATTATAGAATCATTATAATCATAATAATAATAGAAACAGAATAGAATAGAAATCATAATAGTAATAGAAAAAATGATGGTACATGTGATTGATATCTCGAGTGAGTAAACAACAATATTTGTATACCGACGTGTACGACCGAACGACATCACTATCATTACCTTATCATTTTCCGAGTGCAAAATACTGCGACAGGCTCTGTTTACTGATTATCGTATAGCGGCATTGTTTATTGTTAAATTATTGCTCAGAAGATTGAAATAAAAGTAACATGGTCGGTTCGTATGACTGACATCGCGAGTGAGAGAAAAAATATGATATTTTTCTGCACGCCTCTGCCAGCAAATAATGTTATAATCGAACGAGTACTCGTCTCGAGTACGAAGCATCGGTTCGCGAATCTATAGTGCTGGAGATCTGCGTCGCAAAAGAATCGCGTCATCACTCTCGGCGCTCGGTGTCTACGCCAGTCCACAATTGCCGGTTGATTGCCGTGAACGAGGTGCCTCTTTATCTCTTGGATAGCAGTGAACTATCGTACTTTCGTATCAACAGTCCTCCAGCCATCGCTACACTGGTAGCCTCGATAATAATTGCGTTACAATCAAACCAATCGTACAGGAAAAAAATAAAAAATTTGGTCAAATAGGCGTTGGATTAGTTCGTTTACTCGGGGTTGATCTCCGTCACCTTGTCTCTGAAGACTGATTCGACAAAAAAAATTTGGAAATTCGAGAGCCATGGATCCGCTGTCGGTGGTGTTGTTGACTGTTGTTATCGGTCTCCTGGGTCTCATCGCAGCGATCTACCGTCACAGGACCTACTGGCGCAACAAGGGAATCCCCTATATCGACACCTTCCCCATAATCGGTGCCATGAGTCCGTTGTTCTTTCGACAAAAGTCGTTTTCTCAAATGTGCCAGGATCTCTACTACGAGTGCCCGGGTGCGTCGTACTACGGTTCCATGGACTTCAACTCTCCCCTTGTGGTAATTAAGGATCCGGAGATAGTCAAGGAAATCGGTGTAAAGAGTTTCGATTACTTTCCCAACCATCGTGGCTTCGTCGAGGAGGAATTTGATCCGCTGCTGTCGAGGAACATATTCTCGCTGAAGGACGATCGCTGGCGGGAAATGCGGACAACCCTCAGCCCCTCGTTCACCGCTAACAAGATGAAGTACATGTTCCAGCTGGTCTCGAAGTGCTCGACCGATTTCGTGAAACATCTACGCGATCATCCGGAAGTTCAGCGGGAGTTCGACATAAAGGACGCTTACACGAGATACACCAATGACGTGATCGCCACATCGGCCTTCGGCATAAGCGTCGATTCGATGAAGAATCCCCAGAACGAGTTCTACGAGAGCGGAAAGGACGCCGTCAAGTTCGATGGTTTGTGGAGAACCATAAAGCTCGTTGGTGCGAGAATGTGGCCGAGATTCATGAGGATGTTGGGTCTAAGCTTTCTGACGAGAAAGACCGACCAATTCTTCAAGAGACTCGTAAATGACACCGTGAGGATGCGCGAGGATAAAGGGATCGTCAGGCCCGACATGATTCATCTTCTCATGCAGGCGAGGGACAACGAGAAAGGCATCAAAATGACCCCCGACGACATTATCGCTCAGGCGTTCATATTCTTTCTCGCCGGTTTTGAAACATCGTCGCGTCTCATGTGCTTCATTTCGCACGTGCTTTCCCACGATCCGGACATCCAGGAGCGTCTTCGCCGAGAGGTCGATGAAGTCTTGGCCGAATCCAAGGGCGACATCACGTATGAGACCCTTGGAAAAATGAAATATATGGATATGGTTATTTCTGAGACTCTGAGACTCTTCTCACCGGCGCCCCTTGCCGATCGTGTCTGCTCCAAGGCTTTCACCCTCCCACCGGCTACCGAAGGCGGCAAGGAATTCATCATACAGCCTGGTACCTCCGTGTGGATTCCGGTTCACGGATTTCATCGTGATCCAAATTTCTTTCCCAACCCCGACAAATTTGACCCCGAGCGTTTCAACGATGACAACAAGAACGACATTAATCCTTACACTTACATGCCGTTTGGCATTGGACCGAGAAAATGCATCGGCGAACGTTTCGCCCTTATGGAAACGAAAATCCTCATTACTAATCTGATGCAAAATTTCGTGCTCCTGCCATCGCCGAAGACCAAGAAGGAAATTACATTTGACAAGAAAACCTTTACAATTGGGCCGGATTGTGGTTTTTGGATGAAATTGGAAACAAGAGAAAAACAATGAATAGGGTTTCGTAATGGAGACGATTTTTTTACATGAATATTGGAAGGAGGGTTATAAGAATACGTCCCCTATTGCTGAGTCACTGAATGATTGAACTAGATACATTAAAAAATTGCCAATGTTATGTAAATAGTACATAAATAGTACATAAATAGTACATAAATAGTACATAAATAGTACATAAATAGTACATAAATAGTACATAAATAGTACATAAATAGTACATAAATTGTATTGGATTGAATATTGCGATTCCAAAAATTCCAAAAATTCCAAAAATTCCAACAATTCCAACAACTGCAACAACCCCAACAACCCCAACCCCAACCATTTCAACAATTCTAATAATTCTAACAATCCGAATAATACATACACATTCCGTTATATTCACAATTGCATCACCATTTCCATAATTTCATACTTCAATACTTACCAATACATTTACGCGAGGAAGAAAAGTAAAGTCATCAGGGACAGTGACTCGAAACTTGGTCTCGATGTGTCCTTCGCAGAATCGGCACACGTGCGAGTGATCTACGCCGCTCGCACCGGCATGCAATAATCTCGTCTCGTGACGTAAATCTCTCGAATGCGAGTCCAGCTTTAGACCATCGAAACCCCACCACCATCTAACCCTCTCCACACCTACTAACTAGCTGCCACAAAGTGGAGGAAAACGCAGACTCCAGTGTTCATATGAGCCGGTCGGAAGCAGTCGAATCGCATTGATCTCCCATCGAATTCAGTCTCGTTTCTTAAGTTAAAAAAATGTTTACGAACCGAGTTGCGATTATATCGAAACATCGTTCGATAAATCGGAAAAAAAATTATCATTCGAACGACTTGTTGTCATAACTAATCAATAAATAATCGATCGAGATTTCGAGGCTCGAAGAGCTCGTCGACGCGTCATGGATCTGTTTTACCTAGTACTGTGGACCGTGGTGCTCGGTTGCCTCAGTATCCTCGCGATAAGTTATCGTTATCTGACATTCTGGCGTGGAACCGGAGTTCCCTACGTACCGAGCCTACCCATAGTAGGAATCTTCCTACCCGTGTTTCTTCGCCGAAAGTCATTCCCCCAGATGATGCTCGACATCTGCAACTCTTGTCTCGGTGCGAAATACTTCGGTGCACTGAACTTCGGCATACCCGTCTTGATAATCAAGGACCCGGAGGTAGTCAAGGAAATCGCTGTAAAAAGTTTCGATTACTTTCCGAACCATCGCGGCTTCATCGAGGAAGACTTCGATTCTCTCCTGGCGAGAAACATCTTCTCACTGAAGGACGATCGTTGGCGAGAAATGCGACCGACCCTCAGGCCCTCCTTCACCGCCAACAAGATGAAGTACATGTTCCACCCGGTCTCGAAGTGCTCGACGAATTTCGTAAAACATCTTCGGGATCATCCGGAAATCTGCCGTGACTTCGACATGAAGGACGCTTGTATAAGCGTCATTCATGTCGAAGTCACGGCAGATTTCCGGATGATCCCGAAGATGTTTTACGAAATTCGTGTACACCGACACGAATTGATGTCATCGCCACAACGGCTTTCGGTATAAGCGTCGATTCCATGAAAGATCCTAAAAACGACTTTTACGAGAACGGCAAAGACGTGGTTAACTTCCACGGATTCTGCAGGGTTATCAAGTTCTTCGCGGCCCGAATATTTCCGAAATCCATGCGAGTGCTGGGCCTCAGCTTCCTGCCGCGAAAGGCCAACAGATTCTTCAAGACCCTACGTCTACATGCCTTTCGGCGTCGGACCTAGAAAATGCATCGGCGAACGTTTCGCTCTCATGGAAGTGAAGATTCTCGTTGCTCATCTACTGACAAATTTCACTATGATAGCTTCGAAGAAATCTACGAAGGACATTGTTTTCAAAAAGAAATTTTCCAATATGTTGCCCGAGAATGGATTCTGGATGACGCTGAAGACGAGGCAGTGAAATTCCCGATAACTTTTTGTTGTTGTTTTAATTGAAAAAGGATTTTTTTGTTGTCACGCCGAGCTGTAGCGAGTGTTGTGAAGGGCGGACTTCGGACCTGTCGAATCGCAATGTTCCCGCCACGTGATTAATCTCAATCTTTTCACTCTTCGATGCGAGCTTCCTATCTTTGAGTTTCTTTTTTATTCACAACCACGCTGTAATGAGTCGCGTATTTAAGTCACGGGGAGAGTTTTGGATATTCTTTTATATCCATTTTTATTCTTGTATTGAGATTAATAGAAAACATTTTGTCTCGATGTACTCAAATTTCAAAAAAGAAAAAATGGTACGACAAATACTGAATATTTTTTATCTGTTCCAAAAAAAAGATGTTTATAGAAATAAACTAAAAAAAAAATTAGGACAAATTAAAACACATAAGCCAAGTTACAGTTAACAGATTTGTATAGATCTGTATATATTTAATATAGTAATGGCTAGACAAAAAAATGAACAAAAAAAAATTAAACATTTTTTTGTTTCCATATTTAACCCAAAAATAAAACAGGAAAAAAAACTCGGTGCACGCGTGGAATACAAATAAACTCAGTTTAAGGCATCAAAAGAAAGGACACACCAGGTATTTATTATTTGTTCTTATTGCATTTTAACTTTTTTTCAAAACAGTTAAAAATCCGTGATTTTGTGATTATCGAATCATAATAATCATAATAATAATAGAAAAAATATCGGTGAGTGTGATTGATATCTCGAGTGATTAAACACCAATATTTGTATAACGACGTATACGACCGACCGACATTGTTATCATTTTCCGAGTGCAAAATACTGCGACACGCTCAGTTCACTGATTAATTATTGCTTCGAAGTTTGAAATAAAAATATAATTGTCAGTACGCATGACTGACATCGCGAGTTGGAGAAAAATATGATATTTTTCAGCACGCCTCTGCCACCGCATGATGTTATGATCGAACGAGTACTCTTCTCAAGTGCGAAGCATCCGTTCGCGAATCTATAGCGCTGGAGATTCGCGTCGCAGGAGAATCGCGTCATCTCTCTCGGCTCTCGGTGTCCACGCCAGACCACAAGTGCCGGACGATTGGTGTGACCAAGGTGCCTCGTTATCGCTTTGGTAGCAGCGAACGAGCGTACTTTCGTGTCAACAGTCCTCCAGCCGACGCTGCGTTGGTAGCCTCGGTCCGAATTACATTACAACCGAACCGACCGTAAAGTAAAAAAAAAAAATTAGGTCAAATACGCGACGAATTAATCCGTCTATTCGGCGTTATCTCCGTGACTTACCCTCGAAGGACTGATTCGACAATAAATTTCGGAACTCCCAGAGCCATGGATCTGCTGTCGGTGGTGTTGTTGACCGTTGTCGTCGGTCTCCTGGGTGTTCTCGCGGCGATCTACCGTCACAGGGCCTACTGGAAGAACAAAGGGATCCCCTATATCGACACGTTTCCCATAATCGGTGCCATGAGTCCGGCGTTCTTTCGACAAAAGTCATTTCCTCAAATGTGCCAGGACCTCTATTACGCGTGCCCCGGTGCATCATACTACGGTTGCATGGACTTCAGCTCTCCCGTTGTGGTAATTAAAGATCCGGAGATGGTCAAGGAAATCGGTGTGAAGAGTTTCGATTACTTTCCCAACCATCGTAGTTTCGTCGAGGAGGAATTCGATCCGCTCCTGTCGAGAAACATATTCTCGCTGAAGGACGATCGCTGGCGGGAAATGCGGGCAACCCTCAGCCCCTCGTTCACCGCCAACAAGATGAAGTACATGTTCCAGCTGGTCTCGAAATGCTCGACCGATTTCGTTAAACATCTACGCGATCACCCGGAAATTCGGCAGGAGTTCGATATGAAGGACGCTTACACGAGATACACCAATGACGTGATCGCCACATCGGCCTTCGGTATAAGCGTCGATTCGATGAAGAATCCTCAGAACGAGTTCTACGAGAGCGGAAAGGACGCGGTCAAGTTCGACGGTTTGTGGAGAACCATAAAGTTCGTTGGTGCGCGAATGTGGCCGAAATTCATGAGGATGCTCGGTTTGAGCTTTCTGACGGGAAAGACCGACAGATTCTTTAAGAGGCTCGTAAACGATACCGTCAGGATGCGCGAGGAGAAAGGGATCGTCAGGCCCGACATGATTCATCTTCTCATGCAGGCGAGGGATAACGAGAAAGGCATTGAGATGACCACCGACGACATTATCGCCCAGGCTTTCATATTCTTTCTCGCCGGTTTTGACACATCGTCGCGTCTCATGTGCTTCATCTCGCACGTACTCTCCCACGATCCGGACATCCAGGAGCGACTTCGCAGTGAGGTCGATGAAGTCTTGGCCGAATCCAAGGGCGACGTCACGTATGAGACCCTTGGAAAAATGAAATATATGGATATGGTTATTTCTGAGACTTTGAGGCTCTTCGCACCGGCGCCCCTGGCCGATCGTGTCTGCGCCAAGGCTTACACTCTGCCACCAGCTACCGAAGGCGGCAAGGAATTCACCGTGCAGCCTGATACCTCCGTGTGGATTCCCGTTCAAGGATTTCATTATGATCCAAATTTCTTTCCAGATCCCTGCAAATTTGATCCCGAGCGTTTTAACGATGACAACAAGAACGACATTAATCCTTACACTTACATGCCGTTTGGCATTGGACCGAGAAAATGCATTGGCGAACGTTTCGCTCTCATGGAAACGAAGATACTCATTACTAATCTGCTGCAAAGTTTCGTGTTCCTGCCATCACCGAAGACCAAGAAGGACATTACATTCAGCACGAAAACCTTTGAAATTGCGCCGGATTGTGGTTTCTGGATGAAATTGGAAACAAGAGAAAAACATTGAATAGGGTTTCGTAATGAAGACGATTTCTTTACATGAATATTGGAAGGAGGGTTATAAGAATGCATCCCCTATTGTCGAGTCAATGAATAACTCAACTAGCTACATAAAAAAAATTGTTACTGTTGTGTATATAGTACATAAATTGAATTGGATTGAATATGACGATTCCAACAATTCCAACAATTCCAACAATTCCAACAATTCCAACAATTCCAACAATTCCAACAATTCCAACAATTCCAACAATTCCAACAATTCCAACAATTCCAACAATTCCAACAATTCCAACAATTCCAACAATTCCAACAATTCCAACAATTCCAACAATTCCAACAATTCCAACAATTCCAACAATTCCAACAATTCCAACAATTCCAACAATTCCAACAATTCCAACAATTCCAACAATTCCAACAATTCCAACAATTCCAACAATTCCAAAAATATACATACATATTCCATTAAATTCACAATCGCATCCCGACTTCCATAATCTCATACTACGATAATTACGAATTAATGTACGCCAGGGAGAACAATTAAGTCAACAGTGACAATGACTCGGAACTTGATCGCGGTTTCGATGTGTCGTTCGCAGAATCGACAGACGTGCGGGCAACCTACGCCACTGCCAGCGGCTTACAACAATCTCGCTCGTTACGTAAGTCTCTCGAACGTGAGTCCAGTTTTAGATTATTGAAATCCCACCACCATCTGACGCCCTCTCCACACCTACCAACTAACTGCCACATAGTGGAAGAAAACACGGACGTCAGTGCTCTCACGAGCCTGTCCGACGCAGTCGATTCGCATCGATCGCCCATCGAATTCAATCTCGTGTTTTCTAGTTGCGCAGAAAGCAAAAACAGTTCCACGAAAATTCAAACTTTCGTCAATGAAAAGAAAAGAAATTTCCCGAACAGTGTTCCAATCACATAGAAACATCGTTCGATAGATACGGAAAAAAATTGAGATTTCAAGGTTCGAAGAGCCCGGCGACGCGTCATGGATCTCCTTTACCTTGTACTATGGACCGTGATACTCGGTTGCCTCGGTGTCCTCGCGATAAGTTACCGTCATCTGACGTTCTGGCGTGGAACCGGAGTTCCCTACATACCTAGCCTGCCGATAGTAGGAATCTTGCTGCCGGTGTTTCTTCGCCGAAAGTCGTTCCCCCAGATGATGCTAGACATCTACAACTCTTGTCCCGGTGCGAAATACTTCGGTGCACTGGACTTCGGTGTACCGGTCTTGGTAATCAAGGACCCGGAAATAATCAAGGAAATCGCTGTCAAAAGCTTCGATTACTTTCCGAACCATCGTAACTTCATCGAGGAAGACTTCGATCCTCTTCTTTCAAGAAATATCTTCTCACTGAAGGATGATCGTTGGCGGGAAATGCGAACGACCCTCAGCCCCTCCTTCACCGCCAACAAGATGAAGTACATGTTCGAGCTCGTGTCGAAGTGCGCGACGGATTTCGTGAAACATCTTCGGAATCATCCGGAAATCCGGCGTGACTTCGACATGAAGGACGCCTATACGAGATACACGAACGATGTCATCGCCACGACGGCATTCGGTATAAGCGTCGATTCCATGAAAGACCCTAAAAACGATTTTTACGAGAACGGCAAAGACGCGGTTAGCTTCGACGGCTTCTTCAGGGTTATCAAGTTCATCGGTGCTCGAATATTTCCGAAATTCATGCGCATGCTGGGCCTTAGCTTCCTGGCGGGAAAGACCGACAAATTCTTTAAAAAGCTCATCAACGATACCGTGAGGGCGCGCGACGAAAGGGGCATCGTCAGACCCGACATGATTAATCTCCTCATGCAAGCGAGGGACAACGACAAAGGTATTAAAATGACCACCGACGACATCATCGCCCAAGCATTCATATTCTTTCTAGCCGGTTTCGACACTTCCTCGCGTCTCATGTGCTTCGTCTCGCACGTGCTCTCCCATCATCCGGACATCCAAGAGAAACTTCGCCAGGAGGTTGATCAGGTCTGTGCCGATTTCGATGGTAACGTCACGTACGAGGCATTAGGAAAAATGAGATACATGGATATGGTCATTTCGGAAACTGCGAGGCTGTATCCACCGATGCCCTTTACCGATCGAGTGTGTGGCAAGGCTTACACCCTGCCACCTCCCACCGAAGGCACCAAGGGATTCACCGTTCAGCCTAATACCTCCATCTGGTTTCTGGTCTACGGTTTTCTACGGGATCCAAAGTACTTTCCGGAACCCGAAAAATTCGATCCCGAACGTTTCAACGAGGAGAACAAGAACGCCATCGATCCCTACGTCTACATACCCTTCGGCGTCGGACCTAGAAAATGCATCGGCGAACGTTTCGCTCTCATGGAAGTGAAGATTCTCGTTGCTCACCTACTGAAAAATTTCACCATGATAGCTTCGAAGAAATCTACGAAGGACGTTGTTTTCACGAAGAAATCTTTCAACATGGTGCCCGATAATGGATTCTGGATGACACTGGAGACGAGGAAGTGAAATTCGCGATAACTTTTTGTTGTTATTTTAACCTAAAAAGGATTTTTTTGTTGTCACGCAGTATTTTAGCGAGTGTTGAAAGGGACTCACCTCGGGTCTGTCGAATCGCAATCTTTCTGCCAAATAATTTATCTCAATCTTTTCACGCTTGTGATGCGAGCTTCCTATTTTTGAGTTTCTTTTTTTATACACAACCGCGCTGCAATGAGTCGCGTGGTTTGGGCCGGGTTGTGGTTTTTGGATCAGATTGGAAACAAAAGAAAGACAATGAATAGGGTTTCTTAAAGGAGACGGTTTTTTTATGTATATTAGAAGAAGAATTATAAGAATACATGCCCTAGGGTTGAGTCATTGGATGACTGACCTAGGAACATTAAAAAATTGTCAATTTGGTGTAAATGGTACATAAATTGAATTGGATTGAATATATGACAATTCCAACAATTCCAACAATTTTCAATAGTACATACATATTCCGTTATATTCACAATCGCATCACGATTTCCATATTTTCATAGTTCGATAATTACGAATAAATTTACGCGAGGGCGAAGAATGAAGTCATCAGTCACAATGATCAAGTCATTGTGACTGATGACTTTATCGCGGTTTTGATGTGTCCTTCGCAGAATCGGCACACGTGCGAACAAGCTACGCCGCTGCCTGCGGTTTGCAACAATCTCGCTCATTACGTAAACCTCTCGAACGCGAGTCCAGCTTTAGCTGATTGAAATCCTACTATCTAACGCCCTCTAAACGCCTGTTTAGAGGGCGTTATGTTATTAACATCACGCCGAAGGTGGAATCATAGTTTTCGTTAATTTCAATAGAACAATATTGCAATCAACGACAAATCGTTCTCTATATTTTTTTCTGGTCACTTTGTAATTTTTCACGATCGCTTGACGAAATATTCAGTCTTCTCGATATTCGGCAGTTTAACTCTGTGTGATATTTTGCATATAGCACATACGGTTATCTCATATTTTTTATCTACAAAAAAAATGTTTACAATTTTACGACGACTTAAAATTAACGTAAAAATAATGCGATAATACGTTCGATTGTTTGCATACCAATTTAATAAAATTGTTTTGCCAGATATTATTTCAATCTAAGACATTGATTCAGTAATGCCAGATTCCCCCACTCTTTTTCTCCCTCGCCTATCTCATACTGTGTTAAAAAATTCCCTCCGAGGGAAATTTCCCTCCAATCTGGCATCACTGCATTGACTAGGTAAAAATTGTAAAATTTTTGGTGTATATAAAAAATGTGATATAACCGTATGTGCTATGTGAAAAATATCCCTCGCAGTTAAAATGCCGAATATCGAGAAGACTGACTGTATCGTCAGGGGACGGTGAACAATTTCAGGGTTACACAAGCGTTCAGTATACATTTTCTCTCCGAGTGGTACGAGCATCGGCGCAAAGCCGCGCAGCATTTTATCCTCGCACTTATATCCGTCTGACCGCGTGCAACAAGGTGCGCTGTTAACTTCGTTCGTCCCTGCACCCAAAGCCGACAACATGCCGAGTGCCACTTGTTGCCGGTTCATCGCGTAAGTCAACCTCGTCGGTCATTCTCATTTAGGGAAGAGCGGGGCGAATGTGAGAGCGGGACAAAATGGGACGGTGGGACAAATCGCAATTTTCCAATAATCTTTGGATGGTGCAGTGGGACAAAACGGGACGGAAAATCCAGATGTATCGATGGGACAAAATGGGGCGTCCAACATTTTTTAGGGAAATTGCGTTTTGGCCTATTGTTCCGTTTTGCCCCACTGGCAAATTTTGCCCCCGCGCTCTTCCCTATGTCGTTTTTTATAACCACGCGAGCTACGTCGATAACCATCGGGATTCGGAGACCGCGTATGTATATACATCAATTTGTTTATAATTCGTTGTTTCGTCGAGTGAACAAACAATGTTTAATCAGCGCTACGTACACGCGGACGGAAGTGACGGCGCGAATTTAACACAGTGCGTCCTACGCAGTTATCTAGAAAAAATTCGACACGTCGCGACTCAGTGATCATAATATTGTATCTATTAATTATAATGATATAAATTTTATCGAAATATCAATCGTAATTATAGAAATTATAATTAACGCCATGTCGTGAAATATCACCGATCATAAAATTACTGGATTATGATTGAACGTGACTATGATATTTTCATGCAAGCAAAAGTGTGTGTGTGTCAAGTGACCGAGTTTATTATTGGCGAATTTGTATTTACGTTTCGAGGTTTACAACAGCGATGCGCCTTCTCGATATTTTCGTACTGCTTGGCTATTATCCCACAGCTTGACCATAAAGGAAAAAAATGAGCCTTCGCAAAATTATCGTATCCTTCCTTCTTCAAATTATCGTTTAGTTTGACTATGGACTTCATATGCACGTCCTGCCTTCTTAAGGTAGTCCTTGCGAATAGTGTTCACTTCGGATAAGTTTCAGAGAAATTAGAGAATTGTTAACACTTCTCGATTATATAAAAATCAGAAAAAAATCAAGCGCATTAAAAATGTTGAAAAGATTAATTTTGCATATAAAAATTCCAAAATGTTATCAACAAATTGACGAAAATTAAAATTGTTCAACGAATAGAGATTCGTGTAGAAGGTCACAAAATTCAAAGTGAATTTAAAAATCTGAAAAAATGCATACATATTTACAAAAATAAACGAGGCACTTTCATAAAAAAGGTAGGTTTCCTGGAGATTTGTTGAGCAATTTTATTTTTAGCTTGTGACGGCGCGACGGTCGAGATACGACCATTTGATATTCTTCGTTGTGAACACGGGCTCTACACTTACCTCTTTTACGGGAGGTCACACTTTTCAAACACAGACTCTACACTGCACGATAAAAAGAAAAATTCGAAACACCACAGACACTGATCGACATACACGTGCATATCGGATACACTTCGTTCTCGCCGGCTAAAATAATTCGCGCACAACAGTCGTGGGCCGAAATGTAAGGCTGCAGATTCGTACCTTGTTCGTTACAAAATTTCAATGGATTACAGAAAAAAAAGTTATGAAAAAATTAATTTACATATTAGATCATGCACAGCCTGTTAATCGAGCCGAGCCTCGTTTTCATACATTGATCGAGTACAATAGTTTTTACATGTACAATAGTTTTTGCATGGAAGTCGAAGTAGATTTGTTTACGGCATCAGTCGTCGAATATTTAGACATATTTAAAGACATGCTTACAATTAAAACTGGATTCTCGAAGGATATTTCTTTCGTGATACCCTTTAAATTTGGTTACAAGTAATCGGGCAAAGAGACAGACTTGCATATGTGACGGATGGCCGCTTGGGTCTTAGGATGTATCGAGTAACTTTAAATCGGTTAAATAATATAAGTCTTTTATTGGTCGTAGCAAGAGTGTAATTGTTCGGAGTATAATTGGAGTGTAATATCGGAGGTGTACCGCACTGGTCGGTCGTCGGAGCTGAACTGATTGAAGCGGGCGTGAAGCTGAGGGCTTCGCGCTCGCTATTACAAAGGAATAAAGAGTCGAAGGATGTTTAGTCTAAGCTAGATAAGTGGACGCTCACGGCGGTCCGGATGCTTCGATAGCCTTAAGGGCTTCTTTGAAGAGCGAATCGAACGGAAACGCTCCGTATCGATACCCTCGAATAAATATTAAAGTCGAAAGGTTAAAGTCGAAATAGTTAGGCTGCGGCCGTTACACTCCCCCTCTGGGAGGAAACGATGCCCCGCATCGGATATTACGGATTTTACATTTGACATGATTTGTTAAGTGTGACTCGATATAATTAAAAAGTTATTTGATTTTCTAAGATATTTTCATTTTGTGTAAATTGTGTTGTTATTTGATTGATGATTGTTGATTGTTGATTGTTGATTGTTGAAAAGGTAAAGCTCCTGGTTGTTGGAGAAAGTAAAGTTTCCTGGTCGTTGTCCATGTTGGTTTGGATGATTGAAATCCACTGGTTTTTTATGGTTGTTGCGATACACTCCTGTTGTTTTCTAATAGATGAAGGTCGTTGATATCTGTAACTAAGTAAAACTTTTAGTTGTTCGTGTTAGTGGGAATGGTTTGGTTAAATTGGATGGGTTCAAATTTGGTGTTAAAAATGGTTAAGAAAAATTAAAATGTTATCCTGTTTCGTTCGGTTGGTGAAGTTCCATGTTCGATTTTCCAAAATATTTATTCCGTTTTTGGTAAATTCTTTGTATTCCAATGTTCCTTCTTTTCCCTGGTATTTCGGTTATAATTTGGAATTTTGATGGTTGTAATGCCTGTAACATTCTAAGTTCTGATTAGTGGTGGTTAGTGGGTTAGGTATGTTATTTGGAAGTGGTTTGGTGGTAAAAAAAATGGAAATTGTTTCTGGAATAGGTAAAATGATTAACACGAGTATTTATAGTATAGAAAAAGAAAGCGTTGCATATATATTGGTCGTAGAGAGTTACAAAAATGTTTGACAAAGAAAAAAAAAAAGGCTAAAATGATAAAAGAAAGAAATAAACCGAAATGTTTTTTTTTTTGTTTCCAATGAGGACAACAATAAGGAGGGTTCCCTTGCTTCCCTCTATTTTCTCCGACGCTGCGCGACGCGTGTCGCGCTTATGCTTATTATTTATGTGTATATATATATATTTGTATGTGTTTAGCTATCGTGTATTATATTGTATATGCATGATTAAAATGAGGTATGTTGTTGTGTATATTGTTTAAAGTACTGAAGTTCGTTTTGGTAAGGGTCTGAATCTACGTTCGTTTTGGTGTTCCGGTGTTAGGGAGTTTTGTTGGTTGTCTGAAAAGGTTTCTCTTTTCCTTATTTAGCTCTGCGAGGAAGATGTTAGTTTGAGCTAAGTTTTTAATTTTTCGCAAGGTCTCGAGCTCTTGGATGTTGATCCACTCCATACCCTGTTCGAAGGTCAATTTCCTCGGGTCAAAATGTGTTTCGTTCTTGTTGTCGTTGTTTTCGTTTCCGTTTGGTTTTTCGTTTGTCTCGTCTGTTTTTCCGTTCGTATCGTTTATGTCTTGGGTATCTGTGTTTTCTGTATTTATGTTTTGAGTGTTTGTGTTTTCTTCTTCTGTGTCTTCTTCTTCTGTGTCTTCTTCTTCTGTGTCGTCTTCTTCTGTGTCATCGTCTTTTAGCGGTGGTGGTGGTGGTCCTTCGGGTGAGTGCGGTGTATAATTGGGTGTTGGTTGTTGTTGTTGTTGTGCTTCTTGCTGTTGTTGTTGACGCAGCTGCTGCTGGTATTGGTAGAGTTGCTGTGCTTGGTGTTGTTCATGTTGTTGTTGGGAATATTGTTCCAGTGCTTTTTGTTGTTGGTCGCGGAACTGTAGTTTTAGTAAATAGGCGACGCACTTGTCAATGTGCGCCGTCAGTCGGTTGGCTGGGAATACGCAGCAGCATATTGGGCATCCCGTGTGCCGCGATCCCAGGTTTGCGGTCCGTTTTTTCAGCTCTGCATAACATCTGGCCGTATGGTCCGTCAGTTTGTCCATCCATATCTTCTTCGGGCAGAGGAGGCATTCAATTTTTATTTTCGGGGTGGATGTCGATGATGATGGCTGACCGTCCATTGTTGCTGTTGTTTTTGCTGTTGTTTATTTTATCTGTCGGGTGTGTATGTATTTGTTGAAATAAAAAGTGATAAAATAATGGTATTAAAGCAATAGTTTTAAGCCGTGCATAATGCGGTTAAAATTACTTGTATATTGTGATAAGGTAAGAGAGTAGTGTATGTGTGGTTAACTTCCCGTTAGTAAGGGTATATGTAGATGGTTATGAATATATCGGTTATTATTTATGATTATTAACGCGATTTTCTTTTTTTTTATGGTATTCTGTTCCGATCGTGGTAAGTCAACGCATAGACTGGTCTACGGGCTGGTTGTGGTGGATGGTTTGTTATGATTGCAACCTCTCTGCAATCCGTAGTTGGTTGCGTTTGGGTTTCGATTAATTATGTGTGTCTGATTTTGTACGATTTCTGTGAGCTCGACAGTACTGTTTGCTAATGCTGTTATTTGTGAGTCGATTCGATTTGCGTCATCGCTGTCCATGGTTCCAAAAAGTATTTTGCTAATTTTCCCTATGAATTCTAATGGTGCTCGCTTCCTACGTTTTTCGGTTGAATTTAATTGAATTGATGGGATCAATTCTTCCAGAGTTGCTTCTGTATTAGCGATGTTTCTTAGTCGTGCTTGTACGTTTCGTAGCTGTCCTCTTGTTAGGCAATGTCCTTGTAATGAATAGCAAAATGCGTTGGCGGCTTCAAGGTTTTCCTCTATTTGCCGTCGTCTGGAAGTGAATCCGTGCGTGTCTATGTACGTGATGAGCGTCCATGTTGTATGGGATGAATGGAGTGATCCCAGGGATTCTGAATATAATCCCGGGTTTTTCGTCAGTGGAGTAATTTTGAAGGCGTCTGGTGCGGACACCTTCATGGTATCGGCGTGGCATCTGCAACATATGCCGGTTTTATTTTATCGACGTGTACTGTTTTAGTCGTACTATCGTCTAATTGTATTACTATGTTGCGTTTACTTGGAATTTCCAGAATTTTGTATGGGCCTAGCCAGTCCCTATCGAATTTGCTTGTTTTGCGTTCATTTTTTATGAGTATAAGTTCGCCTACTTGGTACTTTGGTTCCACGACCCTTTTGTCGTAGTATTTTTTGGTTCGTTCTTTGAACTTTATCGCCTTTTCCAAAGCGAGTTCTTGGACGTTTTTGAGGTTTCTCATTAGATTTGTCATGTAATCGTCGTAGGTTATTGTTTTTTCGGGCGGTGGGAACTCTGAGGGAGTTCGAGCCTTTCTACCGAAAACTAGTTCGTATGGGGTAAACCCCGTGCTTTCGTGTATACTGGTGTTATATGAGAATGTTGCGAACGTTAGTAGTTCGTCCCAGTCTCGATTACTGTCGATAAAATGTTTTAGGTATTCCACAAGAACATGGTGACTGCGTTCGATCGCACCGTTCGATTGTGGATGATATGCGGTTGTTCTATGCTGCTTAATCTGAAACAGCTGCGCAAAATCTCTGAACATTTCCGACATGAAGTTTGTACCTTGGTCGGTTAATATTGCGCGAGGTGCGCCGAAAGTCGATATCAGCGTCTTACAAAGCGCTCTTGCTACGTCTATTGACGTTTGATGTTTTAGTGGTACTGCTATACTGAACTTACTGAATAAGTCGAGCATAGTTAGTATGTACGTGTGTCCGTTTTTTGTTTCGCGTAATGGACCTACGATATCGATGGCTACTTTGTCGAAGGGTTGCGCTGGTGTGTCCGTGATGACCATAGGAGCTTTATTTTTTACTCGGACTAGTTTGTTCTTCTGGCAGTCGAAGCAGTATCGAATGAACGTTTCTACGTCCTTTTTTAATCCTCGCCAGTAGTACTGCGAGAGAATGCGCTGGTATGTTTTCGTTACGCCTTTGTGGCCTCCGACTGCGGATCCGTGTAATTCTCTAATGATGTTTTGCCTATTTTCCTGATCTGGAACGGTTATAAGACCTTCGCATAGCCTAAAGGTGATGTTCGAATTGATCGCGAGTACTCGTAGGTATCCTTTGATGTTAGACCACAAAAATGTATCGATAATTTTTGGGTCTTTGGATAGAGTACAGGATGTGATTTTGTTTTTTACTAAGGTTTGTACAAGAGTTTCTAGACACTTCTGAATCGTAAGTGTACTAGTCGCGTCTGTTGATTTATTTTTGCAAATCATTGTGAAGTAGCGTCTTGTTTTATCGCGTGTTATGAAAATGTGTCCGATTCCTGGATTGGCCTGCGAAAATACCGATTGGGTGAGTTTACCCTTTTCTGCGAGTATTCTCGAGACCATTGTGTCCATGACACCGTCGGCTGACAGGAAGTGTGCAATATTATCTTCCTGTGCCAGGATGTTTTCCTGCGTTACTACGATATTATTTTTTAGTTGCACGTCTTCTGTTATCGTTGTTCCCCTTGTTGTTGGTGGAGTTTGCAGTGTTAGACGTTTTCGTTGATATTGCGATGGTTGGTACGCTGAATCGTCGGAATCACTTTCTGACGATGGCGACATATTGTGGTATTGATTTGTTAACGCTCGAGAGGGTTCTCGAGGTGTAGTTGGTCGCGATTCATCCGATTTCGAATAGTCTGTTGTTTCGTGTGGAATCCAGGGTGGTGATCTGAACGTTGGTTCGATATCCATTGCTGGTGTAGAGTCGTCGATTTGCCATGAGCACCCTGGCGTGGCGACTGGTTGTTCAGGTGTGTAGTCGTCGATTTGCCATGAGCACCCTGGCGTGGCGACTGGTTGCTCAATCTGTTTGGAAGTGCTCGGCACTGCGATTGGTTGCTTGATTTGTGGAGTAGCTGGTTGTTCTATTGATGGTGTTTTATCTGGAATGTCTATGACTTTTGAGTCCCAATAGTCTTGTGTCATTTCGGGTGACATTGGCACTGATGATTTTGTTTTTTGCTGTGTTTCTTCGGGATCTGGGTGAGTTGGAGTGTCGTTGGTGTTAGTGATTCTAGAATCCCAATATTCCGTTGTTAATTCTGGTGATGGTTTTAATTCTGGATCTGAGGATGTTGAGTCGAGAGGCTGGAATGGAGTTTTTGTTTTTGATTGTGGATTTTTTGTTTTAGGGTTGCTGTGTGTGATTTTAGAATCCCAATATTGGTCTGTCATTTCGGGTGACAGGTTTTTGAGATCGTTTATTTCTTTTGTAGTGGGTTGATTTTTAGGTGGAATGTTTGGGACTTCCGGATTTTTTTTATTAGCTAACCTTTCGCTACGCCTAGTTGGTTCTTTTGGCGTTTTTCGAGTTCGCTTTTTCGCTGGTATAAGCAATCGTTTCCCTGATCGTTGACGTGTTGTTTTGTGAGAATCTGGTGAACGAAAGTTCGGCGGTACTTTCCGTTTCGCGCTTTTTCCGTCATTTTTGAGTCTTTTTGTTTTTCGTTTTGTACCTGTGGATGGTGATCTAAAAGTTGGTTGGACGGGTGGTTTACCACTATTTTTGTCGCTGGACGATTCTCCGATGTTCGTCAGCAACGGTTTGAATCCTTTGTTGAAATTTTCACTCTCGGATTCTGTTTCGTGTTCCGTCTCGTTGTTACTATTTCGTGCCTTAGAGTTGTCGTTTTTGTTCTGGGTTCCATTGTTTTTTCGCTTTTTGTCACCGTATAAGTAGCCGGTTGCCCCGTCAGGGCTGACTTTTTTACGAAACTCGTTTTTGTTTAGCTGCGATAAGCTTTCTATTTTATCTGGCCTCGTTGGGCTTCCTGCTTTTTGTTGCCTCGTTGGGCTTTTTGTTTTTTGTGGCCTCGTTGGGCTCTTTGTTTTTTGCGGCCTCGTTGGGCTCTTGTTTCCCTGCTGCCTCGTTGGGCTTTTCGTTTTTTGTGGCCTCATTGGGCTTTTGTTTTCTTGTGGCCTCATTGGGCTTTTGTTTTCTTGCTCTTCTTCCGTTGTGCTATCATCTATGTCCGTATATTTATATTTCGTTTCAGTATCATCTCGTTTCCTATGTTGTCTGCGTGGTTGTCGTTTATCCTCCTCGTCATCCGTTGTGTCGGTTGGACGTTTTTTGGAGAGTCGCCATTGTGGCTTCGTATTTTGCTTTGAGTTCAGCTCCTCAACCATTTTTTTTATTGGTTGCATAAATTCACCTTCGTTTTCCGATAACTCGGTGATTGATGTTTCGGTATCTATTATTAAATCTTTTGTTTTGGGTACACTCTCCGTTTTTTGTTTTGATTTTGTCTTTTTGGGTGGTTGATTTGTTTCTTGTTGGGTTTGTTTCTTCTGTTCCATTACTTGTTCCATTGATTCGTCAGAGTCTGATTGGTATGTTCTCTGATATGCGGCTTGACTGTCTTCCGATTCGTTGGTCGACAGTTCCCGTGTGTTTTGCTTTTTTCTAGGTGCTGGGTTTCCAGAACCCGTGTCGGTTGTTGATCGTCCGCGAGTTTGATGCGGCGACTCGGGAGACAATTTTTGCTTTTTTGTCTCTTGGTTTTCGGATGAGCTATCCTCGCGTTGCCTGATTGGCATGATTTCCGCGGGATTTCTCGATAGAGCGTCGGCAACGACGTTCAGTTTTCCAGGTTTGTGTACGATGTCGTAATCGTACCCGTTCAGTATATCGGCTGGCGTCCCTCTAAAGAAGACGTCACCGAGTATGGCGTCTTGCATAATCGGGAATAAATCGTCGATTACGTGAAATTCAATGTTAAATTCCTTGATTCGGATATAACATCTACCAATTGTTTTTGCTGTCCCGTCGGTGATACCGCTAAGCTCGTATATGAGCGTCGGGTCTATCTCCGTACTTCGGGCGACAATGGAGTCTTTTATGAGATTTATCTCTGCTCCAGTGTCAGCAAGAAATACAGCTTGGTTCGAATGTAGATCTTGTGACTCCAGGGTTACGCTCCCGTCTGTTTTTTTCACGTATGCCGATCCTACGTGTTTTAGGAGTTCGGGCTCGGTGTGCGCAATTTTCGCATCTTCTCTTAGTTTGGGTTGGACGAGCGCTCCGGTGTCCTGCCTCTCGTTGCGCTGTCGCGAGAGGCGGGTCGCTCGTTTTTTTGGAGCACGCGCTCGAAAATTTGCTCGATTTGCGCTGCATCGAGGCTCGACTGATGATCCGATTTACGCGAGTTTCGACTGTTGCTCGGATTTTGTCTGTCTCGTGAGTTATCTCGACTGTTTCGGTCGCGCGAATTGTCTCTTTCGCGTGAGTTGTTGCGATAGTTACGATCTCGCGAATTATTTCGGTTGTCTCTATTGTTATAATTATTATCCCACGAGTTGTTTTGTTGCGGGTTATTCTGATAATTGTAATCCCACGAACTGCTTTGTTGTGGATTACTTTGATAATCGCCCGAGTTATTGCGATAATTTTTGCGCGAATTGTCTCGATAGTTATTTCGCGGGTTGTTTTGATAATTTCCGCGCGAATTGTTTTGATAACCCCCACGTGGGTTATTTTGGTAGGATCCGCGTGAATTGTTTTGGTAACCCCCACGTGAATTACCTGGGTAATTCCCGGGTGGACCGTTTTGATAGTAGCTGTTCGGATTATTTTGATAATTACCGCGTGAGTTGTTTTGGTAACCGCCACGAGTATTGTTTTGATAACCGCCACGAGTATTGTTTTGGAAATTTCCGCGAGAATTGTTTCGGAAGTTTCCTGGTGAGTTGCTACGGTATTGACGGCTGTTGATGCGTGTGTTCGTGTTTTCACGCAATTGTTGCACAGCGTAGCATTCTGATGTTGAATGTGTAGGATTTTCGCGATGGACTTCGCAAAATTTTAGTCCGTTGTTGTCGGTTAATTGCGTAAACCGAACTTTCGCTTGTTCTGGGCTTTTGTCTCTAGTTTCCGATTTTTCGCGTTTTCGTCCCTGGTGTACCGTTTGTCTACGGACGAGTTCGTTTTCGATGTTTAGTGCTTCGTCAATTGCGCTGTCGAGGGTTATAAAATCTTTTTGCATAATAAGATTCGCAATTTGGTCGAAAAGACCGCGAATAAAGGCTCTTATGACGGTTTGTCGAACTTCGTCGGTGCGGTTTTGCAGATACTGCTGTTGGGCTTCCGTTCGGTAGACTTCTTTTAGTCTATTTTCGATTCGTGTTGCAATTTTTCGCGTCCGGGTTGCGTAATCGACTACTGATTCGTTGTAATTTTGAGAATTTGATTTTAGTTCTAATTCGAGATCCGATAATTCTACCGGTTTTTCGAGCGCATTTCTGAGATCTCTCAGAAGTGGCTCTAGTGTGTTATAAGTTTTCGCGTCGGCGATATCGGCGGCGACACCTGATAGTTTGAGCTGGATGATTTCGAGGAGCTGCGATTGGTCGTGCTCTGAGATGATTTTCGCGGCTTTTTTACAAGCGCGTATGAAATCATTGAGCGGTACATTTTTCCCGTTAAAATTAGGTATAAGATTTTGTACGTCGCGGAGCGTTATCGAGCTAGGTACGGGGGGATCGTTGGCCATTCTTACCTTTGATCCCTCAGACAATGCTGAGCGGAAAAAACTATTCGCACTATTTGTTCGTGTGCGCCGAGGCCGTTTCGGCGGACTTATTTTTAACCGAGTAGAAGCGAGGAAAGAAGAAATGTCCTTCCTATGTTTTTTCCTTATTATTATTATTTATGTATATATTTAAAAATTACCGAATTGTTATTAATGGTTGTTGTTTCTCTCTTTCCCTTTTCTTTTCCTTTTTTTTTTTTTTTTTTTTTTTTTAATAATAATAATAGCTAAACGTTGTCAGTGTTGTTTGTTTTTTTTTTTTTTTTTTGAAAATCGCGAGAAAACATGAAATGACGTTTTTTTTTTTTTTTATACTGGATTTTGTTGCCCTTTTTTTTGTATTTTATTTTGTTTGAATTAAATAGAAAAGAATGGACTGAAGAAGTTAATTGTTTATCTGTTTCTTGTTGTTTTTTTTTGTTGTTATTGTATTGTATTGTTATATAGTATATATTGTTGTTTTGTTTTTTTTTTTGAAAAGGAAAAAACGTGTAAAGTAATTTGAAAAACTTATTTGTTTGTTCGCTTTTGAGTTTCTTTTTTTTTATTATTATTTTTTTTGTGTTTGTTTTCCCCTTCCTTCCTTTTAAGAAAGAAAGAGAGAAAAGAAAAAGAAACAAATTATTTATTCAATTAACTATTATTATTTATATGTGAGTAAGATTCGACTTTTGTTACAAAATTTGAAAGTTAAAAAAAAACAAATTATTTATTCAATTACAAATAAAAGGGATTATTTATGTGTATATATGTGTGTTCGCTGCCGTCTGTTATGAGGCGCGTTATTGTTTTTTATTTATTTATTATATTAATATGTGTGTGTTTTTTTTTGTAATTATTAAGGAGGAAATAGGAAAATTGTTATTATTTTTTTTGTGTGTATATTACATGCTCTCGTCGGTCGTACGCCACTGACACGCGTCGCGTCAGCTGTCGGCGCTCGGTTCCCGCGGGATACTAATTCTCTTTCCGAGAAAAAGTATTATATATTTTTTTTGAAAAAGTTTGTTGCTACGCTTTTTTTTTTTGAAAAACAGAATAAAATATATATATATGTTGGTACTTACATTACCACACCGATAATGAACGCTATTAGCATGCATTCGGTTTTCGATTGCTATTGTTGCTATTTTTCCCTTGTTTCGTCCTTCCTTCCTTCTATTTAATAGTTTTTTTTTTGACGTCCTTCCTTCCTTCTTTTGGTGGAGGTGGACGGTGGATGACGGTAGGCGTCGAGATGTCGACGTTTGATCGACGGTGAGTGAGTCGATTCGGGCGGGTCGCGTCGGTGCGGCGGGTCACGGCGACGGCGGATCTGTGTCACGGTGGATCGATGCCGCGGTCGATGACAGCTCACTGATGGTAACGTTGGCGGCTGTTCGGTCGATGATATACCGTCGCGTCAGGATTTTTCGGCGGTCGGTACACCCGACGTCGCTCGCTCGCCCCGTGCACTCTCGCTTGTCACACTTGTTGTAGTTTTTTTTTTCGATATTATTTAATAGGTGTCTGTTCACTATATTGCTAATTATTTTATACTATTTTTATGTAATAATTATTTGTTACGATCTTATTATTCACTTAATGTCTAGCTGATTATTTAATAAGTGTCTTTTCACTGTAACTATTTTTTATTATTATTCGTGTCTTTTCACTGTTTGTTACTATTCGTTGTTGTTGTTTTTTTTTTTTCACTATTAGTTTATTTTGTGCGAGCACGGCTCGAGCACGGTTGTCGGTTCCGGGTGTGTTAAACAATTTTTTAGTTAAGTTAAAAAAAAAATTTTTTTTTTATAAAAAGTTGAGAAAAGAAAAATTTGAAGCGTGAGCGTGTTTACGTGGAACGCCCACTCTGACACCAATGTGACGGATGTACACGGGTGTCAGATTATTTTTTTTTTTTTATATAAAATGTTAAAACTTTTTTTTTTCAATTGTTATTATTTCTTTTATGTAGGCGTGTTTACGTGGTAGCGCCACTTCTGACACCAATGTGACGGATGTACACGGGTGTCAGATTATTTTTTTTTTTTATATAAAATGTTAAAACTTTTTTTTTCAATTGTTATTATTTCTTTTATGTAGGCGTGTTTACGTGGTAGCGCCACTTCTGACACCAATGTGACGGATGGCCGCTTGGGTCTTAGGATGTATCGAGTAACTTTAAATCGGTTAAATAATATAAGTCTTTTATTGGTCGTAGCAAGAGTGTAATTGTTCGGAGTATAATTGGAGTGTAATATCGGAGGTGTACCGCACTGGTCGGTCGTCGGAGCTGAACTGATTGAAGCGGGCGTGAAGCTGAGGGCTTCGCGCTCGCTATTACAAAGGAATAAAGAGTCGAAGGATGTTTAGTCTAAGCTAGATAAGTGGACGCTCACGGCGGTCCGGATGCTTCGATAGCCTTAAGGGCTTCTTTGAAGAGCGAATCGAACGGAAACGCTCCGTATCGATACCCTCGAATAAATATTAAAGTCGAAAGGTTAAAGTCGAAATAGTTAGGCTGCGGCCGTTACACATATTTACTTTTGTTGCCAGCTATTTATCGACGGTAAAAAAAACAGCTCGCGTGAATATAATGTGTCAGAAAAATAAGTGGATGAACGCGGCGGTTGCTACGCCGAAATCAAATTTTTCTTATCGAAAAAGAAGCTGTTTTATTATATGACCTTTAAATTCCATCGCAAATAATCACGCAAAAACGGCAAAAAAAAATCCTTCGCCCGAATTGTTATCGCCCAAGATAACAAGTGAATGGAAAAGACATCGCGTACGCGTTGGCTACCAACAGAAGTCCACGGCATGCAAGAAACAGACGTCATGACGTAACGAACAAAGTGTTAATGCAAAATACACTGGTTTTTACAGATTAGTTTATTCAATAAATCAGCGAAGCTCTGGAAGTCTTTTAATTTTGAAAATCCAGTGCGACACACACATCGGTGTATCCGATTCATTGTTTCTAAAACAGTATTTCGAATACAGAGGTACGGTTACTGAAAGATGAACTGCAACTCATCGAGATATCTGGTGGATCGACTGTGTCAACTTGGATTCTGTAGACAAATGCTCGCATATCGATATCGGCATCAGAGCTGTGTAAGGTAAAGGACCCAATTTCTGACACTCTCCCAGTTTGTGACCGGGGTACCTGTAGCATAGTCGGTTCTCCCCACCATTTTATATGCAGCCAATGGGTAGCGCTCATTCGGGAGGTCCCAAACTGCAACTCCTCCTTGTTTATCCCTATGATTTTACACGCTTAAGGTAGCTATGTCGCTTTCCGCTCATCTCGCATAAGTTCTCGAAAAGAAAGTGAATATTGCAAGTACTTCTCGATGGTATAAAAATCTGAAAAAATGCATGCATATTAAAGGCACTGAAAAGATTCATTTTGCATAATAATAATTCCAAAATGTTATTAACAAATTTATGAAAAAATTAATTGTTTAACAAATTACCCGGCAAATCAACTTTTTTTTAAATTGAAAATGATTCATTTATTTTTCTGAATACGTATGAATTTTTTCCGATTTTTCAATTACTTTTGATTTTTGTGTTTTTTCAGACATTTTTTCCATATAAAAAAATTAAAAAATCAAAGCTAATTGAAAAATCTGAAAAAATTCATACGTATTCAGAAAAATAAACGAATCATTTTCATAGAAAAAAAAAGTTGTTTTGCCGGGCAATTTGTTAAACAATTAATTTTTTGATTAATTTGTTAATAACATTTTGGAATTATTATTGTGGAAAATTAATCTTTTCAGTATTTTTAATCTGCATGCATTTTTTCATATTTTTATATAATCGAGAAATACTTGCAATATTCGCTTACTTATCTCGAATTTATGCGAGATGAGCGGGAAGCGACATAGCTACCTTAAGGTGAGAGAGCTACGTAGAAGTGTCATAAACTGGGCCTTTTACGTTAAGTCGATGGGCTTGGACTTCGCAGAGACAGGAACATTTTTATTGATATAACGACGAGAGGTATACAGTTATTATTTATTACTTTGATCTGTACAATCGCACTAGATGTAATTCAACCTATGCTTTACAGATGAACAACAAAGGATTTACTACTCAACTTGCATCTTCTTAGATCTAACAATACGGGAGAAAAATGGATGCTGCAAAATTACCTGCATTTTGGATGTAAATCGCTTCGACTCTTCAAGATATACCATTCTACTGTTCAGACGGTCGAGCAGATGTGCTGCAGCATGACGGTCCGACTAGCTGGAAGACTTCCTTCAGACTTGTTCTTAATCAGCATGGTACATGATGACGTAATGATACACCGCTTTAAATATTTTTCTAGCATATTATTTCATCAAAACAAAGCAAAGGTGAATTTATTTTCACCATTCACGTAGTTTAATCTTTCACGATAATACTCACATTAATACTGACCATTAATATATTTTGATAAATTGTTAAGGTATCTCTGAATGGGGGAGCTTTATTGACGAGATCCGAAAACGTTTTGAGTTCGGTACTGAGAAGACGTAACTAGAATCGTGAGATTCTCTTCCCTCCGTGGCTAAAGCCCGACCAAGCTTCTTTTTCATTGTTTCGGAAATTTACTTCGCACGCACACCACCTTTCATAAATGCCTGCACTGAAAAAAAAATTCGCTTGCGGGCTGCCAAAGAAAAAAATGTTTGTTTCGATTCTACTTTCAATTCTTACAATTCCATACGATATTGAAACAGTGACGACAAAACTGTCAGGGTGACATCAATCCGGTATAAAGTTGTACGAATTGAAAGTAGAATTGAAACAACATTTTTATTCTTTGGCAACCCGCAAGCAAATTTTACTTGAATCAATGATATTTTTTTCAGTGTGGTCAGATTTCCTGTAGCGGCCCTATTCAGATCATCCAGGTTTTAATTAACAGCACCGTATCGATATCTGCTCCCGATTTATGCAGCAATCTTTTTTTAAACTCAATATTGCATTGTGTCGAAGAATCAGAATAAACGTGAATAGACGTATAAATTGAAGGGCGCCGTTAACTTTGCCTGGTGAGTTTACCTGATAACGATAAGGGCTGATAGCTTACCCGCTTTTCGTTACTTACAGTGCGCTCTCTGCCGCGCTCGTTTCATTGAATATTAATCAAAAACGGCCGGTTTCCCCAGAGCTACAATCCAAGGGTCGAGAGAAGAAGAATCTGATGAATCATCATCGTCGATAAGGATTCTTCAGTCGTTTGCCGAAACGGGAGACGAGTTATCGTGCGGCTGCATCGGCTACTGATGTCAACTTGCGGCGCAGCAGTTGTTACATTCGTGAAAGGACCTTTTTCTCGGAAGCTTTATTTGAACGCCCGGCGCATCATCATGCAGTCGGCAATTCGGTACTCTTTATACTATTTTATACGAGCAGAGGAAAGTATTAGGAACTGTTGCATTGCATCGACAATAACAGTGGAGCTGAGCTACAGGTGTAGCACTGAGAGTGTAATTTCTGAACGAAGTCACCAGCCCAGAAATCTTAACAGAGTCAAGTTGTTGTTTCGTCTACGCGCTCTTGATCAACCGATAAATAACGCTCTTGAACAATTTTCATTGAGTTATTTTAGTCATCTGACGAACACCCTCTTGAACCACTTGATTATCTCAATTGATAAATCATTTGCCATAGATAAGAATTACTGTCCAAGTCCAGTTTACTTCCACACTGTAAAAAAAATTTTTATAGAATTTAATGTACTAGTAGTCGAAGTTTTTATGCACTAATTGGTATCCCTATCAAGTTGATGGACCGCAAACGGATCGAAAAACGGACACGTCCATTGGGGAACAAAACGGACCGTAAAAAACAACAAAACGGACTGTACATTTTTTGTTGGCATTTGGTCGTTTTTCTGTTGCGGAAACCGAAAACGGACCGAATGTTTTTTTCCAGAAAATTTGCTTTGGTCCGTTTTCGGTCCCCGCAACTGAAAAAGGACCAAGATCGTATTTTTATTCTGTCCTTTCATTAAAAACAGAATTAAAAGCAAAACAACAAAAAAATTTAAAAACTTAGCCAACAATTTTAATAAAAAAACGTTCGGCCCTTCCTCGGTTTGCGCAACCGAAAAAGGACCAATCCAAACGTACGGTCCGTTTTACCGTTTTTGTGGTCCGTTTCGTTCCCCAACGGACGTGTTCGTTTTTCGGTCCGTTTTTTAGTTTTTTTTCCCTAAAAGCAGCCGTCCGTCAACTTGCTAGGGATAATAAATGTCATGTACAATGATGATGGAAAAATAATGTTCAGCATATTAAAAACATTGGAAACACTTTACTTTGAATAATTTACTTTAATTTTACCATAAAAGTACTTTAATTCCAATAATTTACTTTATTTTTAATGAAAAAGTATATTCATTTTTATCACAATTGTACATTAAATTGAATGTACCAGGTTTTGCATAAAAACCAGTCCGGTAAATTAAATTTACAATTTTCTTTTTTTTACAGTGTATACTTCATATCACGCGGACAAATTTCGCGTCTCTGGTAATTAATGGGCAAGCAATTCCACCGGCAATATCGCTGGTGCTGTGAAAAATTATCAGCAGGAAAATTCAATCGCAGCACGAACACCGGTACTTATATTGGCAAATAATTGCCGGAACCTTCGTGGACCCACATCAGCGGCAGTATTCTAAGTCTGGGCTCCTAGTTCACCAGTCTACGGTCCTGGCGTCGGTTCGGCCCTGTGCAGGGTTATCGAAGCCACCGGACTGTGTTTTCATCCGCATTCCGGCTGACACGCTGGTCTCGCTCGAGGGGTGTTCCTTCGCCGGTAGCGAGATGAGAGGTGTGAGGTTGGTTGGCCCAGGGTAATAGCCATCAATCATCGCCGAATTTCGGCAACGCGACGGACAACGCGGGCGGCAGGGTACCATCACCAAAGTAGAGTTCTCCGGGCGGGTCCACGCGCGCCAGTTTCACCCGCGGTGAGACCGAAAGTGGGTCGCGCGGAAACGGTGGAAGGGGGGGAAACTCTCTCTCGTTCACTCGTTCGATACTCCCGAAAACGCGGGACTGGGTGCTGCGCCATGGCCGACGCCAGACTTTGGCAACTCACTATATATACATACATATATATGGGTACATATATATATATATCTATCTCGACGCTGGTGCCTCTTTCTGGCAAGCGTACAGCGATAGAGCCGGGAACCGCGAGGAGGTTCCTTGACAGAGAAATTGACGAGGAGTATAATACAAGGGACCTCCGTGAGAAGACTTTTGTCTCAGTAGCGTTGTATCGTAGACAGATATCGCGAATACTCATACAATATGCAGACGGAGTGAAAGGAACTTTATGTTCTATTTGATGTTTGAAACACTAAAACGTGTAATTTGGAATAATCGTCGTGGTAGCCAAAGAGTTTGAGAACTATAATGATTTAATGATAGGCGGCGGGACGCTTTGTACACTCCGTACGCAAATACCTATTAAACGTAGGAACAGTTGGCGATTTTCCGAATGAGGCTTCGATTGCAAAGTTCGAACTCCGACAGCTGACAGGAATATAAGTATTCTGTATAACGTTGCGTGCCGATAAATACTGATAGTTGTTGAAGACTAATGAAAGGATAGGACAGGTACGGTCTGTACTGTCCTTTGCATGTATAGGTAAAGGCATGTGGGAGGTCCGAACCGATAATGAATAGCGGTGAATTCGAAATAATTGGCCTATAAATCATTGTATTATTGATGGAGCGTGAGTCTGCGGGGGATGGGCGTATCCGATGTCTCGGAGGGGTTCTCAGTTTCTTTTCGACTATCGTCAGTTTCACTTACAAATCCTCGAATTTTCCACAGCCTATAATTCCATTGTAAAAATGTTATCTTAAATTTCGCGTAAAAATTTCACGCCCATGGCGTTTATCGTTAAATCCGAGATCAGTAAAGCCACACTTTAGTTAAATGTAAGTTGAAAACATGTTTTCAGTATATCTATTTTAATCGTTCGTAAAAGCTTTGTCGAGGAATTCACGATACACTATTTACGAGTCTTGGACGCACTCTCGCCATCCCGAGTTTGAAGTAACTGCGTTACGCTTAATTAATTTTAAAAAATGTTCCGAACGTGAAAGAAAAAGATTGCCGCTGCGTATTCGGTGTCGACACAGCTCGTAAGTGCGCACATACGAATTCTAAGCGGTAGGACGTAACGGTTATCGTTAAATTCGAGATCGGCAGAGCCTTGCTTTAATAAAATGTAAGTTGTAAACATATTTTCAATATATAAATTTTAATCGTATGTAAAAGCTTTGTCGAGGCATTCACGATATGAGGCATTCTTTATCAACTGGGCCACTTTTCTCGGTCGACCTTTCACATGTTTTTTTAAATTTGTCAGTTTGTAGTACTACCTGAGACAGGCTTCTGCGATTTTGTTTAGATTTTTAAAGTCCACCCTTCAGGATTTACGTATTGTTGTTAAATATCCGTATATGTAAAAATTATTGATCACTCAAAAAATGCATACACTGAGAAAAAAAATTGGTTGGATTAACCAAAAGCCGCGGTGACATACGTTCAAAGCTGTTATTTGTTTGATACAAATAAAGCATTGTTTTGTTAAACGATTATTCGCTTCAATTTATTCAAAATTTGTTGATTGAAAGAAACACATTTGTTGTACCAACAAAATACACCTTTGAACGTATGTCACCGCGCATTTGCTTAATTCAACCATTTCTTTTTCTCTGTGTAGGAACATTAACGTTTTTATTTTTCATAATCTTTCGAATGACGTTAGAGTCATAATTTTGCGGATTCGGGAAAGTCCATGTTTCGTTTGAAGAAAATTAAAATCATTTTTGTCTACTAAAAACGCACCTTCGATTCTGGTTCCAATTTTACAGAATATTTGGCATTGTATGAAGATTCTGAGTCAACTATCCCAAAGGGGTACCTGCGATTCTTACGTACTAAAAAAATAAACAAATACAAAATTAAATTCATATAGCAGAGTGCAAACGGGGGAAACATATCCAACAAGCTTCATTGAAAGAACCTCTATTTCAAAACAAGTTTCCCAATTATGTAAATCAAATTTACTGATTACGGGCGAACCCCTTTCATTTATCTAAATAATAGTCCAGTTTATACGAATCTATATAAATTTAATTTTTATTTGTTTATTTCTTTAGTACGTAAGAATCGCAGGTACCACTTTTTTGGGTGACCAATATTTTCTGAGATATACTGATAGTAAAAAAAATGTAAATCCTGAACGATGCAGTTTAAAAATCTTTAAAAAATCACAGAAGCCTCTCTCAAGTAGTACTTCAAAGTGGCAAATTGTTTAAAACCGAAAAAAGTGGTCCGATTGATAAAGAATGCCTCATATACGATTTATGAGTCTCGGACGCACTCTCGCCATCCCGAGGATGGAGTAACTGCGTTACGCTTAATTATTATTTATTAATTATCCGAACGCGAAAAAAGAATGTTGCTGAGTATTCGGTGCATGCAGCTCGTACCGACACAGCTGGTAAGTGCGCACGTACGAATTCCAAGCAGTATGACGTAACGCACGTAATTGTCGGGATTACATTCACCAGGGGAATATACAATATAAGAGCCGGTTTGCCGGCCGGTACTGCAAGTACACGCCGGGATACACGTTGTTTTATTTTATAAGATGACCCGCGCCGCGAGTCGAGAGTACGTGTACGGTGAGAAAGCAAGAACGGGATATCGTGAGGTAGTAACTTCTTCTCTTTCGTGGCCGAGAAGAGTATCCTCGACAAGGACTCCTGTTACTTCTTGAATATAATTCTTCGATGAATTGAAACTTTTTACAACGATTTATTGATAAAATCATTAGCACGTAATTAATTTTTTTTTCATTAATGTTTCGTAAATATATCGGTATTTTTTGTACCTGATATTTTCGTTATTATATTAAAATCATTAATCGAGATCGCTTCTTTATGATAAAAAAATTGTTGTGTATTACAAATGTTATTGTTTGTAATTTTATCCGGACCTGGGGCCTGGTGCTCGCCGGAAATGTTACAACCGCACTCGCTTTTGTATCTTCGGGATGACTAAGCGCCCGCAAAACAATGCGGTGACGAATGTAAAGCGACGGAGTGACATATCGTCTATTATAATTTTCATACATTAAATCGGAAATCTGAAATTTGACATAACACTCATCCGATAGTTTAATTGAACTCGAATCAATTGCAGTTTTTATCAGAGATGCCTTCGACCGACGAAGATCCCTCGTTCGAAACCTACGTAGGAGATCTATTGAATTTCATGAGATACTCGAAAATCTGGAGACCAGACACATTCTCAAAGAGAAAAAATATTCTCGTGGTTGCGTTGGTCGCTATTCTTTTGACATCGGACCTCATGCTTATAATCTCGGCGTGCATCGATTTCAAGAACGCGAGCAACGACCTCACGAGTTTCGCCACCTACACGGGACCTCTCTGCTTGCAATGCATCGGCCTCATTAAATGGAGCTACTGCATCTGGAGGGTCAATGAAATATCCAATCTGATTGGAACGCTTGAGAGATGCCATTATTTTTCCATGAAGATCAATAACAACGATTTAGGCAGGTTTATTTAGGTTTATTGTTAATCTTATTTTTCATTCTTATTCTCATGTTTGATTTTTTATTACTTTAGTTTAATTTTTGGTTGTTATATAGTTTAATTTTTATTATCATTTGTTATTTTCATTGTATAATTTTTTGCTGCGTCTTTTAATTGTTATTCGTCATTGTATGTTTGGGCACGGTGTCCATAGGGGGCTTGCCTCAGGATACGAATAAAACATTCCATTCTGTTCTGTCTTAGTCGAAGTAATTATTTAAAAGGCACTTGAAGTATCAAGTACTTCCTCCAAGTATTTTTCGTGATTTGTCGTAATGTTGAGGCTATCTTTTAAACTATTCTTCACATTTTCATTTTTCTTAATCCATAAAAAATGTCATTAATAAAACGGAAAGGGTCGCTTCTCGTCCCTTCTCGTTGTTGTTTAGATATTTATTTAATAAAAAAACGAAAAGGTACGAGACTCATTTTTTGAATGGAATTCTTTAACAATAAATTTAAAAAAAATAATTTCTCATTAAAATTGTACTTATTGAAAAATATATACAGATAATCATATATTAATATAAACAAGATGTCATGGTACTCATCGAGTATCCTTAATGCAAGCGTGTACTCAAAAAGTACTTGTACTTGTGTACTTCAAGTACTGCCCAGCTCTGGTTAATAATAATTAAATCTATAATTTTCGTTTTTGTTGTATCTAATTTGTTTTTTTTTCTTCTATTCAAACTACCAGGTTGGGAAAAGTACAGAGCCGAAATGACGAGGACACGCACGCACTATCTGAGGTTCCTTTACGGATGGCTGTGGCTTTGCATGTACGGCGTTCTGCACTGGTGCTCGAATCCGTTGATCCTCGAGTTTCAGGAGAGGAATTTGGCAGCCGAATATCCGATGGATGCCAACGTCACGGATAGAAGGGTGAGAAAGCTCCCGTATCTCGGATGGAAACCTTGGGACGTCAATGGCAATGTCGGTTACACGTTCATGTACATCGTTCAATTTATTGGCGGCATAAGTTCCGCCATGGGCTCGATCACCTACGATGTTTTCTACATCTCCTCGCTCATGATCGTTTGCGCCCAGTTGCGTTATCTGAACTACTCGCTTGTCGACGAGAGCGACGTGACGACAATCTTGAAGTATGCTCATTAACTTTTCGCATAGATTCATAGATTAATCAATAATTAATCAATATTAATAAACTGTCAAGTACAGAATTTTTCGTTAACATTCGGAAATTCGCAGAGCAGTGACGGCGAGTCTAGACTTTGAAAGAAAATTGAAGAATTGCGTGAATCACCATTCGGAAATTCTAACGTAAGAATATTGTCGATAAAATAGTCGTTACTTTAAGCGATGTCCTGTGCTAAAAAAAAAGATCGCAGTGTGGGTGAAGATCAGTGTCTGTCTCGGCACAAATATATGCATGAACTTGGTATGTTTACCAGCGCCCATACTTAATTTACAAATATCGAACGGATTGGTATAGATTCCTGAATTCTTTGGAGGTGCTGGCGAGTCCAGCGATGTTCGTGCAATGCCTCGAGAATATCATTGTTCTTTGCATGGTATCTTTGGAGGCCTCCACCGTCGAAGTTAATGTAAGCACTACGAGCGGTTATTATTATTATTATTATTATTATTTTAATGATTCAATAAAAATTATATATAGCATGCTCACCCTATTGTACTTTGTTTTCGGTAACCTGAACACAGACGAATGTGACGACCATTATGAAATTATGGAGCATGCTCGAATATTTTCTAAGCGTGATAGCCCAGCTTTTCGTCTATTGTTATTACGCCACGAAAATCAGGACATTGGTCGGTTCATAGATTCAACAATTCATTCATATCAAAGCATAACAATTATAACAAACACTTTTTTTCATTCATCTTTCCAGGGTTTCCAGATCGCAGATTCGGTATACCTGAGCAGCTGGGAACAAATGACGTGCGATTACACGAAAACGAACGAGAATCATCAAAAGACAATTCGGAGGATAAATCATATGGTTCAGTTCTTCATTTTTCGTGCCCAAAGATCGATCGTTCTCACGGGCGGTCCATTTTACGTGCTCTCTCTGCAGACTTTTAAATCCGTAAGTGAATTTTTATTTCCGATTGAAATAACGATGGACTGACTCACACCTCACGTTCAATTATTTTCGCAGGTCGTGGGTATCGCTATGTCTAATTCCGTTATACTTCGTCAAGTCGTCCAAGATCAGACTTGAAGTAAATTTGTTTCGGCGTACTGAGAGCCAAGTAAAAGCAATAAAACTAGTTAATTTTTTTCCAATCGTCGAATCCAAAAGAATATTGCAACAAGAAATTTCTACTTCCCAAATTGTTCTTTCGACGAACGTTTGGGAAAAGTCGAACGAGCCAAGTGACAACTTGTCTCGTATCCATGCTATCCCGATACATTCGCGACGGTCCGCAGATGACTCGCGCAGTCGTCGCGCGCTTGCCCACCAAGCGCGCTTCTTCTTCCGTCCCCCCATGCTTGTTTGCTACGTAGGCTTGACGCGTGATGCAGTCGAGTGCGGTCTACGTCGTTGAGTCGTTGCCATCCGGCCGCACTTCGAACGCGATAAGCCAGCAGAGTCATCCGATATGCGCTCCGCAGTACCGCGTTAATTAATTTCAAAGAGCAAGTGCACGCGTCGGTTTCATGGCAATGTCCACTAATTGATAATTTGGCGTGCACCAAAAAAAAAAAATTTTGAGAAATTAAAAATACCGGATTGGAAGTTTTTATGCACAAAGTGGTATATTAAATTTCATGTACATTTTTTATAAAAGATTAATGTTCAGTGTATTAATAACATTGGGAACACTTTATTTTTTATAATTAACTTTAATTATACTATGAAAGTATTTTTATTTTTATAATTTACTTTACTATCAATAAAAACGTATATTAACTTTTCATCACAATTGTACATTATATTTAATGTACCAGATTTTGCATAAAAACTTCCAGTCCAGTACATTAAATTTCCATTTTTTTTTTTTTTTTACTGTGTGACTCCAAAAAATAAACGTTAATGTCGTTGATCACAAGAGTGCAGAATGCAAAAATCTTCGATTATTCAGGAAAAATGCATTAATCGTTTGTAACGATCGAGCAGTAGAGTATCGCGAATGACATTACCGACTGACAAAATAAATTCTCAAAATCGACGTGCGATAGTTCCCTTTTAATCAATTTTATTTATGTATTTCAACGTATTGCTCCTTTTACACGACAAATTACGAGTACATTGCAGACAGCAGCGGTGACTGAGATCGCCCTCGTGTATAACAAAAATAATCGAGAAATAACAAACAAACTCAATATAATAATAATCAAAATACAATTAAGAGATAATAAACTGCTATAAATATAAAAGAATATGATTATGACTATAAATACAAATATATATATTCTCTCGAAATTACTGAACTCGAATTATTCGTAGTTCAGAACGATTGAATTTGCCTGTTTCTTAAACACGTTAAATTAAATGCCTGTGAAATTAATACAGAGAATAGAATATATTGTTTGCTTAGTAGGGTCTATTCCGAAAAATGGAATTACAAACAAAAAGAGAATAACAGGTAATAAAATTGATGTCCTGAGGAATTACAAGTTACTTATTATTCCATGTCAGATATCGAATAAAAAATAAAACAAATAAGAAATTAGTACGTGCAGGAATTCAGCCTGTTTCTAGTGATTCTGATACTTGGCGTCGAGACGCTACCGCGTCTCTTGATTCGAGGGGCGGAGGGACTGCGCAGTGGTTTTTGCCGTCCGCTGGTATGTGCGATGGAGGGGGGAGCCATCGCGGAGAGGAACGTTCGGATGGTAGGGGGATCGAGTGAAAGCGTGCTCCGTCCACCTACAACCGTATAAGGAGCCCGCGCATATAACAGGAGAACATGCTCCGTAAGAGCCGTCCGTATAACTCCATCGACAATATGTTCCCCTGTCGCTTCGACCACGTGTTCCGATGAGGCATTTCGGTGAGGCTAATAATAACGAAAAAGATGGAGAATCGTAGTCTCGCGCATATATGCCATTATATTACGATCATCCGTCGTCTCATGTGCCCCTGATAGCGGGAACTCGGGTTTAGAATGCACGTGGATACGATACTCGGATCTCAATGGACGAGCGTCGAGGAGTTCCGAGAACGAGTGGCCTAAGAATCGAATGACAATTATTGAAATCCGTGCGTACGACAATGCACTAAGAATTTCCAAGTTTTCGTAAATTTTCATTCCTCCGTTATGAAAATCGCATTAAAATCGCGCATCCAATGAGTGACGGAGCAAATAAAAATGTTCACGAACGTTTCTAATTAAATGAAAACAAGATACGAACTCGCAATATTAAGAGCACAAATTCTTTCCTCCGCCTATCATCGTTTCCTAATGTCTTAGGAAATATTTTACCGTCAACCCTCTTGCTCGGTGACGCCCGATATTCCGAGCACCTCCTCGCTGTTATGATTATTACTAATCGTTCACTGTGTACGAGTTTCTCGCGGACCAAGGGAAAGTTTCTCTGCGCACATGATCGCCTGATTGAGAATCCACGGAACGCGGAGTCCTTGTGGAGGCGTCGACGCGGATCACGTGTGGACCGGAGGGTGTTCTCTCGGCGACGAGGCGAACGCCGACGAGGAGGCCGAGGCCGCGACCGCGCTCTCGCTGCGAAGAATAAACGCGGAGGGGGGAATAAGCCGTAAAGCGGTTAGCACCGATCGAACCTCGATTATACTCAATACACATACGTATATATACATATATATATCGTTGACACTCGCCAAGACTCCTCACCTGCCCATCAAAAGACGTAAAGTCATCCACATTGGCTAACGGAGTATCAGGAGAGCATGCGCGCGAGGAGCTTAGTTGCGGCGTTCTCGCCTCGAAACTCCCGGGCGCGCTAACCTACTCGCTCTCATGTTACCCTTATCTTTCCTTGGCGAAATGTGGACGCCTTTCGGACACGGTTTTTCTTAGCACCCTGAAATGCCCGATCAGTAACCCCGCTTGCCAGCGTGAGAGAGCGTTCGCGGCTGTGTGAAAAGCTAATACGGAGCTTTGCGGACCAGTCCCTGAACTACGAATTTGGAACTGCTGTACCTATCTCCGGTTATACCGGCTGTCGTGCTGGACGGATCAGGAGCCATCGACGAAGTTATGGAACGGTGAATGGACTACTCATGTAGGCTGCTTACTGAAGACATAAACAAATTTCAGCCTTGAACTCCTTGACGATATTACTACGTGAAAAAGTTTTCGTAGCCGATTTCCGATTGAATTATAAATGTTTCAATGACTTCGCAGATGAGAACAATACAAAACTCTTTTACTATTTACCGTTCGTACAACTTCCCCACAACTACATTGTTCCGCTGCGCAGATGGCGGTGCCGAGGTCGCGCCCGATCCTGCTTCCCGACTGTACTGGACCGTGTACCATGGCGCATGTCTATCTCTCGTCGGGTCTCTGATATAACTGACTGACTGACAGCGCTAAGCTGTCTCATTTTAACCTTTCATCACGGGTAACCCGAGGGCATTGTAAAAAAAAAACGTAGCGATAGTAAATTTATTATTCGAGTCTTGTATATCGAACAAAATTAGTCACAAAATGGTAAGTGAACGTTGACCTCTCACACCGGTCTCTTTCCTCGTAATATTATTGAAAATAAATAATTCCTTAAGTCAACTTAACCTCTAATCCTTGTATTCTTCGTCGGGACACTTCAGGACGTCTTTCTGATGATCAGGCGAAAGAAAATGACGATTTTTACCGACGCCAAAGATGACACGACCGTTCTAGAATTGAAAAAAATAATCGAAGGTAATTAAAAAATAACTCGTAATACGAAATCCGATGTTTCAAGTTTTCGTCCTAATTTTCGTTTATCCATTCGGATTTTCGATATATAGATGTGTGTATATATATATATGTACGTACGTATATTTTTATCTCGTCGAGTTACAGGTATTTTGAAGATTCCACCAATAAACCAACAGCTCTACAACAAAGACAATACCTTAATGTACGATGGCAGATATCTCTCAGATTACGGATTGACATCGAACTCCGCGAAAGCGCAAAATCCTGCGCTTATCGGCCTAGCTATACGTCAGGACAACGGTCAATTTGAATCGCTCGAGATGACGCCGTTCTCGCAACCTCCCGATCTTCCGGACGTCATGAAGTCCCAAGAAGCAAACGGTCAGGAGCAATCTCCTTGAACGATCGGTCTCACCGATAACGATCGACGATGATGCGTCGCTAATGCACGTTGTCCGTCGTCTTAACTGCAACTAGCGTGTGTCCGGTAACAAAAATCAGGTGAATAGATTCAAACTAAATTTAAAAGGATAATTCAAGCGCATTAATTATTCACAACAAAAAAAAAGAAAAGGAAACACAAGCGGCAGAGACAAAAAGCTGCAGTTATGAAAAAAAGAGAAAGAAAATTTGTTTATTTTTGTTTAGTTGATGATCGACACTTACCTCTTATACGTTGAAGCTTGAGTCGGAATAATTATACAGATATATTGCGAGAAAGAGAGAGAGAGAGAGAGAGAGAGAGAAAGAGAGAGAGAGAGAAAACGCCAAAATTTTATTCGAATGGCAGTTTTTTCATGATAACTTATTTTTTTTTTCTAGCAAATAAAAAGCTCTTTATTGATTGTACAAGCCATTCAAATGATTGTTATCGTATTTTTTTTTCGCAACGAAACATACATATTTGAAAACAATGAATTTGAAACTCATACTAACGAGAATCCTGAAAAAAAAACAAGAAACAACTTTTTTTTTTTAGACAATTCTAGACAAATTAATGACTATCGTTCGTGTAAAAAAAAAAAACAAAGCGTGTACGTTAGATCGGAAAATTGTGTATCGAGACAATTTACGGTCAGACCGATAGAACATGCGGAATTTGTGAAACGGTCAACAGCAACGTAATTATTGCCGACATTTTGTCACAACATTTAAAACAACAGTAATGTTCCTTATTTATTATCCCTGTTTCAAAACGTCCACAATAATCATCCAGTGCTGATGCCTGTGCCGGTAGTTTTCGAGAACTGTTTGCCAGAGTCTAATGAATGGATAATCGTAAGAATTAATGGAATACATTTTTTTTTGTTTGTAACAAAAAAAGATAAGAACGTAACTAAGGCGTCGAGGAAGTCGTAATTCTGACGTTCAGGGGTTAATTGTAACGGAGCGCATCTTCGAATAGACTAATACTTGTTGCATGGATCTTCCTTGCATTTGCACCCACGCATATTATTGTGAAGTGTCAATCGAAACCACGATAAAAATATCATTCGAACCCTTTCCGTTTACAGCAGAAAAGAAAAAAATCTAATCTTCCGAGTACTTCTTAAAAATAAAATTTGCATTTATAATTTTTAGTCAATTGAACGCCAAGATATATTTTTCATTCTGTTCGTAGTCACGTGGATCGGTTACCTTGAATTCTAGCATATCGTTGTTCATTTTTTAAATCTGTCCTAAGACTTATCTAAAAATGTCGAAAACAATTTTATTTTTGTCAGGTATTTGGAAAAATAGATTTTGTTCGTCAATGATTGCAGTCGCTTATCAAAGCGAGAACACGCTGTGATTTCCCATTGTCCCTGGTTACATAGATTGATTGATTACTCCAATAGTTGTTTGCTGAAGGTCGGCTACAGATTTGGTCCTTGAAACATCGACGTGCCTCACAATAATTTGCCCCATAATTGCAAGCTGTTGTTTGAAAATATCCGTGGCTACTCAATGACCGACGATACGATATGCCTCATAATTCGTGAAATCTAGTAAATTGGACTTTTGTAAGCACCGAGTGCGATGAAACAGTTATATCGAAAATGATCGGTGATGTCGGACAGAAGGGAGTTAAATATACAAATTTTGTACACATAGATCCATAAGGTCAATAAATTTAATAATAAAGGCTGAGTCTGGATGTGAATAAAAATGGACACAGAGTTGGGAATGTTTCGGATCCAAGTACACAAATGCTTAAAATATGCCTTATTCGATTAGCATGAAAATTATAGTTGGCCATTCCTGCTGAATATGATGACGAAAATTACTGGTTTTAGATCCAAACTAGTAGGAAAATAACAAAAATACGTTTCCTTTTAACAAAATATAAGATGTATTGTCCGAATATAAATTTCGCCAGTCAACTTTTGTGTCCTCGCGTATTTATAATTGCACAATAAAAACTTTTATTTTGTCACCAGCATATACTTAATACGCTGCAACTCGTTGAGACTGCAGTACATTTATCGTGAAATCTTCTTTTCGTAATAGCTTTAATGTATACCAATCGAATAATATAAAAAAAAAACTTGAATGTTCCATCAAGGAGGAACGTTGTAGCAATCGTAATTAATAAATTGCCTCATACATCGATAAGCGGAAGGTGCCTTTCATGCTGCTACTATAATCGTTCTGTCAACTTTGCAGTAATATTCAAACTGGTCAAGATTTCAAATGTGTATATTAATGAATTTCGTAGGTTGTACATTAATCGTTGTTCAGTGGCCCAGAGCAAGTGGCGATCTTATTGTTAATTCTTCGAACGGATTTCGCTTTGTCTTTTTTTCCTCGCCTAATTTTGTTTTTACATCACACATATCGTATGTATCGTGTAATATTTATGTAACACAATTTTTTTTTTTTTTTTTTTTTAACATATGCTGTCACTGAAATTTCTCAGGGTATTCATTTATACATGCAATTTAACGATTCCTATTTCTGTAATCTTAATAAATTAGGTGACATTATTTACATCTTCTACATTTAAAAAAAAATGTTTCGTTTGATCCATCCTTCAAAAATAAATATTTTAGAGTTGTTTGCATTGTGACAATCGAGACTCAGCACTTGTGATCTATTTATCTTTCCACAGTCGACTTCGATTCGAAAACTCCATTGATAAAGTCGGCGTAAATTTGTTTTTTTCCCGGTACGTAGTGACCCCCCTCGTGTGTAAGTATTTTCTTATTTTCAAAGACGTCTGCCAATTCAGTTGACATAGCTGCAAACAAATTTACTATATGCTAATCGGTCAGCTGCAAAAGTACGAAATTAAATTGATGACGAAATTGTTCCTTTTTTTTTACCTGTTGGAATAATTCTGTCCGTTTCGCCGTAAACGTGAAGTGTGGTCAAGCTCACTCGCTCATCGTACAGATACGCGTGAGGCTCGCACAGAGATTTAAAACCCGAGATGATAACAGCAAAGTCGAATTTGATAGGAGTCACTGTAAATCATTAATGATAAAAGTAATATGTACAGTTTCAACGCGGAGGAGAAAAATCAATAATGAAAATACGTTTTTTCTGCTGCATGGCACACAGAATTGATGCAAAAGCTGCCCCTTGGGAGAAACCCAGAATTCCATCGAATGGCCCAAGGTCGTGGAATGTCTTTTCTATCAGAGCCAGACTGTCCTCAAAACCAACAGACAAATTACTTGGCTCTGTCGCCTTGAAAGTATGGTCCTCGGTATTGAACCACCATCCGTATCCTAAACAATTAATGGTAATTTACGATACTAGTGCGATAAAACTGTTTCTGACGAAAGTGAATGTACGGCACGAGCCAAAGGTGAGTGTTGCAATCACACGAGTTAAGAAAAAGTTTTTAATAGGTGTATAATGCAAAATTTTAATTCACAAGGTGTGAAAATGGGGGTTTTGCGCATGTAAAACTGGCATTTACACCCCGAATGAAGTAATAATTGTTCTTGTAATTATAGCAACAATTAGACAAAATTTTGCTGGACATCAGGAGCCCTGCAGATTTAGTTAAAAGTTCATTGAGTGATCCAATTTACAGCACAAGTAACAAGTAAGTTGTGAATTACTACTGTTATTCATAGGCATCGTATCTCCTTAAATTTTTATATGTATATATACACTGTAAAAATAAATTGTAAATTTAATGCACTGGAACTTGAAATTTGCTTACATTACTTACATTAATTTACTTTTTGAAAATAAAAAATACTAGATAATAAAATTACAAATCTTTTGCATGAAATTTACAAAAAATTTCATTAAAAACATAAATTTTACTGTACAATTGCAATGCGTATATGTTCGAAATTTCAGAAACAGTTTATGTAAAAAAAACTGCCAATACTGTTAATTAATTTTCAAACTAAATTTTTTTACAGTGTACATAAAGTATTGGGGTAAACATGTTGAACATTCAATACGAATGTAAACCTTCGGCAACTGGTTCCTCTTGCTCATTGGGTTCGAATGGCGGAACCAAGTGTGGTGCTCGAATGAATACAAAGTCAATTCTTTGTTTGAAGCTTTTCCTCAAGGAGCCAAGCTTTCCGCTGAAAATACTGTCGGACTGACGATAGCCATGTATCGCCAAAACCTGCAATCAATACAATGTTTAACTCTTGTCTGATCGCATAGTAAACAAAAGAAACATATATCTATCGATAACAATTTATGGATTCATAGTTTTTACCACTGTACCTTTAATTTCTGCTCTACAACTGACATAGCGTTCCGTAAAAAATCTCTAGGGTTTGCGACAGCTCATAAATTATCAACTTGTGTTACTTCACTGAAATGTCGAACATGACAGATGCAGGCCATTTAACCTCACAATTATCGACTCTAGCTAATCTCATTTAAAATTAGTGTGGATATAGTGTTGTTGCGATAATGCGATTAAAGGTACGTGAACACCTAGTAGTACGTAATAAATTGACGTATCCAGGAATTATTTTTTATATTTATTTATTTAAAATAATTTGCTCTGAACACTCGTGTTTTTCCAGCGTACTTTAGAAAATTCAGGGGACTCGACGGTTCAGGCCGGTCGATGATTGGTCGTCGATCCACCCCAAAATGGTCAGAGCCGACTGCTACAAGTTTAGCCTACCTCAACAGCCAATCATCGTTACAGTTCGGAGAGTTCCGCGCCGAGTTCGACCAACGATTGGTCAACGAACCACTCTGAAATTTTCGGTGTACAGAAAATGTTCCGGTTTTGACCATTCTGAGAATTTTCTTCAATAAGTACTACTCAAAGTTTATGCTCAAGTTAATCAATAATATTTTTCGCATCTGGTAAGGATCGCACGTTCGCCCTATCCGGGTAATGTCCACGTCATGTGTATCTATGTATAAGGTTTACGTTAAGGCTATCATTATAGCAATTTTGTAATAGGTTATAAGAACCTGAACAAAATAAAATACTACTACTACTAATCAATAATATTAATTAAATTTGTTAGTACTATGTTCACATTTCGAGCATTTGCCTCTAAAATTATAAAAATGTCATGGTTGACATTACAATTCGAAATTCGTATACAATAATTATATATTTGTCAGGGCACGATCTTTTTTATTGTCGTCAATTACATTGCATGTTATTCCTGATAACCGATAAGCATGTTTAAAAATTTCAGACAGTCGAAACGGAGACGATTCGTCGATGAATTGTGCGCGTTACTTTGTCACGTGTGCAAAAAGTTTGTCTACAATTCGATTAGTCGAAAAAAATTAAAGCTCGTTATCGTTTGTTAAACGAATTATTGCGTGACATTCGGGAAGCGCAATCCGCTCGATATAACTTAATGAACAATGTACCGAGAAAACGTGAAGCGGTCAGGTTAAAAAAAAAAGAATAATCAGAGATCGCTCAAATCGACCGCTTCGACGCGCTCGGTTATCTCTTCCTTGCTGTCGTCCTCGCGCGACTCGATCTTTTTATCACCGGACCGCGGGAAGCTCAGCTGTGCCCAAGATCCGGGCTCAGCTTTCTTGAGCTTAATCTCTACTTTGGTGGGAAGCATCGATACTGAACTCTTTTCAACATCCACGATCTGCAACGAAGAGAACAAAAAATAAAAATTGGCCAATCATCGTACGGACGACTGAATTAATGATTTTGCCGGCAAAACTTACCCCTCTCAGTTCGATATCGAGGTTGTACCGAGAATTCTCTTCGACGAAGAAGAGATCCACCGACAGTCTTATTGGGCTTAGCTTAACAGTTGACTCACTGGGTTGATACTTTTTGGCAAAAATCGATATTACCACGAATGATCCTGTTTGGTGCCAGTCCATTCGACAATTTACTTCCTTGTCTGTATTCTGAAATATCAATAAATGCTTCAACGTGGTAACAATTCACAGCCAAACTCGGATGTCCTCGTGTGCTTTTTTTCTATTTTCCAAAAAAATTTTAAGCAGTATGGATGCGTTCTTGAAAGCAGATCTGCTCACCTATGCGTTCTTTTATTTGTGACCGTCCACTGTTACGGGATTTTTTTAATTGCCAACGATACATCCGATTCTTTCCGTGAAATAAATTTCCTCCCTTTTGATCATAAAAGAACTTTTTCAGAGCAAATTTATGTCAAAACGAAACCCTGAACTGGGAGCAAACTGTAATATGCGGATACATCTCAAATATTTCTGGATTTAGCCAAACAGTGCAGAACTGCATTGAAGAACGCACCCTGTGCTCATAAACTCATAAGCTCTTCACTGCAGCAAGTTCTGCTGAGAAGGCTCACATTTTTTTGTCTGCAACTTCTCGACCTTTATCTAGCACATTTTCAAAATGAAAAATCATAAAAGTGTTATAATTTTTTTAAATAATAAAAAAAAATTGATTTTACCAAATTATGTGTGCTAATGATTGCGTAGCGTAGTATCAATAAAAAATCTCTATTTACTTTCGCCATCCATTGGTGCAATCCGTGCGTACACCCAGGTTGTTCGAGAAACACAGAAAAGTCTGTGGTTTTCTTTTGGCAGCAGGACCAGTATTTGAGGCCTTCGTGAAAGATGGGCACGCCGGGATGATGAGCACAGACTTCCGTGTCCGACTCCGGCCCTCTGTACGTGGCTTTGCATGATTTGTTGTGGCAGCTCTGTCCTATAGAAACCACGCCATCATCGGACTTGTCTGGAGCCGTGGCGGCGAGTCCTTTGATTTGTTCTAAGAGATTGGGCGACACAATGGGATCCATAGTGATTTGTGGGCTCTCGAAAGGTGGCCTCTTCAGACTGGAGGCCCTGAGAGGTTTGACCTCTATGACTTCGTCCGCCATTGATTTATCTACCGGTGGCTTTTCAGGCTCCGGAGGTTTCACGCTGCTGTGCGACCCTCTCGTGCATCCTTTTATGTTCAAGAATTCCGTGAAATCCGTACATTTTTTCTTGCAGCACGACCAGCCTTTGTACGCGTCGTGAAACACCGGCTCGCCAGGATGATAAACGCATTCTGTGACAAAAAAATAAAGAAGAAAACAAGACGTCGCGCGAGTAACAATAACATTGAAAAAACAAAATAGTAACATAAAAGTTCAATCGAATACTCACCATCCTTTTCGGCGTTGGGATCGAATTTCTGTCCGCAACCACGATTGTAACACGGCAGTAGAGCTGTTTCCTTCGACATTTTGTTCGTTAAATACACGGAGGCAATGGAGGCTAGAGAGTAGGAAGTAGGAGACCGAGGAGACCGACTTACGGTGACAGGGGTTCCTCAGAAATAAAAATAACTCTGAAACTGTGTCGGGTAACGTTTTCGAATTCAACCGCGAGCGGCGCTGAAGCGAATAAAATTTAGTCGCGCCACGTTGGACGTCTCGTGAAATTCTATGGACGTTATCGTGTTTATATATTTACGCGCGTTTTATTTAATCATTAGGCGTCTTTTTTGCAACGTATTTCAGAATAATATAATATAAAGCGAATATGATATAAAAGTAAACGAAATTGTGTACCTCCGGATTGTACGTAACATAAAAATGATATGTTATGTAGTAATTCCGGTCGAAATATGAGATTTCTAAAACGGATCTGACGTATTCCTGGCACGACGTCACTTCCGATTGAAAACCGGAAGTAACGTTTTCCTGGTAATACGTCAGATCCGATTGAAAAACGAGATTTTGAAACCGGAAGTGACGTTTTTTCGGTAATAATTAATATAAGCCATTTCATTTGAGCAATTATTGATTTTACGAATTATTTACAGTTACAAAAAGACTTGCAAATGTATCCAAAAACGTTTCGATAAGATTTGGGATCGGGGAAGGATAATAAATACAAAATAATATATGTTGATTTCCGATGTAGATTTTATTATTCCTAATAATATTATAATTGTTGAACGGTTGCAGAGTAACAAGAGTATTAAAAATATGTCTCTATCGTTCGTAAGAACGGAACACGGGGATTCCCATGTTCTATACTATATATGTCTGTGTAGTTGTGGCACCTATGGAAAATACATTTCCATCATTAAACAACACATATTATATATATGTATGTCTCGTATGGTGATGTTACCTGACGCGCCTTACAACAAAACAAAAATTCATTTAATTCAGTTATTGTAAGAGAAATCAACAAGAAAATATTTATATACTGAAACTCCCGACCCGTATATCGCGTTTCGTAACTTTTCTTTTACATTTCTTTTTATTAATGCCGCGGTGAACAGAGTATAATTATTGTAAAGTTATATTGATAAGACGTGAAGATCGGTTTTCTTTTTTGTAAATATAAAGCTGCTGCCCGCCCATGATTTTTGTAAACGGCCTTTTATGGCCAATAAGGAAAAGAAGAATTCTTCTCGGTGAATATTGGGATATTGAATATTAATTAATTTTTCATTAAAATATACAGATTCGTTGTCAAATTCAAAAACGTTAGATCGAATGAAGAATTTAGTATAAATAATTGTACACGTTAATTTACGCTTTCATAGTTGCCTGCATCAAAAGTTTCTTTGTACTATAAATGTACACGACACGAAAGTTTCAAGTTATTTCTCGTAAGTCACTCGTGGTATCGGTGATATTATAGATATACATATATCTACACGTATTCGTTTATTTGCGATTCGATTAGATTGGTAGCAATCTATATACTGATGTAAACAATAAGAAGTACTATACTCCGTAATCAGATCTTCATACAGTGTTTAGAAAAAAAATCCAAATTACTTTGCATTGCTGCTAATAAATGAAATATTGCCACGATATCCTGCACGATGATAAAGTACGTGCTAGCGTTAAAATGAAATGTAGTTACTAAGTTAAATAGATGCAATTTTAACCGGAGTATGAAAAACTCCAATGAATTTTTTTCACCAATTGGACATGATTGTTTCTTTTTTTTCAAATAGTCACTAAAGTATCTATTTAATCGCGTATCTACGACGTGAGTATCCGTTCACGCACACGGAGGTAGTCACGCAATGAGACATATCCCCCAACGTGTGTTCATAATATAATCATCTTTCATACTTTTAACAGTTACGTAAAATAATAAAATATAATCCCGAAAAACGATTCGGTATATATATATATTTGTATATATATATATATATATATAAACTTAAGTAGATTGCAGATCACTCTTTTATGCATGCCAATGCTTTTTCGATGCTTTAAGCATGTATATACACAAAAGACGAGCTACCAAAATTAACAGCGAATGATTCCTTCCTCGATTGACGGTGATTAATCGTTTTTCGCAAAAATAATAAACAATGGTCACAATACGGTGATACCATTAAATAATTATACACATAAACATATAACTAAAATTCCTTATAGTTACATATATGGCAGATCTAAAAATTATAACGAAGTGCGTTTAATGTTAAATGTTAATCAACGTTTAAGTAAATCAATCTCTCACGCAATCGCTCACGTCCACTTGCGAACAAATTACATACAAATTATCAATATCTATAACCTTATGAAATAATAATTTCGCGGCGACAAGTGTTAACAATAGATATATCCCTCTTATCATTTTTTTTTTATTCACCGTTGATTCGCCGATAAATCCGTGCTTGTCTAGTATAATATAATTCGTTTAGGGCCAACGGATTTCTTTATCTCTGCTTTATATGCTCAATATACTCTTTATATCATTTTGAAACAATTTTTTTTAATTATTTTTTTTTAACAATAGAGGCTATAGGAAATTCATCGAGCTCGATCTAATTGACTGATTGCGCTACGAAGAATTTTTTGCGATGTATTGCACTTTATATATTAGTTCAGCATGAGATATGCAAACGAACCCTATGCTGACGAGTGATCTCTCCGTTCGCGTTATTTATCCTATGCATAATTAGTCGAGAGAAAAAAAGAAGAGAAAAAAAACGAAGAAAAAGAAAGAAATGTTTAGAAATGCATATTGCTCGGCTAATTATATCTCACCCTCACAACTATCGCACTAATACGGACTAATAAATCTTAACGAAAAAATACCTCATTGTCGCCAGATGTGATTTAGCTCCTGGTTGTCAGCGCTTCGCACGTCGCAGTGTTTCCCATTTTTTTCTTTTTTTTACGCGCGACGAACTTTCTTTCGTTCAGTAGAAAAATGATTATAGCTCGAGGATATTTGACAATGTATAATGCTCCAAAGGTTGCACTTGGTTGACGAAAAATAAATTGTTGTGCTGCTGCGTGTTATAAGTACTATGGAAAACCGCGGTAATTGCATCAAAAAAAAAAATCTATATATAATTCGCACTTGACGATCGATGCGCAATCATAAATAAAAAAATAAAGAATTTCGACGCGCGGATTGTCATAAATTGAATTAAACATAGAGTTCACGGTGTGCATCGATGCGCGACGTAGTCGTAGTAGGTGGTAGTAGTTTTCGTAATATAGTGCCTAAAAAGTACAATCCTTTGGACATTGATGGGATACAGGATGGATAAGCTTGACGAACAGGGCTGGTGACGCGGACGGCGAAGACGCTCGGCTGGGTGGTGAACCAATCATACGCGGATGCTGTCCCAGAGTCCAGGTGTTAGCACGGGGCGAGTGGATTCCATTGTTAGCACTCCAAGCCTACAGGCCATGGACAACCAGGGTTAACAAGAAAGAAAAGAAAAACAGTTTTTTGTTAGTGTTTTCGATTATGATTGATCGACGTTAACAGTATTATTATTTTTGTTGTTGTTTGTTTGTTTTTTTTTTCTAAATAGCTTATCAGCTGAGAGAAAATATGGTTAATGAAAAGCAATGCTTTTAACGATAAATTCATGTTGCAAAAAAAAGAGAAAGAAAAACTTAAGTTATTAATTAAGTATTATCACATTCATATCGGACGACCAGCGCCCGGACAAAAGTCGACAAACTACTTGACGCGTCATTCGAGATATGTTAAAGTAGAATACGAGAATTGCATTGCTTTACACAGTCGTACATTAAATTTTTTTTATATTAGTTTGAAGCAGTTGTCTTTGATGTATACAAATGAAATGTAAACGAACAGAAATTTCTTCTTTACAACAGTTACGAGATACCTGCGCTGTATTGTTGTTATATCTATAGCAGGCAGCTCTCGACAGAGATTCGATAAGTATAATATCAATATTTTGTTTTAAATATGGCTCGTGTACCCTCCCCGCGCATAGGACAGGCAAAGAGACTAAGAATAATCTAGGTATAAGAGATGTTAAAAATATTAAAGTTTCGTGATTGAATTTGAGATAAAAAAAAGAATATTAACTGTGAACGTTTGTTGCGATTAGAACGTAACATTGTCTTTTTTTGTATGGGCTGCGTTCAGCAGCCCATTGGATGCATGTATGAACGAGATCATTGATTTACGAACACCGGAGGCATTAAGAACCTTTTGTTATTCATAGTTATTGCCATTGCAAGTAATTTATGGTGAACCCGTTACTCCGAAATTATCCACCGATTTTAGAGGCAGCTTGGGGTGTGCACCTGCCACCACATAGCAATGCTAAGTAAGTGACATTGTTTTTTTTTTTTCAAGGACCTAATGCACAGTTGTTTTAATGGCTTATATCATTCGTAATGTGCTTTCGTATTAATTCGAAATAATATTTATTAATATCCCATCAGCAAGCGGGTGTCAGAGGCTCATGAGTTACGCACGTGCCATGTAGGACAGATCTATCATACAGTTCCAGGCATTTCAGAAGCATATTATTTAACAGTATTAAAAAAATAATAATAATAATTAAATAAATATGTAGACGTTAGTGTCAACTTGGCCATGTGGAGCATTTTTGTTAGTTCAATAAAAATTATTAAAAAATAATAAAAAATAAATAAAAGATGGTGCTCGGTGTGCAGACTATGTGATATGGATGAAAAAAAAAAAAAAAATATTGCGTCTATGATACGGGTGTCAATAATATATATAACGTAAGAATGTTAGTGGTAATACGTGAAAAGGGTGTGGGACGCCAGCGTTTTTTTTTTTATAGGCAGCGTTGACGCTTTGCCGTGTGATACGTCGTTCGCCTGAAGAATATTTATTTGCTTTTTCTCTTCGATAGTTTTTGCACAGTTTCATTGTTTAACCGTCGGCGGACGAGTAGAATCAACTGTTGGAATAACTATGGTAGCGTCAGTAACAAACAAAAAGATTGTTAAAGCAAAACGATAATTATAAAGATTTTGAAATACCACTTTACATTGCACGTGGAAGGTCAGAAATTAATTCCTTCGATACATTTTCTCGCGATCGATGAATTAAAAAAATTAAAAAAATTGTTGTCTCGACGCCGCACGGTTAATCAATTTTGACTAAACTGATTCGAAAGAAAAAGAAATCTTCCCGTCGCACCGCGTTACCACCCCTGTAATTTATTCGTGAACAAAAATTGTATTTTCTTCCTTTCATTTATTTTATTTCTTTTTGTATAAATATTTATTCAAATCATATAACATAATGATATACTGTATATAAACTTATATACATTTTTTAATGGAAATTCGATAAGTGTTCCACAGGCACAAGTTGCCAACGAAAAAAAAAATGATAACAAAATGCAAAATATGTATATAATGTCCTGGAAATTGTTGTTTTTTTAAAAATCTTTTTCTTATTCTTCACTCGAAACGGTGATTGATAATTGTATGGATACATTAAGCACCGCTTCTCAATTCTTATGCCTTTGCGCCAACACCCACACTGCCCCTAATTTGTTGGACGTCTAGAATTTTTTTTTTAATACACGTAGAGTATCGGCAATATTCATTTCGTGGAGCACATATTTTTTCGCGCTTTTTTTCGGATGGGCAGTGCTTCGAATACGAAATACATTTGATTTTTTTTGTCTCTTCTATGAAGGAGGGAGGTGCGCACCCACACCGCGTGCTCTCCACGTACAATATTTGACGGTGGGCAGCGCGAAAAAAAGTAGACAAGTCTAATCGAATGACCTCTTTCTCATACAACTTCTCATACATCCTGTACCATTTACTGTTGCTTAGACCTAGGAGCGGGGAGTTGCGCCAACGTATTTACGATCAAACAAATAATAATAATAACATCGATATAATCCTTCATTTTCCTTCATCGATATTCACTGGAAGACATACTTTTTTCCAATATTTTTCTTTTTTTTCATACGCTTTACGCTGTTTGCTTTCCCAATGTATGATTTTGCTTTCCATTGATTACTCGTCGAAGTTAATGCCGAAAATAATTGCAGCGACGTCGAAACGGACGGGAACTCGAGCGAGTTTAGTTTATAAAAAACGAGAAGCTCATACTTACGAAAAATAAAAGAGAAGTAAAATGAACCGTGTCATGTAATACTGCAGGCGCGTATCTCCCGGCTAGAGACTATAAAACGAACTGAAACGATGTCGTTTATACCGGTGAACGATGGCAATTCGTGTTATTTGATTGTACGTCGAGAGTGATAGAGAAAAAAAAAGTTAATCAATCGAACGAACGGAACTTCGATGAGTTGCCGAATCGATGGACGTGGCGTGTTCAGGTACACAGTGCGAGCCCGCACACATCGTTCGTCAATTTTTTTTTGTTTCCATCGACGTACCGAGGCGTGTGGGCTCTCGCATACATTGGTAAGCGATACAGATTCAATATTGTATATTTTCTATATACGAGAAAAACATATATATATTTAACGTAATTGAAGGTTTGTGCACAACTAACCTTTCCGCGGAGGCGCGACTGTAAACTCTGTATTCACGAGAGAGCGCCGGCCCTTTGATAAGGGTGCTCGCGAATCTGACCCAGGTGCCTACGCTGCTTCGCAGCGGCTGCTGCACCTGTTCCCCAACATAGAAATGTGAGTAATCGACTCGCATACGGCTTTTTGCCAATATTCCATAGCCGTTGGCAACCACACTGTCGTTTCTGCCACTATTGCTAACATTTTGTTTCACTTCATCGAAAAAAAAAAATCGAAAAAAATGATAATAATAAAAATACAAAAGAAACATTATTTTCGTCACTGCATTGTTTACCGGGCGTGAGTAGCGAGAAAATTTCATTTTTCGTTAACGATTCTTATTCGTAAATTATGCAATTTTGAATATTACAAATCTCGCATTGCACGCACGGTATAATGGCACACGTGCTTACGTTCCAGAATTAGCAAACTTCATCGGTGTATCCAAAATATTAGATTTTTTTTTACTCGCGACGAAGTTAAGCGTTTCGTTTTCTCTTAAATGCACAATATCATTGTCGTCGTGCCTCGTTGAGCTATCGCTCGTTTTTATCGTGATTTACGAATCGCAAAGTCGATTATCGAGACCATTGCGTCTTCCGATTAACGTGTCCGTTGTATTTTAATTCTCGTTTGCTAAAACTCGGGGACGTATACACGAATTATAATATACGTCAGATAAGTTTTAAGTCGTACACGATCGATAGATTATTACCTAGAGCTCGTAATAATCGGTAGAATCCCGCCGGAACGGATCTCATATACATATATATAGATATATGGCTGCATCTCTTTTTCGTGTTTGATTCTCCAAGGGAGATATCAGGTAAAAATTCTTTAACTAAAATGTAACCAGCCATTTCACTCATTCAAAGTCACAATGAGTATTAAAATTACCATCTATCCTGCGCGCGCTCTTTACCCTTCGCATAAATATGGCTACATCTTTATAAAAATAAAATTAAATAATCGATATAAAATAATATAAAATAATGTACATGATTCTGGTAATAGCATATTTAATCGTCGATCGAAGACTATTCGTTAAAAAAGGATCCGTTGTTATGGCATGTCCCTCGCATTTCCCTGGGCGATAACCGAGATATTAAAAAAAAAACACAAATAAAATAAAATAAAAGTATAAAACATTCGGCGTCATTGATGAGCCACGATCCCTCTCACCCAAGTTTCCCCTATCACTTTACGTATGTTAAGCAGTCGATATAAATTGGATCTTTTTCAACGTGTAATCTTCGATACCCTTAAACACCTACAAGTATACGCTAGAACCATCAGTCCTGAAAAAAACACGGTTGTTTGGTCCCTGGGTAGTTTTTTTTTCCCTACACCTACTCTCTGCCTAAGATCGTACGCCTACCTATCACCGGCCAAGTTAGTTGACAAAAAAAATATATAAACTTGTTACGGCAAATATAGAATTGACGAAACTAAACTGACAAGGAAACATCCCGAAGTGCTAAGTCCCGATTTTTCCAGATGATATACAACAACCTACGGTAACTCTACATTTGACTTGCCTCCAGTACTAATTCATCGATCGATGTATTAATCGAAATATATTGATTAGATTTGTTTGTTTATTTTTTTTTTGCGCACAGCGCTACGTTATCCGGATTAAGGTATAGATCGAAAAGCCGTCCCAGTATCGCCAGTAGTTGTGCAGAACCACATAATGAACACTTTGAGATGTCTCCTCGTCGAAGTTATCTGTCGGATTAAAAGGAGGCATTCACAATTTGCATATTTTCTTTTTCCTTCTATTCTTTAAAAAAAAATTAAAAATCGTTCTGACTGGAAGCCAAAGGGATGAACGAATGTTTTTAGTGTCGTTGCTGTTCACAAATTTCATTTGACTCTACGTTTTCGGAACGGGTAAGCGAAAAAGAAGAAAAAAAACGCGAGGTGAGCGAGTCTCATGGTAAGGCGGGGACCGTTCGTGTTACTTGTTATACTTTGCGTTTCTTTTTAGTTCTAGTTTTTTTAGACCAACCCTAGGGATATCCACTCGAGATTCTGGTAGTACTTTGTAGTGTTAACTGGTAAATTGCTTTTGCATTGGATGCTAATGATCGAAAAAAACGAAAAAAACACAACATAAATACAAATGCAAAAGTACTAAAATTTCATTAATGACCCATCACCGTATTATCGATAAATAATTGAAAGAGAAAGGTCGAGCGTTTAGTACATATAATTAGTAACGTATGTAGCAAAAAAAAATTATCTTCGCGTCGAGGTTACATCTCGATAAAACTTGCTAATCGCGTGCTCGGCAAAGATATGAAAGTTTGTGTGTTCTTTCGTATTCATATACGATGGAGAGCGAGATAAAAAAAATTATATAAAAACTCTGCAAAAGCTAATATTCTAATACTCACTAACCTGCTACTTTTTTTCTCAATAAATATAAATATAATGTATATCTCTATATGTGTATAATATTTATATAAGATTTTTATAAACTACAACAATTGAATGGCCTTTGATTATTGCATTGAGTAATGCACGAGAATGTGCCACACGACTGGACGCCTCGTCACAGGGCGCGTTAGCACTCCATGCCGAGGATCCGTAATAGAGAGTATATTTCCGTTTGGTATGTAAAAACAACGTTACTTAAAAGTTACGGGTAAGTATGCGAACGCATGCTTATTATGTAATAATAGCGATGATAAAAAAAAATTATTACGGGGGTAACCGGAATACTATGGGCTATCGCGGAGAATACGGACTTTTTCTTGTGTTATCCCACTGCCAATTGTGTGATGCGCGACGTATTGCTGAAAAGTGTTCAACTGACTTTGTTACCATGCCACTTTCAATACTGATTAGCATTGAAATTATACAATCTAAAAATATAAATAGACTCAAGAGAAAAACATAAAATTTATCTTTGAGTCTATCGATTGGATCACACACAGCTCCCAACCCGAGTTCGTTAAAGCGACAAAACTACGTATATATAAATATATAAATATCTGTTTTCAAATTATTCTCAATTACTAAAAAAAATTTCACCACTGTGCAGAGTCGAATGATTTAAAAAAGGTAATTTGTAAAACAAAAAAAAAAGAAAAGAAAATTGTGCAGGCGTCGTGGACGAGGCATGGCAACCCCGAGGATAAATTCGAGAACGTCGAAGTTAGTACGTACATATTAATCGACATATAGGCCATCCCGTTAAACGCAATTATGTTCTCTCGTCTCGGTCCTATATGAAAACTTTTTGGACTAGTATATAAATATATATCTCTCTATCCTCGTTTCTTCCGGTAGCACAACTAACGTTTCTACTGTTCTGTCCCTGACGCGCAAGCACCTTAAAACCTCATTACGGGCACTCGGGTCACGTTTTTGCTACATTTGTAAACATAAAATTGGAAATAATAATGATAGAACGGATTCTCAAAGTAACAACATTAAAAAAATTAAAAAAATAAAATGAAAGAGTGAAAGAAACTTTGTGAACGAAAAAAAGAAAGTAGAACCCTAACGTTCTGCGACCAGTATTATCGTCAGCGAAGAGACGCGTACGTGAACGAACGTTGTATAACCGCTAACGATTTAAATGACGCGACTAGTAAAACATGACTGATTTCAGCTATTTTTCCTTAAAATCCTACGATCGCCTACACGCAATTAACGCGTGGAAGACTGCTGATAATTGTTGATCGGGCGACGTTCCGTTAATACCCTACTCATCGAACAAAACAATTGTAATCGTCATAGAAAAATAATAATTAATTATAATAATAATAGTAATATTGATAATCGATAATAATTTGACTGCCCGGTTCTTCGTTCAAGGCCTAATGAAAACGGTTCGATAGTGACCGTTAAATGTAAGCAATATAAAGAACTCGGGCTCGAGCCTAGCGTCAGCGAGCAAACAACCCACCAGAATGGTCAGCAGTGGCGTACTCGGTGAGCAGTGGAGATGCCGCCAGGGCCGCGTAGTTGGCATAATCGGCGTACGGCGTGTATATGAGACCATGGGGATCGCCGGACAGTAGAGATCCTGGAGGGCCCGAACCGTTCAACAACGATGCCGCGGATGTTGGGACGGATATTCTCGGCGAGAGGATCAGCGGAGCTCCCAGCGGAGCATTTTGAGTCCGCATTTGCGTACCTAGTCCTGGTAGAAGACGCTGAGTCTCGGCAGCGGCCGCTGCCACGCGCCTCCATTCCTCGTCGCAGGCTGCAATGTCAAAGGCTATACTGACTCTTTAGACTGAACTCGATTTAAGTCGATGGAATGTTAATAGAAAAAATCTAATCTCAACATTTCAGAAAATACGTCACATGATCGTCGTTCCTTAAGGGTGCATCACACATACATCCCCAATAAAAAGTTTAAGTCGATAAAAATCTCAGTATCTCGCGATATGGCAAAAATCTGAAAATATCAGCCGTGATTGTGTCAAGAACTTCGATTTAGCATAATAATTATGTCAAAAAGTTATTAATAAATTAAAGAAAAAATAAATTGTTTAAAAAAATATTGGAAAACCTTTAATTTTCTTTTTAATTGAATTCCTTGATGTTTTAGAATGCATGTTTTTTTTTTCAAAATTTTTTTATCGTCAATTTGGAAAATCAATGTAGAGGCACGTATTTCGAATGTTTCCGTATCACGATTCCACAGTACACACAAAAAGTTTCGAGGCGATTACGCCGACAGTTCCGTAGTTGTAGCATCAAAAAAATTTCAAAAATGGAAGATAATTCTGAAAAAATTCTTGTGGTTCCTAGTAAATCAATTAGTTCATTTAAAAAGAGAAAAAAAGGTTTATTGTTTGTTTGTTGAACCATTTTTTTGAGCAATTTGTTAATAACTTTTTGACATTATTATTACACTAAATTAATGTTCTCGGTCCCGTTGATACTGTTGACAGTTTCAGGTTTCTATATCATTAGGAAGTGTTTAAATTCTCACTGAACCTGATGTTTGGTTGGGAATGTAAAAATAAATTGTAAATTTAATGTACCGGAACTTGAAATTTGCTTACGTCACTAACATTAATTGAACATTAATGTACTTTTGCGTAAAATAAAAATACCAATTATAAAAATTATAAATCTTTTGACTGTAATTTACAAAAATGTTCATTAAAAATAAGAGACTTAACATAAAACTGCACCGTGCGTGCGTTTGGAACTTCAGAAACAGTTTATATAAAAAAGCTTCCAATACCGTTATTTTTTTTATAGTCTACACCACTTGGGATTTTTAGTTTTAAAAGTAGAAAAGTCGTTGTGTGACGTATTCCCTTAAAAGATAATCCCTTCAATTGCCCTTTTACAGAACATTTTTTTTTATTCGTCGTCGAACTCGGTTTTTATTAATTACCTGCTGCAGCTGCAACCTTGGTGTTGGAGTCCCTGTACGTGCCGTTTATTATGGCAAGCTCCATGAGCTGCCTCTTCTTTAGTTCGTCCTCGCCATCAGCCTGCTAACAATCGATATCACCGTCAGGATCATGGCAAAAATTACTTTCGCCGCCGGACTAAACTTTATCACGTATAATTTGTTAATGTCTCAAAGATTCGGTAACGCTTAGTAGTCGAGAGATTTATTATCCCATCGTTCAGTTTGAAAAATCGAGTGAGTGAATTACAGAATAAGCCTTGGATGAGGAAAATTTATCGAGGATGGGAATAACGACATTAGTTGGAACTGTCTCACCACGGGCACGAGAAGCTTCTTCACTTCCTCGACGGCGCGGGCGAGCTTGAGGGTCGCTCGGTTCTCGGTGTCCTCAACCGTAAGTAACACGTGCAGCTCGTCTGTCAGGTGTTCCCAATTTGGCTTGCCTCGATTCTGTTCCTCCTGTTAAGATAATAACGATACAAAAAAATCACGATTAAAAATAATCTTAACGAGCTATTTTACCATCGTCACGTTTACGCATAATTCTACACATCCTTATCGAAAAAAAATTTAACAACTTTGATATTGCGAGCACAAAATAAGATATTTAAAAATCTACATATGTGTAAAACAGTAAAACAAAAAAGGAAATTGTTCGACAGGGCTTATTTGACCATTTCACTCGTACTTACAAGAGCCCCAGTTCAATTTCCAATCGCAGCTTGAAAAAATCATCACCATATGTACTAAAATAGGATTTAATTTTTTTTTCTTTTTTTTGCACACTCGTTAAGAGAATCGTATTCGATGAAATACGGAGGGAAAGAAAGTCGACGAGAATATCCTTCTCACTTTCGTGAGACGAATTTTCGAGTGCACATAGCGTTGCGACGATTAGCACGCTCATTTATTTGCCAAGAGGCTGTCGAGGATAGTTATACGCGGTATAATATACGAATTTTAACGAGTGTCGCGGGGACGTTAGAGCCGCGCGGATACATGTCTGGTCGCTGCGTCTCGCGCCAGCTGCCCAAACACTTGTCGTCGAGTTAACTTTATTATATTGAAAAAGTGACTGCCCAGGGGGGGGGACGTGGGTTAAATTTCTTTCTGTGTCTATTAATGTATTCTCGAAAGCGTACAGCAAACAATATCGAAAGGCATTTTTTTGTCTTTACGCAACACCCAGAGCATTTTTTTTCTTAGTTTGTCACGCGAAGTGACTAGCAGTGTAATTTTAGTTAACGACACGAAGCAATCTCTGTTGCACTCATTAAAAAAAGTTGTGTCTTCTACGTTTATTTTCTTGAGTAACATCGTTTTTTTTTCTTTTTTATCAGATTAAAAGTGAAGTTTCTTGGTCTTTAATTTTCAAAAAAAAAAAATATATATACGTTCTACCGTCGGTTGTTCGGCAATTCGCGTATAACGAGTCGTCGACCTTCCACGGCGAAGGGAAGAAAATATTTAATCTTGGAGAAGCGATTCTCGACCCGAAGGCGCTCGCTTGCGCTCGTGTGACTAGAATCGCGATGACTCTTGTCGAGAATCTTTCGAGCCACTCCGATACACTGCGAGGTAAACGTCAGTAACCACGTCCGCTCGACGACGTTCGCGCGCTTCCCTTATTCTCTCTATTCAACTCGATCATACCTTAATCGGTATGAATCTTCCTTCCCGACGAGGAAGGCACGATGGCTTCGAAGGATCTGAGACCGTTCGCTACGGGGCATCACGACGCGCTCGCGGAGAACCCGAGTGGAGAACGTGGAGAACGCGGAGAACCCGAGTGGAGAACGTGGTGAACGCGGAGAACGCGAAAGCTCGTAGAAAACCCGCTTACTCGGCAACGCGAATTAACCCTTTCACCCCTGTACGGTAAACTTGTGCTGGATCTTCCGAACTTCATTTTTAAATTGCACAGAATATTCTTCACGATTCTACAATAAATTTCATTCGCCGGACGAAAAATCGTTGATGGCAAAAAAGTTTTTCTTTTGTTTGCCTAATTTCGGATCTTTGCATGAATTATTGTCATAATTTTTGGCCGAGGGTTTTTCCGTGCCGTTCAATCGTAATCGATTCAATGAAGATCGATTGATCGTCTTTACCTTCTTCTTGTCTCGCATCGATCCCTTTCCTCGGACCATGATTTTGCAGCCGGTCTCTTGCTCCAACTGTTTGGCGGTCATGCCGCGAGGTCCAAGAATCCTTCCGACGAAGTTGAACTGAAAGTAACATAAAGTTCAGATTATTGATATTGCGTTATAGTTTTATGTCTGATGAAAGTAGAGCTTGTTAATGCCGATGTGCAGAGTTCAAACTCTGTGCTCTGTTAATCAGCTTCAGAGGTTCGTTCCCAATAGCAATTAATCGTATCTCAAGACTTGGGAATCACGATCTATCTGGAGGTTCATTAGTGCAATTCAGAAGCCTGGTGTTCAGCACCGTTTCTACTGCGTACTTCGCTGGTAGCCTACTATTATTATTATTTTGTTTTTCGTAACGTATGCACGCAACGGAAAGGAGGTTCCTTTCCGTTCCTGTGACGTGAGTCCAAAAAGGCACTTTTTGCATCGCGTTCGAGAAAAATATTGCGCCTGGGTATAATCGCATTATGGTATTTTTTTTCTCGCACTAGTGTGAGAAAGTGCCTTTCTTCGCACACTTCCCAACAACCAAAATTATGTGAACGGCAGGGGTGTAAAAGGGGAGTTAATGCCGCATTAATGACGCATGTTAATGCCGCACTGATTAAGGGAGTTCCCTTTCTACGCCCTTGCAATACAATAGCAATTTACGATACTAGTGCGATAAAACTTTTTCTGACGAGTGTGAATTTGCAGTACGAGCCGAAGACGAGTGTTGCAATCACGTGAGTTAAGAAAAAGTTTTATCGCACGAGTATCGTACCAAGTCTTACTTAACAAGGTGTGAAAATGGGGCTTTACGCACGAGAAGCGTGCGTAAAACTACAATTTTCGCACCGAGTGAAGGAAATAATTATTGTTTATTGCTAGTTCTTTTAAAATTCATAAATTGCATTACTTTTCATTTGTAAAAGCATTGAATGAAAAAATTAAGTTTCGTTTGTAAAAACGCCTCTCCTTATCGGCTAACGATTGTTTGACCGTCAGGTTTCTCCCTTTCGGTCCGTAAATGGGCATTGCCCGTCTATGTAACAAATAAAGAAATTAAATAACAGCGGCCGATAAATCCCGCGACCGCAACAGCCAATCGATACTCAAGACGTCTCTTCGGTACAATATCTGTAAAGATACTGATAAACGCCAATAGACGTTCGAGAAATCGTAAGTCGATAGATGCACGACGCAGATAAGTTTAATCTACGACCAACTGCTGCAACTCAATGACTATCTCCGTAAAGTAACTCCCGATAACAATACGAAACGAGAGTGGACGGGTTTGGTTCTCGCAATTGTGGGTGGAGTCGGTTTCAACCGCAACGCTAAAAAGTGTTCGCACCTAGGGGAAAAAAAGAAAAAGTAAATCATAAAATTGCCTGTCCAACTTGACGACGTGATTTAACGACTCCGACAGGATATTAGTTATTGCGCAGCTGACAAATAATGGAAAGAGCAATGAGTTCCGGCCAAATAGTGCAAGTTATATAAATGGCATTCCACGTCAAATTGAATGGTTCAAAAACCTGACCTTCTTAACCCAACCCATATTAACTCATCATTCTGTGAAATTTTAAGCAAGATGCACACAGTCACACTTGTCGAAATAAAAAAAAAAAAAGAATTCTCTTTTTTTTAAGTTTCTCGTAATCGGAAAAATTTGAAAAACTTGACTAAGATAGTAAAACAGTAAGATAGTGAGATCAAAAACAGAATTTTTTTTGTAGACAACGTTTTTTTGTCTACGATTATATCTCAGAAACGACCCAAAGTTTCTGAGATACTATAATTTTTAATACTAACACGCCAATCTGCTAGCTTGAAAACGAGAGCCGATAAAAATCTGAAAAAAATGCCACCTACTCACATTGCATAATACTGTAACATCACAAACTTTCAGCTTGATCTAAGAGGGTCAGGGTTTTGGACCGTTCGATTTGCCGTGGAATGCCCCATATATACATTCTCCTAGTGCATAAAGATATCGAAAGAATGCGCCGGATTTTGCAAAACTGACTCCGCAATAACGTCGATGAATTCTGCAAGTGCGATGACGGCATTGAAGCGATTTCAGTATTCGCCCCGACAAATATCGTTCGTTTTCCAGCAACGAGCGTTCGCCGCTCCGGAGGTTCCGTCACTGGGAATCTTTCTTGTGTACACACTTAGGGGAGCGTCGATGCGCAAAGTACGTAACCGCGTTTCTCGTTCAGGATGTGAAGTAATGCTCGACGGTCCTCGAAGGCTCGTTGCGGCTTCCCCCTCGTCCGGACACCGGAGAGCCATCGAGGATAAGAAAAAAAAAACGTATTCAAAGACAGAGACTCGAAGGAAGGCGCGCCCGCGTCATTATAATAGGTGCCGCCTGAGAGAAATCGTGCCCCATGGCGCACTGCGTATAAATCAAATGGCCCGCTGCCGTCGTTGGCAACCGCTGTTGCTGCGGATACATACCGGTAACGTACAACCGGCCCGAAGGATATACCTCGAGTCAACCCGACAGCCACTTCCCGTTCGCCGAGTCTTGGCCACGACGTAACATAGTTTGACTGCGCACCTAACCCACGTTGCTTATCGAATGTTGCAGAATAATCTCTATTTGCTTGACCCTTGAATAATTTTTTTTTTTTTTTAAGGTAAACATATCATTACATTTATATAGGCAATTATTTTTCTAGACGATAAGTAACTTAAAAAGAAGAATGTTTACCAACATTTTTAATAAGATAGTAATAATAATAATGACAACAGCAATAACACGTAACATAGTTTGGCCGCGCATCGCACGTTGCAGAATGATAATTATTTGTTTGAGTCTTTAATGAACGTTTTTATGGGGTAAATAACGTTAAATTTATATAATCAAATATCAATTATTTTCTCAACGATAAGTAACTTTAAACAACGGATATGTAGCAAAGTTTTTAATAATGGTATTATTAATAATAATAATAATAATAATAATAATAATAATAATAATAATACTATTGGTTTCGCGTCCCGACGCTAAAATTTCGAAAAACTGAGTTTTTCGCAACTTTTGGCCTGGTTTTCTCGCGGAGCGAAAAATTCCACGAATCTCGGCAATTACCGAGCGACAGTCATTGGCGGGCTGGCTCGCAAATACTTTCCCGATCGAGATCCCGTACACGGGATTCCCGTTATAGAGAGCCGAGCATTACGAGCGAGCCTCGTGTGCAAAGAGTTCCCTCGCAGAGCCGATCCTCTCTCCCTCTGCCCCATTCGATCTCGCAAATGCATGCGAAACTTTCTAAGATCGAGGTTGCAACGTGCCGCAATATCTTCCAATCTCCTCGAGAGTCGATAAACACGGTGAAGAAACTGCCGTGACAAAAGAGATCGAGGAAAAATACGCGAACCCGAGAAAATCGAATGGAAAAAGAAAGAAAGATGTCCCGCTGACGAAAGCTAAGAGGGCCGCGTGTATGCGTCCAAACACTAACATCCTGCTGCCAGAAGCTTGCACAGCCAGTCGGCCTCGTTATTATAACTCTCGGGCCGCGAAGTAACCGGCGAGTAGCCGAAGAGAGCTATAACGCCGAAGTCGGCTACAGGAACGGGCCGAGGGCTCACGATCGTCGGCAAGTGCGTGTTCCACCAGTGAAGCAGAAGCTTCTATTCCTGGCCCGGACCAAAATAGCCCCCGCCCCCCCCCCCCCCCCCCTCTCCGCCGACTGTACACATTTCGTGCTGCTTTTCCTCCGACTCGCCCCCCTTCTCGGTTTCTTCCTTTCGCACCCTCCCTCGTGCCAGAGATACGCGAGAGATACGACAGAGGCCACCTTGGACCGACCGACCAACTGGCGTCGAGGAAACGGCTCCCTCTCGATTGGTTTTTCTCATTTCTCGTTTGTTTAGTTTTTTTCTGCACGCAGATCGAAGATCTACTGTACCGCGAACTACCGAAACGAATGCACCGATAAATGGACCGTTAACCCTTAAGATAATAGTGCATTTATAGACGGTGAAGATTACAATTTATGTCGTAATCATCGAGTGTTCGCAGACATTTTTTTTTCTACTGAAATATCTCCGAGGGATATCGAAATGTTCAATTTACAGCGATTGTTCTTGACATAAATTTTGTATTCTATTCGGCTACGGCGACCAGTTCCGCGATGTGCTTATCCCCGCTCCGCTCACCTCTTGTGAGAAATTGTAAAAAATATATATGTATATTTGTTTTCAGTCAATCTCCTGCCGCTGATTGTGCGAGGCTGTGGCCGATTTCCTATGTGACGAAATACCGGAGTGAATGCATCGATAAATGGACCACTAACCCTTGAGACAATGGTCCATTTATAGATGGTGAAGATAACTATTTATGTCGTAATCATCGAGTCTTCGCAGACATTTTTTTTTTTCTATTGAAAAACCTCCGAGACGAGAGAGACCGAAATGTTGAATTTACAACGATTTTTCTTAACATAAATGTTGTATTCTATTCGGCTACGGCGACCAGTTCCTCGATATGCTCATCCGGTCATCTCTCCAAGAACGTGATTATTTTTAACGTTTAGCAGGAATTGTAAAAACAAAAAGGATTGTTCTCAATCAATTTCCCGCGGCTGATTTTCCGAGGCTGTGACCGATTTCGTATGTGGGCTACGACATGACTTTGAAATAGAAGGTATAGTAAAAAAAAAAAAGGAAGAAAACAAAAGTAGTGCCCTGCCCGCATTACGAAACACAAAAGGCACGAAGCGTCAGCCTCTTAGATCATCGGCGAGCGCAGCAGAGTGCGTCGAGTGAATCGCCTTCGCAACGATCGCTCGTTTGCTCGCTCGTTCGCCCGAGCTTCTCGGCGTAGATATTCCTCCCCACCGCGCGTTAGTGTAGGTCTCTTCCACCTCTGCGAATGCCTGCGATACAATACAATTTGTCACATGGATTTACGTGTGTGGATAGCCATCTGCGGCAACGAGTCATCGAGTTTTCGAGTTTGAGCCGCTGTCCTACTTGCCGCTCGGTACAATACTCACTACCCTGCTTATACATATATCTGTATATATTCAGTCTCCGCGCTGCCTGTCTTTATGCATCTCGAGACTGGCTCGACGAGGCGTGTCGAGAGTGCGTGGGCGGACGAGCTTCGACTCTCTAGCGGCTCTCCGATCGCGTACAGTACACAAAGTCTCCACGGAGTTTTATTCCGCGCCGTTTTGTTTTTTTTATTACATTTTTTTCCATATCGTTGACGCAAGGAAGGAAAGTCGGGAAACACTCGACACGGTTTATCTCGTCCGATCTTTATTCGCCCGATTATCCTCGTGTCGTCTCATTAAACACGTTCTCGAAATAGAGAAAAATGATGGACGAGGCGAGGAGCTTGACGGACCAAGGAAAATGACCACCTCTCGCAACGAATTGTTTGCTTGTATTTTTTTTTTTTTTTTTTTTTTTTTTACGGCTGGAAGGCTGCGGTGGGGCGAGGCTTTAATGACGATTTATGTGAATTAGACGATGCTTTGACAAGGGGACCTTTTATAGGTTGGCTGTCCCGAACGGCGGCCAACGAGTGTTCTTCTTCTTCTATGCGCACGAACTTCATATAATTGCTTTACGACCTAACTGCGCCTGTGTGTCTCCGATGGAGGCTAAATAATTCCATCGCGCCGCGTTACGCAGAAGGATAAATCTCTCGGGAGACCACGCGTATTTCGCTACGATCAAAGAGTATCAGCGACGTTATTGGAGCGTTGATGCAATCAGAGCGAACGACTGGTTTTTGTATTTCGAACTAATACGTTTCAGGCTGGAATCGAGCGAACGATAATAGACGACGGCGAGGAATTGCGTAAGTGGTTAACTTATCGAACACTGAAAAAATTGATGAAAACGGAAAGAAAAAAAAATCTCCTTACATCGGGATGTTCTTTGACGGGCACGTAAACTTTTTCTGTTAACGTCATGATGTCACCCTCTGCTTCCGGAAGTATGAGTGGCTCCTTCTTGACGCCGCTGATCTGGAACAGGCTCGCTCGCACTTTAGCGATTTCTGTAACGAGAAAAGAAAATAACAATAATTAGACGAGCTCAAGTCGAACTGTTCATCGCGGAGAGTCGGCGCTCGAACGAGTGTGCAACACTCAAGGTCGCACACAGGGTCCCGTTTATTGTACTCGCGCACACTCGGATGTCGCTGATTGGCGAATTCAGCGCTCAAGGGACCGAAATAATTAACGAGGACGCGTAAACGTGGGACTACCGCCCACTCTGTACAGTTCCTGGGCAAACTTCCTTTCCCTCTGCCATCATACAATGATGTATCCACAGCACTTAACACATTTATTATCTATACATTTTTGTCTACAACAATGTTATTTATAAAAATGTCATCTATAACATAGTTATCTATAAAATGTTTATATATGATATTTTTATCTTTAAAATGTTTATATATCATATTTTTATCTATAAAATGTTTATATATAACATTTTGTCTATAGAATTGTTGTGTATTAAATTTTTATCTAATATCCGCTGCCTTTTTGTTCGCAACTGCATTGCATTTGCCGAGGGCCCAGGAAAACTGCGGAAAACCTGTGCAGATACAGCCAGTGCCTACCTAAGTCCTCCGATAACAACGTGAGTAAATTGAAGCACGGTCACCAGAGGCGCTTAGATAACAACCTCCACCTCAGTGATTAAATTCAGAGGACCACCCACCCATCACTCAGAGGTGGTTTTTCGGGCACATATTTATCAAAGGTGGGAACCCAACTGCGGAGATCACAGACAAACACTTGGAAAAAAATGCCCGTGGTGAGAGCCGGAAATTGGACTCATAAATTTTTTTCTATTACAAATTAATAAATAAATGCCAAGCCAAAGACGACCTTCGTTTGGTCTCAGCTTACTTAATAGTCTTTTAACTATTCGTAAACCCGTATTAAATTTTTTTCCAGAATCGCGAGTGATGAGGCAAAAAAAATCATTACGGAAGCGCGTAAGCACTAATAAAAATTCGTTAATGATGGAGCGAAAGGCGCTCCCAAGCCGTTCTGGGCAGACTTAATCGTTTCGTGAAAGATCGGCGAGAGATAAGGGATTTAACGTGGGACTGGCTCATCGGGTAAGAGAGCCATGAACGAGACGCATGCGTAACGAGCGTTTAAGATTTTCAACTTCCCTGTGTGAATCGAGGCTCGGAATCATTTCGCACGGTCAATAAATTATTTTTTTCGTGCAATGCACTGTTTACCACTCTCGTGTTTACACAATGCGTGCATTATAGTTGTGGCGGCTACCGTCGGATATTTTTTGTCGTTGCGAGACTATGACTAATCCGTCCTTGACACGATACCGTAATTTTACGGTCAGATTGTTCGCAGTTATTTGCTAACACATCTCTCAGTGTATCGTCAACATGTGCCTCTCTTTTTACCATTCACAAATCTCACGGAAATTAAATAAGTCGCTAATTCGTAGAATTTCTTTCATGAATTTTGTTTCACCATATAATTTTTTTCTTCTCCAAATAAATTATGTATCCCTAATCGAGATTTGACATGTATCAAGTCAAACATAGTTTTATTGTTTCCGATTAATTGTTCTCTGCGTCCTTCGTAGGCTGAGGAAATAATTATGAAGTGTTCCAATGTGTCTCGTTTCTGGATATAAATTAAGGCAGCACAAAAATACATAACGATATTGGAGAACCTCTGTTCGCAAAGTTCATAACTTAACGTTGACCGACGACGCGAATATTTTTGTCGTTTTAATATATAATCCATGCGAGTGGGCATCTTTCCCAGTCGGATAATCAGATGCCGTGCTGATTAATCAAAGCCGAGAGGGCAGTTTCACACGTGTTAGATATGTTAAGCAAATAACAGGAGATAAATGTATACCGTTTGATCGCCGTTTGGCTTGAAAGCGTAGGATGAATAACGATTTGTTGAAATAACGTTGGTATTACTGTGCGAGTCCGGCGAAGGATCGTATGTGACGCTCGAACGGTGTAAAGACCTCTCCATCGTTTGAAATAGCCACGCGTCGGGCTCTAATGGCTAGCGGACTGCGGCGCATTGTCTCACGTACAGACTCGGATAATAATAATTTAATTCTATGGTTTATTTCGCATGCCGAGGCCGGCCGGTCGGGCGCCGTTTATCAACGTTTATTCGCACTTACGTTAAATAATTTCGCGCGGAACATGCTAATTCTCCGTAAGGTAAAGGTACCAATGCTTTGACGCTTAAGGTGATGTGGCATAACTCCCCGCCCATTAGTAACAAATACTGTACTGAATGCCTTTTTGAGACCACAGACCGGTGAGAAAAAAGAAAATTGTGTGTTTCCTAACGTATACATGTAAAATCCCGCTTTCCGTTCCTGAACAGTGTGCGCAGAAAGGCACTTCTTCGCATCACTTGCAGGAAAAATACTGCGCATACGTACAAAAGCAATATGGTATTTTTCCCGCACTAGTGCGGAAAAGTGCATTTTCATCACTCGGTGCGGAAATTGCCACTTTTTCGCCCACTTCGTGTGCGTAAAACCGCCATTTCCGCACCCTGTGATGAAAAATTTCGTACATCCCGCGTGCGAAAAACTTTTTCTAACTCGTGTGATTACAGCACTCGCCTTCGGCTCGTGCTGCAAATTCACAGTCGTTAGAAAAACGTTTTCGCCCTCGTGAAATAATGTACTATTCTGCGCACACTTCCTAAAAATAAAAAGCATGATTTTCGTGAATTTATTAGAAAAAATTATGTGAATGGCATGGGCATAGGAAAGGGAGTCCTGACTCGTGTGAATACGCACTCGGCAAGAACTCCCTTTCTACGTCCTTGCCATACAAGTAAACTATTCCCTGCATTTGCCGATTCCCCAGGGAAAGACCATTTTCTTTATCCTCGGCGCGCCGCGGTCTTAAAACGGCATTCAGTACAGTTTTTGTTACCATCGGCGATATTTCACATCACCTTAGGACCATCCTCGGATTACCGCAGTTATTAATTGGTCAAGAACAAATTTTTTGTGAAAATAACTGAAATCAATGTCAAACTGATAGTTTGTAGTTTCCAAAATACATCGATTAATTACAGAAAGATAAATATTTTTGTTAATTACAAAAGAAAATAACAAGAGTCCAAATGTACAAGTTCACGGACGCGGTTTTTCGGTACGTTCTTATTTTCGGACACTGTATGTCCTAATGGTTCGGGACAATGACAGATTTCGAGAATTCTGATGTACGAACTCAACTAGTTCATATTAGCTAAAAGAATTTCTTTGCCATTTATTAATTAAATGAATACTAAAATTATATTTACACAAAACAATGTTGAAGATAAGCTACGTAGACCTAACTTCTTCGAACTGTCCCATTATCGGGTCGCGTATGTAGTAACGCTTGTACCAGTTTCCGGACACTATATCGTATGCCTTTTAACAAGACCATTTTGCAACCATAGAAAATAATTTAGGCTTAAACTTTGTATAACTTTTTTCTGAGCATCGTAGAAACGATTACAAGTGTCAATTTGGATTTCTAATACTCAAATTCGAAATAAATCAAATCTGCATAGGAGTTTTCGACGACTGGCATGTGTCCGAGGATTGTTACTATTCCCTTATTTGATAAATCGTCCGAAATAACGTCGAGCAGCGTCGAGTGACATCCTCGAAGTAGACAATGGCGTCGGGTCCGAAACCGAAAGTTTCTCGCCACGTTAATGCGTCGAGGAAAAGTCAACAGCGTCCCGATGGTCATCGGACCGAAATGCCGTGTCGACGAGGAAGAACACAGAAGATTTTACACGGGTATAACCGATAGACCGGGCGTAAGGCGAGATTGAGGAACATCGGAAGCCACTCGGTGACGTTGCTCAGCCAGGTACGGAAAGAGGTGCCCAACCCACCACTTAAAACCCTTGTAGATGCGCTCACCGAGACGGGACGGGACGAGGGACTTCTCGTTTCTTGGCGTGGCAGCCCCGCCGGGGTCCTCTCGCACGGAGAGGGGTTTTTCCTATTGCGCGGTTGGCTACACAATGTCGTTTCGGTTCGTCAACGCAACTGCGACGCGTATGCGAAGATGTAGAAGAATCGCACGGAAGGAGATAAATATTGACTTAGAACTTGATCTTACGTTCGACGTATTTCCAACTTGCGTTAAGGAGAGTGAATCGAGCAGATCATGTCCTCCATCCGAGATGAGACTTTTTATACCTCGCGAAAATTTCCTAACGACGGTTCTTCTTGTCCCGCTCGGCCGGTCGAAACAAAATGGCCAAGTTTCATTGGACGCATTCGTAAATGCCTTATTGGCAAAGAGACGCGCGGAGGTGTGAAAAATATTCGTTTGTGCGAATTGAGATATGTGGGTGATACGCGTAACGTCTTGATTCTGAAACAGTCTGTACATCGGGTGGGTACAAGACGGCCAGAGGCCTTGGGTGCGTTGCTGTAAATCTAATGACTGGGCGTGGCTCGCGTTCCACCTAACCGTAACCACTGTGGAAACCTCAACGCACCATGTTAAAAAGGATCGACGACGAGGCAGACCCCGCGTAAAACACTGCACATCGAACCAAGTTGCCACAACGTAACTACGCTCCAACTATTTCCCTACGTCGATGTGTGCGTGCGTCACACGCGCTTCGCGAACAGCGAAGTTTTATTCAGCGTCTGATGTCACTCGAATACCTCGTGCACCGGGGCACACCTTGTCGTCGGCGATCGTGCCGTGCACTCGGCGAAATTCACCTCGAGATACGCAGCATCCGAAGTGTTGTATAAAAAAATAAATTTAAGCCCCGAAAAAAATGCCTCTATGGCGGACAAATAAACGCTTCGTCTCGCTACATCTTTTTTCTTTAACTTGGCGTCGGGACCGTGTCTCTCGATACCCTTAGTTCAAAAAAATAGTTTTTGCTTTGCAGGAACGAGAATCTCCACTCTGTGTTCTTTTAAATTCTCAAGCGTTTTCACGCACGAAGGGATAATATCGACGAGCATATAATGTTAACTTAATATTTTTTCATTAACTTGACGTCGAGACCGTGTCTCTTGATACATTAGTTAAAAAAAATTGTTTTTGCTTTACAGGAACGAGAATCTCCACTCTATGTTCTTTTAAATTCTCAAGCGTCTTCACGCACGAAGGGATAATATCGACGAGCATATAATGTTAACTTAATATTTTTTCATTAACTTGACGTCGAGACCGTGTCTCTTGATACATTAGTTCAAAAAGATTGTTTTTGCTTTACAGGAACGAGAATCTCCACTCTATGTTTTTTTAAATTCTCAAGCGTCTTCACGCACGAAGGGATAATATCGACGAGCATATAATGTTAACTACTGCCGCAAGGTCATGCTAAATGGTGCGGAATATCAAGCCAGAAGTGACCGAAGAGGAAGAACCGGCTCTCTCTTTCTCGAGTTCAGATCAGAACAGCTCATTCCACTTCTCACCCAGCCTAGATTTATCCTACACGGAGCGCTCCCGACAAGTTTGTGATAAAAATCAAGTCTCCCGACGGTCCCGCCCGGTTAACGGGTTATATAGCCACGTTCGGCAGATACGCTATATATATACATACACATATACACGAGCCTGCATTAAACTCGACATTGAGTCTCTTCGTGAAACTATAGTCAGATATATTACCATACGAAAGACTCGACTGAGAGATATAAAAGGAAAGTGCAGCGCCGAACTCTGTGCACACGGGATTCGCGCTGTTTATTCATCCTCGTCGGAGCTCGCTGTCGGATTTTGCGGCTGAGGCAAAACGGCTCCCGACGCGCCGAAGACGAAGAAGAAGAGGAGGCAACAGAACACGGGCCGGTAAAGGTTAACGTTCCCGGTGTGCCCCACTTTCTCGCATGCCTGACCTCTTCGCCGTCGGCGTCGTCGTCGTCGGCGTCGTCCCGTTCCGAACACGTGAATATCACCAGCGAAGAAGTCTGCAAGCGATCCTCTCAGTGTACGGACGGTTTAACAACACGAGACGCGGACACTGAGTGACTCGCAATTTTCCTCGCAGAAGCGCATCGAAGCAATTGGAGAGAGAGGGAGAGCACATCGACAAGCAGTCTGGCGGCTCTTTCAGCTCTCGATTGCTTCGGCCGATTGCGGCAATATCTTTCATATAACGTTACTTTCCAAGATTCCGCCTAGTATACGAAGGCTCGTACCCTTAAGTGTCTCGTCAAATTCTGCCTACGTGCCGCGGCGTCCAATAAGCTGTGTATATTGGATGCGCACTGGGAAAGGGGCAAGTGGGAGCCCAAGGGGGGTAAAATGGACTAATTTTCATATCGAATGGCGTACATTCCATAATTCCGTCGGTATTCCATTTTACCCCACTCTGGCACCCTATCAGCGAGAATAAAACGGCAATCCTGGGATCCGGTTTACTGAAATTCCTGACTTTGAAGAATTCGTCTACCTCATTGTCTAACTGGGACTGATAATACCAACTTAATAATAATAATAATACCCTTAAGGTGGGGCTAAAGATTAACATAATCTCAAAATTTATTCAAAATGTTTACTTTGTCTCTCCCGCACTGATGCGTGTTTAGCCTCTCCTTAAGTGTCATCAAATCCTGCGAATGTGCTGCGGCGTCCAATAAGCTGCGCATGTAGGATGCGCACGGGCGGAGGGGGGCAAGATGGAGTACCTTTGGTAAAATAGACTAATTTTCATATCGAATGGCGTGCATTCGGTAATGCTCGTGGTGTTCCAATTTACCCCACTCTCCCGCCCTACCGGCGAGAAGAAAACCGCAATCCTAACATGCGGTTCGCAGAAATTCCTAACTTTGAAGAATTCGTCTACCTCATTGCCTCGCGAGGACCGATTATGGGCAAAATCGGAAAGTTGTTCGGGTTTGCAGTTTTTCTGTACGACTCCGAAGTAACGCGGGGCAGGAAGGCAAGCAGGTACGCGTACGGTTAGATTACAGAATCTTTTAATTCTTTTTTCGCCAAGCCGCTTGCGCGCGCGCCTTGCGCAAGAAGAGCCGAGAAGACGTCGAGAGTCGCGAGGGTCTTGCGCAAGACGATGGTTGGTTCTCTCCCTCGAGACAAAAAAAAAAAAGAAATTATTATTGGAAACTCGCGTTAACGTATTTATGTTGTAGCGGTACAAGGGCGCGAGGGTCGTTTCGCTGTGCCGGAGAGCGTAACAATAACGTCGAATAATTTAGGGACGACAGATTTACGACGTCAGTTGTGATGCAGCCGGTCAACGCCTCCGCGACGAAATATCGCTCTCCCGCGTGGAATTGGTCGGAGACCGAGACTCGCGAGGCCGAAGCGGCGCGCGAAAGCTTCGGCGATAAATCGTTATTGTTATTTATTTTTTTATTGCTCGCTTGACGAGCGAAGAAGGATTTCGAAAGGCGATTGCTAAAACGAGAAATCGAATGAACGAAACTCTTTAAAATTCATAAAATTCATAAAATTCATAAGATTCATAAAATTCATAAAATTCATAAAATTCATAAAATTCATAAAATTCATAAAATTCATAAAATTCATAAAATTCATAAAATTCATAAAATTCATAAAATTCATAAAATTCATAAAATTCATAAAATTCATAAAATTCATAAAATTCATAAAATTCATAAAATTCATAAAATTCATAAAATTCATAAAATTCATAAAATTCATAAAATTCATAAAATTCATAAAATTCATAAAATTCATAAAATTCATAAAATTCATAAAATTCATAAAATTCATAAAATTCATAAAATTCATAAAATTCATAAAATTCATAAAATTCATAAAATTCATAAAATTCATAAAATTCATAAAATTCATAAAATTCATAAAATTCATAAAATTCATAAAATTCATAAAATTCATAAAATTCATAAAATTCATAAAATTCATAAAATTCATAAAATTCATAAAATTCATAAAATTCATAAAATTCATAAAATTCATAAAATTCATAAAATTCATAAAATTCATAAAATTCATAAAATTCATAAAATTCATAAAATTCATAAAATTCATAACGGACGTATTTAGAAAACAAATATTTGCCAAGCCCGACCAAGTCGTTTCGTCGGTGATGCGAAAGAAAGCGCGTCTCCGTTCGGGGATACACGTAGAAAATTTTCTCGGGGAATTATCACCGGCGGGGTAAGTATGTTCTCGCCTCTCGACTGCAACCTTTCTCTTTCGCCGTGCGCGCGCGGAGATTATTCGCCGACCGCAAGAGGCCGGGGGATTGTCTTCGCCGCATGCACCGCACGAATATCCCGTTGCGTGGTCCAGCACCGGCAGCATCGGCGCACGGGTATAGAAGGAGAGTGGAAAATATGAAGGGGGCAAGTAGGTCGGGTTAGTAGCAAATAATAGAATCTCCTGAATGGTTAATGGGTCCTACCGGTTGGCGCGTGCCGTCAGACTCGACGATGCACAATAGGAATTGCTCACTCTCCGTCTTTCACGTGTCTCTTTTGTACACCTCGCACGCTCCGCTCGTCGTACAATCGTACGGCGTAGCTTGCCAACGCGTGCCAAAATTGTCGAGAGATCGTAACAGTTCGAGAAAAATTATTTTTTTAAATAACCGGCAAGGTCGCGTAATCAGTTAACTTCTCGCGCTCCTCCTTAAAAAAAATAAAAATGAAAAAAAATATTATAATAATAATAAATTCAAAAAGGAGGAACTCAGCATATTTACGGAGAATGCAGTGAAGAGGCAAAAAAACGGAACAAAAGGTATTAAAAAGAAGAACAAAATTGACGGCGAAGAAAAGTTGGTCGAGGTGTGCGAAACATTTGTTCAATGGGCAGTTCAATGTGGCAGAAACGAGGAAGTTCAGCTGCGCCCTCGGTGCAGTGGCCAATGCTGAATATATACATACGTGTGTATATATATGTATATATGTATATACACGTTGCTGTATGCAGTTGTGTATGAGGCCTGCCGGGTGCGTGCGATAGTCGGCCTATACCTACGACTATTTCTTCATACCCGGATAAATCTAGTATACACATAGATGATATACGACGTGATTGTGGAAGAGTTAGAACGGCTCTTCGCCATCTCGTATTTCGAGGTGGTGCTGCGCCCGGAGTAGGTCGGTAAGTTGGAAGGAATCCATGGGCGTAGCCGCGCGTCGAACGATAATTATCTTTACAATGAAACTGACGAAAAATCGTCCGCGATAAATCGGACCGCGATAACTATAATCCGTAATAAAACTTTTCTCGGCGATCGATCGAAATTAATATCGTGACTTAAATTAAATAAATATATTACTTTTTTATAGTTACATAAATAAGGCTTATAAATATGTTACCTTTTTTCAGCCAATGAAAATAATTATAAACGCGACCTTGTTTTCGATACACTGTTGCTACTAAAATGTCCGTCATTGTCGATTTTATTTTGCATCAATCTTTCAGACGAGTCAAACTTTGCGGAGAATTTATTGTTTTCCTACTCACAAAGGAAGAGTTTTCTCAAAGCGGTTGAAAGGTTTATTTACCTTCGGGACGCGTTCCCGAGGCATCGCAATATATACGTGCAAGTACAATTTTCACTCGCACCGTTATCCGTTCATAAAAAAAAAGTCGCCTCATAAGACAATAATGTACATAATTTTTTTAGTACTTTATTAGAACCCGGTAAATGGGTGAACCGCTTGATTATTATAGAGGAGGGTTCCGTGTGGAAGCCCTTATCTCGCTTCGGCGTCGGCGTCAATGGCCGCCGGCGTTCGCCAGCAGCGCGGAGAGAAACACACGCGCGGCGAGAGAGAGGGAGGATCATAGCCGCATTTAGCGCCGCGCATGAGCTGCTCGTTGCCTCGCCTCGATCGCGAGAGCACAGAAGATTCAGCTTCGGCTCCACCGCCAGCAGCACCAGCAGCAGAAGCAGCAGAAGCAGCGGCATGAGACCGCCTGCATGACATCAGCTGACTGACGCTCTTGGCTCTTCGCTATCTTGGCTCGAAAACAAGCGCAAGAGCCGGCCCCGCCGCACCACAACGCGCCACGACGTTTGACGATGTCTCGTCGTGTGCTCGGTTACTCGCTCGTTCGGCTGATTGTGACAGACACCCGGTGACCCCACCTACTCTTTAGCCGCGGAGAACGCTATGCGACGCGATACACGATGACTACCCACATGTCCTCCGTGTGTATTATATATTTTCATCTTAACGTATATCTGTATATATTTATATATACATCGACGTATGGAGCGCTTCTCGTTCTCCGCAGTCGGCTCGTCTCCGCTTGGCACAAACGGCGACAACGACAACATACCGGTTTAACATATGTGGGATGATAGCGAGAACTCAACTGGCGCGTGTTATAAACCAGGCTTCGATTATTACCGACGGATTAAGCGCGATAAACCGATCGGACGAAAGCTCGGGCGGCGCGCCGAGCGACCGAAATACGAGGACGAGACGGACGAAGCCACCGAACCGAATTGTGTGCGGCACGAGCGCACTGTAAATTCCATTACGGCGAGGCGTACCGAATTACGTCATTGTCGAGGGGGCGCACCGCGTGCGACGATTCCGACGCCTAGTTACACACGCCGTTACGATAACACTTACTGGTCATCATATTTTTTTTCTCGGGGAGGCGGCCCATTTGGACGCTCGGTGCATTCTTTTTTTTTATCTGTATCGATGAAGCGATTGCGAAAAAATTATCGGATTGGGTGCATACCATTTGTTTTTTTTTTATTTTTCGTATATTACATTTTTTGAATTTTTATAATGGAAGAATAATATGATGTTTCGTGATCTCGTCACCTCGATGAATTCCTGCTGGTTTGAGTGGGGTGTGGGCAGAAGCAACATTCGAAAATAGAAGCTGGAGGCTAGGCAACTTCTTCTCCCTGGGATTTATATCTCGTAACTGTCTTGCCGCTTCTCGTGTTACGTCACCATCGACCCTTTCCCCTTCTCGTGGAAACACACGCGCGCTCGCATGCACGTCTCTCTCGCTCGAATTCTCGACTCCCGAGGCTCTCGATAAGGAGCTTTGCGAGCTCCGCGTAGAAATACAGGCTGGCCTTAAAAGGATGAGCGATTTTTTTTTCTTCTTTTTTTTATCTTTACCAGAGCAGTAAATAAATAACATTACAACTGTATCGCTTTCACTGTTCGTGGAAACTGCAGAAAAGTATACGAAACAAAATTAGCGGCCGTAAACATTCGAGCAACGCGCTCTTTACGATATATTTAACAAAGGAATAATCCTCGCCTCGCTCACTAACGCCTCGTTCGGTATATCGACGCGCGGTAAAAGTCCTACGGTCAAAGAATATTAAAATTAAATATCAATTCGCCAGTACACATTTTAAACATATATATATGTATATATGTTTTCCAAAATATATATATATGTATCTTCCTTCGTAAATTCCGGTAATCCAAAAATAAATCGGTCGACGCTATGGAGGATCGGTGTAAAAGCCGAGGGATATTTTTGTCGGCTCCACGGTTGCGGGAAATACGACGAGGATAGTTGTCAACCGACTTAACGGCGCGCTCTTGTTTGTCCTCCCTCCCGGTATCGAGGGGGGGCGACCGTTAGTTTTAACTCTCGTTTGATTCGTCATCGGGTGTCTCAGGGATAAAACCCTCGAGCCGCGCGGAGAAGTCTCTCGGCGATCCCAATTGTTACGCGTTTTTTGGCCCGGTACATCGAAGATAAATCGTGTATATAATTTTAGCCGAGAAATCAACAGCACACGGATATTATTTCCCCCGTCTTTCGCTCCGCCGCACACTTCACCGATTCGTTCCGTCTCCGCGAGTTGGAAGGTTTTCCGGAACGGGAGCGCGACGTTCCGCAATAACGTCGCTGGGCGCGGGTCTGAAGATGATATTCCGATTCTGGCCGAGTTTGTCACATTATCTATCTCGGCGGTTCGACTCGGTCGAATTCTCTCGCTCACGGCCACAATTGTTAACTCCCCATGTCCACCGACTCCGACTGACTTCTTCTTCGCGCACTTGAACCAGAACTAGAAAAATACTCTAAAGGTCGACTTTTAATATGTTGGTTTGAACTTAAGATCGCTCTTGAGATCGAACTTGAAAAAAAAAAAAAAAAAAAACAACAATAATTCAACGTATAATGCGGAAATGTTCCATATATACGATGATGCTATCAAATAGACCCAAATTCTGTGACTTCATTATAAAAAATGACATCATTATAAAAAATGACTTCATTATAAATTATGTTTTTATAATTTTATGTAAATGACGAACGGCTGACGCAAACAAGAAAACGTAATGATGATCAACTTTGGAGACGTCGACGATTCAGATATATATGAGATTCAAACGATAATGTATGGGTCGAATTTTTCGACGTTAGTGTGAGCTTAAGATCGAAGTTATGCCCGAACTTCATTGCGTGCTTAAGTTCTAACTGCAGTCTTAACTAAAATTCGATTGCACTTCGATTTCGATCTTAAATTCGAACTTAAGATCGAACCTGAGATCAATCTTAAACACGGAATCAAATTCGAACTGAGGTTCGATTTTAATTTCGAACTTAAGATAGATCTAAAGCACGCAATGAAATTCGATCTTAAGTTCACTCTAGCGTCTTACAATTCGACCCTTGGTGTATTCGCCCAGCTCTGGACCGAACCCATTGATACGTGGGAAATAATATCACCACTGGGAAAGACCCGCGCGGGCCAACGTATGAGTTTATTGTATATACCGATTTTTTTATTGGCTCGATTAACCAAATCGTGTCATGAACTTCAACCTGAAGAACAATTTTTTTCGGAACGTCTTCCGGAACAGGAGCGCGACGTTTCGTAATAACATCGCTAAGCGCGGGTCCCCCGATGATATTCCGATTCTGTCCGACTTTGTCACATTATCTATCCCGGCAGTCGGCGCGGTCGAATTCTCTCGCTCACGGCCACGATTACGAGCTCCCCATGTCCACCGACTCCGGTTGACTTGGCTCGTGGACTAGCAATCCGACCGGCGATACAAACGACCCTGAAGATATCTGCATGAGACGAAATTTCATCAATTTATAGTGGTTGCGTTTTGCATCGCACGAACTTCACTCAGGGAAGTTCACTTAGACAATAAAATTGTACAAGCGAACGATTTCTTTTTCTTCCTAAAGCTGTGCATTGACAATGACTCGCCAGAGATGAAATTTGATATGTCATGCGGATATTTTCAGGGTCATTTGTATAAGTCCTCTCCCCGCATCGCCCCGCGTAAACACACGTACAGGCTCAGCGCTCATCCAAATTTATTTTATAAAGAGTTTCTCACTTTGCGAATTGCAACGTTTTTCGAAACGTTTCGCAATACAGTAGAGCCCCGTTTATACGAGGTAATGTGGGGAGAGCGTACGGCGGATAAGTGAAATATCGGATGACATACTTAATTCAAACTTGCACTACTATTATTATATATTTAAAAAACAACACACCACTTCATATAAACATTAACTTTGTTAGTTAATTTAGGTCTTTTTAAAATATCATTATAATTTAGTTAATTAACATTAGCCTCATATAAATGTATACTATTGACTCTAAAATTGGAACTGTTGTATTTGCAGCTCGCAATATAAAGACGCACCAAACTTGTACAAGTTTAAGCGCGTATGCAAACAAAGTTGCCTGTACGGACTACTCCGCACGTGTGCATTGCTGCTATATCCGTTTTATCCGGGTTTTCCGCGTTATCCGCGCCTGCATCTCGGTTAAAGTAGTTCTTGCGAATAGTGTTCACTTCGCATAAGTTTCAGAGATAAGAGAAGAAATTGTAAACACTTCTCGATAGTGCAAAAATCTGAAAAAATCAAGCATATTAAAGATGCTGAAAAGATTAATTTTGTATAATAACAATTCCAAAATGTTATTAAAAAATTGATGAAAAATAAAATTGTTCAACACATCTCCCGGAAACATAACTTTTTTAAATAAAAATTATTCGTTTATTTTTCTGAACACGTCAATTTTTTCAGATTTTTAAATTCACTTTGGATTTCATGAATTTCTACACGTTTTGCCCATATAAAAAAAAATCAAAGTCAATTTAAAAATCTGAAAAAATTCATACGTATTCAGAGAAGTGAACGAAGTACTTTCATAAAAAAAAGTTAGGTTTCCGTTAGATTTGTTGAACAATTTTATTTTTCATCAATTTTTTAATAACATTTTTCAATTATTATTATTCAAAATTAATCTTTTCAGCACCTTTGATATGCCTGATTTTTTCAGATTTTTATACCATCCAGAAGTGTTTGCAATTCCCTCTCATTTCTCTAAAACTTATGCGAAGTGAACACTATTCGCAAGGACTACCTTAACGTAAAGGGCTCTGACGAGTTGGGTGCTTCGAATAACGCTGAGGCTGGGTTGATCAAAGTTTAGACAAACCGCCGATAGTTTTCCGATTCTGGCCGATTTCGTCACATAGTCTATCTCGGCAGTCGGCTCGCTCGAATTCTCTCGCTCACTGCCACGATTGTGAGCTTTCCATGTCCACCGATTCTTGCTGGCTTGGCTTGGCGACTTGCAACATCCAACCAGCTATATAACGACTTCTAGGTCCCGCCTCGGCCCGCATAAACACAAGTACAGGCTCAGCGCCATCCAAATGTTCTTTATCAAGAGTTTCAAGAGTTTCGAGAATTATCAAGAATTCGCGTCCACAAATTGAAACGTCTTCCGGAAAGGGAGCGCGACGTTCCGCAACGATATCGCTGGGCGCGTGTCCGTCGATGATATTCCGATTCTCGCCGACTTTGTTGCATTATCTATCTCGGCAGTCGACTCGGTCGAATTCCGTCGCTCACGGCCACGATTGTGCGCTCCCATGTCCACCGAATTCGACTGACTTGGCTCGGGCACTCGCAACATCCGACCGGCCATATAACTAGTCCTCTCATAAACACAAGTACGGGCTCAGCGCGCATCCAAACGCTGTTTATCAAGAGCGCCCGAGCCACAGCGCTCGGCCCGGCGAGCTAGCGATTGGTGTCTTGGCTCTCGGCCGTCTTTCCACTCTCGAGAGACACGACCAGTTTTCCCGAACACGTGACGGATATATATATCCATATACACATATGTATCTGGGTGTATACACAGTAAAAACTAATTTAAATCGGAATACGAAATTTCCTAAAAATAATTTTGTTAAATATACTGTAAAAATAAATTGTAAATTTAATGCACTGGAAAATGAAATTTGCTTACATTACTTACATTAATTGAACATTAATGTACTTTTATTGTAAAATTAAAATACGAGATATTAAAATTAGAAATCTTTCGCCTGAAATTTACAAAAATTTTCATTAAAAATACAAATTTTACTGTAAAATTGCAACACACATGTGTTTGAAATTTCAGAAACAGTTTATGTAAAAAAGCTTCCAATACCCGTTCATTAATTTTTAAATAATTTTTTTTTTTACAGTGTAAATAACAAACTCGTTTGTTCAGATTCAAAAACAAACCTGTCCTTTTATTTCCGGCCTCATTAACAATTTTAGTTTGCACTTTTGTTTGTAAAACTGGAGCCAGATTCCAAATGGAAAATTAATAAAAATTGTTGGCCTCTATGGACAAGTGTTGTAAAAAGTAGAAACTATTTTTACTGTGTAGTGTTAAAACAAAAAAAATATTGATACAGAAACATCGACGCAAAGTTTGTCGCGTGACTGAAACCGATAATATTTTATGGCTCTAATAATGTTCTTATTATGGCCAACGCTTGAGTGTAATAAACCATGGGTAATGGACATTGCATGCGCAAATAACGTAATTAGCGAAACACGCGCACCTCGGATATTAAACGAAGCTGCGAGTTCACCGGGACGTTTTAATTCCCGAGACTCGATCGTGTTAACCCCCGGGGGAAAAAGCATATCGATGGACGAGAATAATGGAGAGCCATTAGATACATAATCGAGGAGTCGGTAAATGCCTAACGACCGGTTGTCAATCGCGAAGCCGCCGGTGGTTTCGGATTGTCCGGTGATGCGCGTAAATGCCTCTAATATATTACACCACGCGTCGATACGATATCGTCAAGGATGCGAATGATAATTCCGGGAACGCGAGTGAAAGATCGCTTCGCGGATAGATGTATCGTGATTAGGAGAGAACAAAAATTAACATAGAAATTAACGTCGTTCGGCGAACTTCGATTTTTTTTTTTTTTTTTTTTTTTTTTTTTTTTTAATTCGAGAGAATATAATTTCGTGAGAGATTCTTGTAGAACCGGAGATTGCCAGTATCTTTTTGAAGGGCGAAAATGGACTTACTCGGACTATCTCGAAATCTTGTTATTTTTTTTTCCTTTCCCAGTGTAAATTATAATACATGAGTACCCAGTGAGATCACCGTCGATGTCGTAATCGCTTGAGCGGCGTACCGTGACACAGATGAAAGACGGAGGAACATTGGCGACGATCGAGCCTTCGAGAGGCTCGGCCTATCCTGCAGGAGGGACGACCGTTACGCATGCTCGGTTCTTTTTGTTTCTCGCACGAGAGCATCAGCTCTATGCACTGTATACATGTATATACATATATACGTATAAGTGTTACAATGAATGCTGGTTGCAGCTGGATAAATTGGCCTAATCGGATATCAGCCGCATCGATCGCGTTAATTGGCCTAACGCGCCGTATTACCGGAGCGGAGAGCTTTTACTGGGAAAAATTTGTAACGCACGCGCGGCAACGACGAACACCCGTTAATTCCACACCAGCCTCGTGCGATTTTTTTTTCCCCGATTTCAATTGCTAATCGGCTCGTTAAACGATGGCAAAAATTTAAACCTGTTTTTTTTCGTATTTATATTTACAAGACGATATAAATTTTTTAAATTTTATTTCGTAGATAAATTGTCGTCGGTAAGATATCGATCGGAGAGTCGGTTAATTAACCAGTCGATTACCGCGCTGCGTGACCAATTATTTACCGAGCCGCGTCGCCGCCTGCACCGACGGGGCCTTCGATAATTCGGGCGGAAGGCCGCGCGCGAGATTGGCCAATTTTTTACGAGCGCAAAAAATAAAATAAAAAATTGTTGACCGTCCGTTCGCGGAACGTGTTATGCGGTCGGGGTTCTCTTTTATAATCGGTGTTCACAGTAACATATAAATATCGTTCTCGCATAATGTTCGCGGCTCGTAGGAACAGGAAGCGTTTCGAATTCCTGCGAGCAGAGCCTTCCTATACGGGCTCTCCTCGGTCGTGCCGTTGCCGACCATCGCGGTTCGCGCTCAACGTAATTCGACGAGCCGAGCGATCGTCAGTTTCAATGCCCAACTGTGCAAACTCATCGTCCCGCTGTTCTTAATTAACCCCCGGCGATATCTCAGCTATGTTATTACAAGCTCCACGGATCGATGATTTCCAAGAGTCCGAGGTCGTCGGGATCCCCGTTCAGCGAAAGCTCACGTTCACACCCCCCCCCCCTCCCTCTCTCATGTGTTACGCATGTTATTTTTAAATATCTCTCACGTTATGCGAGTCACGCATTTTTGTTGGGCTCTTCCGGTCCGTGGAGTGTACCTGAGAGCCCCTTCGAGCTCCCGGTGATCTAGGGAAGAGCGGGGCAAAACGGACCAGTGTAAATTTTGTTTTTATTTAAAAATTAAATTTTATTTTATTTAAAAACATGACACATGTCCGTTTTGCCCCACTGTTCTTAATTAACCGTAAGCGATATCTCAGCTATGTTATTATACAAGCTCCACGGATCGATGATTTCCAACGGTCCGAGGTCACCGGGATCCCTGTTCAGCAAAAGCTCACGTTCACACCCCCCCCCCCCTCACCCACTCATCTGTTAAGCATGTTATTTTTAAATATCTCTCACGTTATGCGAGTCACGAATTTTTGTTGGGCTCTTCCGGTCCGTGGAGTGTACCTGAGAGCCCCCTCGAGCTCCCGGTGATCTAGGGAAGATCGGGGCAAAACGGACCAGTGTAAATTTTCTTTTATTTAAAAATTAAATTTTATTTTATTTAAAAACAAGACACATGTCCGTTTTGCCCCTCTGTTCTTAATTAACCGCAAGCGATATCTCAGCTATCGCAAAAGCTCACGTCTACACCCAAAATATACCGGCAAAATATGACTCACGTTATGCGAGTCACGAATTTTGATTCGGCTCTTCTGGTCTGCGAGGCGTACCTGAGAGCATCCTCCACGTCACGGCGATTTAGGGAAGAGTGGGGCAAAATGGACCACTATGCATTTTTTGTACGGGACATACTAGACACGGGTCCATTTTGTCCCACAGTTCTTAGTTAACCCGCAGCACAGCTACGTCATCACAAGCTGCACGGGATCCCCGTGCGGCAAAAGCTCACGTTCACAAGCCTCTCCACCCCCCGGCGTTACACATGTTATTTTTAAAAATATCTCTCATGTTATGCAAGTCACGAATTTTTTTTCGACGCTTCCGGTCCGTGCAGTTTACCTGAGAGCTCTCTCGAGTTCCCGGCGATCTATAGAAGAGCGGGGCAAAACGGACCACGATAAATTTTCTATGGTACACAAAGAACAAGACACGGTTTCGTTTTACCCCACTGTTCTTAATTAACCCGTGGCGATAGCTCAGCTGTTATTATGAGCTCCACGAACGGATGATTTCCAAGTGTCCGTGGTCGCCGAGATCGCCGTCCGGCAAAAGCTCACGATCACAACCCCCTCCCCCCGTTACGGATATTATTTTTAAATATCTCTCATATTATGCAAGTCATGAATTTTTATTTGGCTCTTCCGGTCCGTGGAGTTTACCTGAGAGCTCTCTCGAGTTCCCGGCGATCTATAGAAGAGCGGGGCAAAACGGACCACTGTACATTTTCTACGGGACATAAAAAAACAAGACCTGGGTCCATTTTGCCCCCCTACATATTAAAATTAATATTTTTTACTCGAGTACATTTTCGGTTTGCTTCATGCAATCCAAAAACCTACGAAGATGTCAAATTCGGAGCCTCCAACGACGTCGAGAAAATAAGTAAATATAGAAACAGGGGGGCCGAAGTGGAAAGGGCGGCGGAGGGGCGGGTGAGCGAAGTGGCCGGAAACGAGCATCTGCAAGTTCGATCGTCGCCTCGTCGCGACGGGTAAAGGCGAGAAGTCCGCGTAAAACGGAACTGGAACAAAAAGCCACCGAAGAAAGAAGCTCGAGTCGGGCGTGGGTGTCGAGAAACTAATCGAAAGCCCAGATGCGAGATTTTATCGTTAAGTGTACGGGGGGGTGAGCCGGGGGGGGGGCGTGGGGGACTTCGAGATTTAATGCGCGGAGCCGAGAGTGTCGGGCGTAATAGTCCAGGGGCACGGAAATTGCACTCCGCTTGATCTCGATTAAATTCGCTATTTCCATTTTACTCGTCGGCCCAGTTGCGAGAGCGATGAAAGAAGAAAAAAAAGAAGGTCGTTTTATAATTACGATCGCGAGCCGCTGCTCGCGGTCCGTTGCGAGGGTGCGAGAGAGCGGCAAGGGCGAATCGGGACGGACAAACCAGAGTATAAATACAATGCTCGCTGTACGATTACTCGTGTATTTTTTTCCCAGCTCGATTAAGGCGATATATTGTTTACGCGCTCGGAAACCAATTACGCCCGGTTCTGTCGCGCCCGCGGCGGTGAAAAATCATCGGGCTACGCGCCACACCGACTCGGAAGAACTATAGCTATATATAGTGTGCATACAAAATATTCCCTACAACCCCGCGAGCTCTGACATAATCTGCGAATAAGCTTAGAGCGCCATTTCTCGCGGATGAGCGAGTTGCGAGACCTGCTGCAACATATCTACATACTTGCTACAACATATATATATATATATATGTATATATAGGGAAGAGCGGGGCAAAATGGGGCAACGGGGCAAAACGGGGTTTTTGGGAAAAACTAAATTTTCCTATCATTTTTGGATTGGACAAGGTGGCAAAACGGGGCAGAAAAGCCCGATGCATCGATGGGGCGAATTCGGGCATCCAACAATTATTGGAAAATGACGTTTTGCCCCATGCCCCGTTTTGACCCGCTGCCCCATTTTGCCCCGCTCTACCCTATATATACATATATATTTATGTATGTGTAGTTGGCATGTAGATGTTACACCGGTCGGAGGAGCGTCCTACTGCCGACGCGATTAATTTATAGTACAGTATGATAACTCGGTCGTGACGGCCAACGTGAGACTGCGAGAGACTCGACAGAACCGTGGTTATATGCGCCGAGTGCGCGGGAGGAATATCTCGAACGCTCGGAACCAGGCACGTCTTCTCGTTTGATAATTCGCCGAGAGTTTGCTGTCTCTTGGAGATTTTCGGTACGGTTAGGAGGATACACACGCGCCCGGTGGATGTTCCCATTTACCCGGACGTACGAACGGGGCCGAGATTTTCGCAATTTTCCGTCCGGTTTATATACATGCGTTTCGTATATATATATCTCGCTGTATGCGGGTGGCGGAGGATATAATGCAACGGTGAAAATTTTGGCGAGGAAAATCATTCGGAAATTCCGGTGAAGAGGGATGAGAGTGAACTATATTTAGGCGCGATGGAGAGAGTCGTAGTTGCTCGCGAGCGGAACCGAGGGCCGGAAGATATACCGTGGCATAATAGTGATTTACGATACTAGTGCGGTTAAAACTTTTTCTGACGAGTGTTGCAATCATGCGGGTTCGAAGATAGTTTTTCGCACGAGTTTTGTACGAAATTTTACTTCACAAGGTGCGAAAATAGAGGTTTTACGCACGTGTGCATAAAACTGCCATTTTCGCACCGAGTGTAATAAAACTGTACCGACGGAGAGACACCGGGGAAATAAAATCGTAATAATGTTCTCGAAATTCTCAGCTCACCGATGCTCGTCTTCTCGTTTGATGATTCGCCGACAGTTTGCTGGCTCTTGGGGATTTTCGGTACGGTCAGGAAGAGAGATACACATGCGCGCCAGGATGTTCCCATTTACCCGGACGTACGAACGTGGCCGAGATTTTCGCAATTTTCCGTCCGATTTATGTACACGCATTTTGTATATATATATACATATATATGTATATTTAACTGTATGCGGGTGGCGGAGAATATAATGCAACGGCGAGATTTTTGGCCAGGGAATCTTTCGGAAATTCCGGCGAAGAGGGATGAGAGTGAGGTATATTTAGGCGCGGCGAAGAGAGTCATCCCTGCCCGCAGGCGGAACGGGCCGAAGGGCCGGAAGACGTACCGTGGCATAAAATTGTATTTACCGACCGAGAAACACGGGGGAAATAAAATCGTAAAGATTTTCTCGAACGGGACGATGTCGCGATAATGACGCGAGTCTCCCGATTCTTAGCTCGGTTACTGATGCTTGACTCCGGTGAAGTATGTATATTGCCTCTACGTATATATATATATACATATATGTATACATAGTATAGTGGTGCGCAAAAGAACGGAGAAGCAATAACACGCGGGAGAAGCGGCAGAGGCAGCAACATCGAGCGCCATAGCTTCCGAGCGGACGCTCGGTTGCTTGAGCAACTCGCTTATTTTCACACTGTGACTCAAGCCTCGTATTTATAAATCTCATCTGCTGTTCCTTCTCTCTTTCTACTTTCGCGAACTAACGTCGCGTTTTCTTAATACCGACGTGCGAGGAACTCGAGCGATTACACAAATTTCGTATCAAAATGTAGGCAGAAAAAAAAGAACATTTTAATAAACGAAGCTAAGCAGCTACAGCGTAATCTGAACTAGCCCTTTGAAGCACGGTTTATGACGGAAGATACACCTCTTTGAATTTAGAAAAATGCATTAATAACCAAACGATGTATTTAAAATTACATGCTTGTAAAAAAAAAAAATGAAGAGAAAAAAAAATTATGTTAGTTTAATCTCACATCCACTTGACCACAATAATTATCGAGACGAGTTTTTTTTTGTTATTTTCCCATAAATCAGAAAAGCGGTGAAAAATATTTGGGCGAGAATATCTTCAGCCGCGGGCTTCGACGAAGCTGACCGTTCACGGAACGCCCGGTATAGTTTTTTTTTTTAACTACCCAGCCAGCTTTGCCGTGAAGGATTCCAGACTCGAGGGTGTAAGCGACCGAAAAGTCTGACTTCTTCGTTGGATACCTCGAGCGTGACACGCCTCGATTGCCGACGGCCCGAACGACCTCGAGGGGTTGCAGGACTAATACGCGCCGGTGCGAGAATAAGCGAGACAAAAAAAAAAGAATCGTTCTGGTCGCAGGTTCTTCGAGGGGCGCGCACAAGTGAGCCACGAAACTCGATTCCCCTCTCGCAAACACGGCTCGCTCATGGTCCGTCCTCCCCCCTCCCCTCGGGTCCCCCTCGTGGAATCGCCTCAGGTGCGTTGGCCCAAGCCAACAGGTTCCATTCATTCCTCCGGGGCATAATACCGAGCTGCGCTATTCAACGTTGCACGGCCAGCGTAAGAATACCTACACGGATGAGCGAAGGGCCGAGGGGGCCCCCGATGGGCGCTTAACGATATCTCGAACCCATCGAACGTCAACTCCGGAGCCTCGAGGGGAATGACGAGAATCGAAGGAAAAAAAAAAAAAAAAAAAATACAGACCCACATGCGGAGAGGCAGGCGAGGGAAAACATTGACTCCGAGCACCAGAAACCTGCCGGATGAAGGGGGGGAGGGGTGAAGGGGGAAGGACGGTGAAAAAATAATTTTCCCACGAGAAATCCCTGGGACGAAAAGAAAACAACTATCGGTCGAAGAAAAGTATGGGAGGGAGTTTTACACTGTCGATTGTATCGGGAATAAATCGTGTTGTCGGTTCGAGTGAGAGGAATCATGCTGGTAGATTGTGTTACCGACTGTCGGTGGGGCTAAGGGAGGACGATTCTATGCTGGTACCGGCGATTGATATCTCGATCGAATTTGGCCGTGCGAACGTTTGGAGATTTTTTTTAAGCCTTAAGACGCTAATACGAAAACTTTGATGCAAAAAAACAAAGCGTGACCAACGGTAGCCACGCGGACGTCGTGAACGTATCTACGACAAATATATGTAATGTGATTTCAACGTTTGCCGAGAACGATTGGGTTCTTGGGCTGTTGATATTATCTCTACAGTCTATAGACACAGTGTCGGCGATGGGCTACTAATGTTTGCGGTTTACAAACGTATCAACGATAATCCTGTGATCTCCGACGATTATCCGGCACTCCCGACGACGTCATTAAGCAATTGTGGTCATTAGTCAGATAATCGCGAGTAACCGTGTAATAAAAAATCGTCTGTTTCATTGGCGTATTTTTTTATCTATTTTAAACATAAAAACAATTATTTTTAATTTATGTTTATTTATTCTTTATTTTTTGGTTAATTATTTTTTTAAAGTCGGTATATTTTTTCTACGCTGCTCAAACAGGTCGAGAAGAGATTGCGGAATCGAGTCGATGTTTATTTTAATGATAATCAGCTAACGGGCGTGTGCGAGGGGAGGGGGAAGGGAAGTATTTCGAAATGTTGGCTCGAACGCTGTGTACGGAGATATTTCGATGCGTCGCATCCTCGAGGTTTTATGGTTAACGGCAGTTTCAGCCTTTTCTTCGTTCGACGACGAACTCTCCGTGTCTCTGCCTCTCTCTAATCAACGAATGGAAATATATATATCGCGCGTCGTGAGTTGACTCCGGGATGAAGATATTCGTCGGAGGAGCTCCGTGGAGAGGAAGCGTTCGGCGCCACCTCTTACGCTGCAGAGGTCGCTTACCCTCGAGCCAACCGTCTGTTATTAGCCTGCGATTCTTTCACGCTCGAGCACCGTTATTAACGCTGAAGAAAGACGAAGACGCATTCGTCGCTCGAAAAAATAAAAAAATAAAGATTTTTCAAAAATTAAATTAAGCTGCTTCCACTTTGAGAATAATATTAGTGAGATCATTAGCGAAAGATAATTCAAAGATTTATGCATTTTTTTCCGGGAATTCGAAATTTTCAACAACTGAGCCTCTCGAAGATCCACACAAATTTTTTTAAGTTCTTCGTTCTATTTTTGTTTCAATTTTTTTTTTAAAGCGTAACACGTGATAGTCCAAATGAAAAGTGCGTTTCGTGCTAGGTCTGTCTATTTCCCTTCGGTGGCTCGACTCGAGCGTTGGCCTCTTCTATCGCTGGTCGTAAAGTAATCGGAAACCGAATAGGGCTCTCCCCCGACTGTGTTCGTCCCGTGGGTGAGCGTCTCAACGACCCGGTACATGTTCCGACTGCAGTTCGAATTGTGTATACTGCGGGACACGCGTTGAGCACATGCTGGCGTTTATGCGCCACGCCACTTCTCGCTTTCGGTCTGCAGGCAAGTTCGAGCGAACCGCAGTCCCGCGAGTATGTTCATCAAAGCAATTTCAAGAGTTTTCGAGACGACGAGAGCCAAAGGAGGGCTTCTGTGCCTCGCATCTCGCGCAATTAAAGTTTCTTCTTTTTATTGTCCTTCGTTGATTTTTTTTTAATCGTCTCAGTGGCTTGCAACTTCCGGTGCATATTTCATTCTTTTCTATACACTCAAAAAATAGATACTAAGTTCTTTTGTTACTATTTATGAGGTCCTAAAAAATGTTCAGATGCTATTTAAATAGTTTGTAAATTTTAAGTTACAGCAAATGTAGCTTAATAAAATGCCAAGTGTAAGATTGAGTATTAAATATTGGGACGAGAGGTGTTTCGATGGACGACACAGATGAGAAAACTTTATTAAATGCTATTACAATTCCTTCTTTTTATTTTTCTTCGTTATTTTTTTAAGGCGTCTCAGTGTCTTGCAAATTCCGGCGCACATCTCGATATTTTCCGTCCACTCAAAAGATAAATAATAAGTTTTTTTGTACTATCTAAAAGTTCCTAAAAAATATTCAGATGATATTTAAATAGTTCGTAAATTTGAAGTTATAGCAAATATAACTTAGGAAAATGCCAAGTGTAAGAGATCAAGGATTAAATATTGAGACGAGAGGTGTTTCGATGGACGACGCAGAGGAGAAAACGTTAACCCGAGAAGTCGAACCAATCCCGCGGGAGAAACTCTTTAAACGCGTTATGCTTAACGGGAGTCCCAGTCCCCTCGGCCCTTTATCCTGATGCTCGCCCCGGCGTCGCTTCTGCTCGAAGATGAGCACCAAAGATAGAATACTTGGGCGTGTCCCGTGGCTCTCCGGGGGAGCGGAGAGGAAGGCTCTGCGGGCCCTCGAGTCTCGGCAGGGGCCACACCGAAAACCGAGGGGCCCTTGCAGCCAACGACCAGGGACGGGCGAGATCGCACAGTGCGGCGTCCTTATGGACGATCACCATTTCAATCACTCGCAACTTCGAAACTTTTTTTCTACTTTCGAGCAAAAAAATGTATGTTAAAAAGAATGAAGAAAAAAAATGTTTTAACGTAATATTATAAATATGAAATATCTCGCGAGTTCAAAATCGACAGTAGGATTTGCGAAGTTTCACTCCACATGAAACGAAAAGATGGAACGAATAAATAATAAGTTTTTTTACTATCTAAAAGGTCCCCAAAGAAATATTCTGATGCTATTTAAATAGTTTGTAAATTTTAAGTTGTAGCAAATGTAACTTAGGAAAATGCCAAGTGATAATTAGACTACAAAAAAAAATGCAATTTTATGAATATTAAATATCCCTCGAGTTCCGAATAGACCGAAGGATCGGCGAGGTTTCACTCCACATAAAAGGGGAAGATGGGAACGAAAAAATAAAAAAAATAGAAGTAATGAAAAAAATAAGACAAAGATGAGTGGAGAGAAGGCTCCTTTCACCTCCCACCGCGAGAAAACATCGGCGCACGTTGCTCTGCGGATGGAACGGAGAGCACAGGAGCGAGAAAGCCGCTCCGCGACTGTGGCTGCTGCGGCACGAGCTGACGGAGCCGTGCGCGATGCTGTACCGTGTATATATGTATATATATATAAATCGTGTAGTGCTGCGCGCTACAGTACTGTGTACGTACAGTCGTTGTAAACTCTGCGGCGTGCGAGCGCATGGCGAACGGCGGCGGCGGCGAAGCGCGCGGGAGAGAGAGAACGGGTCAGCCCGGTCATCGGCCCCCACGACGACGAGAGCCAGCCCTTCGGAGGGCGGAGGGACGTGTGCTCCGTTCGTCGTCATCGCCGTCGACTCGCGCCGCTGGCGCGACCGTGGTCCACGCCACACGTGCGCCGATACGTGTGCACGATCCCTCGATCGACGGCTCGGCTTCACACAAGAATCGTGAGATTTCCGGTTCGACTCTCACATTGATAAACAATTAAAATAAAATCGCGCTTTAGGATAATTATAAACTGTAATTTTTTTTATTTACGCTATTTCTTTTCGTGTTTTTTCTTGTTTGAGAGAAAAAAAGAAAAATTAAGATGTAACTGGAAACAACGTGGCTGTCGAACAAAAAAAATTATCGCAGTCAACTTCGCTTGATTTACGAGAGCCCTTCCGAGGGCGGAGGGATGCGAGCTCGTTCGTCGTCATCGTCGACCACTTGCCCGATCGTGGTCCACGCCACACGCACATACGTGTAGGCGATCCTCTCGATCGACGGAAGAATCGTGAGATTTCCGGTTCGATTGTTGCATTGATAGACAATTAAAATAAAATCATGCGTTAGGATAATTACACTGATTTTTTAAATCTCCGCATTTTCTTTTTTTCAATCACAAGATCGGGGTCGATAACTTTTTTTAGGCAAAGGACATATCGAGCTTTCACTGAGCGAAGCCGAAGAAATTGAAAAATCAAGAGACGTTTACAGATAGATTGATTTCGCGCGCAAATCGTGAGATTTTCGGTTTGATTATTACATTAATAAGCAGTTAAAATAAAATCATCCGTTAGGATAATTACACTGATTTTTTTTTATTTCCGCAATTTTTTTCGTCAACCACAAGAATCCGAAGAAAAAAAAATTAACATATAGATAACTGGAAAAAAGTGACCGTCGAACAAAAAGATTATCATATCCAACGGTGCGCATTTTATGAGTCTCTTTGGCATGTCCTTTTATGAATATATCGTTTACGACGGTAGGGTCGTGGAGGTGGAAGCGCGCGCTACGATTGAGTAGGTATCAAGGAGTCGGGCGATCCGGCGACGCGCGGGACACGGCAGTGCGTTCGACCGGTGCAGTCACGAGTCAGGCGCGTTGCGGCATTCCCTTATTTAGAAGCGAAGAGAAACGTCTACCGGTCTGTATGCGAGCCGGATAAGACCGAAGGACCGATAAATATCTCTCGGTCTACTCGGGAGAAAGAAATAAAGAGAGTACACAACTTATTCTCGTCTCAATGGTTGAGAACACGAAAAATCAGCTGTTCGCGGCCGGAAAGCGTTTTTCCCGATCGACCTATACTGTAAAACAAATCGTATGAAATTTAATGTGTTGGTACTGAAGGTTTTTACGCATAAACGGGTATGTTAAATTTTAGGTATAATTGTGATGAAAAATTAACTTGCACTATATTAAAAACTTTAGAAATACTTTACTTTTAATAATACACTTTCATTTGACTATTATAGTAGTTTAAATCCAATAATTTACTTTAATTTCACTGTGAACGTCCATTAATTTTTCGTCACGATTATACATTAAATTTAATGTGCCAATTTTCGCATAAAAACTTCCATTCCGGTACATTCAATTTTCATATTTTTTAAAAGATTTAAAGAGAGAAAGAAATGACGAGAGTACACAACTTGTTCTCATCTCAATTGTTGAGAGCACGAAAAATCGCCGCCTGAAAGCGTTTTTCCCGATCGACCTACACTGTAAAAAAATTCGTATAAAATGTAATGTTCTGGTACTGAAAGTATGCATAAAAACGTATAAACTGGTATATTAAGTTTCATGTACAATTGTGATGAAAAATTAACGTACAGTATATTTAAAACTTTAGAAATACTTTACTTTTAATAATTCTCTTTGATTCTACTACAAAACTACTTCAAATCCAATAATTTACTATAATTTCACTGTAAAAGTCCATTAATTGCTCATCACAATTATACATTAAATTGAATGTACCAGGTTTTGTATAGAAACTTCCGTTCCGGTGCATTCAATTTACAACTTTTTTTTTTTAATAGTGAAGGCGAACGGCAAAAACGCATTCTGCGACCCTAATACATTTATGATTACGGATTTTCCCAGCATGTCTGAATTTCGGAGAACCCGAAAGAAATTGTACCCTGAAAGACGAGGACGGTGAAAGGAAAATACCGGAGAAAATTGTCCTATTATCGTCATTATTTTTTTGTAATGAAACCCCGAGTCGAGATTCGGTGAGCCAGAGGCTCGTGAACTCCTCATGTGAGTAATGTAACGTCGAGGCCCGAAGCGTGAGGCGTTTACCGAACAGCTTTTTTTCTTCGTCGGCCCCGATTTTCTGTACGGCGAGCGATGAATTTCAATGACTCTACGCGTCCGACTGACGTCTTACGTTTGCATACACATACGTGAGAAACATCTACGAGACTCCTGTTTGGCCCTCGGCACTATCGGGCTTAGTAACGAGAATATTAAAATTAAGTTATTTTAAAAAATATTTAAAAAAAAATAATAATAATACTAATAAAAAGATACCAGGCCTCGGAATGTAAAAAAGGTTTGCACGTTCAAAAAACGTTTCTTGTCTACAATCAGCTACAATTTGTAACTTGTTAATATAAAAAAAAATCGATCAGCAAACCGTACTTTTAACTTTAAAAAAGAGTTAAAAAAAAAGAAAAAATTGTGATCGCTTGCAGGCAGGAAATGTGTGGTAAATGTACGAAACATTTTTCTTTTTTTTTTCTTTAAAACCGCGCAGCCCTGGGGCGTTATCGGTTGCTCGGGCCGAGTCGCGGAGCGATAGTCAATAATAAATTGCCGCGGCTCGCCTATCCGCGACTGATAATCGTATATCGAACGCCTTCGCTGGCGGGCGCATCAGAGAGGGTCATCTATGAATTTACACGAGGATCGACCGTTAAATAACAGGGGGCGCCGAGACGTACATAAATTAATGAACGAAGCGAACGTGGCTCGCGTCCTTTTGGTAATTTAGAGCAGTCGATGAAACGAGTCGGAGCAGAGCTTGCAATCGAACTCTGGACGAAAACCCATAAGCCATTCGATGACGGGAAACAATTGCGTACGATTGAGTCGTCGATCATTCGGAATGATTTTGTGCCAGATCGGTGATCCGTGGCGAATCCACTAGAGGGACGAGTGCGCAACGACGAAAACTCACAGAATCGCGCAGCCGTTGCGATTCTATACGAGAGACAAACGCAGCTTAGGACAAAGCTGAAGAACAAGACGAAATGTGAGGATGAAGAAGAATAAAAAGAAAAAACAAACGAAGAAGCAACGAGCAAGAATTCATTCAGCCTCGTTAATATTAATTTCAGGCTGTGCCGGTTGGGTTCAAGAAGGTTGTGGTGGCGTGTACGTGGACGGAATACGAGAGTCACGATCTCGATTACGTGGTAACGAGTACGTATGCAAGTTACACTCGTACTCCCATGCGGTATGTGAATTTCTTTCGTGGATTCGTACGAAAAATTAAAAATTAAAAATTAAAAATTAAAAATTAAAAATTAAAAATTAAAAATTAAAAATTAAAAATTAAAAATTAAAAATTAAAAATTAAAAATTAAAAATTAAAAATTAAAAATTAAAAATTAAAAATTAAAAATTAAAAATTAAAAATTAAAAATTAAAAATTAAAAATTAAAAATTAACTGTAATGTACGAATGCGATTTAAATTTTATCTGCATAAAGCGTCGGCGCAGCCGCGCGATTCGATTTGTCATTTGTTCGACGAGAGTCCCACAAAGAAAAAAGAAAAAAAAAATGCAAAGCTAAATAGTAATAATAACTCGGCAGTGAAATGTATCCGAAGCGTGCCGAGCCGCTGGCCGGAGTACATTCGAGTCGAAGAGGATCGTCGAAGAGGCGTACGTACCGGTCGAGAAAACGTAAAGAGATATTCGAGGTCTCTCGGGGCGCAACGGTGCTCGCCGCCTACTCTCGAGCATCCATTCACGTCCTCATATTGTTAGCGAGAAAAGAGGGGCGCTTCGACGAGCGAGGACGATAGCCGAAGAGTATCATCGCTCTCCGGGCCTTGCGGATGCACGTCGTATAACCCACGGGGAACTCTCGTTGAAGAGAAAGAAAGGAGAAGAAAAAACGAACTTCAAAAAGAAAAAGAAGAAAAAAATTGAAAAGGAACGAGACAGAGAGTATCGCGCGCGCGTTCTCCGGCTATATCCTTTTAGGGCAAACTTGGCGGCATCGGTCGAGAAGTCCCGTCGTGACTCTCTTCCATTTACCAATAAAACACAGACGCACAGGTACGAGGTCGGCCGAATTTACACGCGAACACCGATGCACACGAGTGACCGGGTAATTTCCTCACATACCTCGCATTTTACGAGCGATGCGTTATTTTTTTCAACCTCTCGGCGACGCGAATGGCTTTCGTAATTAGCGGTAAAAAAAATATTCGCGACTATCTATGTACATTGGACGAATAACATTTTTCATTGAGCGCACGCGACTTCGATTCGATAAATTTACGTAAATTAGTGAACTAACGTTCACTATTTAATGAAATTGTAAATTTGACGAACCGGACTGGGAGTTTTTATGCAAAAACTGTACGTTAAATTTAATGTACAATTGTCATGAAAAATTAATGGACTTTTCAAGTGAAATTAAAGTAAATTATTAAGAGTAAAGTACTTTTATAGTACAATTAAAGTGAATTATTGAAAATTAAGTATTTGCAAAGTTCGTAATATACTGTACGTTAATTTTTTGTCACAATTGTACATGAAATTCAATATACCAGTTTACAAATTTTTTTTACACTGTTTATAGAATCCTAGTATTAAATTTTTATCGACTTTGCTTTTTTATTAAAAAAAAAAAAAAAAAAAAAAAATTAACTTTCATTACTCTATTAGTAGATTTTTCTTTTATTTGCGCTACAAGTCAGCATGCGCCGGTGTTATTCTCACGTGGAGACAAACACGGTAGGCGGGTAACGATGAACTCAGGCGGGCACGAGAATGGGCCGAGTGGCGAACGTTTTCAGGACGGTTGGTGCACGATTCTCTCGGCGAGATCTCGCGCCCGTTCGTGCAGGCTGTTTCTCGAGTTCGCGGGAAAAATCGCTGTCCCTCCGTGCGCGTGTCTCCGCGCGCAGACGAGTTAGCGGCTCGGGGAAGTAGAAAACGGTGCCGATGTACGCCGCCCACCGCGTACACACATTATCATGTCTTTCTTTAGCTCTCTCGCCTGCGTTCTCAAGAATCTCATTATCATCCTGACGGAATGGAGACAACGCGTGTTAACTGCACCCGACAATTACCAACGAATCCGTTGCGATATGTTCGCATACCTCGGCGTACAATGTAATGCGGTTTTGCGGGCGTCGATTGTGCCTCGCGCTGCGCACACGGTTTTGTAACGGGGCGCGTGGAAATGCGATCTTCTATAGGGAACGAGTCGCTAACGTGGGTTTCGAACAAACGGTACAGTTCGCAATTCATCGCATAAAAAAAAATATATATATATACTGTGCTCATGGTGGAAGACTTGGAATCCATCCCCCCTCCGGTCCTTCCCGCCACGACCCCCCTACACGCCCCTGCAAAGGGACTTAGGTTGAATTTTAAGACATTAGTTTCAACGTAAGATTTCTCTTGAGATCGAACTTGAGATAAAAGTTTGACCCGAACGTCATTGCGTGCCTACGATCTATCTTAAGTTAGGACGCGATTACTCCCTTAATTTGTATCTTAAATTCGAAATTGAGTTCAAACTTAATATTGAACTTAAGACAGATCTTAAGCACGGAATGAAGTTTGGGACAAACTTCGATCTCAAGAGCGATCCTAAGAACCTAGATTAGGCCGACTTAGAATATTTCAGTCTTGCCGGTGAGAGTGGGGAGGGGGTTTAGCTTCGCCGAACGGGGAGAGGCTCTTTGGATAATGAAGCTGACTGGTTTCCTTACAATAAGGGGGAAAAGGGTCACCTTCATAAAAAGGGACTGCCCTTTCCGTATAGTGACTCCGATTCTTGACACGGCCGCGAGACTTTTATATATTAATATATAATATTTATACATAAATATATAATATATATATTTATACATACATAATGCAGGTTTAGGAAACGGAAATTCGCTTTAAAATCGCACTACAATCTACAAAAAATATCCCCTCTGATATGATTGTACTTTCACAAAAACGTTGTCTACCCAAGTTCAGGTGAAATATATCGGTTATTTTTGTCTCCATTATCTTCGAAAAAATTTGTATCGAATTAACATTCCAACAAGGCAAATGGTGTGGAGTGGCCAATGACTGTGCCGCTCGGGCGTACACGCGGAAAGAACGGATCACGTACGGTGTACAGTGAGAAGGATGGAAATAGAGAACTCATGTTTGGTTAATACTCGGTTGCGCCCGAGAGTTCGCGCTCGTGGTCGTGGACGGGACGAGGACTACGCGCGGTGCACGAGCGATGCCGCGGAGCACCGTTGAGCCGCCGATGGTGCTGCTCGAGTACGGTGCGAGCGAGTAAGACGGTGAGCAGAGGCGAAGCCGGTCGTCGGCAAACTCGAGGAGAGCGTTGCGGCGGGCCTCGGCCGTTCACGAGAAGGAATGCGGCCGCGTTGGCCGGCGGCACGCGGGGCGGGGAGTGCGACGGACCGCGCGCAAGGCCGGGGAGAGGGCAAGCGAACGGGGTAACAGAGGAGAGAGAAGGAAAAAAAAAACGAGTTGCCGCTGTTTGGCCGGCAGTCAGTGAGTGAAGGGGGCCGAGGGTTCGGGGGGGTGGGAGGGGTCGAGGACCGACTCCTGCGCTTGACGTTGCTTTTGCTAGTCTTTTCCTCCGGACGATCACGCGGTCGGTACGAGACACGACGATATCCAGAGCTAAACGAACCAGCTTCGTTGCAATTCGGCAGTCGGTGTAACCGACGATGGCGAGTTGTGTCGACTTTAAGAAAATGTTCATTTTTTTTAAAACTGCTCCCGAGAGTATGGAGAAACGTCCTTAATTTTTGTCATAACACTGTAAAAATATGTGCCGTAAAAATGAATGAATGGCATTGGCAGCTTTTTTACAAAAACTGTTTCTGAAATTCTCAAACACATGTGCGTTGCGATTTTACATGGTATTTTAATTGTACACAAAAAAGTACATAATGTTCAATTAGTGTAAGTAATGAAAGCAAAGTTCAAGTTTCAGTACATTAAATTTCCAATTTATTTTTACGGTTTATTATTACTATACAATATGTCAAATAAATTTTAATTACGCGCTGCGTCAACTTGCCGACAAATTTCTTTTTTTTCAACTTGAATTCTACACCTGGTTTTGCTGTTCGCGAAAGAACGGAGAAACCTCCTTAATATTCGTCATTATTATTCTTACCTATACAAATCGAATTTACAAATTAAACCGCTAATTGATTCGTCTGTAAATGGAAATGTTGAATCTTAATCGACGAAAGGATGTTTCAAGGTCGAACGAAGAAAAAAGTCAAATAAATTGAATTCTTGAGAGCCACAAGAATAAACGAACTCGATAGAGTTCGGAGTTCTTTCCCCGCGTGCTCGACGTGTTACGAACTTACGGTTGTTATACCGGTTAATGCGGCGCGTCTCTGCGAGTTAAATCTTCGAAGAGTGACCACTTGGTCATCCTGTTATCGAGCGGAGGTGGATATGCACTCTGCGGTATGTACATGTGCAGTGGGCTTCGTTGATGGAGAAATTACAGCAGACCCCGGTGAGAGGTTGTAGGAGTCGTTTCCTCGGGGCGACTACTGGGCAGGATGCGTCGGAAGAGCGAGCCAAGAATTCGCCGTTGCGATGAGTCGAGAGTGAGAGGAGGAGAAGGGGGGGGGGATCGAGATTGAGATTTCGAACCGTCGAACCTGCAACGACGCCGATGAGCGACGAGTTTTATCGTTCTCTAAAACTTATTCGCCGCGACGTTGACACGTTTCGAAAGGACAATCGAACGAGACATCGAGCATTGACTGTACGCGATGAGAAGAGTCTGTGTAGTCTAGTGCACTATGAGCGCCCGACGGCGAGTTCTATTCGCGCCACTAGGTCATCGAGAAAACTCGGTACCCTCTAGTCGATGGACGAAAGCCCGCCTCGCGCCAGATCCCAACTCATCTAAATAGAACCCTTGGACGGGTCCGAGCCATTGTTCGAAGTCATCGCGGCCGCCCGAATGGAAACATCACCTATGGACTAATTTTTTTACTCCCCGTTTCGCTTCCCGACTTCTAGAGAGTGAATTGGGCTGAAGCACGATCGCGTCAGTTCCCAACTTATCTAAATAGAACCCTTGGACGGGTCCGAGCCATTGTTCGAAGTCATCGCGACCGCACAAATGGAGACATCGCCGTAAAAAAATTAGTCTATGGATGCGTGGACGCAATTTTAACTCCATTTTTCTGTACCCAAGTTCTATCAAGTGAATTTACCTTATATTAATTATTATTTTTATATATATAAATTATATTAATAATATGATTTATTATATTGTAACGATCGAGCGAATGAATAACACGCGTATTTAGTTTGGGGGCGGATATTATTAGTACAATCGCATCTAAATATCCCGAGCATGAACTGTCACACGTCTGTTCGGTCCGACGTGTCAGTCCAGACTGTCTAACATGACGATCGATCTCATATTGATCGTCCGTTCGTTCGTCTAATGTCAAACCTAACTAATACCGTGTGTCTTAACGAATAGTCAGCTACGATATTCGTTACAATATTAATAATGTAATTTATTATATTAATAATATAATTTATTATATTAATAATATAATTTATTATATTAATAATATAATTTATTATATTAATAATATAATTTATTATATTAAAATATTAATTCATTATATATAAGTATGAATTATATTAATTACTATTTTTACAGCTTGATTGAAGAAACGATGATTTTGAAATGCTCGTTCAGCCGTCTAGCTCGACGCAAAGTATAATCCCGGGAGCGGGATAATTACCGGCGAGTGTAATTGCATTTCGTCGAGACGGGGGGAAGGGGTGTCCCGTTAATTGTCACTAGGCAGGGAGAACAAGAGCAAAAGCTTGGACGATCAGTGAAGCGTGGAGGTGGCTGGCTAGGTTTCACGAGCACGTGGCGCGGTTGCCAATATGGGTGGAGCAGATAACAACGGCTCGTTCGCACGAACAGACGCACGAAGTGGAAAAATATTTACAAACAATTTTTAAAAATGCATCTCTCGAACGAATATCCAGAGTGCTCGAATTTCGTCCGGATATTCTCGAGGGAATTCTTCGAGCTGGACGAACAAGTTGCCCCGTACGCGAGACGCGAAGCTTAACTTAAAGAACAAAATCGTTTCCCTCGCTCGAATTTACAGTCCAAGTAATTATTTTTTATATTTTTATTTTCGTTCCCCGTGCATAATTAAAGAAAGTACACACGAGAATTACGATTCAGTGATCCGCGCTCTAACCCGTAAATATATGTACACTGCCACTTGTTGCACGAGGAGAAAGAAAAAAAAAATCGCGAGTGAACGCGCTCGGCCATACTTTCACCTCTCGGCCGTTTCGCTGAAGTGGCTTTCGAAATATACAGATGGAACGTGTGACCGATCGATCGTTCCTTCACGCTCGACGCATCGCTCTAATCTTCGGCTTGTTGATATTTCACTCCGCGAAACGCTCAAAGAAACCATTAGAAATTCTCGATTTCTGTGACGGATATTTACTATTCCGCGGGGACGAGTACTGTATTTTAACGGCGATGGTGTGCGACAAATGACGCAAGCCGAAGCTGAAACGAGTACTCGGGAACATTCGAAAACACTCGAAGTTCTGCCGTCCTCCGAGACAAGGAGATGATAATAATAATAATAGTTATAACATTAATACAGTAGAACCCCGATTAATCGGGGTCGGATTAACCAGGAAGCGGATTAACGTGCGTCTTCAGTGTGTTTTTTTTTGCTCGGAGCAAATTCTCTGAGTACTTAAAACAAAAAAGACTAGCTTACGTACTATTAATGGAAAAAAATGCAAAGCTTGACATTCTCGTTCACACTATTTAACAATTAAATGCAAGTTGTACCAAATGTCATTGTAACTAGTCAACATTAAGTTGTATCATTAGCCATTATTGACTTATATACTTTCGCTGTTTAGTTCGGATTAACCGGGATTTCGATTATCCGGGGACTCTTTGCTCACCAGCATCCCGGTTAATCGGGGTTCTACTGTAACATAGTGGCCGTTTTTTCCCCGGAAAAAAATTCCCTGACTTTTCACTGACGAATTAAACATTTTCCCTGACCAAACTTCTAACGACTTCTATTTTTTAAAATTAACAATACAAATGAAAATGCCTTTAATATTGAATATTTCAAAATTATTGTATTAATGTTTAATTCTATTTTTTTAAAATCTTCCTAATTTTTTTTAAGCCTCCCTTTAATGTCCTTTTTATTTATTTATAGAAGATTCGGGAATTGGTCAAGGAATTTACTTTTTCCCTGACCAATTTTGGAATTGCCTGACTTTTCACTGATTCCCTGACCACGATTCTTTTTCCCTGACTTTTCCCGGTTTTCCCTGACCGCGGCCACCATGTGTAATAATAATAATAGTTATAATATTACTAATAATAGTAATAATTAATAATTACTATATAGTAAATAATAATAGTAATAACTAATAATAGTAATATTACTAATAATAGTTTCCAAAATGGTGTTTTAATTGAAACGGACGAAATATTGGAAGAGCGATAAAAAAAATTAGCCAAGTTATTTCGATAATATTTTTAGCCAAAGTCGGAATTTTGGAATGCCCGGCACGAGTCTGTATGGACGGAAATCCATACAGACTATCGGGATTCCAGCGAGTGTTCGACCGCTGGTCAGTCGGCGGGTCGTAGAGATTTTATTGCCTAGAGAAATCTACGGTCCTAACGGGCTGTTTCTCTACACGCGACAAGGCCGTCGTCTGTCTCGGTTCGTATGGCTTCGACCGTCCGTGCCGCACATCGCAGCGGTCACTCGATATAACTCAAACCTCGTGGCCGCAGCGAAATTTTCGCCCGGTAATTTTCGCGAGCTCAATGAACTCGCGACGAGTGAAATATTCGCGCGAATTCCGCATTTTCTTTTTCCGTCGACGCACAAGAATTATACGTACGCGCGTTGGCTCGCTCGAGTGAAAAATTGCAAAATCGTTTCGATAAAAGCCCGAGGGTTCGAGTGTCGTCGTCGCACACTGACGCCAATTTCTGTCTTATTTATCTCTCAATGAAGCTCGCCCGTCGAATGTAAACTCGCACGACGGATTTCATGAAAGAAACGTGCGAAAACGGAAGAGAAACGAAAATAACCGTTTACTCGCGAGTCCCAAAGGTCATTCACGAGTCACCTAGATTGTTTTGACATCGATGTCTTCGAACTTCGACAAATCGTTTCTGCACTTACATTTTTTTTGTATTATTTATTTATTATTAACGTATACGAGACAAGCCCTTTCAACATCGATACACGTGTGCGAATAGTGTACAGTCATGGTGGCCGTTTTACCCCCAGAAAAAATGCCCAGCCATTTCCCTGACTAATTAACAAAATTTCCTGACCAAACTTCTAACGACTTACATATTTTTTAAATGCCTCATTATTGGATTAATGGTTAATTCCATTTATTGTTTCTTAATTTTTCTCAATTTTTTGTTTCAAGGCTTCCTTTTATGTACTTTTTATTTATTTATTATAGAAGGTTCGGCGACAATTTACTTTTTCCCTGACCAATTTTGAAAGTTCTTGACTTTTTCCGGTTTTCCCTGACCGCGGCCAGCATAACAGTGTGCACAACAATTATACAATGTTTTTCTTTTCTTTGTTTCTTTTTCTTTTCATTGTTTAGCGCTACAACTAAAGCCTAACTAACATTCTCGAGACGCAGTTCTGTAAAGCGTATCATTCAAGTCGAGCCATGTTTCGGTTAGCACGAGCTCATCATACTCTTCTCATAACCTGTACCCAAGAAATCGCTCGAGTTATTCTGAGGTTGAAATTAATGAGATTTTGAAGCAACACGTCTTTGTCCGGGGTGGTAAAGAATACCGTTATATCTCGACAACTCGGTTATCAGCTGTTAGCTCGGTTGACCCGTCGCTCGGGAGTCCTCGACGCGACGCGACATCTTCCAACTGGCTGCTCCTACGAGAGCGCAAACTCTGATGCTAACATAGAAACGAGTTCCGAGCCTCGAAAACACCTTGCCCAGGGATTACTCGTGTGGGCGCATTACATTTCGTGTTTACCGAGCAAACAGCCTCCTGCCTCGGAGTGAATACCAGCGAGACCCCCCCCCCCCCATGCGTCTATATATAGTACACGTCGTATACCAATCCTACCATTAGGCACACCGAAAAATGTTGCAGAGTCCTCAACGTTAGCCGATGTTCTCAGAATCGTATCGAATGTCCTGTTTCTTTAGATAAAGATCGAGCGGTTTATTAAATTTTATAAATTGCGTGTATAACAATTAAACGGTTTATTAAATTTTATAAATTGCGTGTATAACAATTAATCGGGCGGCTCGGATCCGAGAAAGGAAGGCGGCCGAGCGGGCGTCCGGTGCCGGGGTTCTCGCGCGCAACCCGTGGAGCGAGAGAGAGAGCTCTATATACGCTACACCGCAAGAGAGCCCCTGTTGCGCGTTGCACGTGACACACGCGGCTGGCGAGGCCAAGGTTCGCCGCGGAGGCCGACGCACGGACCCGCGCTCGTCTCCGAGCGCCGAGGCAGGCTGGAGCGACCTTGTCCAAACTCAATGCTGGAGCTCTATCAACACGTCGGGATCAGCAGCGAAAAATATTTTACTCCAGACCGGATTCACGTTTTTTTTTCATTTCTACTATATTCCGGCGGACGACGACGCGAGCGGAGGTTACTATATCGTTCGCGAAACTTATCTCCGACGTCGATTCTACGAGGATTATTTACAACACCGAAGGCGAGAAGGGCCTTCCGATGTCAAGATGGCAGACACTCGGTAGAGCCGGTTTTATCGCGTTGCCAGTTGCCAGGCGAAAATTTGTAATTTGATTCTCACGATAAATCGATCGAATTTAAAAAAATTTCTGCGCTTACCCTCATCCAGTAGTCGTTCCACGTGTATGAAGACATTCGGCAAGGCTGCGAGTTGCTTCCTGTCTTTGAGTAACTGTGACAGGTAGTCCGCTATACTTTGCGTCGTCGTGTTGGTATTATCACACATTTTGAACGGGCGTCGCTAACGAACCGTTGCAAGTTATATATATATATATATATAAATATATATATATGATTTTTTATGCAAGTTCGATAACGAGAAATGCTCTTCGTTAGATCGCAAAGAGACTAACTCCTTTTGTTTTTGGCTTATGTTGTTCGATCGTCTGTCACTGTTTCCTCATTACCCGAGTCACCGCGAGTACGTATATATCGTATATAGATACTCCTCTTTAAATTAGTGTAATCGGCAATAACGGAGCTCGCTTTTGCGCGACGATCATACGTGCGCGCTGGCTCGCGTTTATCGCTCCCGTTGCCCGTGTCGATTGTTATTTAACGTACGATAAAACTCTACTCTATACGTTTGTTTTTTTTTTCTTTTAATATACGTCTCTATCTCCGGTCGAATCGCGTCGTACTTGTTGTTGTCTTTCCCGTTTTTTTTTCTTTTTCGTTCCGTGTTCCAATGCGTCTTGAAAACTCGAAACTTAAAAAACGCGCACGCACTACAGGACTCTCGGCTCGCTACTGAGCTGATCCGCGCGTGCTCGCTCGTTCCAACCGTTCACCGGACTGGGACTCGCGCATGCGCAGTCGGGGATCAGCGCGAATACGATGCGCCGAGCGCAGCTCCTCCACCATGCTTCCCGCCCACTACCATATACGGCCTCCGCATACGCGCGAGCATCGAGATACCGCGCCATACCACCAGCCGCATGGGACATACCTCTTTTTTCTCACTTCATTCTCTACGTCCTCTCGCTCGTCTACTGCGTTTAACGTACTGCATTCTACGTGCGCACACGCAATGCTTCGGGGCGGTGTGAGAAAAACTCGTTCGTACGTACGAACGCACGGAGTCGAAGTGTTGCACGAAATCCGCTGGAGTATATGGACAAACTCGCTGCCTCACACATTAACAGTCACATTTATAGTCCAGCGCTATATACTGTGCAGAATGCACTGTGCGTTATCCAGAATTCTATAGACGACAGGACTGACTTTCACATGTGCTTTAGTCACACCAGAATCTTATTGCATCTTTGTGTTTACAGCGATTCAGTACATTTTATTGAAGTCGTTGCAATACGATTCAACGCTTCCCTTCGCTGCAGTCGTATGCTTTCTAGAATGCGGGGAGGATATTCGTTGGAAATACCATATACAGTTCGATGGGATTTATTATGGGCTATGTTAATTTAATAAATTTAGTGCGTTATTACTGTTGGTATATTTTTCATTGCTTCGGCGTTTTATTTTATTTTTTTCAATACAGCACCAAAACACTCTTGTCGAAGTAAAATAAACTTGGCTGAGTTATTATGTTAATAGATTATATTATATTATAAATTATATAGGATTAAAACGCTATATAAATTTAATAAATTGGGTGCGTTATTACTGTTGTTAGATTTTGCATAGCTTCAGCGTTTTATTTATTTTTCAATTCTGTACCTAAATACTGTTGTCGAACGATTTAAATAAAATTGGCCGAATTATTATTTTTATCGAGCTTAAGGTTTTTATATTAATATTATCTGAATAATGATTTCAACATTTATGCAGTCACACCCTCACTCTCGTGACACACTTGTACCGCGAGTATGGCTGGTGTGCAAGTTTGTAAGTGGATACGTCTATTGCATGCGCTCGATCATATCTCTACGTGAGAATCTCGGACGCAATCCAGCGGGGTTCGCGCTGCTCGCCTCCGTGTCTCTCGATCGGCGAGCCGATCGAACGCAGTTGCGTGCAGAATCTCGGATATCATACTTTACAAGCGTCGGCTGCGCAGGTTGGGCCGTTTCGCAGTCTTGCAGTCACCTCTTTCTTCTACTTATCCATTCGATATACCAGATATACCAGCTGCGCGACGTAAGCTACGTGGCAAAGCCCGAGGGTAAAGCATGCGTGCATCAATTAGTATACTCCGGTGGGAATAACTGAATATCGCATAACTATAGAGTGTGCCTGACAACTAATATACAGATACCCAATTTAAAAAATAATGATAATAATTCAATTAAAAAAATAATTAAAAACCTGTAAATCCAAATTGTATAAATTCATTCTCCAAAATCTTGCTTCACACTTCTCAGGCCACAGTAAAAGTGGTACCAGCGATTTTCATCCACAAACGTCCAAATTCTTTTTATTTTTTACTTTTTTTCCCCAAAAGAGTTTTGGGCATTTTACAAAAATATTTGTTCATCTTAATGATTTTTTGGAAAACGAACAAGAAAAGTATTGTGGGCGTTCGTGGACAAAACGTTTGTTAAAAGTACAAATCCATTTTACTGTGTACACTGTAAAAAAAATTGTAAATTTAATGTACCGGACTGAAAGTTTTGATGAAAAAACTAGTAGGGGGGAGCGGGGCAAAATGGGGCAACGGGGCAAAACGGGGCAGTTGTGTAAAATTAAATTTTCCAAACATTTTTGGATCGGATAAGGTACACTGAGAGAAGGATCTAGCGAAAATTACCGTTCATCTAAGAAAAATTACCATAGCACATAGTAGTAGGGCGCCAGGGCGCCACCTATGGCAAAAAGTCTCAGATTATTCAATAATTTTTACCATAACATCTAAGAAAAATTCTTATAAATCCGGTACTTCCTACCATAGGTGGCACCCTAGCGCCCTACTACTATGTGCTATGGTAATATCTCTCAAGCGATATAGTCATTTTTACTAGATCCTTCTCTCAGTGTAGCAAAACGGGTCAGAAAAGCCTGATGTATCGATGGGGCGAATTCGGGCATCCAAAAATTATTGGAAAATTACGTTTATCCCCATGCCCCGTTTTGCCCCGCTGCCCCATTTTGCCCCGCTCTACCCTACATTAAATTTAATGTACAATTGTGATGAAAATTTAATATACTTTCCCATGGAAATTAAAGTAAACTGTTAAAAATAAAGTATCCCCAATGTTTTTAATATACTGAATATTACATTTTTCGTCAAAATTATGCATGAAATTTAATATACCAGTTTTTGCATAAAAACAACCAGTCCGGTACATTAAATTCCATACGATTTTTTTACAGTGTACTTCTCACAAGTCTCTTTCGATCGACAGCAATCAGAACCCTCGTTAATTTTAATACTCTCAACAAGCGTTAGCTCGGAAGTCTGTTTTCGGAAGTTCCTCGTCAATGTGTAATCGGAGAACACAATTAATTGTTTAATGAATTAATTGTCACGTAGGCCCTCCCGGTAAGACCCTGACTAACAGTAAGAAAATAAACGCGTATTTTCGCTCTTCTCTTTCGCATTCCCCAGGAAGCATATCTCACGGTTCGCCGTTGCTGACCTAAATCCGAAAGAAGTCGCAGCTTCCTCGGTCCCGGAGAACACGCGAGAGTTCCACCTGCGCGGAGCGTAATAACGCCGAGGGATTCGCAATTCGGAGCGAGCCGCGGGCGAGAGACGTTTCTGTGCGGTGGCGAGCGCGAGGCGCAGAGGAGATCGTTGCGTACAGAGCTCTACGCGATGCCGGGTAATTACCGTTTCGTGACCCGACGAGAAGCCGGCGTGAAAGAAAAAGAAAAAAAAAAGAAAAATGCGCGGTTGCTCGGGGATACGCCCTCGAGGCGTGTGTTACAATGCTCATTCCAGGGATATTACGCTCTCGCGAATCGCGAGATTTTACGCGCGGTCGTTAAAGCCCCGCGAATAGCCCGGAACCGACGGTGCGCGCGTATAATAAAAGTCGCGAGCGATTTTTTTATATTCCAGCGAGAGGAGTACATACAAAACACGGCTGTGCGAGAGCCACTAAATTCACCGTATAGATTCTCGTCCGAGGAGAGTCAAAGATTCTCGGGGGAGCTCGGGGAGCGAGAGAGAGAGAGTTTCAGGTTTCTCCGATGGAAATATACATAGGTACGCGGTGTGTGTGCCCTGCCTTACCTCAAAACAAGAAGAGTTATTTAAAGCGAGGGCGGACGCGAGAGGAGAGTATATTAAGGACTCGCGGGTCGGCTCTATATAGGACACATACTATAAGCGCGCGCCCGAGCTCCACTTTGCACTATTATTTTCAGTTTTACCTATGTGCGCGACTGACTCATTTAATAACAACCCTTCCAAGGCGGTTGGCTTCTGAATCGGACAGAAAAAATTATTTTATGCTCTTTTACGAAATAAAATAAAATTAAGTAACTATCGCCACGACGACTCTGGAGTTAGAACTGTAACGTATGATTACGCTTATAAATATAACTGTAAGATAATTATAACTATACAAGTACAACTGTAAATATAATTGAAGAACTGAAGAATAGTTATTTGTATGGCAGGGGCGTAGAAAGGGAGTTCTTGAAGAGCGCGACATTTATACGTGTCAGGATTCCCCTTCCTACGCCCCTGCCATTTACATAATTTTTTCTTAAAAATTCACGAAAATCACACTTTCCGTTTTTGAGAAGTACGCGCAGAAAGGTGCTTTCTCACACTTGTGTGGCAAAAAATACCGTATTGCGTTTGCACGCATACGCAGCATGCTTTCTCGCACGCGACGCGAAAAAGTGCCTTTCTGCGCTCACTTCACAGAAACGGAAAGCGGGGTTTTACGTGCATGCGTCAGGAAAATATTATTTTCGTTGTATAATATAATTCTTTTTTAATTTTCCCATCGTAAAAAAAAAATAATTTTCTGGAAAAATCTGTTGACAAGCTTCGCGCAGAATCAATTCCGATATTCCAATTACGCCTACATGTTTATCGTAATCGAACGTACATTAGCTGCCGCGCACTGGGCGCGAGCGCGCCGCGTGCCAGACTCCTCCGTCGAAAACAATTGCCTCGGCTGGAGTACTCGTTCGAATGTATAATTCATAATTCTGCCTACATCTCCGTTGCGCTATATACTCACGTTATATACGAGCGATTCCCCCTTCGGGCCTATCTACGTAACACAATTCGAATGAGCGCAAGGTGACAGAGATATTCCTACACAGTAAAAAAAAATGTGTGCATTTAATAAAGTTTTTTTGTCCAATAATCCACAATTATTGTCTCGTTAATGTCACAAAAAATATTTTTTAAATCAACAGAAATTTTTTTAAATGTACAACATTTAAAAAATAAAATGTACAACATTTAAAAAATAAAATGTACAACATTTAAAAAATAAAATGTACAACATTAAAAAAATAAAATGTACAACATTTAAAAAATAAAATGTACAACATTTAAAAAATAAAATGTACAACATTTAAAAAATAAAATGTACAACATTTAAAAAATAAAATGTACAACATTTAAAAAATAAAATGTACAACATTTAAAAAATAAAATGTACAACATTTAAAAAATAAAATGTACAACATTTAAAAAATAAAATGACCAAAAAAACAATTGTGGACATTTGTCGACGAGAAACGTTGGTACCTATTTTACTGTGCAAGTACGCGTGTTACAAAATCGTTATCATATTCTACGGATTAGCGCCTCGCTCACCGGACACAGTGGTTAAATATATAATCTTCGATTCGTTCCGCGACTAGACTAAGCGTTACGTCGGCGAATCGCGAGAGCAATAGTTTTCCAGGTTTGGTCGCATTGCAGCGGCTTGGTGACCGACGACTCTCTCGCTGCGTCATGGAAGCATACGATATCCTCGAACGGGTGAATCGACGCCGCCTGGCCGGTTCGCGTTCGTCCGAGTTTCCTAGGAGATTTTACCTTTTAAAGCGACGACGACTAAACGGTGGGAGAAAACTAAATTAATGCGTGGGTTATACGGCATACATCTCACATTCTCTCGCGGCTCTCGCGTTATCGGCGAACAGCGAGAAGTGCCCTGGCCATGTGTGTCCGAGTGAACCGGCGTCGGGAAGGGGAGGTAAAAAGAGCTCGAAGCAGCGAAGTCTTAAGGTAGTCTTGCGGTACAGTCGAGTCAATCGAGTACCAGGATTTCAAAAATGGTTCGTACACATTTTAAAGGGATAATGCGTGCGAACTAAGGTGGATCTAGATGAGAGTTCCTTTATATAGAAAAACATGCACAACAATGAATGTACAGAGAAGCTGAGTTTACGCCAATAAATCGACGCTCATATTTTTACGCAGTTTTTGTGAAGTCAAATTTGTCATTTTCGTTCAATTTATCGATTTAGATGAGAGTTCCTACTTTATATAGAAAAACATGCACAACAATGAATGTACAGAGAAACTGAGTTTACGCCAATAAATCCACGCTCATATTTTGACGCAGTTTTTGTGAAGTCAAATTTGTCATTTTCGTTCAACTTTGACGAGTGAAAGCTCATTTTATTTCTTGATAGATGTTCTACGACTTCATAGGAAAACATCAACGATAATATTCATCGTTTACAAATTCGTGTCAGTTGTTTATGAAAAAAAGCAGAGCTACGACGTTAATTAAACTTTTCTTCTGATTGAGAATCCAAACGATGCGAGTTACTCTGTGAATTCGTAAAATATTTCAACAAACAAAATAAGTTGTTACTTGTCAAGATCGGACCAAAAATGTAAATTTGAATTCACAAAAATTATGTTAAAATATGCCGTGGGTTTATTGGCGCAAGCTGAGTAATTTTTCTGGAAATTCATGGTTGCACATTTTTTCTACAAAAAATAGCAACTCTTTAATCTATAAGAAGTGTACAACACATTTTGTTGTAAAACGTAAAAAAAAATGTTGTAAAACGTGTACAAAAAATGTTGTTGTAAAACGTCTACAAAAAATGTTGTTGTAAAACGTCTACAAAAAATGTTGTTGTAAAACGTCTACAAAAAATGTTATTGTAAAACGTCTACAAAAAATGTTGTTGTAAAACGTCTACAAAAAATCTTGTTGTAAAACGTCTACAAAAAATCTTGTTGTAAAACGTCTACAAAAAATCTTGTTGTAAAACGTCTACAAAAAATCATGTTGTAAAACGTGTATACATTTTTTTTTATCCAGGTACTCGATTGAGTTGACTGTACCGCGCGGACTACCTTAAACGGGCCCTTGTACACCGTTCGTACCTTATATCTACAATCGTGAACCTGACGCTTTACTCGTTTTACTGAAAACAAGCGGAACGAGCCTCCGTTACACACACGCAGCACACCCGAGGATTATTGGCCTCTCTTCGTCAGTGATTAATCCCATCTGATAGAACAAAAAAAAAGCATCGCGTCACATTGCTTTTTTGTCCGATGAATCTCACGGCGACTTCCGGTCAATCCAGTCTGGTACAGTGAATCGTGGGCTTCGTCGGGCCGTCGTTCCTCTGTACCTGTTCTCACAGATCGCTGAGAAACTTAAAGAAACGCCGTTGAGTCTTGACTGGAAATTTAAAAAAAATATATAATAATGTTCGCGGAGATGTGGGTGTGTGTATGCGTGTCGACATAAGTGTGCCTGACAAATTATAGAAGAGACTTTCAATTATTGAGACTCCGAGAGTAAAGTCGTATCATTATGTATCTTTCTTTTTTCCCACTCGAATGACGAGCTCGATTACGCGGAATATCTTTACTAATATGCCGAATGGGGTATGTCATGGTCGCGTAAGCGGCTAGAATATAAAAGGATCATGCGCGCGGTCTGAGATCATCAGCCGCGGGCTTATCCGGTGTGTCCCGAGTCAGGGGGACGGCGCGTTGTTGAATGGAAAATATTCTGTTTTCATTTTTTTTCTTCTTTCTGCCGTCGCAAAATTTACCGATAATCGCTTGCAATTATGTTGTCACGCGTGTTGGCTGCACTTATGGCTATTATAACGCGACCGCTCTCGCTCGTGTGAGCCTCCTGCCGTATGAGGAAAAGCCGAACGACGGCGGAGTCGCAGTGGGTACAAGTGGTAACCCAAGGCCCGCTTTTACGATCGCCGTGTCGTCCGTAGAGAGAGCACAATTAGAACTTCTCTGCCAGGGATTTTCTAATGAAGCGAAACCTCGGTTAAGCCGCGCTAAAAAAACCTCTTACTGGAATTATAACTCGACTACCCGGTGTGTTTCTTCTCGCTCGCCGAACGGCGCGTCAATTAGTTCGGGTAGAATTCAAACGGCAAACTTTAGTGCCCCAGCTCGACTCTAACTTCTGTACGGACCAGCTTGTTCTAAGATGCAATTAGTTTCGATGAGTGCTGCCGCGCGTCTGCGCTACTGTACGACCTTTTTGCTATTCTCGCCAATAATATCGCTCGAGCGTGAAAAGCCAAACTTATAAATACATTTACAATAATAATTTTTTTTTTTCAAGTATTTTTCCAGTTCAAAGTCCGAGGGAATTTAAACAAAAAAATGTTACTTATGCTTATACTGTCGCGGTGAATGAAATGATTTTCTTGCGTCAATCATTCACCGGCTGAGCAATCAACGCTTGTCTATCATAGGACAAAAGCGGTTGATGCAATCAGTAATAATATCGGCGAGCGTAAAAAGTAAAAATTATAAATAAATTTACAATAATCATTTTTTAAAGTAAAGATTATAAATAAATTTACAACAATCATTTTTAGTCAATTATTTTTCCAGATCAACGTCTAAGGGAATTTTTAGAAAAAAATGTAACTTTTGCTTATGTGATCGCGAAACTCGGTGAATGAAATGATTTTCTTGCGTTAATCATATCCCCGGATGAGCAGTCGGCGATTGTCTATCGTAGTAAAAAAAAAACGATTGGTGCAATCGGTGAGCTCGATCGTACGAGTCCGTCACCGGCAGCAGCACTCGTCGCTCAGCGGAATCGCAATTCCACCTCTACCGTCCACCCAGTCGCTAGTATGTGGGCATCGATTGAGCCTGTTGATCCTTGGTGGCCGTCCGAACGACGCTGTGATCCCACGGGCGTTACCTTCTATGCCGTAGACGGGACCACACGGCGCCTACACACATATTGGTTAATGTAAAGTAACGCTGACGTCACGTCGCGAGCCATAAATGGCTACTCGGTCTCTCTGGATAAAACGTGGGCGCGACGAACGTTATAAATTATATGCCTATTTTACCTCGGTGTAACATTCTATTCCGCTTCAACAGAGACCTACAAAAACCCTCTCGAGAACGCGTTACGACGAAATGCGTATAAAAAAGATACTATCTCGACGATCGTCGGAGCGTAGGCGCAAAGGGAGAGCGCTCGTTGCTTGACGGGACGCAGGAGGAGGATTCTTTGTCGCTGGAAGCTTTCGATTTCGATTAATTTGCCTTTTTAATTCGCGTTAAACAAACACAGTCATCCAAGGCGCAATTTCCTGCCGGGTTCCTTCTTCACAATCTCACACAAATGTTTCTCGCTTGTCCGCGAACTAATTTTACGATACGCTCAGCAGGAACGGAGAGAAGGAAACGGCGAATGGAAAACAAACGGATAACAAAATTTTCGTCAACGTAGAATCATGTCTCCATTACACATTCGACTGTACAATAATCGTAAATAATTCGACTGTACAAAAATCGTAGTAAATGCAACATTGCATTATAATCTATGTGCAACGTCGGATCAGCGTTGTCGGGGCTTTCTGCGTCGTTCGACGCGCACCGATTACAACTTACCGGATCGTCGTCCTTCCCGAAGTCGCGCATGTTAACGCACTCCGACGGATCGAAGATCATTATCTCGCGAATTGTCGCGAGTCCTTGGATCTCTTGCCCACCTGCCGAAAGGTTTTGCTCCGCTCGATCTGCTTCCCACCTCCGGTGTTGTTCATGTTTTTGTAGTAGCCGTAACCGCCTCCGCCGAGCCTCTTTCGCGGTCGTGAATCCTTGCTCACTCCCACTTCTGCGTTGTTTCTCGTTAAGGAAGAATAAAAAAGTGGGAGACGAAGAAAACGGAAAAGAGAAAATAATATAATTTATGTAACTGCTCGAGGGGGGAACACAACCGTCATCGCCCGGCAAGTTCACGGAGACCGGGCCAAATTCGGCTGTTGTAACCCACGCGCGCCTCTGGCACAAAAAAAAGAAAGGTTGACCATACAGACTCGGGAGATCGCTCAATAAGTCTTTCGAGGAGGAAATGAAAAAAAGGAAAGAAAACGAAACGGAGCTGAAAAAAAAACAAGAAAAGGAAACTCGTATGGTCTAGAATGCCGAGTGGGTGGTTTCTTCAAGGCTATTATTTAAGTACCAACGTGGACTCGAGCAGTTAATCAATTATGCCGTTCCAACTGGTATGAGTCGGTTGATCGAGAAGTGCGTTAAGATTGTATACCAGAGAAAAAAAAGGATACTCAGATCAATCGCAGGTGGCACGGTGAATCCAAACGATTTGCTAACTTGGACGAGATCCAACGTCTCGACGTCGAAGATCTGCTTGAGGTGATGCGAATCGTACGCCCTCACGTACGCCTTGAATGCCTCCTTCGCTGACATGTTCAAGAAGTAGTTCTTCGAGATCAATTTCTCAAGCTGCGTGACAAATAACGTGTTGTAATTGATTATTGGCGCGTCGACATATTGGAGCTCTTTAACGTCGTGTTTTATTTTTTCAGAGATTACGGTGGAGCAGGTTCTTTATTGTACACACGAGATACGAGAATGAAAAATGAAACTGAAAATAATGTTAATCGATCATCCACGACTCATCCTCATGAAATCACAGCTATGTATCTTTCTTCATAAAAACGAACGTTAAAAATCCGCAAAAAAAGAATGTACTTTTATCATTTTGCGCATATAAAATATACGAGAGCTGGGAAAGGTACCAAAAAATGCTTCAAGTACAAAGTAGAAAATGTTGCAAGTACTTGAAGTATCAAGTACTTTTTGTACGTGAAGTATTTCGCAAGTACTTTTCGCGATTAGGTTCATGACGTTAAGCGTTGTTTAGGTTTAAAAAAAAGGTACAAAAAGATTCGCCCACAACTTCCTCATTGCAAAAAATCGGCAACTGAAATTTTTACAATTCGTCGTTTTGAAGCTATTTTTAATCTATTCTTCACTTTTTTCCATTGAAGAAAAAATCCATGGATAAATTTTATACAAAATTTCATTAAAAAACCGAAAAGGGTCCCCTCTCGTCCTTCTCGATTTTTTAATGGAAATTTTTTATTTTCTAAGATAAATTCTCTTTAAAATTATATTTATTGAACGGACCGACAGCGGTGGATGCGCGGTTGACGCACGGCTCCGGTGGTCTCCCAAGTCAAGCACAATCGTTCGCCGTCAGTGCTTGGATGGGTGACCGCTTAGCCGTGCGCTAGCTGGCGCATCGACCGGTGAGCGGGAGACGTTTTCTTCTGAAACTTAGGTGTTTCTGCACTTTACTCAAGTGCAGAAATACCGGAGGATCAGTAGAATATCGCCAGCTGTACCGACATGGGTTTTCGGCAGTTTCCCTGTGTCCTCGGCGAATGCGGTACAGTTAGGGGGAAGTAAGTCGGCTGCGGACGCACGGAATTGGAGTAGGTTAGCGAAGTGCGGGTAGGAAAGTGTTAGAATAGGTACACGGTTAGGCTAGGGGGGAGCTAAGGTAAAAACCCCTAAGGGGTATACCTGGAACGGAACATTAATAAAAAAAATATATATATATATTTATTGAACAGTCCAGATAAATAAACATGTATTAATAGAAACAGAATGTCACTCATCGAACTACTCATCGAGTATCCGTAATGCGACCGTGTACTGAAAAAGTACTGGTATTGGATACTTGAAGTAGTAAAAAGTACTTGTGTCCTTTTTAGTACACAAGTACATTTACTCTGGAATATGCCGAGCCGGAGGCCTTCCTTCATAGTTTACATTCGCTCCGAGGGATCAACTCTGCGGATGAAAAATCTCAACACGGAAGTAATTTCAAGTCCGAGTGCGTCTCTGCGCTGTATAGCTGACAAGCCGAGAGTGTTTTAAGGACGCGATTGAAATACGTAATGGACGAAGAAAAATCGTAGTGCGACATGACTTTGTCGAAGATACGAAAGAACTTGCGGAACTTGGGACTCTACTCGCGACCCGATTATCAGAATAGGATCTTCTGTTTCCGTTTGAAAATTATCGAGCACCGAGGTACAAAGAGAACCTCACGTGTGTCTCTCCGCGGGTTCGCGCTGGAATGTCTGGCAAACGGTATAATGGTTAATATTCGAGACTGTCTTGACGGGAATGCCAAGTCCGACAAAGTGACACGCGGATATATAACGCTACGCTCGGGGAGGCATAAATATCTTCGTCGCGCTCGACTTAGATTAGCATCGTCGTGTGCCGCTGCTTCGCGCAATTCATAAATTGGCCTTTCGCCGAGCAATGGCAGCCGGTGAAAAAAAATGTACTCGCTTCTCGCGTATGCAAGGCGCATTAAACCGGTAGCGATGAAACGGTCGGGTCTCTGGGGGCCTCCCGGGGATCTGAATGCCTCGGATCGTGCTCGAGCCTTTGCGATATATCGCGTGACTAAAATCCGAGCGTATTGTCTATGCTCGTTCAGATTAAAAAATACGACCCTATTACTCACACGATACTGCAGTCTATGATAGATACAGTGAGTGTAGTAAGTAAAAACGTTTTTATCTTAGATAAGAAAAGAATAAAAAAATGTAAATATAAATAAAGAATTTATTATTTTGTCGACCCAAGCCGTGATTCATGATAAAATTTCTTTTTGTCATCTAATACAATTGAAAGATTGCATTTTCAGAGCTTATTGTCTATGCTTGTACAGATTAAAAAATACAGCCTCTCGCTATTAAGCACGCGACACTGCAATATATGATAGATGCAGCGAGTGCAGTAAGCAAAAACGTTTTTCTCTTACATACGGAAAAAATTAAAAATGCAAAGAATTGTAAATAAAACTAAAGGATTTAACATTTTCTCGACCCAAGCCACGATTCATGATAAAACTTATTTTTGTCATCTAATACAATCGAAAGATTGTACGTTCCGAGCTTGTTGTTTATGCTCGTACAGATTAGAAAACATGACCTCTCCCTATTAGGCACGCGACACTGCAATATATGATAGATGCAGCGCATGCAGTAAGCAAAAACGTTTTTCTCTGAGATCCGAAAAAACTACAAAAATGTAAAAAAATGAAAATAAATAGTTTATCATTTTCTCGACCCAAGCCGCGATTCGTCATAAAACTTTTGTGTCATCTAATACAATCGAGAGATTGTATGTTCAGAGCGTATGTTCTTTCTCGATTGAACGAGGCCGCGGCCGGAGCGGTGGCACAGTGTGAATCACGCGTGTGGGCGCCGATGCCGTCTCTCCGAACGATCGACACCTCTCTTGGACTTAGCGTCGCAGCCTCGTCGTTATCCGGCTCGGAGATACGTCGAGACAGCGACCTCCGTCCTGCCGAGACGCGAACGAAATCGCCCGGTCGACTGCCGAGGGAGGCACTGCGCGATGCTCCATTTACACAGTTTCTCGAGGGAAACTTCTCCGGTTTTTGTACGGCCCGAGACCGCTTTAACAGACGAGACCACTGGACTACGCAATTAGTTTTTTATGTCTGTAATTAAAGTCGTGTGAATTAATTATCTTGTTTCTTGTGTGTGCATCTCTCTCGTTTGTGTCTTGAAGAACAATTTTTTAGTTTTCGTGATTTCTTTTTTCAGTATTTCAATTTTTTTGTGTTGATCAATTTTGTAGAGAATATTTTTTACAGTCACAAACGGTCTTGGCTTAGCGGTTCAGCCCACGCGAGGAACATCGTCGTCGATGTACTTATCCAATGAAAGGATCGATTCACCCATTCGAACCCCCGCGCAATTAACGTGTCCGGACGAGTGGCTTCGTTTCAATTATACACTATCGTCTAATAAGGTCAGCTAACTCGGCGATTAATGGACGGTGCCTCTTCATTTGTTTTTCAATCGCGAGGGCTTCCTGTCCCTGCAAAACTCGTGCGTTGACGTCGCATCATAGAAACAATAGAATCGCGTACATCGATTAACCGGCATCATCTGCATCGTTTTTAGTCTTCAAGGGTAAAGTCTGCATAAAATGTTGCGGCCGACCAGCGAATGGATCGTTATGAATCGGTGACGAAGGACGCGCTCGGCAACGCTTGTTTAAAACAGCGTCGTTGATCATTCGATGTTCTTTTTTTTCGTTTTTTTCACGCGAGATATTTCTGTCACGTGAGACAAAATAAGAAGAATAAGAAAATAAATGCAGAATAGGTTGCATTTACTTCGCGCACAAGCAATGTCTTTGAAAGATGAGCTCGTGTCAACGAATAAAGGCGCTCTGTTGCCCGATAGAAATATTCTAATCGAGGATGCTGTAAATGCGCAACAGCTAGAAGACTCTTACAGCTGAGTGTGTCGTGACTCATGGATATATGTTGGTCGAGTGCACACGTCGACGAGCGCGAGCTGTCGCGTTGGATGACGGAAATTGCACTTTGCGCACATACTTTTCAGGATTCGTGCCAGAGAATCACGGTTAATAGGATCGTCGGATGGGATTTGTACGGATTATCAAAGTGGTCACTCACTTGAAGCTGTATGTCAGCGATCTTGTTCCACGAGAAGTCAAATTCGTTTACGGGAACACGAGATTGCTTGAGATATCGGAGAAAACCGAGCTCCTCGGGTCTCAGAATCAGAAGGGCGTGGCCGCTGCTGCCCTCGCCGCGAGCTGTTCTACCGACTCGGTGAATATATTCCTTCGGATCGTCGGGCGGGTCGAACTGGACTATCCAATCGACGTCGGGAATATCGAGACCTCTGGCCGCAACGTCGGTACACAACAATATACCGGAAGTCGCGTTGCAAAATTGGAAGAACGTTGTTGTTCGCTTCGTCTGTTTTTGTTTTCCCTGTTCAGAGAATCGTTCGATTAAGCGGCTGTTCGGATACTGATTTTGTTTGTTAGTTTGTTTGTTTGCTGTGAGAGTACATACGTGTATGCTCATGACCGGTAGATCGATGTAGTTGAGAAGCTCGTGATGATACTTTACGGACATGCACGAACTGAAGAAGACCATGACCTTTTTCTTGCGATTCTTTTTCAGGAAGGTGAACAGTAGAAGGAAACGTTTCTCGCTCGGGCAAACCACGTAACCCTGCTCCAGACCCTCCACCGTAGCTTTTTCCTTCTCGTCGTCGACCCCGACGTAAACGGGCTCCTTCTTCAAGGCCAGTGACGTCAAGGTTTCAATCTTTTGCGTCTGAGTCGCGCTGAACAACATTGTCTGTCGCCTCTCTGAAAAATAAAAAAGCATACGAATTTAAAAAAAATACATGCATATCATGTTGAATGGCCCTAACGTTATTGTTGCGGTAAATTTCTCGAACAATCCCGCTACCTTGCTCGAATAAATATCGCATGAGGTTCACGGCGTCGACTTACTGGGCAAAATATTAATGATCTGTTTCAGTTCCTCCTCGAAACCGATGTCCAATATACGATCGGCCTCGTCGATTATGAGACACTGAAGATTCTTGAACAAAAAGTCCGGAGTGTTTTGAAGATGATCCAGCAGTCTGCCGGGAGTCGCGACCACGATGTTGACGCCTTTGGCGAGCTTCTGCGCTTCCGTTTGTCTGCTCGCACCGCCCATCAGCAGTCCGTACGTGTGATAATGATACTTCATTAATTCCTTCAAAACGCCGAAGGTTTGCATCGACAATTCGCGGGTCGGTGATATTATCACGCAGCCAGTGCCGTTTCGAGGCATGAATTTCAGTTTGTAGATCAGCTCCACCGCTGGTATCAGAAACGCCAGAGTCTTGCCCGAACCGGTTTTCGCGGCTCCCACCAGATCTCTACCCTCCAGTAGAGGTGGAATCGATCTAGCCTGGATCTCGGTCATGTTCTCAAAGCCCATGTCGGTTATGGCTTTCAGCGTGTTCTCGCAAACCGTGTCTTTCAGTGACGAGAATGCTGCATTGTTCATTATTTCCAGACCCACGGCTGTTCCCGGCACTGAAAAATTAATTTCGTTTACATACGTATACTAGCGTTGGTCCGCGCGCTCACATGAATCGCATGGTTCACAGCATGTGGAAATTCCTTTCATATGGAATGAAATTTTGGAGTTTCGAACTCAATTTAATATGCTATGAAAACCGTAATTCCGAAATTATAGCAAATAGAATGGAATTGTCGAACTTTGAAATCCATTTCGTATACTATAATAACCGAAATTCCGAAAATATAACATATGCAATGGCATTTAAATTTCCAAAATCCATTTCATACACCATGAAAACCAGCGAGGAAAGCAAATCCACAATTTTCCAAAATATATATAACAATAGTTAAAATAAATTGTGAAAACCCGAGAAGGGTATAGAAAGAATAGAATGAAAACGAAAAATTCGTTCTCCGATAATAAAAAAATATGTATAATAAAAAATAGAAAGTGTACAATGAAAAAAAAAAAAATTCTAAACATCAAAATTATTTTTTTTTAAACGGGTCAAATTAATATCAGTTTGGACACAATCCAAAGGAAACAAATTTTTATAGAAACATCTTTAATGTTTTGTTGAATCTTACAGCCCGTCGAAGTTTCTGTCTTGACATTCTCATCTCTGGTTTCTTCGTCGATACTGGACTCATCGTTGCTGTCCAGGGGTTCGTCTTCGACGATTTCGGGTTCAGTCGATTGAGCCTTTTTCTTTTTCTCTACAAAATTGATACGCAGTTAAAATCGTAGTTACAGAAAATACTGGTGCTCCATTAGATGGCGAGATAGAGGATTAGCCACTTACTCTTGGCAGGACCCTCGTCCACGCTTCCACGCTTCTTTCCAACTTTATTTTTGTTCAATGGTTTGTCGAGATTTTTCGATGCCTCGACCGATTCGGTGTCCTCAACGGCATCGACAACTGCGAAGCAAAAGACACATCAAGCACGGATCGATCGAAAAGTTCGACAGCTATTTAAGGTTATCAACACACGTTGTGCGTCTTTCGTAAACGACTCACCATTTGGCTTTTGCGACTCTCGTTGTTGCAATACTTTCAATTTGTTTTTCTCCCGCTTCTTAATCTTCCTCATCAACACTTTGTCTGGAACAGACATATTTCTTTCATGGATGTTCGATAACTAACAATTTGAAAATATTGTTCGGTTATGTGTCGAGCAACGTGCGGAGTGGTGCGGAGACTAGCGGAGATAATATATATATATATCTGTCTCTGTCGGCTCCCCGCCACAGAGTGCAACCAACATCGAAAATATTAACGTAGGCATGACGCTTTGCATCCAGCCATGAAAATGATTACGTATAGTGACGGATTGATTTGATTGGTCCGTTCTGCCGGATGATTCTAGTATCTGACAGAACTGACCAATCAAATCAATCCGTCATTTAAGCGCAATCTGGATGGAAAGCGCCAAATGTCGCGTTTCATCGCCCGTAACGTTGGCAATATCTTCGCACCCATGAGCGAATTTCGTGAAAAATGAATGAATTCTTGGACGATTTACAGAACGAAAGGCTTAATTAATTCAACATCGACTCTTGGAAAACGTATAATTCCTATAGATTTGCTATCAACTTCCGGGCGACGACGTAAACTTAAATTCCAAAAGTTCGGAGCGGAAGGTAATTTACCAAAACAACCGGCAAAATTACCGGTAAAAATTGTCATTGGTAAATCAACAACACCGTCGTCGAATCACACGCGCGACCACGAAATTTCTCAACGCGCCGGACGAACCGGACAGTCGGCATTGCTCCGTTCGAGAAATGGCCATCCACGTGGTTTCGAACAACAATAGTTTTCCAATTTCGCGGGTAGTATAATAAATAATCAAAAATAATAAAAATAAGTCATAAAAAATTTACCACGTATCGTCGAATCGCCATCCGTCCGATAACTCGATAAATCCCGACGATGGCGCAGAGTAAAATATTCTCGAGGAATCGTGCTCTTGGTTATGTGAGCAATCACATACCTCTCGTGACAAGATACATTCAAAGGCGAAAGGAAAATTTGATAGTGACTTGCGTCGGCAGGTCTTTTCACACTTACGGATGTTCGCATTTCAGTCTGCTCAGCGTGTCGGGAGCTCATCCGGGCGACATAAACTGCCTGGCTGCCGACACATTTCACATTTACACTGTGAGCGAGAACAATGTTTACGCCTGGCGTAGAGGCACGGAGCTCAAACACACTTACACCGGTCACGAGAGTCCGGTTCATCTGTTGCTACCCTTCGGAGCGCACTTGCTCTCCATCGACGAGAGCAGCGTCCTCAAGGTCTGGGACATAAAGACGGAGGATGTCTTGCTGGAGTTAAAGTTTTCCAACAATATCTTCAAAATCACCGCTATACTTCATCCCAACACATACATGAACAAGATTCTCCTGGGCAGCGAAATGGGCAGCCTCCAGCTGTGGAACATAAAAACCTCCAAGATGATTTATACGTTCGATGGTTGGAAGTCTTCCGTCACTGCTCTGGAGCAAGCGCCGGCTATAGACGTGGTCGCCATAGGATTGGCGAACGGTAAGATAAAGCTTCACAACATAAAAATGGACGAGACTGTTTTCGAGCTTGTTCAGGATTGGGGTCTGGTGACGTCCATCTCATTCCGCAGCGACGGAAATCCCATAATGGTAACGGGAAGCATGCCGGGACACTTGGTATTTTGGAATCTCGAGGAGAGAAAAGTTGAGAGCCAACTACTTTCGGCGCATGGTGGCGCTGTTACGGGTCTGCGATGTTTGCCGAACGAGCCGCTAGTCGTCACTTCCTCACCCGACAACACGCTCAAACTTTGGATATTCGATCAGCCGGACGGATCGGCGCGATTGCTGAGAATTCGCGAGGGACACTCGGAACCTCCGAGTTTCGTGAGATTTTACGGCACAGACGGCAACAATGTACTCAGCGCCGGCGGGGACTCGTCGCTGAGGATATTTTCCACGATAACTGAAACTTTCAACAAGAGCCTCGGCCGAGCGTCCTTCGACCGGAAGGCCTCGAAAAAGAAGGGTAGACTCGTCGAGGATCCGCTGATAATGCCACCGATAGTCGAGTTCACGGCGGAGAAAACGCGGGAAAAAGATTGGGACAACGTGGCGGCGACGCATCTGGGACTTGGAGTGGTAACTACATGGTCGTACGATAAATTGAAAATGGGCGAACACAAGATTCTTCCCGAACGTTTTCGCAGAAACCACAACGCCACAGCAACGTGTCTCTGCATAACGCAATGCGGTAACTTCGTAGTTATCGGTTACAACACCGGACACATAGATAGATTCAACATACAATCGGGTATACACAGAGCAACTTACGGCGGTGAACAAGGCGGACACAAGGGCCCGGTCAGAGGAATAATGGTAGATTCGCTCAATCAGACTGTAGCGTCGGCCGGTCAAGACGCGATCGTCAAATTCTGGCCATTCAAGACCGGCAAAAATGATCTGCCGCAAGCTGCGTTGACCCTCGACGAACCGGTGAAATGGCTGAGAACCCATCGAGAAAGTTCCCTCATAGCGCTAGCCTTGGAAGATTTTACGATCGTTCTTATAGATCTCGATACGAGGGTCATTGTGAGACGGTTCGAAGGACACAGAGGTCACCTGACCGATGCTACCTTCAGTCCCGACGCTAGATGGCTCGTAACGGCTTCCATGGATTGCACGATCCGGACTTGGGACATTCCATCTGCTCAACTTATCGATGTATATCAGGTAAGTGGTGGAGTTATTTATTTATTACAGAGCTGGGCAGTACTTGAAGTACAGGGTACTTGTTTGGTACTTCAAGTAGGTAGTTGAAATACCAAAGTGCTCTTTAGAACTTGAAGTACTTTTTGAGTACTCAGTCGCATTACGCATATTCAATGAGTAGCATAACAAGGGTTCTATGATCAGTAAATGAGTTTTGCCGCGCATAAGTCTCTTCATTTTTCCATAAGCAAGAGAATGGTTTACGGCTAATTTGATTTTATTAAAGTTTAGGGGATGCAAATCACCCTTAAAGCCCAAAACATCACGAAAATTGGGAAAAAACGAACTTTGTGGGCAAAATAATTGTATTTTTTTTTTCTTTAAATGTCCGATTTTCAAATCTTAAACGCCATTTTACAGGGAACACATGAGGCTATTAGGAAAAAAAAATAGGAAAATAGGAAAAACAATGAAAACGCAAACAAAATTGGTTTTGCATGGGTTTTAACATTTATTTTTATTGAAATATTGTAGGTAATTAAAAATAATGATAATTATTATAAAAAATTTAAAAAATTATAAAAAATTATTAAAAATGAAATGCCGCCTATATACGTCCAAATTATATAATAGTAACGTACATTCGATAGTTCCAACAAAAAAAAAATCACTCACATAAAACACTAACGGAAACTCCTGACTGGGTTATTTTGGTACCCCAAGCGCGCTGCGTTAGCGTCCTGTGCGACAGCCAGCGGGTAAGTGAGGCTTCTACTGGCCACCGCACAGGATTTTGTGGTACTTTGCCCACCTCTGATTTATTATACTAGCAATTATAATTATCGATACTTATCGTTTGTTCAGGTATCCGAGGCGTGCACCTCGCTTCATTTCTCGGCAACGGGAGAATATCTCGTTACCTCTCACGTATGCAACTTGGGAATCTACTTGTGGTCGAACCGGACATTGTACGCTCACGTGTCCCTGAAAGCTGTGAAAGCCGATGCGGCTGTACCGATGGTAACGCTTCCGGGCACGACTGTGGAGATCAACTTGGAATCCGGCTTGGAGGAGCTGAACATCGAGGAGGAGGAAGAAGAGGAAGAAAAATACGTTTCCCCAGATCAGCTGAGCGCTGATCTCATAACGATGTCCTCGCTGGCGAATTCGCGTTGGCAAAATCTGCTCAACATCGATATCGTAAAGAAGAGGAACAAGCCTAAGGAACCTCCCAAAGCACCGGAAGCCGCGCCTTTCTTCCTCCCAACGATACCCGCCCTCGACGTTCAGTTCGACCTGTCGCAAGTGAGAACCGAAGACGACAATAGTAAAATGTTGATTCATCCAGATTTCCAAAATCTCACGACGTTCGGAAATCTCTTGCAAAAATCAAGCCCGTCGAACGATTTCACCGAAGTCATCGAGAGGCTCAAGTCTTTGGGTCCGAGCTCGATAGACTTTGAAATACAGTCGTTAACGCTAGATCTCAAATACACCGAACAATTGATGGTGCAATTTATGAAGATGATAACGCACATGATGGAGAGTAAAAAGGACTTCGAATTGGCGCAGGCGTATCTGTCGGTTTTTCTGAAGGTCCACGGTAGCTCCGTAGCGGAAAACAAGCGATTGCTGAAGTGTCTAACGGCGCTGCAAGAAGTACAATCCTCGAGCTGGAGCACGCTCAGGGAGAAATTATTTTATAATCTAAGCGTAGTTCAACATCTAAAGAAAATGTAACATAATTTGATAAATAACTGTACAAAACCCATTTTCTTTCATTCATTTATTATTACTGTACACAAATAGATCTTACAAAAAACTATATTGACCCGCCGGGACATTCCGTCGACGTTTCACAAATTTATAGAGTACACGAAAATATCTTTTATCAAAAAGATCAGTAGAAAATTATAACCGTTTCAACTCGTTCGTTATAGTAAAAAAAAAAAAAAAAAAAGAATTGATATCTCCAATGAAAGATGCACCCGTCGCTCTTACTCTCGTATTAATGCAGTCGATAAATCGGGAGAAATAAATAAGTAAAGGAGGCTCATGAATTTGGCACGTAAGAATCATAGTCGTTATTCCCTGTAAGCTAGGAAGCTCTGCAGTTGATCTCTGACTTGGGGCTCGAGAGCCAAGTCGTCGATGTAATCTCGAAAATTCGAAACGATCCTGTAGATGCTGCGCCTCGTCGCCATTCTCAGCGAGGTCAGTATCTGCCTGATAGTTTTGTCGTCGTTCTGTGGTTTCCTCATCAAAAAATTTGTTTTCTGCAATTTGTCCAACGACTGTTTGAGCGACAGGAGAGTCTCGACGATGGACGGCACGTCTTTCTGAACGACACCGTAAGGATCCTCCTTGAGGGACACGATGGCGAGCGACGATATCGCATCGGCGGCCCAAACAACCGTTTGCCCGCTCAACAGCGAGTGACGAATTTTAGTGTCGTTTCGTTCGCCGAAAAAATAAAATATGAGAGGTTTCGACAGTAGATAGGAGACGAAATTTTCCCACTTGTTCCTGAAGTAACCGACGATCAATTGTTCGCTCGGCATTTCCGATTTCGCGATATCGTTGTCGTTCCGCGAATCTCCGCCGTTCTGGCTTGCAACGAGATTCCTCATGTGATAAGCGTAAGTCTTGTCGAGAACGTCCGCGGTGGTCTTTTCGTTCGACGAGACGCGGACCTCCTGCTTCACCAAGCAAACGTCGTTTATATCGGCGGCGAAACGTCTGATGAGTCGGACACATTGCTCAATCACGCAGTTCCAGTTGTAGGGATGACCGCCGGGCTGGCTGAGAGTGAAGAGGCAGGCTCGTCGCGTCTTGTCCTTCTGCGCGAGATTGACGAGGTCCAGGTATCCGAGATGCTGCATTATCGGCACCTCGTCCATGCCCAGAGCGTCCGAAAGAGTTACGGTCTGAGCCTCGTTGTTGAACACGGCCCTCTTGCTTATATCAAAGGGCGTCCATTCGGTGAGATAAGCTTGGAAGAGCAGATGCATAGTGTTCATGGTCAGCACGAACAACGCCGCGTACAGCCAAATATGGAAGATCAGCGAAGGGTTGAGCAGCCTGGATATTCCGTCCAGAGGCTCGCCCTCCAGGGCAAGGAACAGAGTCGAGGCGGCTGCGCCTCTGAAGTAAGTTCCCAGAAAGTAGTAGAATCCCAGCAGATAGAGAGCGGGCCACACGGCGCCGAGCATAGCCGACGGCAGGATGGCTCCGATGCCTCGCTTGACTTGGATGAACTTCGACTGCGGCATGATGGGAAACTGCAAGTACCGAAGACCCAGGAAGTTCGTCTTGGCGAAGTAGTAGATTCCCGTCCATAAGCCGCCTAGGAGTAGAAAATAGTGTTCCTCGACGAGGCAGGAGCCGCCTATGGTTTTGCATTCTTTGGCCAGAGATCCGTACTCGCCGTCCTCGAGGGAGAGATGCAGCCACACGAGAACCATGCCGACCGCAACGTGGAGACTTCCGACGAGAACATTGTGAGGCGTGAACATCGCGCGGAACGCGTCGAATCTACTCTTACGATAGATCGGGGAATTGAGATAATTCTTGCTGCATATTATTCCCTGTAGCAGAATAACGGCGGCGAGTACGAGGAAGTAGCACCACATTCGCAAACACGTAACGATGGACCAGGTGTCGCGTATCCACGAGACAGGATGAGTTACGCTGAGATTCGTTATCAGAATGGCGCAGCTCATGAAGAGAAATTGGGCGACGACGCTCGACGCTATGGCCATGAACATTCGTCGTCGCAGGAGCTCCATGCATCCTGCATTAGTTGATTCCGTCATGCTCGTGTTTGTTAAATGTCCTTCTAACCTGGAGTTTTATCGGCTGTATCGGCGTCTCGCGGCATGGATATCTCGGGAACACAAATCCGAGGCGCTTTTACTCTTCATTCACGTTGGGTTTTCATTCATAAATCGGAAAAAAAGGACACTCGGCGATTACTGTCGTTGAGATCGTAAAGTTCTTAAATGCCGGTTGAATGTTATACACGGTTATACAAAGACTGTCCGTTGATAAGACTTTGTGCCGGGAAACGTGGGAAATGTAGGTCGAGAGCGAGGCAAAGCGGGACGACGATCGATACATTGCAGATACCTTCTTTATCGCAGGATAATAATACCTCGTCTTATTATACGAATTTACGTCGCGGTGAAACAGGCTCAGTCGGTAACAAAACCTGTAACGTAGGTAGCGCATTCGGAGATCGTAGACATTTCGCGAAAAAGCAAAGTATTTGCTGATTTAAAATTCAATACCACGTTCGATGATACTTCAACTCAGCTTATGTCCCAGTTACTTTTTGTTCGGAAATCAGTTCGGTGGAGGTAGAAACCTAGTCCGGCGATAGAATGACGCAGATCGTGAAGAAAAATGAACATTCGACATCGTTGCAGCAGCAACTCCTTGAATCCTGCATCCGTTGATTCTCTCTAAGAGCTTATCTAACTTGGAATTTTATCGACAGTGTCGGTGTTGCGCGGCCGGTGCATCTCGAAAACACATCCGAGAAGCCTTTTCTGCTCATTCCCGTTGGATTTTCATTTATAAATCGGAAAAAACACTCAGTGATTATTATCGTTACGATTGAAAACTTGTGGAACGATAGTTTGCACTGCGGATACCTGCTTTGTCGCCGCATGATAATACCTCATCGTTTGTTATTTGAATTTTTGTCCTAGTCACTTTTTGTCCAAAAATTAGTTTTGCCGAGACGTTCGTATAACCCGGTGTTCTCCATAATCAGTGACTGACACAATGTAAACACTTTGAACAGGTCCGTGCAGGTTTGTACATGGAAGCACAGTCAGTGAGTCTCGACTGGTCTTGTTTGGACTAGTAGTTTCGAACGAGAGAAGGCGCTGGAAATATAAACACGGCAGACTTAGACTGTGCATGAGGGATTAACGATCAAAACAAAAACTCTCGGTTAGTGCAATATTCATTTAATCGATTTAATATATATCACCCATTCAAGCATACATATATAGTCTTGTACCTCATAATTTTTTTTTTAAGTTTGTTATACTTCAATCTGGCTAATACGAGGCATATATTTATTTCGCTTGCTTCGGCATATCCTTCTTCGGCAAGCTAACACACGAGCGTAGACAAGTAGTATTCGCGCGCCACAGTGTTACGCTTACTTCGGAGACAAAAACGTTGTTCAACAATTAACATAAGTTCAGAGATCGTGATCCAGTGTGTCGCGTATACATATTTAACTTTTAATATGTGTACTAAAGAGATCGACGTATTGATTAAAATATGTACGAGGTATAAACCGACGGGGTGTTGTGTTTCACCTTTCGACAAGAAAATTTTTCCGTACAAGCGTGGTTCACGAATCGAAAGCAGGATCAACAGGTAGATCTCCGATGAGAAGCTAGTATGTATGGTTATTCTTTGTCTTTTCTCCGTCGACATAACCATGCATCGCGCAATTTATCTCGGCGATGACATTGAGCCAGTCGCTCGGTATACGATTCATCGTAACCATAACCAATGAAAAATACTGAGTAATCTCTCTCTCGAGCCTCGGATAACCGTACGAATTGGTTTTTTTTCTACGATTCTTGGAGGAATGACAAAGCATAATAATTGTGTGAAAGGTTCATTGATTCGCGCGTAAACGAGTGAGGAGTAAGTCAAATCGTTTGTGATGAATGTCGGAAAGAATTACGGGACGCGATGAAAAAGAAATCATGGGTTCCATCGTGAAAATCCAAACAAAATGGTGTCTATATCAATCCCGACAACTTTCGCCTGCTCGCGAAGGCAAAATCTCTCTCTGTTCCCGCACTCTTCGCCGATAATGCTATGTGTGAATAATATACCCAACACGGTGAATACACATTTGCGTACATTAGAAGATTAAGAGCATATTGTTGCACAAGGGTATCCATCAAATACGAACGTTTTTAAACATTTTTCTTCCGTCACACTTTTAACCTCATGAGTTTTTCTTGTGATTACCGCGTGATTTCCGCCAACATCCAAAGCCTTTGTTTTCATTGCGTTCAGTCCCTCTCCTAAATTTCCTGAATATCATCGATTAGACGCAGTAATTTACGTGCTCCCTAGAACCTCTTTGTAACTTCTGCTTTTTTTTTCCTTTTAATCATTATCATTTTTTTTTTCATTACACGATCTAATGATGAATAAAATGATGTAATATATGACGTAAACCCGCCTAACACGATTGTAAATATTCAATATATTTTGTTGTTTTCTTTATGACTGCTACCCTACCAGATGCCAGGCTTACATAATTAGCCACCGAGCTACATACGAGAAATACCCTCTGATCACTCAGTATTCGTGACTTGTCGTCTGCAATACCCCTACTGAAGATTTTTTTTAAATATCTTTATGTTTATTTTTTTTTTGTTATTTAGTTTTTTTCTTTTTTTTTAATTTCCGGATAAGTAGTGTATATTCGTTCTATTTTGACGAACTAAAACACAGAGTTTGCCGCGCAAGCAATATATGCATCAACGTAATACACTTCGTTGAGAGTATAATAATAATAATCAAATAGTAAGAAAATAATAATTTTACTGTTTTCTCGGAGCTTGCGTACTGTTTGTCGTCGCGTCTCTCTGCTGTTGGTCCTGCTTGCTTTCTTTGAAATCGCGACGATGCTCTTGCGTATCCGCGTCTCTCTGGGATCTCTGACCTCTGTACTTACGATATCCGCGCTCGCGATAATATTCCCCGACCTCATCCTGGCAACCCCGCGATCGGAAAAACGGAGGATAACTGGACGAGTCGGGTTTTGCGTTGCTGTTACGAAGCTGTGGCAAAGACGTACCGTCCACACCGGAATCGCGGTCCTGCTGTTTGTCCTGCCGTCTTCTGCCGTTCCGGTGATACTCCGTGTTGTGGTCGAAACTGCGGAGAACGAGATGTTTTAGATTTTTTGGACATTTTGTTTCACAGGAAAAAAATGTCTCCGATATTGGCTTCGGTCAATGTCCGGTTGGCAATATGCAATATGCGTGATAAAATTTAAGTTTGGTAGTTATAAAAAACTGTTACATGTTATGTATTGTCAATAAATTCACTACTACACTGTAAAAATAAATTGTAAATTTAATGTACTGGAACCTGAAATTAGCTTACATTACTTACATTATTTGAACATTAATGCACTTTTTGGTAATAAAAATACCAGATCTTAAAATTACAAATCGTTTGCTTGACGCTTACAAAAATGTTAATCAAAAATAAAAAAAGTTACTGTGAAATTGCAACGTACATGTGTTTGAAATTTCAGAAACAATTTATTTAAAAAAGCTCCAATACCGTTCATTAATTTTCAAATAACTTTTTTTACGCCGGGATTTTCGGCTGGGATCCTCGCTCAGCGAGTACTTATATTGCGCGTTACAAAAATTGCTATATCTCAAAAAATATTAATGATACCGAAATTCCGAAAAAAACTCATTGAAGAGTAACATGTTGACGATATTATATTTGTGTCAAATAATATTTTTATCGTGAATATATAGTGAGCTATTATTATTCAAAATTTATATTTACATCTCACGCTCGCGCTCACGTGCACAGGTGCGAGGCTACGCTACATTTACATCTCTACCACTCACAACTGTACCAGAAAACAAGTCTACCGGATAATAACTCTACCAAAAAAGATAGCGCTAACAACTCTACCACATAACAACTTTACCAGAAAACATCTCTACCATATTACAACTCTACCGTATTAGAACTCTAACAAAATCTCTACCACTGAAGAAAAAACTACCGGAATTGAAATAAAACTCTACCGGAATTACAATGAAACTCTACCGGAATACAAGGTTAGGCGGTAGCCCTGTATCCCGGTAGAGTTTTATTTCAATTCCGGTATAGTTTTTTTTCTTCAGTGGTAGAGATTTTGGTAGAGTTGTAATATGGTAGAGATGATCGGAGAGAGATGTTTTCTGGTAGAGTTATCTCCTCGAGTTGTGAGTGGTAGAGATGTAAATGTGCCGAGACTCCCGTACGTGAAAGGTTAAGTTTGTTAGTTATCAAAAACTGTTACACGTTATGTATTTATCAATAAATTCCCTACTACTGTTACTATCTCTCATATATGAAATATGAATATATTTCACCCAAAAATATTTATCTCTTTCACGGAAACTAAATATGTTTAAAAAAATATATTTGTTTTCTGTGAGGGGGGGGGGGGGGGGGGGGGGGTGGTACGTTAAGTGAATTTTGATACTTTGAGAATGTATTCACATTTTTTTTTTATCACTCAGGTTTCAGTGGATGTTGAAAAATTGACAAAGATCTCACCTGTGATTTCCTCTGGCTCCGCCGTGCCAATAGCTCTGGGTCTGGAGGGGTGGAAATTTGTGAAAATGCGGTCCCGGTCCCGTGTTACCCTGGCCCCCACGATTGTGATGACCATTGTCGTGGCCGCGATTTCTGCCGCTACCGCTTCTGCTTCCGCCATTGATCGAAGCCGCCTTCATCGTCGCTAATTCCCTCTGCTGATCCTCGTTCTCGCGACGCAAACGTTTCACCATCGCTTCCGCGTCCTCGAGACGCGCCGCCAGATCTGCCTCGGTAGCCTCGGCTGTTTCACCCGCTTGAACACCCACGTCTGCCATTTCCGACTTTTCTTTGCGTTTTTCTGATTGTTGTAATTTTCTGCCAAAAAAGGAAAAAACATTTTTCGATCAAGAACGATCTTCATTCCGTTCCGAGTCGCAGATTTCCGTGCACGTACTTGTTTTGCTTGTCGATTACTTCGAGCAGATACTGATTGTGCTTTTTGACTTCGTTGAACGAGACCTTTATCTCGTCTAAATCTTTCTCGAGGAGCTCGACCTGTAGAGGCGTGACGTTGACGCACGACGGGCTTCCCTGTGCAACAGGCAATTCGCAATTTCGTTAATAATTTTGTAGCAGAAATGTGTAAAAAAATGAAAGTCACTTTAGAAAAAATGCAGTTCTTCGAATTATGGCATCTAAATGAAATTTTGTCTGTAAAATGAAAATCTGGTTGAAGCAAATATGTGCAACAGGCACTTCGTAATTTCGTTAAAAATGTTCTCGCCGAAATTTGTTTAAAAAAATTCAGATTGGAAAACAATTCCGTTCTTCGAATTATTGCATACAAATGAACAGTTTTTTGACGATTGACGCAAATAGGCCATGTCGGCAGCTAAAGGTCTAAAAACTACGGAAAACTATAGCGAACAGTCCCAGAGCTCACCGTACCTTTGTTTTCACAAACCCGTTTGAATTGTCCTCCGGTGAGGAAGGCGTGCTGCCCTGCACGCAGTTTGTGCTTTTAGTGAAGACCAGTTGAAATTGCAAATCTGAAGAAAAAAAAATATCATAGACTGGAAAAAAAGTTCGTATTAAATTTAATGTACAGGTGCTGGAAGTTTTTATGCATAAACTGGTATATTAAATTTCATGTATAATTGTGAGGAAAAATTGTTTTGCAGTATATTAAAAACTTTGGAAATACTTTACTTTTAATAATTTACTTTAATTTTACTATAAAAGTACTTTAAATCCATTTATTTACCTTAATTTCACTGTAAAAGTTCATTAACTTATCATCACAATTGTACATTAAATTTAATGTACCACTTTTGGCATAAAAACTTCCAGTCCGGTGCATCAAATAAAAAAAAAAAAATTTAACACTGTAGCCACAAGAAACACCCAAAGTATTCCCGGGCGATTTCTCTTACCCCTGTTTCTCTGACGAAGTGTCTCGACCTCTTGATGAAGAGCCACCAGGGTGGCCTGATGTTGTTCCTGAAGAAATTTCATGTTCTGTTCCAGCTGAGCTGTTCTGTCACCGTTGACGGTCTGGTGTGGCCGAACTGGTGCGGGACCATCGTTCTTCGTTGGCAATGTCATCAACTCCGGTGCTGACTTTTTACCCTAAAAGGTAATAAAAAATAAAATAAAAAAATGTGCCCAACAAACATCCCATTGCATTTTGATCGTCGATTTAGTTGCGTGTTTCGTACGTACTTGAGAGAACGGCACCGTCGGTAGTTTAACGAGTACCTTCGAAGTCATTGTCACACAGTTTCTTCAACACCGTCCCGAGTCGTTCCGAATCCTCCCTCTGCCCGCCACCCCCCCGCCCCGATCGAGTCGATTTTCCAACGGGACGAACCTTTCACTTAATCCAAACGATTTATTTTTCAGATTTCACTCGAGGCTCGTGCGAAATGCGTCGCAATATCTCTGCTGCATGCTTCGCCGCTCCGACTGTGCTACCGGAATCCGCGACTGGACGGGGTGGCGTGTTACCGGAGATGTCGCAAGGGCGGCCAGGGGTGTACGGAGGAGTTGACTCACCGTTGCGAACTCCCCCACCTCGACAGACACCGCGTCACCCTTTGCTTTTCGACCGGCCGAAAACTCTATCGCCAACACGAGCTCCGTCAGGATTGACAACCGGTCGGATAACGTTTCACGATGAACGGGACACGACCTCGATCGAGCTTGACACGCCGGCGATAAGCCGCACCAGCACGAGGTCGACTACGTCGCGGCGAGTAACGTAAATCTCGCTGTGGCTCGTACCGAGAAGAAGCCGGGAGAGTATTGATCCGTTGTGGGCCCACGCTCGGTCATCGATGGCCGCACCCACCGCTTTCCTCACCTGTTCGAACTTTTCTCTACCGACGTTCGAACGATTTTCCTCGTCGTCGTTGCAAACCGTCGACGACTCGCGAATTTCAAGATGAGGTAGATAGTTTTTTTTAAATAGTTCTTTCGACTGGTTGGATCGCTCCGATCATTGATGGTTTCGCCGTGGATATTTGTTTAATAATATAGGAGGTAGAGAGCAGGGATCGCGGATTATGGTGGAACAGTATTCCGTTGATTGGTCAGACGGCAACGTTTTTTTTTTTTTACTTGAGCGTATTTGTCGTTACTACCGTGGAGCTGCGGAGCCACTTTTCGACGGGTAGACATAGGGTATGTTACATGACCGCTCAAGCGCATCTACGACTCGTACGTGGATGATATATACGTGTATGATACACGTGCATGGAAAGCTTCTGTGTACAATTAACTTCAGGAACGCCGCTGTTGTATCGACGCGGTGTATACCGTGAAACCTTTTTAATTGGCGCTTGTTGCGTAAAAGGTGATAGCGTCCTTGCATAATTAAAGTAAATGTCTTCGACCATTGAAATTCTCAAGGTTGCTTCAATGCCGGTTGAAGCAGTCGCTGCTCTTCGCGACTGCTTCAACCGGCAATTTAGCACTTTTCCGTTATGTACGACGGTAGTGACTAATTAATTACTTGCGTAATTATTCATCGGTCGCATTCATTCCTATTTGATTGTATATCTTGTCCCAGCTATTTTTGGCAATCCTACCATACAGGTATGTAGTTATAGCAGTTTTTGATGGACAGGGAGATGATTAGCAATTTTCCGATAGCGGAAGTTGTTAGACGGCTTAATTACTCTTGTTGAAGCTGTTTCATCGATTAGCCAATGCGCATTTTATAGTGCATATGTACGATAAGATACGACCTCGCGTGGTAACAATATTTATTTTGAACGAAAAATTAGCCAAAGTGTATAAACAATTTATTTTTTAATGGAGTAATGGAAGACAATGATTTACGAGACGAATTCAGGACCGTACACAGTAAAGAAAAGTTTGTATTTTTTACAGCAACTTTTTGTCAACAAACATGCACATTCGGCTCTCGTTTTGCAAACAAAAGTACAAACTAAAAATGTCAATGGCACAGGAAATTAAAGGACAGGTTTGTATATTCAAACCTGAACAAGCGAGTTTGTCATTTATTTAACAAAATTATTTTTTACTGTGTTGTCCATAGTTATCGTAGTAATGATATGTTGTATATCTTATCCCCGTTATTTTTGGTGATCCTCCCGTAGAGATGTATAAGTATAGCAGTTTTTGATGGACGGATAAACGAAGCTATTTTCCGATAGCGGATGTTATCAGCCGGCTTAATTATTCCTGTTGGGGCTGTTTCATTGATTAGCCAATGCTCGTTTTACAGTAGCCTAGGTGCGATACGACGAGACCTCACGTTGTAACAACATCAATTTTCAACGAACAATTATCCAAACGCTACAGACAACTTTTTAAATTAAGTAATAGAAGACAATGAATTACGAGATGAATACAGGACCGCACAGAATCGAAAGTTGATCCATCGTTATCATAGCGATAATGGTATATTGTATGTCTTATCCCATCTATTTTTCGCAATTCTACTGTACAGGTGTATAGTTATAACAGTTTTTGATGGACCGGCAGATGGAGCAATTTGGAGCTATTTCATTGATTAACCAATGCGCAATTTACAATAGCATCGGTGCGACAAAACATGACCTCACGTACTATCAACATTTAGGTTTAACGAACAATTAGCCAAAGCCTACACACCATTTTTTTCAACAAAGTAATGGTAGACAATGTATCACGAGACGAATACAGAACCGTAGAGAATCGAAAGTTGATCCATCGTTATCATAGTGATGATTGTGTTGGGTCCGGCTCTAAGATAATAGGGTAGGAGTCCTCGCCACAGGCTGAACAAACCGTCGGTCCTCGCCATATTTATAATAGCCCTCGCCATCCCAGGTGGTTTCGTTGGCGCGTGCCAACTCTGTATTCTATCGCAAATACGTGTGAAAACACATTTTTTTATTTTGTCATTTCATTTCCGAAGATTAACAATTACGTACTCGGTCTTGGCCAGATCCACAGGCATCGACGCGGTGCAAGTTACCACACTCGAAATCATCGAAGCGCAGAACTGCAGGAGCACGCCATCGGCGAAAAAATCTTCGGACGAACATTTTTTTATGATTAAAAAAAAAAATTATGGAACCTTCGACAGAGATTTGTAATTTACTTGTGTCTCGGAGTAACATCTTCGTTCTCGAATAAGTCCCGAGTTGAGCTCCATTGACGATGGCAGCTCTGCCCATTGTGGGAACGGCTCCTCTCCACAAGCTTGCGAAGCCGTCGTTGCGTATTATTCTCGAGAGGCCGGCCACAGCGTTCTTGTAGTTTCTTCTCTTATCCGGGCATTTCTTCACGTCCGATATCATTCGTACCATCACGAGATCAGCGGGCGTACCGACCAGAGCTCCGAGAATGCCGGACGTCATTCCCAGACTCACCAAAGCCGGGTAGCTCAAGCGACCGTAACGCTCGCTTGGAGTAACGAATAGAGGAAGAGAAAAAAATGAAGAAATTATGAATATCATGAGTCTCACGGTTTATCCGGAGAGATCGATCGATATAATCATTGTTGAATCACCGACAAATTTCCAGCATTGTATTGTAGGCGCCGAGTCTGGTGGTCGAGTACGTAACTTGTCGAAGTAATCCCGCGGTTAGGCCAACGTAAAAACCACGCCAACCAGCGTAGTTCACTGTCCGTTTCACCGTCCCGCACAACGATCTGTTCGTCATGTGCATATGAATTTTAATAACGTCCATGGGATGTGTCGCTATTTGGCCGGCGGTTCTGTAGATGAACGGATAAACATCGTAGGTATCAGAACACGAACGATCAACTTATAGTTCGTTGATGAAATTGTTAGTTCACCCGGCCAATCCGCCAATCACGAATTTTGCGACAATCGGCACTTTGGGACGTTTAGGGGACTTTGGAATTTCGGTAGACGAAGACGTTGATTCGCTTTCATTCTTCGAGGACATTGCCCTTTTTACTTTGCAACAAAAATTACCGATTGAATCAATCGGTCGTGGAAATTGTAACCCTCGGTGACATCGAAGGGTTAGAGAGACATATCGTTGAATTAACCTTCGATTGTTTGAGGACAAGTCCGAGAATTCAAATTTTTTTATTGAGGAGACGATAAGGCAATAATTTTACTATATCATGATCGTTTTATTTTTCGGATGAATTAGAGGAGTCATAGATAATAGATTTCTTCGGGTGGTGGAGGTTTCGCGCAAAGGGGCCTTCTTCGTCGCCTTCTCTTCGGAGGAGCGCATTCCTCGTAGGTCTTGGGCGGTAAGAGGCCGCTCTCCTTTTTAAATGTCTACGAAAACAAATTGCTGTCTCATAACATTTTTTATTACACTCGGTGCGATACTCACGCGAAAAACTTTTTCTGAACTCAGAAAAGTTTCTTTTTTTGAAATGTTTCTAAGGCAAACATTTCCCTCCCGCTCGTCAAGAATAGGTCACTTTTCACCCCCCGATTCAGGCATGAAATAGGGCCTTTTTAGCATAGTCGAGAAAAAAAGTTTTATCGCACTAGTATCGTAATAGTAAATTACGATACTAGTAAAATTAAAAAAAAACTTTTTCTGACGAGTGTGAGTTTGCAGCACGAGCGGAAGGCGAGTGTTGCAATCACTCTAGTTAAGAAAATGTTTGCAGCACGGGTATCGTACAAAATTTTATGTCACAAGGTGTGAAAATGTTTTATGTACGCGAAGTGTGCGCAAAAACGCCATTTTCCCACCGAGTGAAATAAAGTACTATTAATCGATCATCTATATTAAAATCGATCATCTACCTCGATAGCTTTCAGTATAGGAAACAGCGGTCTCGCCGGCCCGGTTGGATTCGATTCGTTCAGGGCTTTGCATTCTTCTATGACTTGCTCGCCGTAGGCGAGAACTTTTTCGTTGGTACGCTGGATGGTTGCCCTCATCCGAATTGCATCCTCTCCCGTCGAATCCTCGCGCTTCCGTTCAGCCTCACGTTCCTCCTGCTCAAACTGTTCCTTAGCTTTCGAATAAGAATGAAAAAAATATAAAAAATTAAGAGTCAATTTTCCATACCATTTGCTTTCGAAGATATCGGGCCATTTCATTTTTGTTCTTCCAATCGCGCTTCATCCCTTCTTGCTTCCATTCCTTGTTGTGCTCGTCTCTCTTGAACCGCTGCAAGAGCTCCCAGGTCATCATGTTCTTCTCCTCGTATGCACGACGTTCATCAATTGCTGCCAGTTCGGCTCTGTACTTCAACATATCGCAGCGCACCTTCTCCTCGTGCTTCTTCTTAGCTTCCTGCTTCTCCCTTTCCAACGCCTCTTTCTCCTCGATCGCTCTTCGCAAACTCTCGGCTTCTTCGGCCTCGCGAGAATATCGTGTAGCAGCGCATCTTCTGGCTAAATATTAAATTAAGTTCCCGATAATTTTTTTTTTTTATTGGGAGTATCGAAGCTTACCGAGGCTTTCCGAATGGCGCAACTTCTCGTCTCTCGCCTCCTTCATCTTCAATTTGCCAATGTTCTTTATGCGATCTTTCGATCTTGCGAATATCTCCACAGCTCGATTCTCGAATTCGTCGTCCCGCTTCCGTTTCATTTCGTGAAGTTTTTTCTCCTCTAGTGCATCTGTGAAGATTTTCTTTAACTCGATCTTCCTTTTCGCAGTTTGCTCGGCTTCGCTCTCCTCGATCATCCGGATTTCTTTCGACATGTTCATCAAATCCTGCTTTTCAATTTCCAACTCTTGGAGCTCCATTCGCTTCATGTTATTAGCCATGACGTCGATCCTGCGGAAATATTAGTTGCAGTAATAATGACGTTAATTGAGGAATATGCGAACTATCGACCGATTAAAATTAATTAACCATTCATCAGTAAATTATAATCATTAATCGCACTGTTTTTTTAGTTGCTGTCCGTAGGCTCGATTTTTTTTTAATCGCTCTTCGGTCCTCTTTTTCTCTTCCTGTGCCGAGTTCTCGGCGTCTTCCTTGATCATCTTCGCGTACTCCATCTCGCGTTCCCTGTCGATGCCTTCCAACGTCTTTTGGAAGGCCAGTTGTGCATCTAATTGCCTGTAACACTGATAATATTTTGTTTAATTGTATAGAGTAAAAAATGCGAAAAATTGAATTTACCTCGGCTGTGAGGAGAGCTCCGTTTATCAGTCTGCACTGAGGTTTCTTCCACAACAAAAGTTTCCTAGCTTCCTTAACAACTTCGGCTCGTTCCGCGGCGTTTCTTGCTGCCAAATCTTTGACGAATTGGGCTCGGGAGTCGTCGTCGCGCTTTTTCCTATTCAGTAGCTCTTCTTTCCGTCGTTTGGTGATATTCTAACGAGGAGTTCATGAGGCATTCTTTATCAACTGGGCCACTTTTTTCGGTCGACCTCTCAGATGTTTTTTAAAATTTGTCAGTTTGTAGTAGTACTTGAGAGGTGCTTCTGTGATTTTTTTTCGATTTTTAAAGTGCACCCTTTAAGATTAACTTTTTTTTAAATATCCGTATATCTCAAAAGATATTGATCACTCAAAAAATTCGTAGGAATATTAACCTTTTTTATTTTTCATCAACTTTCGAATGACGTTAGAGTCATAATTTTCCCGATGCGGAAAAGTCCATGTTTCGTGAAAAAAAAATTAAAATAATTTTTTTCTACTAAAAATACACCTTCGATTCTGATCTCAATTTTACAGGATATTTGGCCGTGTATGAAGATTCTGAGAAAAAAATCCCAGTGTGGTACCTGCGAATCTTACGTACTACAAAAATAAATAAATAAAAAATTAAATTCATATAGCAGAGGGCAAACGAGAGAAACGCATCCAACAAGCTTTATTGAAAGAACCTCTATTTGAAGACAAGATTCCCCTCGATGTGAATCAAATTTACTGACTACGGGCAAACCCCTTTCATTTATCTAAATAATAGTTGAGTTTAATACGATATATTTAAATTAAATTTTAATTTTTTAATTTTTTTAGTACGTAAGAATCGCGGGTACCACTTTGGGAATTTTGTTTTAAGAATCTTCATACAATGTTAAATATCGTGTGAAATTGGAACTAGAATCGAAGGTGTGTTTTTAGTATAAAAAAATTATTTTTATTTTTTTTTAACGAAAGCTGGACTTTCCCATATCGGGAAAATTATGACTCCAACGTCATTCGAAACTCGATGAAAAATAACAAAGTTAATGTTCCTACGAATTTTTTGAGTGATCAATATTTTCTGAGATATACTGATATTAAAAAGAAACGTAAATCCTGAAGGGTGCACTTCAAAAATCTAAAAAAAATCACAGAAACCTCTCCCAAGTAGTACTTCAAACTGGCAAATTGAAAAAAACATCCGAGAGGTCAACCGAAAAAAGTGGCCCGGTTGATAGATAAAGAATGCCTCTCATATTCTTTGATTTTTTTGATTAAATTAAATTAAATTAGTAGTAGTACTAAATGCGCTTTATTAGCCTCAGTCATACATGGTTCGATGGTATTGCGTGTATACATGTGTGCTTTTTTCCCCTCAGGCTATTGGGCCATTGACCGAGGTCCTTTAGCCCGATAAATTAAATTAAATTAAATTAAATTAATATTTTATGATTTTTAGTAAATCGATAGAGTCTCACTGCGATCGTGTTGTCCCAGGATTTGGACATTTCGTAAGTGGCTTTTTTCATCGCCGCCAGCTTCGCCGCTTCCTCCTCGGCCGCAGCGGCAAGTCTTTCATTTTCGGTCGTGTAGTCGACCAGGCGATCGAAGGCACTCTTCGATACCAGCAGAGCAAGTGATCTATCCGCGATCTACGTGAGAAATTTTACGTTCAATCAATAAAAATGATAAATTTCGTGTCAGTTGGGCTCGCTCACCTTTGTATTTTGCAGGGTCTGGCCTGGTTTCAGATGATAGGTAGAATGCATTTTTGGACTCGGTTCGTCGTTATAGTGCCTGACCATTTTTATTTAATATGAAAAAATTAAATTAGGGTCAACAATCCCTTTATTAAAATTAGTTGAGCTAATAAAAGTTTACGGGCACGTCAACTGTCGGAACTGGGCTGCGAGACTGGGGGCGTTAATTTATTGACAACAAAAGTATCGGTTACCAAGGTAATAATAAATTGTACGAGTTTCCCATGAGTTTCCGTTCGGACGGCAATGCAGGGTCATTCGGTCTCGGCGAACGGTACATGCGCGGCAGCTTTGAGAAAGCGAGAGCTCGAACGCCACGTTCCACTCGTTCGCCTACCTGCTGTCGTTAACAAAATACCGCGCGGGTCTCACGAAACAGTTACCAGCGTTCAATAAACCATTGGGATCCGGAAGATTGAACAATGAAATCTTTTTATTCATTAATTTTTAAACTAATTTTAAGGATCTATATATTTTTTTTACTCATACTAAATAACTGAAAAGCTTAACAATTTTTCGAATATTTCGAGTTTCTTTAATCTTACTATAGACTAAATAATTAATAAAATTACTAAAGCAATTTATAATTTTATCTACTTAATACAAACTCGGTATTCGTGTTTCAAATATTTGAATATGTATCCTTTTTCCCGCGCATTATTGAATACTCGTGAGCGAGGAAAGAATTAACCCCTTTTTGCAAAGATTGGAAAAAAAACGATTTCCGGCTGAGAAACATCGAAGTGTGTCCCGTAAAATTTTCGTGTAAATCGAGTTGGAAAAACTCTTGCAAATATCCTTGCACCGTGCAGTTGCGCCGTGCGCGAGACACCGGTAATAATAGCACGACTTATTTGTCACTCGTCGAGTATTTAGTTCATTCCTGTTTCAGGTTTATATTTAACGCACGCACGATAGTCCACGGACAAATTGTGTAAGGCGGCAAGTGAGTTTCCTATCTTACGACACGTCTTCCTCCCTTACCGTCGGAGAGATACGCGCGAGCCAGTCGCGCGCCGCGTTGGGTTCGAGAGTTGGCGATAAAAGGCGCAAGATGGCCGCGGAGCGCGATGGTGCAGCCGTACTGACAGCACGTGCTACAGCTGTGCGCCGCGTTCGTCCTCGTAAAAGTGAGTATTATTGAGTTCTAAGCATGTTTTTCGGCATGTGTCCGTCATCCGCGAGTGTCCCAAACGAATTTCATTGGTTCAGCGTCGAAGGAATAACCTCGGTGGGCGAATAAAATGTGCAAGCGACACGTGATAACGTAAGTTCGTGTTTACTCGTCGCACGCGAGACCGTTGCTTCGGAAAACAATTTTCGGATCGGTTACGAGGTTCGAATTTCGTTCGCGACGATTATTTGTCAAACTATCCGCCTTGACCCGCCACTTTGAGGTGAGTCAATTTTTCACGATCGCTTTTTTTCCCCGAAAATTCTGTAACTCTTTTTCATTTGTCAACGAAACTTTCGAGGCTATTTCGAATTCGATGTCGCGCAATCTTCAGATGAGAGAATGCGATTGGAGGGGGGGGGGGGGGGAGAAAATGACCGTTAATTTTTCAAAGTCTCTGCGAGGTTCTTTTTTTTATCCTCGCTCGCGTACGTGTTTATCCGACGAAGTTATGGACGGTTAAGATTCGTGTGTGTTCCGAAACTCGTGTCGATTTATCGGCGTTACGATGAACGCACCCGTTCGACCGGTTATACGGATAAATTTATTGCCTATGTAAGCAGGAGATGTACAAGTCGTGACGAGACTTGGGAAGTCGCACGAGCGAGCGCGCGCTCTCTCCCTCGACACGGTAGTAGTTGATCGCTAAATGCGTTTTGCAATTCATTATCGAAATTTCTTCTTTTTTTTTTTCTTCTTCATTGATAAGCAAATGAATCAAGTTCTTTTGACTGCAATTTTGAGTAAAAGAAGTGGTTGGTATATGACTAGGAGAGTGGTATTTCAAGGGAGATGTATTCGTTGAAATGACGCAGTCACGTGTTATCGACAAATTGTGTTTTTTTATTATCATAAAAAAAATCTAGTATCAATTACTTTCAGCTCTGTTTACATACAAGTAAATATCACAGGTACACGTTTCTCTATCACAAGATCCTCCCCGCTCAGTCGGTTTAAAAATGTTTCTCATATTTACTCTATATATCGTATTGTTAGAGCCGTTACATAGAATCGTCGCGAATCCTCGAACTCTTATCAATTATTATCTCTTCTTCATTTAAATTCAACGAATGATCTATCCGATCGTTTCGAAGGAGGTATAAAAAACTTCCGGCGCCGCACTTAACAGCGCAAATATTCAATATTAAATTGCACAGTTAATAAAAAAAAAGATCGCCTCGAGAGTTTCGACGTAAAAAAATTGAATGAATGAATCAAAACCTCGTTTAAAAAGTTATATGAAATAAACATCAGAAAAAAAAATGAAAAGAATTACAACTCTCGAGGTTGATAAATTAAAGCTTCGCACCCGTCATTGTTATAATATCATCGAGATCTGAGATTAGCTCGATCGGAATTGCCTTCGGATTTCGGCTATATTAAGAACACGCGATATCCCCATCGCCTCGTCAGCGATTTGAGCAACTTGAGTGTCTTAACAGCTAATTTTATATCGAAGGTATCTCGTCTCTCTTTCTCTCTTCTCTCCCCCACTCTTATTTTTTTTTTCCTCCGGCAGTTACCGGCGGAGATCCAATGGCGCGCACCTTGCGCACGATATCTTCGGGCTTTTTTCCTCGTTCCTCTGCGTGCAAGGTTTTTTTTTTCTTCGGTTTTGATTATTCTCTTCCGGCTCTTCGAGAGGCCACTTTTAACTGATTCCCTCGCGTCCTCGTGTGGGTAAAACGGTTCCTCGTCCCCCCCCCCCCCCCCTCATCAGATCACAGAAATTGTTCCGACGACCATATCTCCCCGGGCGTTCAGCGGTTCGGCAGATTCGTCTTCTCGTTTCTCCCACCCTTATCGATGCTTGTCCTCGCCGACTTCATATCCAACGAGTCATCGTCAAACTCTCCGTCGGTGGATCAAAAAATGTTTTCCCCTCCAATCGGTATTGGGTGAAAAAAAGTTTACCACGGTCTCCAGACGGACTCGGAGGATTTCGCGACCTGGAGGAGTCCCTGATGAGTCTGAGTGCCGGAATCGATTTCGGATCTCGCTGCGGGCGACGGTTGGCTGGAGGCCGGTGTGAGCGGCATCGAGTACTCGTCGCCGGAGCTCATCTCGCTGCCCGACGGTGAGGGCTGCGGTGCGGCGACGTGGATCGTCAGCGGTCCGGTCTTGTCCATGGAGTTCAATTTGTGGCCGAGATGAGTCATTAGCTTCGTGCCGAGAGCTACGTCGACGCCGGGTGTCGCGGCGAGGCAACGGCTCACTTCGTTCGCGCAGTGAGTGTATCCGGCGCGGAAGCGATCGGCGTCGATAACCGGATTAGCCGACAATCTCTGCTGGCGCTGAAGCTTGTGCAGATGACGTACGGTCAGCTCGAGGATGTCGGCTTTCTCGAGCTTGGCGACGTTCTCACCGTCGCCAGCGAGGGCGGTCACCATTAGGTCTTTGAGCTCGTCCAGACACCGGTTGATTCTCGCACGGCGCTTGCGCTCAAGCATTGGTTTCATTACCTGCAAATTGAAAAAAACAAAACATTATAGCTACGAGTCTTTGAGAAACAAAAAATAGATAAACAATTCTTTTTTTTTTTTCTTGTAAACAAATTTTCGTATATAGCACGATGCCTACCTTTCTGTACTGATAAGTTCTGGAGATCGGCTGCTCCTGTCCATCGACAATGATCATCTGCTCGTGCATCTGCATGTCTGACGATTGCTGTCGAACGATACGTAAATCCTCGTGGATCGACTCGTTTCGATTCGTTCACTGAATGTTTTTGGTGTATCACGGATCACTGATATCACCAAAGTCCTTTATTTCGCACAGTAAATAATATTGCGCGTAAACACTTCGTGAGCCGTTAAATCAAACACACTCTTGACAATCGTGTTGCTTGGTGTCCGAAAACGTCACTCGTAGCCAGTACAGTTTTTCCGCAAGTGTGAAGGAAAAACAGTAAACAAATATTACTATGACTTGATAGTTTCGAAAAAAAACCGCGTGGTATTTTTCGCTCGTTGTTGGCGATGCGTGCCGTACGAGAGTCAATGTGAAATTGTGGTGTAGAGGCAGGAGTGGTGGTCTTATATAGCGCCCGAGCGGCGGAGGGGCGCGGCGAGGAGATGGCAAAACCGGGGCCCGTGATGGGGAGGGAGGGAGGGGGGCGGGGCGGGGAGGGGGGGCAGAGAGACGACGGGCCTTCCGTGGGAACGCTCCGTAGAGCTTGGTTCCCAAGCAAGCACACCACCTGTAAGCGGCAGCTGCCAGACACGCGCCCACACCAAGCCATCGTCACCGTTTCACCGTCCTCGTTTATCTCCTCTGCAAACCAGATAGCAGTTTCCTCGTCGAGTATCCTCGCTCGGTGCGAGGGACCGACGGAGAGAAAGGATCGAGCGAGCGAGAAGGAAAGAGAGAGAGAGAGAGAGAGAGCCGAAGCAGCGGCAAGCTATACGGCAGCCACGCTACGTGCACACGCTCGACTTGCGCGAGGCTCGCTTTTGCCTCGATCGTTCTCTTCCTAGCCCGCTCGGGCCGCTTTTCACTCGCTCGCACTCCCTGTCCCAACGCTAAACGTATCATCCGTATTACGGCTCGCCGGAGTTCTCTCTCTTTCTCTCTTGAATTATTCTACCCTCGTTGAGTTTTCTCCGTCGCACTGATATCGGGCCTAGCCGTAACCCGAACGACACACATAATAACGCTCGCTCGAACGTTCTTCGCTTTATCTCCGTACCATTGGCAGATAGCGGACTCGGCTTCCTACCGGCGCATGCGCGGACGCCTCCGCTCACGGAGAAACGAGCGTTCGAGCGATTTGACTCGCACTCCCGGCATGGAAGTAATTCACGCGTATCGTTCGATGTTTTTTTTTTTTTTTAAAGAGGGTTCGCGACTCCCGCGTCTCGAGGCAATCTATATCCTTCCCGAACGGCGAAGCGTGCTGGGCACAAGTCCGCCGGCGCTGCGCCGCGCACGGCTTGTTTTCCTTAGCCACGATCGCTATCCTCTCCCGCGGGGCTCTTTGCACCTCGGCCGCTGAATCCTCCGATACACCTGTGTTATATAGACGGGCGGAGACTCGCCTCGTAAACGTCGAATCGAATACTCGCGAGCGACGAGTTATTGTCGGTAGGATCGTTCGGTTAATCATTCACGGGCACGCGCATGCGCTCTGCCGGAGCGGTTTCCCGATGCGCGGAACGGAGACGACGGCTCCGGCGATTAAAGATTATTTTATTGGATTTTATGAACGGCGACTAGATGGAAAATTCTCGAAGACCGGACGTTGCAGAATGTTGTCTGAAAAATCTTATCGGGGTTGCTTATAGTCATTTTTTTTACTGGAATCGTTAAACTCTCGCGAGGAGGCGAATCGGTCGATTTTTACCGGATATCGTTTAATATTTTTATAATTCTTTTTTTTCAGTTCTGGTTTTTGTTTTGTGAGTTCTTTGAGAGCTTCCCGATGCGCGGACGTAGGCGACAGAGCTCCGGTGATTAAACATCATTTTATACGATTTTATGCACGTCCACTAGATGGAAAATTCTCAAAGACCGGACGTTGCAGAGCGTTGTCTGAAAAATCTTATCGGAGTTACCGATAGTCATTTTTTTAAACTGGAATCATTAACCTCTCGCTGAGATGAGGCGAATCGGTCGATTTTTGCCGGATGTCGTTCAACGTTCTTTTTTTTCTTTGCATAAAACGTGTTATCGATGGTGTCGAGAATTTTGCCGGGGACGAGCGGGTTTCGCGGTGGAAAACGACGAGTTCCGGCCGAGAGCTCGATTCACTTTATACGTATACATATATGCGCCCCGTATTGCTCCCTTATTCAGCGATCCGGCGGGGTGTGCGGGGAATCTCTTTCCCCCTTTTTTTTGCGAGCTATATCTTTATTTCTCTCTTTGACTTCTGGAACGCGGTTATTTCGGCGAAGCAACTCTCGCGATGCGGGAATTGCCATCATCCTCCTCGCGTCTCCCCTTCCGAACACTTTTCTCCCCCCTTCGATCTGTTGGCTCGACTTGTTGGTCCCTCGGACGTTTTTTTTCTTTCTTTCTTTTTTTCTTTCTCCTTGCTCATCTCTCCTCGACTAGCTGCCGGGCCGGGCATCGTGCAGCATCGCGAAGCGCATCCCGCCAATTTCACGAACCCCGCCACTCCTGCCCCGCTCGCCCGTTTCGCTCTCGACGGTAGTTAAACGTCGTTCGCACCGAATAATTATACACACGCTTCTACCGTCTTCCGCTATATCACGATATTAACGTCAGCTCGCCACCGGCGCACACCTCGCCGGATACTCTTCTCTTGCTGGGTTACATTTTTGTTTTGTTTCTTCTTTCTTTGTTTTTTTTTTGTTCGTTTTTTTTCTTTTTTTCTCAAACTTCGCCAACGGTTCGGTTTGCGCCGAGATTCCACAGTGTGCCGCCACGCACATGTGCGAAACTCTCGAACCGCTCCTGGAACCGCTACAAGGATTTCCTAAAATTACATACTCTCGCTCCCACGGGGTGAAACCTTATAGATTATATAGCAGGGTTTCACGAAACTTTGTTCGAGCTCTATACGTTGAACCCTTCGAGAGGGATAGCGATAAATGCCCCGAAAAAATATTTTTTAAATCGGGTTGCCGTTCTTTTCTTGTTTCATAGAACGGCGAGTAGCTTCCATAGAACCTTCGCCGAATATCATAACGATGCTGCGCGTCATTAAAGTGGTTCCCACATATTGGCGTGTAGCCCGATTTCCTAATCGCTTCACCGCTCGACCTTCCCAGATAGAGAGTATCTCTTGTAAATCACGACATTCGTATGTGTCTACGGTATTTTTTTGAAAAATATTTTTTTAACCGATGTCAGCGACGCGAGAGCGACTTGCTCGATCACGAATAATTTAGGAATGGTAGTGGCTGAAAATATGTATATTATTTTTTTAATTGCCGAGCCGAGTTGGCGAATCGAACATTGACAAAAAAATACAGTTGGACAATAAGCCTGCGATGAGTCATGGAATATAATAATTTCTAACACATTTTTTCGGACAATAAAAAAAAAAAAACCGTTTTGAAAGATTTCGTACTGCGAGCACAATGTCTAATTTTCTGATCGCTTCACGACCTTCCGAGATACAGAGTCTCTCTTATAAATCATAACACTCGTATACGTCTACAGTATTTTTTTGAATTTTTTCTTAGTCAATATTAGCGACGTGCGAGCGCTTTACGCGAACACGAATAATTTAGGAATGGTAATGACCAAAAATGTGTATTATTTTTAAAAACTTCTAACGCAAGTTTTCGCAACGAATATCAAAAAACAAATACGAAATGTAATAATTTTGTTAAAAAATAAAAATATGGCCATGAAAGATTTCGTACTATGAGCACAGTGTGTAATTGGATGATCACTTCCTGTTCGACCTTCCGAGATACGGAGTCCCTCTTATAAATCATAACATTCGTGTATGTCTACAGTATTTTTCTGGGAATTTTTTTAGTCAATATCAGCGGCGCCCGAGTGCTTCGCGCGATGACGAACAATTTAGGTATGGTACTGGCCAAAAATATCTATATTATTTTTTCAGCTTCTAACGGGAGTTTTCGAAATGAACATTGAAAAATCGAAAACGTCGGATACAGCCCGGCGATGAGTGACGAACTATAATAATTTACAATCAATTTTTCGGCCAATTTTGTTTAAAAAAAAAAAATACGACTTTGAAGAATTCAGTGCCGCGAGCGCAATCGAATCGTAGAGTTCATTAAATCGATATAGACCTGACCGAATTCGAGATACAGACTCTCTCTTATAAATCACAACATTCATATGTGTGTGCAGTATATTTTTGGTAATTTTTTTTTTTTAACCATTTTCGCGCGGTCACGAATAATTTAGAAATGCTAATGGCCATAAATATGTGTATAATTGATGAAGCTTCTAACCGGAGTTTTCGCAACGACTATTTAAAAAAATAAAAATACGTCGAACAATAGACCCGCGACGAGTGACGAAATATAATAAATGAATAATAAATAATTGATTATTATAGATATAGATAAAGACAGATTATTATAAATATTATAGATAATAGATTTACAATAAACTTTTCGGTCAATTTTATATTTAAAAAAAATACGGTTTTGGAGGATTTCCTACCGCGAGCACAATGTTCAATCGTGGAGTTCATTAAAACGATATGAACCCGGACCGAATTCGAGCGAGTCACGTTCGCTCGTGTGCGCGCTTCACTGCGAGCTGAATTCCCGACAGCGAACGCGTGTCTCGGAGTCAATTTTCCCGGGCACGTGCCGCAAATCTCCAGCGTACAATTGCGCGTCAGGCTACACGGGAAATCGTGATGGCATCAAAATCCTCTGTGTTTTGTGGCGGCGCCAGTATGTAATGCGCTCGTGTGCAAAGTTCGATATATATATATATATATATATATACGTAAACAGCTGGGTTTTGGGGGAGGCGCTCGACACGTGCCCCGCGAGTCTAGCACGTGTCGCGCTACGGAGCGTTAATATACAGTTCGCGCATCGGGAGATTACCTATAGAGCTCGGGCCTCGTGTCGGCTCACGCCATCGTCGGAAGGAAGGAAATGACTCAAGACTCCGGTCCGATCGATGTTGCGTCCGTTCGAAGGCCTCATGTGTGTTTCTCGAGGTTCACATTTATTAACATAACCGAATGCACGTATCGCTCGTATCTCATGAATATTTCACATTCGTCGAACGCCTTGTAACACGCGCCTCGGTTGTAATCTACAAATTAACATAGAATACCGTACAAATATAAATAACCCGATAGCGGAAAAGATAATTCGCACGAGCAGAAGGAACGGAAATGAAAAAAAACCCGCACGACAATTAATCGTCGTTCGATTATCAGAATAACAAGATTTAAAGATTGCATCTGTTTTTTTTAACTCCCGACTGCCCGCTAGGGCAAAAAGACGGGAGTTATGCGTTTCACGGCGATCGTGGGACTTTGCGCGTTTCCTTGGTATCCAGTGTTCTCCGAGTCGACAAAAAATCTCTTGACAAAATTTGGCAAGTAGTTTCTTTGAATCGTGGTCTGTGTCTTTTTTCAGGTTTTGTTACGATGCGATGCGATTTCACAGAGATAAAGACTTTTCGGAAAAAATTGTGTTTGTCCATATCGAAATTTCAGCGAGATATGCCGCCATCTTTTGCCTTTTCACCGCGTATCGCAGCTAATTTCACAGTGACTCAATGCACGATCTCCCGAACCTTATGCGTTTCGCTACGAATCAGCTGCGAACACTATATACATACTGTGATTTTTTTTTTCATTATTTTTTTTAAATTAATTTTTATTTTATAATTACGGTGTTTCGTGCGTGATCAGTGTGTGAATTAACTATATTCGGTGTAAAATAATAAGTAAGGTTAAGTGCGTAAAAAAAAGAGGTTGAAAAATTCTCTAAAACTCTGAAATACTTGACAGAAAGAGCTTGAAAACTACTAAAAAAAAAAGAAAGAATTTGATCGATAAAACAATAATTCTATAACAAAGTTCATCGAAGACAAAATTGTTCCAAAAAACAAAAATTTGTTTTTTTTATCGTGGCTGATACATTGCATGGCTGACACCGAAGTAATTGCGCACGGCTTTATTCTGTTTGCAACAAAAATTCTTTATGATCGAGTTATACAAACTTCCATTACTGCTCTAATGCAGAAGTTACAGAATTCAGCAAACTTTTTAGACACCGACCATGAAAAATCATAGTACGAAGGGAATGAGGCGCTGCGCAGTAACTTTGGTTCAACAGGGCAATCGAAAGATACGACATGTAACAAATTGGAAAAAGATTGGCTTCGATGAACTGTATTACAGAATCTTTTTGCTTTTTTTTTTTCTTCTTATACACCGACCATGAAAAATCATGTTACGAAGGGAATGAGGCGCTGCGCAGTAACTTTGGCTCAACAGGGCAATCGAAAGCTACGGCATACAACAAATGGAAGAAGATTGGCTTCGATAAACTGTATTACAGAATCTTTTTGCTTTTTTTTTATTACATTTTTTGTTAAAACAAAATCGGACTCGTTAGAACCTCATTTCGGGCTCGTCGGAAGAATTTAAACAAATATTTCAATTTAAAAAAAGCATATGTGGTGAAATATAAATTTAGTTTTTACTGTACAACTTTAGCTCGGTAGCCTCATATTGTCGCGCAGAGCATCTCAACCCGACTTAATTTATCTGTATTAATCTTCGTTCGATTATTTGAGCTAAGTACGTTAATCGAAATGTAAAGGGGAAATAAAATTAAAGTTTGCATATACCTTATATTATTTATTTATTAGTATTTACATTTGTTGTTATAAATAAAATCAGGAGAACCTTATTTCGGGCTCGTCGGAAGAATTTGAACAAACACTTAAATTGCTAAAAAAAACAAGAAGTTAAATATACAATTTTTTAAACTGTCTAACTTTATCTCGGTAGTTTCATATTTTCGTGCAGAGCAGCATCTCTACCCAGCAAGGAGATCTCTGGAACCGGAGAGTCGAGGACCGAAAGAATTTTCTCACATAACTCGAAGCCTTTTTTATTTATTATAATTTAGTACCTTCCCATCGTTTCGTGTAGGCACATCCCGTGCGAATTGGCGAGGCAAAACGTCATCCCTTCGCACACACGGACCGTGCGTGTGTTCTCTCTATACAGGCTTATTAGTACATCAGCTGTCCCGATCTTTTCCGTAACATATGTCGGGCGCGGTCTTTCTCCGTCTCGGCTCGTGCCACGCTCGCACGGAATTATTCTACGCGCTATCCGACTAGCCGTGTTTTCGGCCCCCCTTTCACCCCTCGCCAGCGCACGCGGTACGAACACCGTGTGTACCGTCCGGGTCGTTCCCCCTCTAACTCTCGACACACCTAAGTTTCGAACTGCGCCCCTCGTTTACCCCCCGCGGTACGATCGGTTCGCACGCGTCGATTTACCCGCGATCGGGCGAGCGTGTGCGCTCCGTGGGCCACGGAGACTCGCGGGAATAATCGTCATGCGGGTCAAACACGCGGGACGGTGGGGAGAGAAACGTGGAAAATTGAATGATCGCACGAAATCCGGAGAACGGATCTGCGATGTGTATCTTACAGTCGCTATATGTATATATATATAGGCATAGCCGGTGCTCCGCGTTACGAGGCGTGAGAACGAGTGGACATTCGATTGTCGTACCGATTACTCGATATGTCGGCCAGTGGGCTTCACTATCGCGATGCCGCTACTGTTCCAACGATCCTAATGCCGTTCGGGGTCTCGCGGGGGAAACTCGATGGCTGAATGCCGATTACCTCATTTCAATTCATTTCAAAGTTAATCAATAATAACAACCGGTACATTTTTATTATTTTTATTGTCTTTTCTTGATGATATAATTAATTTTTTTCATGGTGTAAGATATTTCGCAAGGTTAAGATATTTTGCGATGAGTTCGATTTGAAAGCGGGGCAAAATGAACCGGTGTCCTCCATTCGGGATGGGACATTTTTATTTTGTTTATTTTTTATAATCAGTGAAAAATTGTCAGTAACTCTCTTTTCGTACTGATATAATTTTTTAAAGGTGCGAGGCAATGCATTGTTTTGCGATATGTTGCAATAAGGTTCGATTTGAGAGCGGGGCAAAATGGACCAGTGTCCTCTATTCGGGATGGGACATTTTTATTAACTTTATTTTTTATCATCAGTGAAAAATTGTCAGTAACTCTTTTTTTCTACCGACATCATTTTTTTAAAGTGCGAGGCAATGCATTGGTTTGCGATATTTTGCAATAAGGTTCGATTTGAGAGCGGGGCAAAATGGACCAGTGTCCTTCTTTCGGGGTGAGACATTTTTAATTATATATTTTTTTCATCACCGGTTAAAAATTGTTCTGCCGTGGTTTCATTTTGCCCCGCTCTCCTTTGCCGAGTGAAAATAAAAAAGCATCGTCCGTTCGTACAGTTAAAGTCGAAGGATGGTTGGCGCGGTGAAAAAGTCGGCGAGTTGACTCGAGGCTCTCGACAAGAGAAGCGGTAATACTTCTCGGATCGCGCAGCTCGGTCAGACTTCTAGGTAGTTGACTGCTTGCGAATGCATTCCCACGGAGTCGTGTTCACCTGGCGCGCGCTCTCGGGCGCACATCAAGAGCACATGCTGCCGGTCGAAGGGGCACCACACGCGGCGCTCCTTCAACGGCTGCGAGACCTCCCCCTCCCTCTACCGCCCTGTTTTTTTAAATACACACATATATATAATGTTTCTGCACCCTGACATGCCCTCGTAGCTTTGCCCCTCGCGGCTTTTAATTGTATGGCGCCTCCACGCTGTCTCTCTCGCTCTGTCCCGTATGCCGTGGCACGTGCGCATGAATCTTATCGATTTCCGACCCGTGACGTAGGCAGACAGCTAGTCAGCTTTTTTTTGCTTATTGTACTTTTTAATTTTAGCACACATTGTAACACAGAAGCGACTCGAAATTAACCTATTTTATCGTCATCGTCGATTGCCCTGAACCGAAAGGTTTAAATTCCAATAAACAATCGTTTCTCTCTGTCCGATGTGCAGCGGCACGTGCTCATGGATTTTATCAATTTCCGACCAGTGACGTAGGCAGACAGCCAGTCAGCTTGTTTTTTTTGCTCATTGTACTTTTTAATTTTAGCACACATTGTAACACAGAAGCAACTCGAAATTAACCTATTTTATCGTCATCGCCGCCTGCCCTGAACCGAAAGGTTTAAATTCCAATAAACAATCGTTTCGCTCTGTCCGATGTGCAGCGGCACGTGCTCATGGATTTCATCGATTTCCGACTCGTGACGTAGGCAGTCAGCCAGTCAGCTTATTTTTTTTGCTTATTTTACTTTGTAATTTTTGCACACATTGTAACACAGAAGCGACTCGAAATTAACCTATTTTATCGTCATCGCCGCCTGCCCTGAACCGAAAGGTTTAAATTCCAATAAACAATCGTTTCGCTCTGTTCTGTATGTCGCGGCACGTGCTCATGGATTTTATCGATTTCCGACCCGTGACGTAGGCAGACAGCCAGTCAGCTTGTTTTTTTTTTGCTTATTGTTCTTTTTAATTTTAGCACACATTGTAACACATAAGTGACTCGAAATTAACCTATTTTATCGCCATCGTCGCTTGCCCTGACCGCAAAGGTTTAATTTACAAAGAACAATCGTCTTCAGGCTTCGTGTCACTCTGTGCGATATGCCGCGGCACGTGCTCATGGATCTTGTCGATTTCTGACCCGTGACGTAAACAGACAGCCAGTCAGAATGATTTTTTTTTGCTTATTGTACTTTTTAATTTTAACACACATTCCTCGCCTGTCCTGACCGCAAAGGTTTAATTTTCAATGAACAATCGTCTCCAGGCTTCGTGTCGCTCTGTGCGATATGCCGCGGCACGTGCTCATGGATCTTATCGATTTCCGACCCGTGACGTAGACAGACAGCCAGTCAGCTTTTTTTTTTGCTTATTGTACTTTTTAATTTTAGCACACGTTGTAACACAGAAGCGACTCGAAATTAACCTATGTTATCGTCATCGTCGCCTGCCCTGACCGAAACGGTTTAATTTCCAATGAACAATCGTCTCCAGGCTCCTCCTCGCTCTATCCGATATGCCGCGGCACGTGCTCATGGATCTTGTCGATTTCCGACCCGTGACATAGGCAGACACCAGTCTGCTTGTTTTTTTTCTTTTTTTGCTTATTTTACTTTATAATTTTTGCACACAATGTAACATAGAAGTGACTCGAAATTAACGTATATTATCGTCATCCTCGCCTGCCCTGACCGCAAAGGTTTAATTTCCAATGAACAATCGTCTCCAGGCTTCGTGTCACTCTGTGCGATATGCCGCGGCACGTGCTCATGGATTTTATCGATTCCTGATTCATGACGTAGGCAGACAGCCAGTCAGCTTATTGTTCTTTTTGCATATTTCACTTTTTAATTTTGGCACCCAACGCAGCACACGGAAGTGACTCGAAGTTAGCCTACTTTATCGTTATCGTCACCCGCCCTGAACCGAATGGTTTAAATTCCAATAAATAATCGTCTCCGGTCTGTCTCGTCCTGTCCGGTATGCCGCGGCACGTGCTCATGGATCTTATCGATGTCCGATCTGTGGGGCACATTGGGGGTGGGTAGGGTGGGGGCTTGTTTTAATTTTTATTCTTATTTTATATTTTAGCACACATTGTAACACAGAAGTGATTCGAAATTAACCTATTTTATCGTTATCGTCGCGTGCCCCGGTCCAAAAGGTTTCAATCCCAATAAACAATCGACTCCAGTCTCAGTCTCGTTCCGTCCGGTATGCACATGCTCATGCCTCTTGTCGATGTCCGACCTGTGACGTAGGCAGAAAGTCAGGTTGTTTTTATTGTTACTCTTATATTTGAGCACAATGTTGCCCAGAAGCGACTTGAAATTTACCTATTTTATTGTTATCGTCGCGTAACCTGGCCCGAAAGGTTTAAATCTCAATAAACAATCATTTCTGTCTGTCCTGTATGTCGCGGCACGTACTCATGGATTTTATCGATTTTCCGACCCGTGACGTAGGCAGACAGCCAGTCAGCTTGTTTTTTTGCTTATTTTACTTTTTAATTTTTGCACACATTGTAGCACAGAAGCGACTCAAAATTGACCTATTATATCTTTATCGTCGCCCGCCCTGAAGCGAAAGGTTTAAATTCCGATAAACAATAATTTCTGTCTGTCCTGTATGTCGCGGCACGTGCTCATGGATTTGATCGATTTTCCGACCCGTGACGTAGGCAGACAGCCAGTCAGCTTGTTTTTTTTTGCTTATTTTACTTTTTAATTTTTGCACACATTGTAGCACAGAAGCGACTCGAAATTGACCTATTATATCTTTATCGTCGCGTGCCCCGAACCGAAAGGTTTAAATTTCAATAAACAATCGTTTCTCTCTGTCCCATGTGTAGCGGCACGTGCTCATGGATCTTATCGATTTCCAACCCGTGACCTAGGCACAAAGTCAGGTGGCTTTTATTTTTTATTTTTATTTATATTTTTTATTGTACCACAGAAGCGACTGAAAATTGATCTATTTTAACGTCATCGTCGCCTGCCCTGATAGCAAAGGTTTAACCCTTTGCGTCACGGCGGGACATAGGGTGTCCCACCTTCTTTCGCTCAGTTTTCAATTTTTTTAAACTAATTTCTTTACATGAAGTACCGAGGTTTTGTTTTATAGTGTCACAATGTATGGCTCAAAGGGTTAAATCCCAATAAACAATCGTTTCGCTCTGTCCCGCATGCCACGGAACGTGCTCATGGAACTTATCGATTTCCGACCCGTGACGTAGGCAGATTGTTTTTTTTTTTGTTGCTTATTTAACTTTTTAATTTTAGCACAGAAGCGACTCGAAATTGACCTATTTTATCTTTATCGTCGCGTGCCCTGGCCCGAAAGGTTTAAATCCCAATAAACAATCGTCTCCAGGCTCTGTCTCGCTCTCTCCGGTATGTCGCGGCCAGTGCTCATCGATCTTATCGATTTCCGACCCGTGACGTAGGCAGAAAGTCAACTTGTTTTTATTATTTATTATTTATTTTAGCACACAATTTAGCACAGAAGCGACTCGAAATGTAATCCATGTTGACATCATCGTCGACTGCTCTGACCACAAAGTTCGGCTGCTCTGACCCTGATAAACAAACAACGGAACGCTTTCGAAAACAATGCAACGACTGACAATGACCGCTGCGAATCATCCGAATCTCTAATTCATTTTTCTCATCGAAATCGACCACGCGCGATAAAAGCCACACGTGTAAGCGCCGATCGCGCAATCCTCTGACATCTGACTTTGAAAATAGATACAAAAATAAAGAAGAATAATCACAAGGTAGATTTCATCATTGATTTCATTGAATTGAAAATTCACTCCTACACACGCTTCTTAAAATTAAAATTATCATAAAGTAAATTATGAAATTATTTTAAAAACAAAAACAAACCTTCAATCGCCTCTCGCCGAAATGAAATGTTGCTTCAACCTACAGACATTTTTACGCACATACTTTTTTTTTTACTCGCCGACCCGAGGATACACTGTAAAAATAAATTGTAAATTTAATGTACTGTAACTTGAAATTTGCGAACATTACTCATATTAACTGACCATTAATGTACTTTGATTGTAAAATAAAAATACTAGATATTAAAATTACAAATCTTTTGCTTGAAATTTACAAACACTTTCATGAAAAATACAAATTTTACTATAAAATTGCACATGTGTTTGAAATTTCAGCAACGGTTTATATAAAAAAGCTTCCAATACTGTTCATTAATTTTCAAACTAAATTTTTTTACAGTGTAGTTATTTTTTCGCCTATTCAACGGATCGGAGTAGTCGTCGGCAATTTGCGCGCTCGGGTCGGAGATGCGGTTCGCGCCGAGCCGGAGTGCAGAGTCGGGGAAAAATCTCGGGACGTTTGAGTTGGCCTTCGCTCGGGCACGTGCTCGGCGCGGATTGCCACTTTGCCCGCGCATTCGCGTTTATATCTCTCCTCCTCTCTCTCTATCTCGCCGCGACACCGGGTCACGTGCTGGCGACACTTGCTGTATCTCGTATGTATACGGATGTACACGTTTTGCGCTGTACGGAGGTAGACATTAAGAACCGACAGCGACGAGTACCGCACGTCGCACACCGTTGCGATATCTTCCTCGGAACTCTCGCAATCGGCGACGTCGCGGGGGCGGGGCGGTTCCGAGTGGATACGATACGTATTTATCGTTAATTGCCGTGCGCGCGCGCACGTGACGAGACGGCTCTCACGTGCTGCGGCCGCTCGTGTTCTTCCTATTTCCCTCACATGCGCGGCTCACTGCGTTTATGCAACGATAAGTCCAAAGAATAATCAGCGACGTTTCTTCCTCTGCACGCTGTCGGGAGCGATCAAGGTAGTCCTTTCGTTATGTCTGACGCCACCTAAGTTTGAGAGAGAAATAAGGCAGAATTACACAGAGAAAAAAAATTGGTTGGATTAACCAAAAGTCGCGGTGACATACGTTCAAAGCTGTTATTTGTTTGGTACAAACAAAGCATTATTTTGTTAAATGATTATTTGCTTCAATTTATTAAAAATTTGTCGATTGAAATAAACATTTTTGTTATACCAACCGAATACACCTTTGAAGGTATGTCACCACGTACACTGAGAAAAAATTACATAGTAAAAGCAACAAGACTGATTTGTTACCATAAAAAATAGTTCCCAGGCGAAACGTTTATATTATATAGTTACAACAATGACAAAACATCATGGTTGCTACCATAATTATCGTTTAATCAATTGAATATATACTATGAGAAAGTATCGATATAAACGTTCCCCCGGGAAACTATTCGCTATAGAAGGAAATATCATCCTTCTTCTCAGTGCATTTGTTTAATTCAACAATTTCTTTTCCTCAGTGTAGAAACACTTCCCGATCGGAGAAAAATCTGAAAAAAATCGAACATATGGAAAGTGCATAAAGGATTGTTTGTGCATAATAATAATTCGAAAATGTTTCGTTGGCACTGGGTTGAAACGCTACCGGTGATTTGCCTTGCCGCGCTCGATTATCCTACGCTCGCGTGAGAAACGAGCCGGTTACGGGAAAAACTCGCGGGAGAGAGTGGGCGTGTGCCGGTCACCCGAGAACATTAATATCTTAGCTGCAGAGGCGAGCTCCATTGAGGGACTCCTCATGGGTATCACTTTGGGACGTCGATCAGCGAAGACCAGCGATTTCGCACCGTAAAATTATTGGGGACTGTTATTAATAATTGAAAAAAAAATTAAATAAGAAAATGATTGATTCCGCAAAACATCTGTTCTCCCCTGAGGCGCGCAGGACATGCGCAGAACGATTTTTATCGGCAAGATTCCTGACCTTCGCTGATCGGATGCCAATCGGGCGCAGCGCTGTACGATGAATCGCTTCCGACAGCGAGCCGAGGAAGAAACGTCATTGATGATTCTTTCGACTTAGCAGTGCATAAACGCAGTTAGGGAGGGAGGGAAATCGGAAGAACATGAGCTGCCGCGCACGGGGAAAAGTCGTAGGGGAGAGTGAGCGTGTGCCGATCACCCGAGAACATTAAAGGGAGGCTAAACACGTATGAGTGCGAGAGAGACGGAGTTAAAAATGTTTGAACCGATTTGCCTCCAAAACAATTCTATAAAATGAAAAACCGTTTCGGAGAAAAATGGATTGAAAATGTTCTGAGGTTACATTCACCCAGAAAAAACATTTATTTGACGGCCACCGTTTATTTGGTTTAAGTAAAATATTTATTTGATTTAAATAAATATTTATTTCATTCAAGTAACTATTTATTTGATTTAAATAAATATTTATTTCATTCAAGTAACTATTTACTTAATTTAAATAAATATTTATTTTAATCAAATAAATATTTTACTACAATAAACGGTGGCCGTCAAATAATTTTTTTTATGGGTGTTGATCTTTGGCTCCGCTGTAATGCAGATAAATTAACGCCTTAATTAATCTGCCTTAGCTGCTGAGCCAAGTTCCATGGTCGGAATCCTCATAGGTATAACTTTGGGACGACGATCAGCGAAGACCAGCGATTTTGCATCGTGAAATTATTGGCAACTGTCATCAATAATGAAAAAAATGATCGATTCCGCAGAAAAAAGAAATTGAAAATATTCTGAGGTTACATTGATATTAGGCTCCGCCTTAATGTTTTAGCTGCTGAGCCAAGTTGTCTGGATGGATGTCTCATAGGTATAACTTTGGGACGTCGATCAGCGAAGACCAGCGATTTCGCACCGTGAAATTATTGGCAACTCTCATCAATAATAAAAAAAAATGATCGATTCCGTCAAAAATGGATTGAAAATGTTCTGAGGTTACATTGATATTTGGCTCCGCCTTAATGTCTTAGCTGCTGAGCCAAATTCCGTGGACGAACTCCTCATTATAACTTTGGGACGTCGATTAGCGACGATCAGCAATTTCGCACCGTGAAATTGTTGGCAACTCTCATCAATAATAAAAGATAAAAAAATGATCGATTCCGCTAAACGTCTGGTCTCCCCTGATGCGCACATGACACGCGCAGGACGATTTTTACCGACAAGATTTCCGATCGTCGCTGATCGGATACCAATCGGACGCAACACTGCAAGTTTAAAACGTCGCTGATTATTGTTTCAATTTATCATTGCATAAACACGGTAAGCGACAAATTTTAACATTAAAAAAACAATTTTCAAACATTACATAAAATTCTGAAAAAATGCATATGATTAAAAAAAATATACCAAATCATTTTCATGAGAAAAAAAAGTTAGTTTGCTGGGCAATTTGTTGCATAGTTTTTTATTTCAGTAATTTGTTAATGACATTTCGGTATTATTATTATGCTCAAATCAAGCATATGAAAAGTGCTTTCCAGCACTTTTCATATGCTTGATTTTTTTGAGATTTTTATTCGATCGAAAAGTGTCTGTCATTCTATCTTATTCATCTCTCAAACTTAGGCGGCGTCAGACATAATGAAAGGATTACTTTGAACTTACAGTGTTGCGTCTAATTGGTATCCTTTCAGGGAAGGTCGGGAATCTTGTCTGTAAAAATCGTCCTGCGTCTGTCGTGTGCGCAATGGATCTTTTTTTTTAATGATTGACGAGAGTTGCGAATAATTTCACGGTGCGAAATCGCTGGTCTTCGCTGATCGACGTCCCAAAGTGATACCTATGAGAGTCTGTCGGTGGAGCTTGGCTCTACAGCTAAGATATTAAGGTTCTCAGGTGATCGGCACATGCGCACTCTCCCCTACGATTTTTCCCCATGAGCAGCCGCTCATGTTTACGCTTACCGTGTTTATGCAATGATAAATCAAAAAAATAATCGGCGACGTTTCTTCCCCGGCACGCCATCGGGAGCGATTCAACTTACAGTGTTGCGTCCCATTGGTGTCCGATCAACGAAGGTCGGAAATCTTGTCGGTAAAAAATCGTCGTGCACATGTCGTGTGTGCATCAGGGGAGAACAGACGTTTTACGGAATCGATCATTTTTTTTATTTTTGATGAGCGTTGCCAATAATTTCACGGTGCGAAACCGCTGAGCTTCGCTGATCGACGTCCCACAGTTATAATGAGGAGTTCCTCCACGGGATTTGGCTCAGCAGCTAAGACATTAAGGCGGAGCCTAATATCAATGTAACCTCAGAATATTTTCAATTCATTTTTCTGCGGAATGGATCATTTTTTTCATTATTGATGAGATTTGCCAATAATTTCACGGTGCGAAATCGCTGGGCTTCGCTGATCGTCGTCCCAAAGTTATACCTATGAGGATTCCATCCATGGAACTTGGCTCGGCAGCTAAGACATTAAGGCGGAGCCAAAGATCAATGTAGGGGAGAGCGGGCCAAAATGGCACAGCGGGGCAAAACGGCATAATGAGACAAAACCCAATTTTCCAATAAGTTTTGGAAGTTTCCGATGATGGTCCGTGGGACAAAACGGGGTTGAAAATCCGGATGTATCGCTGGGATAAAATGCGGCATCCAAAAGTTATTGGAAAATTGAGTTTTGCCTTCGCTGTTCCGTTTTGCCCCACTGTCCCATTTTGCCCCGCCCTCCCCTGACCTCAGAATATTTCCAATCCATTTTTCTCCGAAACGGTTTTTCATTTTGTAGAATCGTTCTGGAGACAAATTGATTCAAACATTTTAACTCCGTCTCTCGCGCACTCATGCGTGTTTAGCCTACCTTTAATGTTCTCGAGTGATCGGCACGCGCTTACTCTCCCCTACGACTTTTCCCAGTGCGCCGCAGCTCATGTTCTTCCGATTTCCCTCACTGCGCAGCTTACTGCGTTTATGCACTGCTAAGTCGAGAGAATCATCAATGACGTTTCCTCCTCGGCTCGCTGTCGGGAGCGATTCATCTTACAGCGCTGCGCCCGATTGGCATCCGATCAGCGAATGTCGGGAACCTTGCAGATAAAAATCGTTCCGCGCATGTTCAGCGCACCTCAGGGGAGAACAGATGTTTTGCGGAATCAATCATTTTCTTATTTAATTTTTTTTCTTCAATTATTAATAACAGTCCCCAATAATTTAACGGTGCGAAATCGCTGGTCTTCGCTGATCGACGTCCCAAAGTGATACCCATGAGGAGTCCCTCAATGGAGCTCGCCTCTGCAGCTAAGATATTAAGGTTCTCAGGTGACCGGCACACGCCCACTCTCTCCCGCGAGTTTTTCCCGTGGCCGGCTCGTTTCTCACGCGAGCGTAGGATAATCGAGCGCGGCAAGGCAAATCACCGGTGGCGTTTCAACCCGGTGCCAGCGAAGACGCGATAATTTTCTCGTTAGTCACTGGCGAGCAAACCGCGGCTATTCGCCGCCCGCGGCTACGACCGGTAGTAACTACGGGGAATGGGTAAGAAGGAGGGTGGAGGGGGGGGGGGGGGAGGGCGAATATAGTGTAGAGTTTAATAATACATATAATAACGCTCCGGAGCGGTAGCAGCGTGAAGCAGTCGCGTATTGCCACGTCGAACACAGGGGGGGTTTTATGTACCCGAGCGATTATCGCTGACGGGGCATGGCGGCGAGGAGTTGCGCGTGTACGAGCGAACGAGCCAGCCAACGTGCACGATAAAATTGACCGGATTATTACAAAGTCCTACGAGGAGCTATGCGAGAAGGTAGTTGCGGGCCCCGAGACCGAAGATCGAACACGCGGCTAAGCCCGAGTCTTCGCGATCGGCCGACAATCATTGGCGAACGAGCTTCCCCGCTCGATCATCGGATCCTCGGGGTCAATGAACCCTTGCCGATCGCCGGCCGCTCTCACAGCGCGTCACAGCTTAGTCCTGCTGTTTTCCTCGCTACCTGGTCGCGTAGTTACTGGATAGCCATAAAACCCTCATTATCGTCGCGAAGTCTCCCTGATAGGACGCAACCTCCCCTATACTTCGTCGCGTCCGGCGATCACGTCGCGCTAATCGAGCGCGTCGGCGCCTTCGAGGGCGAGCCGGATAGACCTTATCGCGTCGCGTCGGCGGCGCTTTCGGTAAGAACGTAAAGGACCCAGTTCCTGACACGGACTCAGTTTGTGACAAGGGATGGGGAGAGCGGGGCAAAATGGGGCAACGGGGCAAAACGGGGTTTTCGGGCAAAACTAAATTTTCCAATCATTTTTGGATCGGACAAGGTGGCAAAACTGGGCAGAAAAGCCTAATGTATCCGATAGGGCGAATTCGGGCATCCAAAAATTATTGGAAAATGACGTTTTGCCCATGCCCCGTTTTGCCCCATTGCCCCATTTTGCCCCGCTCTACCCTACCTCTAGCATAGTCGGCTCTCCCCACCATTTAATATGGACACCGATAAAAAGGTTTGGTAATATCAACTAAGCTGCGGTTGCGGGTGGCGAAGGAAATGTTTGATCGATTGAAAAAAATGTTTTTTACAATCAATAACAGAACAGTCAATTCAACTAAATATTCGGTCACACGACTAAATATTCGTTCAATCAACTAAATATTTCTTTCAATCGATCCAAATATTTCCTTCTCCACCCGCAACCGCAGCTTAGTTGATATTACCAAACCTTTTTATCGGTGCAGCCAATGGGGAGAGCGCGTTCGGGGGTCAGAAACTGCGGCTCTTGGTCCTCCTTGTTTATCCCTATGATTTTACACGCTTAGAGTGAGCGAGCTGGGTAGAACTGTCATAAACTGGGTCCTTTATCTTACAGTAGAACCCCGTTTATCCGAGGTAATGTGGGGAGAGGGTACACTGAGAAAAAATAACATAGTAAAAGTAACAATACTGACTTTATACTATAAAAAATAGTTCCCAGGGGGAACGTTTACATTTTATAGTTACGACAGTGACAAAAAATCATGGTTGCAACAATAATTCTAATTTAACCAATTGAATTTATACTATCAAAAACTATCTATATAGACGTTCCCCCTGGGAAGTATTGGTATAGTAGAAAATACTATCCTTTTTCTCAGTGTACGTCGGATAAGCGAAATCTCGAATAACACGGATAACATACATACTCAACGCGCAATCATTGCTGCTTTATCCGAGTTTTCCGTATCATCCGAGTCTACACTGAGAAAAAAGTACATAGTAAAAGCAACTGTATTGACTTTTTACCATAAAAAATAGTTCCTAAGGGGAACGTCTACATTTTATAATTACGACAATGACAAAAAATCATGGTTGCAACCATAACTATAGTTTGACCAATTGAATATAGATTATCAGAAACTATATGTATAGACGTTCCCACTCGGAAATATTCGTTATAGTAGGAAATACTATCCTTTTTCTCAGTGTACACCTCGGTTAAGGCGGAGGGCTCGGATCAGTCAGGTGCCCGGATAACGCGGAGCCTCGGTTAATCGAAGGTCGGATAAGCGAGGTTCCACTGTAGAGTAGAGCTGGGCAAAATGGGGCAGCGGGGCAAAACGGGGCATGGGGTAAAACGTCATTTTCCAATAATTTTTGGATGCCCGAATTCGTCTCATCGATGCATCAGGTTTTTCTGCCCCGTTTTGCCACCTTGTCCGATCCAAAAATGATTGGAAAATTTAGTTTTGCCCAAAAACCCCGTTTTCCCCCGTTGCCCCATTTTGCCCCGCTCTTCCCTACTTGGATCTAATATTTAGATCTAAATTTTGGGACCTAAATGAGACAATAGGGATTCCCTCCAACGACTCTCGTCTCGTCTCGCTCTGCAGAGATATCGGAGCCGAAGGGAATTCGGTGATGCGGACTCGCTTGTGTTCCCATCCTATTCTTCCTTTTTTTTTGCCCTATCGTGTTTTTTCTGCTTCCCGCGCTCGTCCGAACATCACGACGTTTTGACCGGTGCTCCGAGACGCAAGCCGGCCGGGTTTCGGTCCCTCCGAGCGCGTCTTAGATTTCGTTCGAGGTCCTCCTCGAAACGAGAGAACGCGAGGGAGCGAGAGGAGAAGAGGAAAGGGATAACCGACGACGGTTGCGTGGGGGAGGCGCCTTGGGGCCCGGGGTTTCGCACGTGCTCGGTTTTCCCACGAGTCCGCAGCCGCAGCCGGCCTGCGCTCTTCTTCGAGCGGGCCCCACAAGACTCGCTCTCTCGGTCTCTCCTCGGCACTTCTTCCTCTTCTTTTTTTTCTCGTTCACCGGCTCGACGTTTGCCGAACGTGGAAACAAGCATTGGGGCCTCATGCCACGGGCCCATTGTGTCGAGCACGAGCAGGCCTCGAGACACTCCGAATCCCAAACCCTCTCGCTTGCTCCCGCTCGCAACGCTCGGGACTTCCTTTATTTTTTTTTTATTTTTTTTTCTTTCGTTGCGAGAGAAACCCCGACGAATTAAATCCTACCACCGAGCCATGGGCGAACTGGCCCACGAGAGAAACCCCGCGCGTCGGCGGATTGTCCGACGCCGCACCGCGAAAGCCGAAACCCCCCCGACGACGGTGATCGTGCCACTCGGAACCGAAGAGATTGTACAAATTACCGAAAATCGCTCCCGCGATTGCCCCGCGAAAGGTACCGGGCGGAAGCTGCGGATCGCTCACTATAATGCGGAATATCGACGAACTTGTTGGTTTACGATCAACTTTAATACCTAAATTAGTCGTCGCTGTCGCAATCGATGGTCCATCTTGCATACTGAGATTAGGAAATTTGATGCAGAGAAGTTTGTCTTCCAAATATCGATTATTCGTCGCTTAATGGATAGAGTACAAATGTATAGACTGTAAACGAATTTTGGTTGCAAATTAATTAACGCTATTGGAAGCTTTTTTACATACCTGTTTATGAAATTTCAAACACATTTACAATTAAAATTTGGCAATTGTTGATGTGATTTAAATTTCTCACTCATTTGATTTAAATAAATATGTACTTCATTTAAAGAAATATTTCTTTAAATCGAATAAATATTTTACTTAAACCAAATAAACGGTGGCCGTCAAATAATTTTTTTTTGGTGTTCGTTTGCTAATATCAATCCCTTCTCCTTGTCTTATCAATCCTTCATCGCTGCACTGAGAAAAAGGATAGTAGTTCCCACTATGTCGAATAGTTCCCAGGGGGAAGTCTACATAGATAGTTTCTGATAGTGCATGTTCAACTGGTAAAATCATAATTGTGGTTGCAACCATGATTTTTTGTCATAGTCGTAACTATAAAATATAGACGTTCCCCATGGGAATTATTTATTTTTTTTTTTTTGGTAAAAAGTTCGTATTGTTGCTTTAACTATGTCATTTTTTCTCAGTGTGTGTGCGAAAAGATCGCGTACGACAAGGTCCGGCCACGTCGATCTGTTCTGACGTCACTATGACGCGCGGGTGTTTCCACGTATTCATTCCTCGGTCAAGCGAGTATGCATGTACACACATATACGATTGTTTCGAGAATTATTTTCTTCGAACGCGCACGTTCGACTTCGAGCGAATAGATTTCGATGGAAATTTGTTTGGTTCGAAGCTCGGGGTTGCTTGGGGTTCGCCGTATATTTATTTTGCATGTTTTATCATGCAAAATAAATCCACATAGCGCGTGTGGAATCTGTAACGAGACACGTGTATGGATAATACGCTTTCCGAATGAGGTTAGCGCGCGTGCTTCGCCGATACACGCTTGTCATGCTGGCGATGTATCATTGCGCGCCGGGTCGAAGACAAGTTGGCATAATGTTAAGCGCACAGTGTAACGGCTCGCGGGGATATTAAATTTCAACGGAGCGATTCGATTAACATTGATGGCCGGTCGATGTTTGACGCGGCGATTACGATGTTAGCCTCGAGGTGGGTCAATCACATGCTCGTTACGTGTCGCGCAATGATGATACGTTCCATAATTCGCCCCTTTAATGGTCACTCCGAAGTACACATTTTTTTTCACCCGAAATTATCGAGTCTTTTTGCTTTGTATTCATTTTTTGACCGTCAAAGGGTTAAGGCACCCTTCCATCTAATTATTTTTTCCCCGCTTAAGGAAATGTAAAATTTAGTTAACGAAGCGAGAATAAAAAGCATCACGCAAAATTTCCTCCGTCTTTTATGCTTTTTCTCCAGCGCAACCGCCACATGGGGCCAGTATCGGCGCGGCGCGGGCCAGTGTTGGCCCAACGTCGGCCGGCGGCGCTCCTGTGTGTCATTCCTACTAATCTATTGTCGCAACACAACTAAACAGGAACGATAATTCATCGACCTGAAAATGAACGATGTTTCCGATCTTATCTGTACGTCTGCTAGCTTAGGTTCCTAATCGATCGAGAATCGAGCATGACGATGAGTGTCTCGTACTTCGAGCTCACCGCCCAGAGTCGGCAGAGATGCGGATCGTTAATATCTAATAATCGTTACTAATAATGATAATCGTTAATAATTTACTCGCATAAGGAAATGTAAAATTTATTTACTGCGGCGAGAATAAAAAGCATAAGACAAAATTTCCTTTCGACTTCTATGCTCTTACCCCAGTGGAAGCGCCACATAGGGCCAGTATTGGCGCGGCGCCGGCCAGCGGCGCTCCTGTGTGTCATTACCACTAGTCTATTGTCGCAACACAGCTAAACAGGAACCTTAATTCATCGACGTGAAAATGAACTATGTTGTGATTTTATCTGTAAGTCTGCTAGTTTAGGTTACTAATCGAGCGAGAATCGAGCATGACGATGAAGGTCTCATACTTCGAGCTCGCCGCCGAGAGTCGGCAGAGATGCGGATCGTTAATACCTAATAATCGTTAATAATTTACCCGCCTAAGAAAATGTAAAATTTACTTACTGCGTTGAGAATAAAAAGCACACGGCAAAATTTCCCTTCGCCTTCTATGCTCTTACCCCAGTGGGAGCGCCCCATAGGGCCAGTACTGGCCCGGCGTCGGCCAACGACGCTCCTATCTGTCATTCCCACTAGTCTAACACAGTCATCTCACTCTGTCACTCCCATTGTCGCAACACAGCTAAACAGGAACGCTAATTCATCGACGTGAAAATTAACTATGTTGTGATTTTATCTGTACGTCTGCTAGCTTAGGTTACTAATCGGGCGAGAATCGAGTCTGGCGATGAGACTCTCGGTATATCTCGGGCCCGCCGCCCAGAGTCGGCACAGATGCGGATCGTTAATAGCTAATAATCGTTGATGAGGGTTTTCCCACCAGGGCGTGCAGTAAAAACCATCGGAGCGTTGAGAGAGCGAGAGACCGTCAGCGTCGACGGCTTGCTCGTGTTCTCTATTAGTCTCGCGACTATTGAGCCGCTTCGACGATTATGTAGACCGTCGCTGCCGGCAGAGCGAGAGCCGAGGCGGCGTGTTGTAAAATTAATAAGGGTCTCTCGGCTCGTCGGCGCACATCGGGCATACCTGAGTCGTCAGCACGAGACGACAGTGTCATTGTCGTCGCGCTTCTCTCCCGTCTCGTCGCACCAGCGATGACGCGCAAATAATGTACATAATCACGGTGGCCAAACACGAGCCCCTCCAAGGACGACGAAAAAAAAAAAAAAAAATCTTCAGACCTCCACCGAGGCCAAACGGCTCGTAAACGTAAGACTTTCCACAAACAAATCATTTCATCGGGTTAATGCCTCCGGCCCGACGTCTCGTCGACCTCACGGATTGTGCAATCGGTACATAAAAAAAAAAAGAGGAAGAAATGTTTGGACGTAAATTCGGAAATCCTTGAATTATAAAAACTGGCATGAAAATTAATAATTCAGCGAGAGATGTACCTGTGTGTATATATTTCGCAATATGATTCAAAGTATCGGATAGAGATTCTAGGATTATTATAACGAGTCAAGAAGATCGTTAATCGATTCCCGTTTGAACGTCGCTCGGACTGATGACTCTCCGAAAATTCCAGACTCGTGGAAATACGTCGGGTCTCGCGTGTATTCCTCGAATAGAATTCCCTCGAAATTGCTTCTCTCAAAGTCCTCGAGGTCCGAGCTCTGATGGTGTATTTATTGTGGCTATTCGGACACTTTGGACCTAATGAGCCGTGCCGTCTGCTCACAGCGGTTCGTAACTGCCTGTACAATTATAATCGGGGCGAACGTTGCTCATCGATCAAAGCGAAGTTAGATCCGTTCGGTAACCGTTCGTAAAAAACGTAAACTGCGTAGATACAAAAATAAATACCAGCTAGAGAGCAATAAAACGAAAAATTCTCCAACGGCGAACAAATCGATACAAATTGCTATCGAGTAGTTTCCGTCACAAAAAAAAGAATTGATTCGAAGAAAATAAACAGTTGGATATAGATAATATATAACCAATATATAACCAATATATAACCAATATATAATCACTATATAACCAATATATAATCACTATATAACCAATATATAACCAATATATAACCAATATATAACCAATGTATAACCAATATATAACCTATGTATAACCAATGTATAACCAATATATAACCAATGCGCGGTGAGATACGTTCGAAGGTCTTATTACGTTGGCATAGCGAAAATGTTTGTTTGAATCGACAAATTTTCAAACGTTCGAAACGAATAATCGTTCAGTAAAACGATTCTTAATTTATACAAACCTAATAACAGCTTCGAACGTATGTCACTGCAACTTTTGCTTAAGGTAGTCGGAGCGGTACAGTCCCGCAAAACGTCAGTTTCGGAGATGATTTCGAACACTTCTCGATGGGATAAAAATCTGAAAAAATCAAGTATATGGGAGGGGCTGTTTGGCGGGATTGTACCGTTCCGACTACCTTAAGTCAACATTTCCTCTGTGCATCGTGCACAGTAATAAATAATTTCTTAAAATCAGAATACGACGTTTCGTAAAAATAATTTAGTTACATAAGTGACAAACTCCTTTGCTCAGGCTTGAATATACAAACTTGAGCCCTCATTTGCCGTGTTATTGACAATTTTAGTTTCTACTTTTGTTTGTAAAAGTAAAAGCCGAATCGTACACGGAGAAAAAAAATTTATTCGACGGCCACCGTTTATTTGGTTTAAGTACAATATTTACTTAATGTAAATCAATATTTATTTGATTTAAATAAATATTTATCTAAATTAAGTAAATAGTTACTTAAATGAAATAAACATTTATTTAAATGAAATAAATTATTTTTCTGGGTGTGCGATCGGAAAATTAATTTTAAAAAAATGTTGCACGTTTGTTGACAATAAGTTGTAAAAACTACAAATTTTTTTGACTGTATGCGCGCACGGGCCCGAGATTTCGCTCCAACCGCTCGAGAGCCCCGGAAGTCCTCGTTAAAGAGTAACCCGTTAATTGGCGAGGCCTCGTTCCGGCAATCGGTAAGAATCAAACAAAAGTAGATAAAGATATACACACACATCTGTAACATTATTAGTAAGGTACACATTACACGCGTTGCCCTTCCCCGCGTCCGTGAACGTCATACCCAGGTCGGAAGTTTATGTATCAATGCGTGTATATCTGCACGCTCGCGTGTAGCTACACATACGTATTCGATGCGGAGCTGCCGATACACGTGAATGGCTCACGGGTACCGGCAGTGTTCCGCGCCTTCCCCGAGCGAGCCTCGCCCGTTCTGCTCCGGCTCACCGGGGAATCGGGATCTAACTACCACCTGCCTCATTTTCCCACGAGCCTCGCGCGAACCACTCGAATACCGATGAGATAGACGAGGACGACGAGCCCGCGCTGCTCGCCAGCCTCTCGCACCGCCCGGTTCGGCTCGTGTGTGCGCGCTCGCGCGCCCCGGTCGGGGCCTTCGCGTGCTGCGGAGTGAGACACGCACGCACACACACGCGACCCGCGAGGCCAGTTCCCGATAAGCTCCTGTAGATACACGGCGAAACTCCGCCCGGTACGTAACGCTCTGTTACCACGAGATCGAGTGGCAACGGAGAGAGAAAGATTTAACATCGTCGCGGTGCGTGGTTGTCGAAACGAAGGCAGTTTACGTGAGACGCGGAGAACGACGGGAATAAAGCGCGGTGGGACGGAGAGGAGGCGAAAGATCGGTGGATATCGCCGGACGATTCCTCCGAAAGAGTGACGAGAGACCGGTTGAATTTTGCACCGAGAGGAGAGGGGGGCGAACTCGGTGCACAGCGATCGCCGCCGCTGCCGGCCGGAACGCGGAGAGGCGAGGAGCGAGGGGCCGAGAACGGGGTAAGAGATGCGAAAAAAGAGAAAAAAAATAAAATTCGAAGATGGAAAGACAAGTAGTGGCTCGGAGGCAGGTAGAACACGTGCTGGCACGAGGTGAGTGAGTCAGTCAGACACGGCGCGCCGGCTCTCTCGTACATTGAAAGCCGATCGTTTCTGCGATTCTGCGCGCACGGGGAGTTACCCTGCTATTCCTACATGTACCAGATAACTTCCCGATTCTATTTTCTCGTAACTCCAACTCTCTCTCTCTCTCTCTCTCTCTCTCTGTCTATCCCTCTCGCGTCTTTGTTCGAACTTTAATGGCTTCGTTCCCGCGGCACTGCCGCAGCTTATTTTGTTGGTATGGTATCCTATTTATTACTCACTGAGAACAAGATTCGATTATCGGTCATTAAAAAAACGTACAATTACATAGAGGAAATAGCGAAATAATAATAATAATAATAATAATAATAATAATAATAATAATAATAATAATAATAATAATAATAATAATAATAATAATAATAATAATAATAATAATAATAATAATAATAATAATAATAATAATAATAATAATAATAATAATAATAATAATAATAATAATAATAATAATAATAATAATAATAATAATAATAATCGGCCACTCTTCTAGTGCTTTTAATAGTTTCGGGTTTAGGTGTGAGAAAATTTGCTCGATCTGGAGAATCGCGATTGTCGTTGGCTTTATGTACTTCGCATACGCACACAGGCAACTAACTATCGTCATTTTACCTTGCGGCGTGCGTTATTTCCGACGCGTTTCCGAAGATATTACAGTATAGACATCGGCAATCGTGCAAAATAATGTTTTCTTCGAGGCTCGTTTATCGGAGCTATAATAATAAGTTTGATCGGGCGTTTAACGAGAGTAGTAGAAAAAAATTAAAAGCGTGTACGCATTCCGGACGATCACGGCTCGATGCATAGATGCGGGGTGCGAACGGATATGAGGTTTTCATTAGCGGCGATAAGATCCAATATCTTTCAGGCACGTCTCACGCGCATCTGGAGTAATGAGTATATTTTTGTCTTCCATAAGCAATTATGTAAATTTTATTGAAAGTATCGATGAAGTTGTCAGGAATTTGCTATTAGCGATGGACTTGCGAAATACGAAGTTTTTATGCAAAATTATTTTTTTTTTATGTATAAATTAAATTTTAATACACAGGTACGAATTGAAGTAAATGCTCGGGATTCTCGAATCGAGCCTTCGGGACCGGTTCGATACATCGAAGAGTTTACTTCACCAATATTTTTTAGGCGCCAGCCTACACCCGGAAAAAAATTTTATTTGACGGCCACTGTTCATTTGGTTTAAGTAAATAGTTACTTCAAAGAAATAAATATTTATTTAATAAAAATAAATATTTATTTAATAAAAATAAATATTTATTTAATAAAAATAAATATTTATTTAATAAAAATAAATATTTATTTAATAAAAATAAATACTTTACTTATACCAAATAAACGGTGGCGGCAAATAATTTTTTTTTCTGGGTGTACGCACGCAAACAGAATAATTTTTGTATTAATTTAACAAAAATTCGTCCGATTTTTCTTTTAAACAATCGGCTCCGTCCTCTTCGTGGACACGTTTAGCAAATCGCCCCGGCGAGCCTCTTTACCCGCACACACAACGGTCGTGTTATTGGGTCAACACGTTTTTTGGATTAGACGAGAGATCCCGGCTCGCCGGATACACCGACACGTTGTTAGCGTTCCCGGTCCGAGAGCCGGGAATTACGTGGTCCTTTGCGGAATTACCAGAGGAGGTTCTCGAGAGGTTTCCGTGAGGGACGCGCCGACGGGGATAATGCGGGAACCTCTCACTCGCCTAATATATCCGGGAGTTGCGGCTAATAGCTGTTGCCAAGCGGGTGAGAGATCGGTAAGCAAACTCCGGAACGACAAACACTCCACACACTCTCGCGTTCTTTCCCGCAGGATTACACTGTCCCGAGGGATATTCGTGTGGGATTAGACTCGACGGATTCATTCCATCGGGACCTTTCCCGGCTTAAATCGCCTCCCCCCTTCATTCTCGTCATACCGATTCTTCATAATTCGTGCCCGCGACGAAAAATACTCGAAAGAGTTCGTGCTCTCCGAGATTTCTCCTCGTGCGCGCGTGTGAGAGTTTAATATACACATATGTGTGTGTGTGTGTATAGAAGGGCCTGGGGGGCCGTTTTGCCCCCCCCCCCTACAGCACGTGTTATCGGTTCCTTTTACAAACAGTGTTCTCCGAGACGAGGCATACTAACACTCGCGGGGGCGGTTGACAAAGGCCTCTTTCATTGCCTAATTAGAACACTTCCGGATCGTTCTTTCGTTTTTTTTTCACTCGCATTGCCGGGCGTCAAGCGGTATTTCTCTTCGACACCGCGCTTCCCGCTTCCTCATTACAGCGTGTTATAGAAAATAAAGCAATCTCGTCAGGAGAGCCATTCACACTTGACGGCCGAAGCAATTACTCTCTCACCCTATCCCTTGTCTTCGGACAATTATGCGATCGGATAAAAAAAATTTGCGTTGAAAAAAAAAAAAAAAATAGTCGGCGGTAATATTTTTTTACGCCAATGGTCGGATCTCGAGGACCAACAGAAGGTCGAGATTGCCCAAGAATACGGAGATTAAGGAGGTTGGAGCGCTTCACACTAGTCAAGTGAGTGCTAAATTTTCAAAGTTGGTTATTAATTGTAATATTGCAGATGTGCTTAAAGTACAAAAAAAAACATGAGTTACAATGGTTTTACAAAAATATTAACTGGGTTGTGTTCTTTTTCGAAAATGTACATATTCGTTCAGTTTTTTCAAAGAATAATCCATAATTTTTATTAGATTTTGATATTTCACGGCTCATTCTCATTCTTGAAAGATGCTCTACGAATTCACCATTCAGATATTCGACAGTATTTCCCGTGTAAAAATGACAGCCTTTTGTTTACCCATTGACAAAATTCCTTTGCAAACAAGCTACTGTAATTTTTTAACGGAAAATACTATCGAATATCTAGACGGTGAATTCGCAGAGCGTCTTTCAAGAAAAAGAATGACCTGTAATATATCAAAATCGCGCAAAAATTCCGTATTATTCTTTGAAAAAACTGAACGAATATTAACCCTTTCTAAAATTAACACAAACCAGTTAATATTTTTGCAAATCCATTGCAATTAATGTGACTTTACGTTAAGAACATTTGCTGTATTACAAAAACAATCCACTATAATCGATAGACGGGTAACAGTTTGTGTAAAGGACTTAAAAAATGTAACACTCATTTGACTAGTGTGAAGCGCTGCAGCGTCCTTAAGGGGAGAAAAATGCACTCGAGAAACAGTTGCACAGTTATATTTTTTGAAAAAACTGAACGAATATTAACCCTTTCTAAAATTAACACCAACCAGTTAATATTTTTGCAAATCCATTGCAATTAACGTGTCTTTACGTTAAGAACATTTGCTGTATTACAAAAACAATCCACTATAATCGATAGACGGGTAATAGTTTGTGTAAAGGACTTAAAAAATGTAACACTCATTTGACTAGTGTGAAGAGCTGCAGCGTCCTTAAGGGGAGAAAAATGCACTCGAGAAACAGTTGCACAGTTATATTTTCGGGAGCCGTTGCGAGTCTTGACAGATTTTTCTTATTAGTCAACTCCGACAGTGGCAATGGGGCGTAGGGTAAGGGTGAAGCCCCGAGGGCAGGACGATGGTGAAGAGAGCAGCAGGAGCAGCGTCTTAGCGCACGAGCCCCTATAAACGTAACAGGACCCCATACGGGTGTCCCGAGGGTCCGTTCTTCGGTGCTTCGTTCCCACACTCTCCTCTCGCTCTCCAGCCACACCGCCCATTGAAACGTACACCATAAGAATTCGCCCCTATACAGAAATGTCCTACACAGCCTTAACACGAGTCCCCCGGTAGCGCTGTAAGCTCCGCAGCCTCGCCCTTTCTTTCCGCATAGAAATTAAAAGCGCCTCGTCCTCCTTTCAGGAAGTTTTTCTATCGCCGCCGCTCACTCGCTCAAAGAATCGTCGTGTGCAACGACACGAGCTCGAAATACGGGAATCCCGCCGTGTCCTTGTCGTTCCGTGTCGCTCCCGTTCCGCCAGGCCCGGCCCGGCCCCCCTCAAACGGTCAACCCGGTTTCCGCGTCGAACCCTTTCCATCTCCCCTTCAACTTGACCCCGATAGAACGCACTCCTCTCGCAAGGCCAAGGACCAAATTTTTGAAAAAAAAATAAAAAAGACCCATGTCTTTGACCCTTTCTCAAGGTTGCTCGGTCGAGGTAGGGTTTGGTCTCCCTGCGTCGGTCAACCCGGTTTTCGCACTGTGTCCTCTTCGTCGCCCCTTCAACTTGACCCCGATACGCCCCAGTCTCGTCGAAACCAAAGGACTGAAAATTCTGAAAAAAAGAAACGCTGAGTTTGACCCTTTCTTAAAAAGGGGCAAAAAAAAGGTGAAGCCCTTTGTAAGCGGCAGCGATTTCTCTCCAATCGCACCCATAGACATCGCCTACAGGCGGCGAATCGTGTCGAATTTCTCGACCGAATTATTTTTCATCCTTTCGCGTGATCGATCGAATGGAAGAGCGGTGTAAAATTCGATGCTGCAGGGCGATCGCGTTTCCCCTAAGAAAATCCGTATTCGTGGTGAGAGGAAGAGCGAGAGAGAAAAAAGGGGGCGTGCAAGTGTGACGAGGGAGGGAAAGGCGGATGGGAAGCATTAGGGTGGTGCTCATTGTTTGCCCGGCAACTTGTCGTTTCCACAGGATAGGCGGAAAAGCAGGTGGTCCGTCAATCCCTGCGCACTTGACCGTGTCAACGACGCGACTCGCTCACACGCGTCCCGACGCGCGTGCGAATCATTTTAAAAATTCTTATTATTTTATAACCCCCGTCTTTGCCAACTGTTATTACGTCTTCCCCCTCGCCCTCCGTTTCACACGAAGAAATCTCGAATAAAAAAAATTCCCACGTGGCTAATTAGGCATTCCCGATAGGTCGCATCTCGAACTTTACGACCATCTGTTTTTTTTTCACCTCATTCAGGCCCAATCGTGCATTACCCCGAGAAAACTCGTTAATTAAATTAAAACCAAATTACCAAACCTCTTTACGAGCGAAATAAGATCGAGAACTCACGCGTACACTGAGAAAAACTTACATAGTAAATAGTTCCCAGGGGGGACGTCTACATTTTACAGTTATGACAATGATCAAAAATTACAGTTGTAACTATAATTATAGTTTAATCAATTAAGTATATTCTATCAAAAACTATCTATATAGACGTCCCCCCTGGGAACTATTCGTTATAGTAGGAAATACCATCATTTTTCTCAGTGTACAAAAAAAAATGGTCCAGCGGTCTAAAATAAAAATGCCCCAAACCACCCCTAGCGCACTTCGCGCCCGGGGCGCGACTCGTGCAGGGCACGAGGCCGGCACACGAGTAGTCATAGACGTTGATATAAATTCGTCGTCGCTGCCATTACGGTCGCTGTGTGCGTGAGTGCGTGTCGCTCCGGGACGATCCGAGGGTCAGCCTCGATCTCTTCTCTATCCCGTCCTTTCTCTCGGTCACGAATTTGGAAGTCTTCGAAACGGGAAAGACTCGGAACTCGGGGCCGCGCGGGCCGGCGGAGTAAGGGGGGGGGGGGCTTTTGGGCAGAGCACTCCACTAGCATACTTATAAATCGAAAAAAAAGGAGTAGTATACTATATCGTGTTCTCGATGCACGCTTGTACACGCGGGCCGAACGCGCGAAGATATCGGCAGCTGGCCCGGGAGTCGTGAGAGACTTGGGCAGATGGCCCATCGTGCCTCGCCGGTCCGACGTCGACGATCGCCGAGGGGCCCTCCTTCCGCGTGTACGTACGCGCGCACACACGCGGGCCCTGCACGGATCGTCCGCGTTAACGTGCCCCGGTCGGATTCGTGTGCGAGCCACACGAATCGGGCTATATACGCGGAGCCTTCCTAAGGAAGGAAGAAACCGGCGTCGAGGTTTCCCACGGGTTGCGGTCTCATCTGTTCGTGCCTCTACGAGATACCGTGTGTGTCTCCTTCACGACTGTCCGTTCCTTCCCCCGTTCCACTTTCCGTTCCCTCATGCCGTGGAGGACCGTTTCTTCCTCGCTCTCTCTCTCGCCGCCTCTCGCCTCCGCTATTCTCGATTCACGCACCCTTCCGTCTATCCCTGGGCCCGTAACACGAGAACCCCCCCTCGAGCTAACGCGCTGTGTAACTCGCTCCCTCGCTCTCGGACTCTGTTATACGTCAGCCCCCTTGTAGCACAAGTGTGCAAGCTCATCCTCGCAGCCACTTCGCTATCGTGTGGCGTTCACGTGGCCGGCGCGCGATCGCGGCTCCCCATTAGGCAAATGGACATCCCAGGACTCCGGGCCGGCGGGCCGTGAGAGGAGTATCGAGGATTCGATGACTTTTCGCTACTTTCAGCTGATTAATGCAGGTGCGCCCTTGTTGAGGGGGTGAATTATCGAATGAACCCCCATTTTTCGGAAGATTTCTTTCTCACACTGAAAAAAAAATTTGCTTGCGGGCTGCCGAAGAAAAAAATGTTTGTTTCAATTGTACTTTCCATTCTTAGAATTCCATATGATATTGAAACAAGCTCATCCTCGCAGCCACTTCGCTATCTTGTGGCGTTCACGTGGCCGGCGCGCGATCGCGGCTCCCCATTAGGCAAATGGACATCCCAGGACTCCGGACCGGCGGGCCGTGAGAGGAGTATCGAGGATTCGATGACTTTTCGCTACTTTCAGCTGATTAATGCAGGTGCGCCCTTGTTGAGGGGGTGAATTATCGAATGAACCCCCATTTTTCGGAAGAAGATTTCTTTCTCACACTGAAAAAAAAATTTGCTTGCGGGCTGCCGAAGAAAAAAATGTTTGTTTCTTTTGTACTTTCAATTTTTAGAATTGCATATGACATTGAAACAACGACAGCAAGACTGTCAAGGTGACATGTTATCGTTTTAATCTGGTATGAAATTGTACGACTTCAGAGTAGAATTGAAACAACGTTTTTACTTCATTGGCAGCCCGCAAGCAAATTTTACTTGATTCAATGATATTTTTTTTCTGTGTATCGACCCGATTCTTCTATCGGGAAGTCGGTTGGAACTTTGCGTGTCGCGAGCCCTTTGGACTTTTGTTTTTAGGTCGAAGTGGCGCCGATCGGGGAGGAAAGTTCAAAGTCCGCTGAAGAGTCCCCGACTCGTCGGGTCTGGCGTTTAAGTCCCGTTTCACTTTTCCTCGTTCCCAATTATTCTTCCTCTTGTTCTCTCATTTGCCTCTCGACTCTCGACCACCCCCGCACTTAAACACTCTCGTTCTCGTTCTCGGAGCGATGTTCGCACACTCTTTAAATTCGCTGGGAGAGAGAGAGTGGGTGGGAGAGGATGCTCGGTGCAAAGTGCTCGGTTCCACGTAGCGTTACGTGTTACGTGAAACGAGTGTGTACCGTCATGAACGGGCTCGCGGGAGACGGGACGGCGGGAGAGAGGAAGAGCTCGGGAACGACCGGCATACATGCGCCGCGCCACCACGTGTAGATCGTGAATGGCCGGAGCGGAATCACGCGGCACGGGCGCAATCAGTGAACCGAGTTTACTCTTTAATTTTTTTTTTTTTTTTTCGACACCCACGCACGGAGCGAGGAGCTTTTAAAGTGGCTCTTGCGACACGCTCGATACCTACACCTAGACACGTACACCGTGCTCAACTGTACTTGGACACGACTAGTCTCGCGAGTACGGGGAGAGACTCGAACGGTGTATCTGCTCGATTACTCCTCGCATGTTTCTCTCACGGTTACGTCTAATTGCGATTTTTTTTTACTAAGACCGATAACGCGAAACCCGAGTGATTTAGTCATTGAAATAATGTTATTTAGTATATCGTTTTATTTTGCGAGACGATATTATAGCTATATTTATATATTGAATTTTTAAACATAAAAAAATTTATACAATTTATATGTACAGAAAAAAAATGCTATGGAAAATGCCGTGCCCGAGCGTACTTGTACACGACTGGTCTCGCGAGTACGGGAGAGACTCGAACGGTCGATCTCCTCGATTCCACCTCGCATATCTCTCTCACGGTTATATCTAATTACGATTTTTTTTCTACGGCCGATAACGCGGAATCCCGAGTGATTTAATTATTGGAATAATTAAATTTAGTATATCATTTTATTTCGCTATACGATATTATAGCTATAATGTCGTATAGTTATTTGTACACATAGTTTTTTATAAACATAAAAAAATGTATACATTTTATATGTCAAGAAAAAAAATTCTACGAAAAAATGTACCTACACTTAGACACGTACGCCAAGGCCAAGTGCATTGGTACCCAATTAGTCTCGCGAGTCGAACGGTTTATCTTCTCGATTCCTCCTCGCTTGTCCCTGTCCCGTTTATATCCAATTGCGATTTTTTTTTCTGCGTTCCGTTAATTCGAAATCTCCCGTGATTTAATGATTCAAATAATGTAATTTAGTATCTCATTTTATTTCGCTATACGATATTGTAGGTATATTAATATATTAAATATTTAGACACGAAAAAAATGTATATATTTTATATATACGAAAAAAAAAAAAATGGTATGAAAAAATTTGACGTTCCAGCGACAATTTCGTCTCGAGCGGTGCCGGAGAAAAAGGCGCGGGAAAGTCGTGGGTACGCTCAAGCACGCGAGCACACGTGGTCGAACCGTGCTGCGAGCGTGCGAGGGGGGCGAGGGGGGGGGGGGGGTGGGAATACGAAATTTAACGGGGGCGAGAGAATGCATCGAGCGGGGCATTCCCGTTTCCGCGTGTGTGGATCGTTTATACACACTAACAAACACACGGTACACGCGTTTTGTCCCGCAAGGTGGTGGCATCCGTGAAGATCTCTCGTGAGATCGCGAGTGAAAGAGAGAGGAGCGGGGGTTCCGAGGGGGGGAGTCGAAGAAGAGCGCCGTTTGAAAAGAGAGGAGCGATCTCTCTAGACTGTGGGAATTCGGGACATGTGCGTTCCAACGCGCGCCGAACTCGTGGTCCGCACACGAGCAATCCTATGCCATACAGTAAATGCCGCAAGGGGGTGAGTGTGCGACGATGCGAGCGAGAAACGAGCCCCCGAAGAGAAATCTTACGGTGTTTGGAGTGAAAGAAAAAAAAGAGAAAAAAAAACTAGGGGGAAAGGAGAGAGAGCGAGAGGAAAGGGAGTTCGGGTTGTGCGAAGGACGATAGAAAATCGGGGGGGAAAGAGGAGAAGATGAAGAACGAGAGGCACGAGAAAGGGGGGCCGGACCTATGCCCGGGGGCCCATTCTCGGCCACCATAAGGCAACGGGGAATCCATGGGAATATCGAGCATGTGCATCGGTTCGGGAACTTTTAAGCCCTCCGAGTTCTTCTTTTCTTCCTTTCGCCCTTTTAATATCTTTTTGCCCCCCTGACCAAAAATGTTTTCCCTCTCGTCCGTGCTATGCACGAGTCCCGGACCTCACGACTCTCCGGGCTCATTATAGCGTTACATCCGACGGGCTTCCGTGAGCCGGCTGGACGGAATTTTTCGAACCCGTGAATTGAGACACACCCCGTCCAGCATCCCTCCGCAACGGCCTGGGCAGACCTATGACGATGCATACTTTGCCTCCGGTTCCGAACCGCAATTGGCTCTTACCGAGGGGGGGCCCCCTTACCTGACTCCGCTCCCGCTGGCCGAACGAGTCACGCTTCATTTGAATTCCAATCGATCTTAAATTTATTTTTTTATTCTTTTTTTAAATTGGTTATTATTTAACGTCGCATCAACTGCTACGGTTATTAGCGACGGTGCTATTTTTTCCTTTAGTGGGAACCGTACCACTTTGGGGGTTACTCAATATGAGTGAACGTTAAGTGTACTTTTTACTCCCGATTGCCCGCTACGGCAAAAAGACGGGAGTTATGCGTTTCATTGCGATCCACCGGCTCGGCGACTTTTCGCAAGTGCCTATCAAGGTCGGAAGGGCAAAAAATTAGTCAACAGATTTTGTTATACTAAAACTTTATAGCCTGATCTATGCTTGCAACGATACATTTGTGAGGTAATATTCGCCATAATTCGCAAGGCACCGTAATTCGATAATGCCGTTTAAAAGTTCGCGGTGACATATTGAAAAATGACACGGGCGATCCCCACTTCTACGTACCGCAAATGATTACTTTTACGTAATCGCAAATGATGCAGCATAACTTCACGCTGCTGCCGAGATAGTGCCGAGTTTCCAATGCCCCATGAGAAGCCCGGAATTGTTATCTATTTATAATCGAAGCGTTATTTATTCCCATTTTTTTTACATTATCGGGATTTTTGGATGTCAATAACAGTCGCTCGAGTAGACATTTTCGAGCGTTACATCGGGGCCTGACAAGGACCTGAAAAGGCGTCGTCAAGCCCCTAAGCCTGTCGGGCCTCGTCCCGACCCTATCAGTCCCCGATTATAACGCTCGAAAATTTCTACTCGGGCGGCCTTCTAGGTTCGCTTCACGGCGCCGGAGCTACGTCACGTCGATCGCTGGCTGTAAACATTGGACGTCTACTGACACATATATCGGCTATCGCACGAAACATGCCAGGAGCTTCGGCACGTCACAATATTTTTCTGCCAGCAAGACTACGGCATCGGGATTAGAGCCCGAGACCTCCCGATACATTGTTTGCGAGGCTAGGACTCTAATCACGAGACCAAAGTGATGCGTTTTGAAATTCTTCTGTTTGATCGCGCTATAGTGTATATCCGAGAGGGAGAAACGTCGCCATAGGACATGTACAATTATATAAATTACGTACAATAATTTGACCGCTATGCGGGTTCCGGGTGTTTGCGTGACGATCGGATCTCTGTCTCGGTGGTGGTTATAGCGGCGGCAACAAGGCCGGAAGTCGTGAGAAATAATCACGGAATAATCGGGAGATGAGTTCTCCTGACAATATTTTTTTTTTATTTTTTTACGGTCAATGAGGAAGTGAATGATTAGAGGAGCATCGGCAGTCGCGAGCTCGCTCTGTCGATGCGGAGTACACCGTTCGTGTTGTTACATCGCTGGACCGGATACTGCCTGACCACCTGCGAAAGATGAGACCGGGCTTGCTGGCGCGTTAAAGGAGCCGTTCAATCTGTGCTCTCGTTTCGCAAACCCGTGCCAATAACGCGGATGTGTCGCTCAGTGGACGAGATGCTCATTGAATCTTTACGCAACACTACGACGCGATCGGGTGTCGGTCATTCACTGCGTTATCGCCGCTCGGTTGGAGGCTGGGACGAGAAGGAGGGGCGGACAGGATGGGATCGCCAAAGAGTCTCATTGGCGAACACCTGACGGATGTTTCTCAGGAAACCATTTCTTAATAAAAAAGGTTTTATTGATTTTCATTTGAAAGAAAATATTTCATTATTTTCTAAAGTTTTACATTCATTGACTTAATTTTTTTTTATTAGTTTTTTTATATATCTGTACGCACGTTTCCGCGGAAACAATTTTTGTTCACTAAAAAAGGGTTAGTCCATTTTAATAAAAGGACATAAATAATTTAAACAAATTTGACATTGATCTATTTATTTATTTTTTGTTTTTTAATGAATACTAACGCAAGCCGACGAAACTATCGGGTGTCGGTCATTCACTGCGTTATCGCCGCTCGGTTGGAGGCTGGGAAGAGCAGGAGAGGTAGGCAGGATGGCTCGCGAAAGAGTTTCATTGGCAAACACCTGACGGATGTTTTCGAGGAATCAAATTGCACCTAAAAAAAGGGTTGCACCAAAAAAAAATTCACATTAATAAAAGAAAATATTTCATAAATCAAAAAAATTTGACGTTGACTAACTAATCAACGTCATTGGCGAACACCCGACGGATGTTTCTCAGGAAATAATTTTTAACCAAAAGAAAATCCTCAATCCATTTTTCATAAAGGAAAATACTTCATTAACCGACAGCGGTGGATGCGCGGTTGGCGCACGGCTCTGGTGGTCCCCCAAGTCAAGCTGATTCGTTCGCGGTCAGTACTTGGATGGGTGACCGCTTAGCCGTGCGCTAGCTGGCGCATCGACCGTTGAGCGGAAGGCGATTTCTTCTGAGACTTTGGTGTTTCTGCACTTTACTCAAGTGCAAAAATACCGGTGGATCAGTAGAATATGGCCGTCTGTACCGGCACGGGTTTTCCGTAGTTTCCCCGTGTCCCTGGCAAATGCGGTACAGTGTAGCTAAGTCGGCTACGGACGCAATGGAAGTTAGGTAGCTTAGCTGAGTGCGGGTAGGGAGTGCTAGGGGGGAATCGGGATGGGGTTCCGTAAAAACCCGACAGGGTATACGGTGGAATTGGAACAACAAAAATATAAAATACTTCATTAATAAAAAAAAAAATTGACATTAATGATCTCAATGTTGTTAATTACCACTCGCGACGAAACAGCCGTCTCATATATCATGATCGCGTCACTTCTGCTTCATAAAAAAAAAAAAAATCGTACGTGATGTTTGGCAGAGTTTCTTATCAGCGCGTCCAACAACAACTCCACGTGCCGGCGACAAAACAATTTAGACTGCCCGATCGACGGCAAAGCTGAACACCAACGTGGCCGCTCATCGGTGCGCAGAAATTCCTCGACACTAGTTAACGCCGGGGTGTCGGGGGGCGATAAAGTGCGAGAGCAAGGATCCAGAAGTCCCAACAGAATAGTAGCGGCACGCTTCGTGCACGTTCCTTGCACGCTCCTCGCGATCTCCCTCGCTCCCCGGACACGCGGATATTGTAATGACGCAGGATCGCGCGGGAAAGGAAAACAGGCCGAGGAGGCGAATCGAAAGAAGAGACTGACACGAGGTACAAAGCGGTTTATTACGATGCGCGGTACAATGCAGCGTGATGTACACAATGCCATCGGTACGATCCGCAAGCGATCGTGTATAGATCGGGGCACGGAGAGAGCCGTCGTTTATCGCCTCTATACTGCATACCGAAACGCCACGAGTTCGTTCCTCCTGCATACGCGCGTATAAATACAGCGATCGCGAAGAAGTGCCTCGGCGCACTTGAGAAGGTGCGTAAGTCCGCATCTGCCCGAGATTCTCACGCGCGACGCATCTGTCTCAAGTTCCCACGCGAGGAGAGAGACCAGGAGAAGCCACCGCCGAGCGCTCGCGCGCGCACGCGGAGCCACGAGGATACCGAGAGTCTCCGCGCGGCGAGCTCGAAAGTATTGACCGTCCTCGTTCCGGCTCCGGCGAGCCCGGTTAGCCCGCGCCCCGGGACAAAATTTTTAACTTCCTGGAGCCGAGATTCCGTTGTCCCTCGGCGGTGAGCCACCGCCACGCGATCCGACGGTCAATTCATTCGCCGCTCGGAACAGGCGACGATCGGAGACACGAGACGACCGGGCGCGCGAGCGTGGTTTTGTATCATTTTTTTTCCGGATCTAGGACGAGCCGCGAGACGATATCCGACGAGGACGGCGAATCGGGGAGATATGTTTATTATTATTGATCCCATATTCGTTAGCCGCGGAGATTATGTAGCAACCTTGTTTGGCTTCTCGGTGCAGTAGAGTCGTATTGCCGGCATTAAGGCGAGGGTAATTCTGCGGGTTGTTGGAGTCTTTTCTTTTTTGTAATTGACTTTTCATTTTTGCGCGGGACGGTAAAGAAATCCTTGGTGCGTTTACCGTGAAGCGGGAAAGGATTTCTACTTGGGTACTTTTTTTTTACATTAAATTATTGTTTTGAAATGGTCGGATCGTGATTATTATTGCTACTTTGCACTTATATAGTAATGTTGATTTTTTTATGCTTTTTACTCAAAAATTTATCTCTTGAACTTTTATCGTCCCGACGAAGGTCCGGTTGATCCGGGAACCATAACGAGCACGAGCTCAAAGCGCAGGTCGCTTGATCGATAGATACGTTTTTAATTTTTTTATATTAAAACCCGTCCACGGTACGAGTGTCGCTTCGGGACGGGATTTAAAAAAATGCGCGCGATCTCTATCGGACAGACATATTATATTGTGTACGTATAGAGGTTATACAGCCAAAACTTTTTATTTTTACGCCGGACGGTAAAAAAAATCCTTGGTGCGCTTACCGTGAAGCGGGAAAGGATTTCTACTCGGATATTTTTTTTTGACATTAAATTATTGTTTTGCATTGCCGGATCGTATCATCGATACTTTGCACTTCTGTCGTAATGTGGAATTTTTTAACGCTTTTTACTCCAAAATTTATTTCTTGGATTTTGATCGTCCCGACAACTTTCCGGTTGATCCAGCAGCGATAACGAACACGAGCCCAAAAAGCAGGTCGCTGGATCGATAGAGACGCTTTTAATTTTACAAAATTAAAATCAGTCTACGATACGAGTGGCGGTTTCGCTTCGGGCCGGGTTAAAAAAAAAAATGCGCGCGGTCTCTATCGGACGGACGTCTTATATTGTGTACGTATAAAGGTTATACAGCCGGGACTCGTTGCCTCACAGTTCGGTCTTCACGGGAAGAAGAGTTGATTATTTTTATGGGACCGTGAGGCGAGCAGTGGTTTCGGGCCTTCAAAAAAACGAGCGGGCAAAGCCTTTTTTTTCTCCCCTCTTCTCTCTTACTCATCTCGCTCGCTCTTTACCCTTCGGCATGTTCGTCCGAGACACGCCGGACATAATAGTTCGGCCCGAAGTCGCAGGTGCCCCGCGAGCTCGACCATGCCAAAGAGTATTATACTACAGTATATATATAAACTCTCGACTCTCTTCTTTTTTTTGTCTTTTTTCTCGGCTCCGCCGGATTTACGACACGGGCTCGATTTAATAATCACGAAGAGCGCAACGGTAGCGTCCGCGCCCTCTTTCACTATTACACGTTCTCTCTTTCTCCTTCCCTCGTACGGTTTTTTTCCTTCCCTTTCGCTTTTTCGCCCGATCGGACGCTATCAACGCGCAAGGCCTTTTGCCGTTTATTGCGTTTTTTTTTCCAACGCCTTCAGCATGTGCATATATATACATATATATGTATGTATATATATACATGCACCAACTTCATGGATTTTATATAGTATAATAACCAAGAACGAAAGATTTCGCTAGAGATAATCTTCACACGTGATAAAAAGAATGTATTTTTTTTTGCCCTCACTTAATCCCTCGGTCGGCAATGAGACGAGTGCCGATAAATTATACGAGAGAGAGGGAGACGAGACTGGAATAACAGAGTGCGCGTCTTAAATTATTCATGAATGAAGAAATTTCTCGGGAATTAATACACTGCTTCATAGAATCAAAAATAAGAAATACGCGAGAGCGGAGTGTGTTATATTAACGCTTTTAAGGTGGGGCTAAAGATCAACATAACCGGAAAATGTTTTGACACCATTTTTCTCCGAAACGATTTTATAAAGTAATAAGAAAATTGCGGGGCGCACTGCGTGTTTGATTAACGCAGTGCGCATCGCAGTTCGTTTTTCATTTTATGGAATCGTTTCGGAGAAGAATGGATTAAACATTTTAGCGCTGTCTCTCATACGTGCTTAGCCTTCCATTGAAGTAAATCTTGCCTCCGAGAATTTTCATCGTCCAATTTCGACGATCCACACTTCTATCCATTACATCGCTGATACGACGATCTACAAATTCCGTCGGAAATTCCGTGATGTTATCTCCCTAGAGTTCGCGTATTTATCATCGCAACGAATAGTTTTCGATACAAGCGCGCGCGCATGAGGTATTCCGGTAGCGCATGCTGTTGCCGTTGAGTTTGAGGATTGTCGTGAACTGATAATATCGTTCGAGAATCTGAGCAGGGCGTATGCAACGATATCCTGGCGCCGATGATCTCGCTGCTCGCTGAGGCGTGAATCCTGCCGGGGAGCATTTATCTCGCAGGAAATTTAATTTTTTTATTTTTTATACATTTTTTTATAGGATAAAGTTGACCGAGCTGCAATGAGACAAAAGTAACAATCCCACCCGAAAAATTTAGAATCCAAATAGCGTTAAAATTGAGAGAGTTCATGGTAGTACCATGAGATACCATGAGATACCATGAGATACCATGAGATACCATGACATAGCTCATGGGAGTACCATGAGATACCATGACATAGCTCATGAGAGTACCATGAGATACCATGACATAGTTCATGGGAGTACCATGAGATACCATGACATAGCTCATGAGAGTACCATGAGATACCATGAGATAGCTCATGGGAGTACCATGAGATACCATGAGATAGCTCATGGGAGTACCATGAGATACCATGAGATACCATGAGATACCATGAGATACCATGAGATACCATGAGATACCATGAGATACCATGAGATACCATGAGATACCATGAGATACCATGAGATACCATGAGATACCATGAGATACCATGAGATACCATGAGATACCATGAGATACCATGAGATACCATGAGATACCATGAGATACCATGAGATACCATGAGATACCATGAGATACCATGAGATACCATGAGATACCATGAGATACCATGAGATACCATGAGATACCATGAGATACCATGAGATACCATGAGATACCATGAGATACCATGAGATACCATGAGATACCATGAGATACCATGAGATACCATGAGATACCATGAGATACCATGAGATACCATGAGATACCATGAGATACCATGAGATACCATGAGATACCATGAGATACCATGAGATACCATGAAATACCATGAGCTACCATGAGCTACCATGAGCTACCATAAGATACCATGAGGTACCATGAGATACCATGAGATACCATGAGATACCATGAGATACCATGAGATAGCTCACGGTAGTACGCAACTAGGTCGCCACGTATGGCCGAAAGTCCCAGATTTTGCAAGAATTTTTACCATATTTACCAAAAATTCTCATCAATCCGGTACTTCCCGTCATAGGTGGCCTATTTTCATACTATTATGTGCTATGATAACATCTCTCAAGATATGTAGTCGTATTTACTAGATCCTTCTCTCAGTCTATCAATGCAGTACTCCAGACTTCGTACACTCCGATTTTCAATACATCCGCAATAAATTTTTATTTTTAATGTCAATACTATAAAACACCTCGCGACCATACATAATCGCGGAATAGAAAAAATTAATTACGATTGCAACGAATGTAGCAACTTGATTTTACTCCGCTTGACTTTTATACTCCGTCGTAACGGCGGCAGCGCACGGTTGATTCGGATTCGCTTTACCAACAGCACGCGCTTTGCACACTTGCTCTTGTGTGCGAGCCCCTCGTCGCCGATGCTCCGCGTCCATGGTTCTCGCGGCCGCCTTCGTGTGGTGTACATAAAATAATCCTAGACACGTTTGCGAGACTCCGCAGGCATGTTCCGGGGCAGAGCCGGTGGATTTTATGGGCGCGCGCTAGGCACGAGCATGACGCGAGCGCGCCGTCATTATCGTCATTATCATCATCATCATCATCATCATCGGGAGCTCTAGCCGCTCGGAGCCCGAGGCGGTCTCGAGTCTCTATCTCGGCTGCGCGACGATCAAGCGCAGTTTCCAACTACCGACTCGATAATTATTCTACGGCGGGCTCTCCGTCCTCGTCCCGATATCACATATATTCTCCGCGAACGGAAATCACGGTCTCTCGTAAACGTATCCTTTAAATTAATGTCGCTCGAGGGACACGTGCACCGGCGGACTTCGTCCGTATCAACACGTGACGAGGAATGCGCGTTCCGCGTATTCGCGTCTGCACGTGGCAAACTCACGCGTGCTTCTCGTTGTTTCTCTTTCGTAACTTGTCGCACGCCCGTCGGGACTGGTTATCGAGCTCTATTACGATTACCTGGTCGATGATTTTTTTTTTCGATGTTGCTGATTAATCGTTTAACGCTCGACGGATATGCGGTCTCGCGCTGAATTGCAACTTTTAGGTATTTATAGGCGACATTTGATTTCCAGGTCGGTATTATTTGTTCGCATGAAATGATCCCAATGTTATGAGGCTCGGTGATTCGAAATTTTGTTGTTGTTGTTGTTTCTCATTTCAATCGGTAAAATTAATCGTTTAATGCTTGGCGGGAAGGTGGATTAGCGCTGAATTGTAATTATCTGATAATCGTAAGAGACATTTGATGTCCACGTCGGTATTATCTGTTTGCATGAAATGATCCTGATGTTATGTAGCTCGTTGATTTTAAATTTGCATCACACTCCCAGAAGTCACCTAAATGATGGTTTTTTTTTGTTGCTGCTACTTAATCATTTAACGCTTGACGAAAGGTATATTCGCGCTGAATTGCAATTTTCAGATATTTATGGAAGTCATTTGATTTTCATGTCGGTATGTGCTGTGTATATGAAATGATCCTGGTATTCTGTGGCTCGGGGATTTTAAATTTGCATCACACTCCGAGAAGTCACCTAGATGATAGCTTTTGCTTCCCCATAGAGGAAACTATATTTTCGTGAATAAAAAAAATTGAGTTTTTAATGTCCGCTTACTAGAAATGATCGAAAATGTCGAGAAATGGGATTTTTAGCTGGCGTTCTGATGTATGAGTGTGTGCGTGTGTGCCTTAAAATGACGCAATCCGTACATTTCAGTTTGCAATTTCCTATAATAAATTCTGGTGCAAATTTTGACGATTCAGTTTTATGAGATGTAGACATTTCTTATGTTACGAAAAAAGGTGCAAAGTAATTAGCTCACGGTTTTTCTACACTTAAGTCAAAAATATAATTAAAAAAGAGTTGAATAAAAATTGAAATTTTCATATCGCTTCCTCATAAAAGTTCTTTTATTTTTTTTGTGAAAATTGTACGTCAATGTTGGGTTCCTCTATGAGGAAGCCAAAATGGAACAACGGAATTTATCATGAGGATGCAATCGTGCAAATCACTTTGCACGCTTTTTTCGTTGTTATTAAATAATCATCTAACGCTCGACGGAAGGTATATTCGCGCTGAATAGACATTTTCAGGTATTTATGGAAGTCATTTGATTTCCATGTTCCATTTACATACAATGATCCTGATATTCTGTGGTTCGATGATCAGAAAGTTGCATCAGACTCCCAGAAGGGTCATAAGTCGATTCGAAATAAATAAAAAAAATTATTTTGCATCTTTTTTTTAATCCCCAACTAACACATCTTTCTAATACATCCAATTGCTCCCTGTCGAGCGGTTGATTTATGAATTTGTTTTGCATGACACGCATGATTTCTTTTGTCTTTTTAACATTTCCCACACAACATCCGCGAGCTAATCCTCAAAGTGCAGAGTTCTCCGTCTGAAAAACTTGTAGAAATTCGAATAAATTTCCTTTTTTTTTTTAAATAAAGCCCAAAGGCTACGGAGGAAAGCAGATACACGATAGCATACGGTCGCGTTTCTAGTGCGTGCCGCTAGGCGACACGCGTCCCGATGTACTTACGGTACCCGCTCTGTACAGTTCGCGCATAAGTTCACCGGGCGACGGGAGCCGGTCCCTCGTTTGTCTCCGCATTATACATTCTCGTTGGCGTACCAATAGGTGTACACGTACCGCGTATGTACGCGCGCACACGGGCATGCATCAACCTCTCGCGCGCGTATAGGTACGTGTTATGTGAACACGCGAGTAGCGCTTCGTGGATCGGGGCCGTGGGAATGAGCGCCACGGCGCTGCGCGGATATAGACGAGAGAGGCGAGCGAAGCGAGTCGCGCGCGCGCGCGTCCGCGACGTCGAGACGTCGGTGTCTATACGGCACGAGCTCTCGGCGAAAAGGCGCAGCCACGGCTCGTACACACGCAGAAGGTAGCGACGGAGTGTACTGAGAGCTCGCGTGCCTCGGCACTAACCGGCGCCCGCCGGAGAGCGAGAAAGATCACTCGCGGAACCGGCTCGCTCGAACCTATCGAGTCAACCCGTTCTCGCTCCCGAGACGACGACGACGACGATGATGCATCGGGCACACGCTTCCCACCTATAACACGGTGCAAACATTTATTTTAATAACTATTAAGGCCTCGCGCACCTAAATGATTTATTTATTTACAAAGTTACAACCTCTATGGTAATTGAAACTCCTCGGGATTCAAATAATGTAACGTTTCACTTTCGTTGCGCAACGTTCGGCGATCTTAGCGTTTTATTTTTACTTATTTAAGAAAATTTTTTTGTGGCACACTTCGATATTCGATTGCTAGTCATTTATGCGATTTTATTACGGTAATGTAATACTTGACGCTTGCCGAATTTTGTTGCCAGGCTGAGAGCCGAGATAAGAACTTCGTTTCTTTATCAGCGAAGCGAGACGGGTCTTTAGTATCGTTTCTCTCATTGCCCAAAAGTACATTACACACGGATGGAAACGCACACGAGGGTGTAATTCGCAAGGTAGATTTTCGTTTACGTGTCGAGAGAAATGGAAATTAACGTGCGTCGGGCGGCCTCGATTTTTTTTTATCGCATGTTTCAGCGCGTGTTTAATTGCGCGGTTTAACTTGTGCCCCCTCCCCCCTCGCCCCCGCCCCCCTACGGTCGGCTACCGTATACGAGCCTTCGGTTATGCTCGGCATTCCACGGGGCGAGGCGACGTGACGAGGCGCACCGCGAAATTCGACTCTTTAATTGTTTATTTGATTAAAGCGTTTACGAGCTCTCGGCAACGCGAGGCTTTGTCAACAACTTTCATTTCGTTTGTATTTTCGCGTTAATTCCGAGTTATCCGGTGAGATGCAATTTGCCTTTTATTTTTATTTTCTACTTCCTTAAGTTTGAAAAAAAAAAAATCGGACGTTATCGAAAGTGGGTTATTCGATAAAAGCATATATCTCACTGTCGCCGAATTTATTGCCGCGTAGTTAGGTAGGCAGGTAGTTTGTACTCGTTTCTTATTGTTCATTTTTTTTTTTTAAGTCGTTATTTCGCCGTGTTTGGCTCCCGCGCGAAACCACATCTGGTTCACCTCATAAATTCGCCAATAACATGTATCGGTATACGAAGGAAAGTTTTTCGCCTCGGTTGCACGAAATCGAGACGATTGGAATCGGGCGAGCTGATCACCGTAATTATGGCGATCATCGCCCAAAAAAATTGCCAGCGATTCCCGCGGCGTTAAAATTCGTGTACGTAACGGTGTATACATCTATATATGTTTTTACGCGTGTATACGTCTACTGTGTGCTCAGCGTGCTGTCGGGAGGCTCGCTGTGGGAATTCAGAAAGTCCTCTGGGCACCCACAGCCAGATGAAAGAGGCGGAGTGACGAAACGCCACGGCTATCGGTAAAATTCTCCGTCGGAGCCCCGGGAACCCGCTCCGAACGACTTAATGAATCAATTTATTTAATCGATTAATTGCACGTTTATCGAGAAAGTCCAATGCGCTTGTTTCATTTTGACGCGGGGAAACCAACTCCCCTCCATTATTCCCATTAAATTTTTACGATTTCATCGTCACCGTCTCGACGAAATGCCCCACGGGCGCCAAGGGAGCCGGCCCCTTGCTCCTACCACCGTCTAGTTCTAATGCACGGCTGTACGGAGGGTCGTCCTCGTGCAGGAGCCCATCGCTGTGGTGCCGAAGGGCTCCACGCTCCATGCCTGACATAAAAAAAAAAATTTATTTACTTTACGCGGCGAAGACTCTAAGACATTTTCCTACAATATTGCTAAATAAAGTTAGTAATCATTTTATTGTCCTCGCCGATTAATCAAGGAATTGCGATTGGTGGACATTTTTTAATTATTCTTTCTCGTGCTACATTGCATTTAAGAAAAATGGCAAAATGAATAAGAAATAAATACATTGTGGACCTTCGTCGACAAGAAATTTGTGTAAACTGTCCGAACTGTTGTTTTTTTTTACTGTGTAACATTGCCGGATAAAGTCTTCATGTTAAAGATGGCAGCGAAGACTTTAAGACATTGTCCTGAAAATATTGCTAAATAAAGTTCGCAATAATTTTATTGTGTTCGCTGATTAATTAATAAATTGTGATCGGTGGACATTTTTGAATTATTTATCCTCATCCTACATTGAATAAGAAAAAAATATGGCAAAATTAACAACAACAAAAAGCACTGTGGACCGTCGTTGACAACATTTTTTTGTTAAATGTCCAAACCGTTCTTGTTTTTACTGTGTAAAATTGCCGGATGGAATAAGCGAGAACTTTGTCGAGGGCAGCATTCTCGTGGTTACCGTTAAGTACACACGTCCTGTTATTGAATTAACCCTATCGTGCATGAACCTTAAATTATTCACCCTCCGGCCACTTTGATTCCATTATTGTCCGATGCACGGTCAGTGCGCACCCCCCCCCCCCCCCCCCCCTCCCGCTTCATAGTTACATGTAGTATATTTTATTATTTTGCCATATGATGGGGGGATTCCCCGGACGACCCTAGGACGGGGTCGCATGGAAAATCATGTGAACTTACCCATGTACACCGCAGCCTGTCTCGCGTAGGTGCACATGTGCCGATGCGCGTCGCGCATATGGGCCGCACGTGTGTCCCGTTTCTCCATATACCGACCGGCCTAATGCCGGAACGAGTTTCCGCTGTCGAAGTGTCCGCGCGCCCTTCTGGGGGTCCCGAACTTATCGTGCCCTGCCCCATTGTCAAATCATCGACAGACTCGCAAAATCTCTCGTACTCATTGTACTCCACATCCGTGACAATAAAAGTTGCGGTAAAAAGATCGAGCCCCGTTGAGTGCGATACAAGGCCCGGGGTTGGTTCGCCCTGCTGTCAGATTTTTCGGAGCTCTCGCGCTGATTAAATTTAGCGAGGTAACCCGAGAGCAGCAACTTTCTTGATGGTAAAAAATTATTCCTACATTTAACAAACATTTGTAATGCACAAACGACCGCAATATACTTCTGGTTAATTTTACATTTTGTTTAAACAAAAAATACGGTTCGTTTACATAAACAAAAATGTTGAATTTGTAGGCAAGAAATGTTTGTTAAATGTACGATTTTTTTTTTTTGCGATCTGTGAAATTTAGAAGAAATTTCTGGAAATTTTTCCCGCCAATCGATGGTAGTCGTGTCTTGAAGTATTGTCCACAATCCTCAAGCGTCTCCTCCGCGTTCTCGGTCAAAACTTTCTCGGCTCCCTTTTTGGCGCCAATTCTCGGTCGATCTTGTACTTCGAGATCGAGACCGCTCGGAAGTTTACGATGGTGAAAGGGAGCTCGAAGGACCCCCGAAGTTTTTCCAACGAACCCCCAAGCCAGTGGTGGTCCCTTTGTAACGGCCACATCGCTTTGTCGAAGATCCTCGTCCGTTAGACGAAATAAATAGAAATAACGATTTTTTTTTTTTTTTTCTTAGATCGTTAAACGTCTTCTCTGCAGCCAGAAAGATTTATCGCAGAGAAACGTTTGACTTTTAAGCTGGAAGAGCTCATTAAGGCAGACTATTATCGCAATGTCTTACGCAACTAAATTGGGTAGGTTTTTTTCGTCGATTGATGAAAGGCATGTTTATGTTTCAATATAAAATGTTTATTATAAAAATTGGAAGACGTTCGATGAGGTGATATCAGCCGAATCGGGCCGATTTCAATTAAAGCCATTATCACAATGTAACAATTATTCTTAATCATCTATATCGTATAATCTAGGTTGTAGGTACAATTATCACAATCGCGTATCGTTAATAGCGACAAAAAAAAAAATAATAATAGAACATCTAGATTTCTTTACAAAAGAAAAAAAAAGAGTCGGTTCAACATTATCTCTAAACCCTTATTGTTCCGAACTCGTGTTCGTTGTTTGAGTGTTTACAAGTATCGCGCCAAAAGTATCACGAGTATCACTGAGTATACTTAAAATCTTTCGCGTCTCGATGTCTCTCCGAACAGGTGTCAGTTAAGTCGGAAGTTTAAAAAAATGGTTTCTTTTTTTTTTTGTTAATAATCTAAACTATAGATCACAGTTTTTGCGGAGTTGTGTTTTTCGTTTCGAAGGCTGTTGCAGGAATGCCCTCCTCTTCTCGTCGATCGGGTCAGGTTGACGAATCGAGAATTCCATTAGCTCGGAATTCTCGGACCACTGGAACGACTCCTCGTCCTCTTCTTCCGTCGGTTCAGTCTCGTGACGATGCTGTTTTCTGGATGATGACAGCTCGCCGGTTGAAGTCCTTCGCGTACCACCGCGAGTCTCCTCCGTAGTCTTCTTGCTTTCCCGCCCAGGCGGATTCCACACTGAGGTAGATTGTGCCGGTAGAGTCTCGATCTCTTCCGTGGATGTTCGAGCGATTCAGGCAACCTGCATCTCGGGAAGCTGATTCTGCGAGTACGCGCGCTCCTTGTAGCATAGGTCGCTGTCCGCCATCGACAGGGTCGTCCAGTAGAAGTCGCCGGCGTGGGTGTGAGCGAAGTGCACGGGAACGTAGCACTGTCCGGGAACCACAGGCACAACGGTCATCTGTCCGTCGAGGCACACGGTGATGGCTGCGCCTTCCTCGGCGTCGTGGAGTCCGGCGAGAAGACGCTGCTCGAGAGCCTCGTTGCAGTTGTTCTGGTTGTCGACCTCCTCGGTGAAGACCTCGGTCTGGGCCTCGGGTTTCTGACACTTGGCGATCTTGGAGCTCCTCTTCTTCAGCAGACGGAGCAGAGGCTTCAGCATCTTCCTCACTCTCCTCGCGCTCGACGTCTTCTTGTTGTTCGCGCTGCTCGACATCTTCAGGTTGTAGAGATTGTCGTTCAACTCGTTCTCACACTCGAACACGTGGCTCATGGTTGCGGCCATCTTGTCGGTACTGATGCTCGATGAATTACCACAAAAACAAAACTCTGCGAGACTCTCGCAAATATGTAATGATCGCTCGGTGGGCGAAGAAAACAAAACAAACGAAAGAAAAATCAGCGAACGACTTTTAACAGAGCACGCAGCTAGATGATATTTTCTCTTGAGAAAATTTCTAGTCGTTGCAAAAGTGCGTTGAAGATTTTTGAATTTTCGGATATTGTTATATATTTCTTCTTTCTATGGTGCTATGGCTCGAAGCGCTAGTGAGCGAATGATGTCTCGGTGAAGCAACCCCGGTGCTTATATACCCGGCGAGGACGACGAGAGGGCGTCGGAGTGGGGAAGGCAGGTGCACTCTGGCTGTGGGAACTCGGAGAATTCGGAGCTTCCCACGTTGGACGGGGTCCACGCCGACCATCTGCCGTTCTCCTCGTTCCTTCTACACACCCTAGCCCTCCCTGCTCTACTCGGCTAACCCATCCACCCCAACCACCTCGCGCTACTCTCGGCGCTCCCCCTCGGACACCCCCGCTCCGGCTCTCCCGCTCGAGCTACCCTCGCTCGGCGCTCCGAGGATACACGCTCTGTGCCCGCTCGCTGTGTGTGCGAGGGACCCACAATGCGAGCGTCCTTAGCTTAGGTGCCGGTGGAGGGTCTCCGATTTCTTTTTCCATCGGCGTCTTCGACCCACGAAGATCCTCTCGCTTCGTACGTTTTCACCGCTCTCTCTCCCTCCGTCGGCCTATTTTTTACGTCTCTCTGCCTCGCTCTCACCGTCCTCTCGTGTAACTCGGAACTCAGGCGGCTCAGGGGGTTGTCCTGCAGGTTCGTTCCCGCTCGCTTCCTTGTTCTCATCCCCCCAGAACCGAAACGAAACGAACGAACTTGTTACGACACGATCCATCCCGATCCACCCACTCTTATTCCACCGGCGATGCTCTCCTCTCGAAATTGCCATTGAAATTGCACGGTCGCCAGCCACAGCCTCTTCCCTCGGAGATGACCAGCCTCGTCGATTTCTCGTATCATTATCCTTGAAATGATTATGGACCGCGGCTCATTTTTACCCGCGCATGGCGTTTTGCCAAATTGGGTTGACTTCGATCACCAGTTGTTTTTTTTCTTTTTCTCTTACAACGGGGGGGGGGGGAGGGGGGAGCCTTCGAGATACTTGTTCTTTTTTCTTGGGACATGGATTTTACTCATTTCGTCGTACAATTAATGATTCTGCGGTCCGAGTTCCAATTTACCGTCGACAACATGTGGTTGAACAGTCTCGTTTTGTCTAAGCTATGTGTCGTATCGCGAGCTGGTTCTTTTTTATCGTTTCCGAGCTCCTACGGTCTTCCGCCCCGTTGGGGGTCGTACGTGACGAGGGACTCGCATCCGAGAGGTCCAGACGCTGCGCGAGAGATACGCGACCCTGTCTGCTCGTGTGTCGCTGCTGCTGGTCATTAAGAATGCGTCCTCGGGCTTGAGTTACTTCGGGGAGGTTTTTTTTTTCCCTCTTTATCTCCCTTCTCGACTCGCCACTCGAGACCCCAAAAACCCATGAAACCCCCTACGGGCTCCTCGCTCCCGTCCCGGGGCAACGACGGGCGAGCGGAATGATTTTAAACATTCGCTCGCACACGTCTGGACCGTGTCGTCTGACGGGGGTGCAGAAAAACTGTACCTTCGACGAGACCCGTCGACTCCTCGTCGACCAACCCTCCGAGAAATCTTCTCGCCACACGTGAGCTATGTTTCAGCCGCTTTCTCCACTCCGTGTTTTTTTTTTCACGAACCCTCGACGACTCTCCCTAATTCTTCACATATTTATGTCATGATTTTTCCTACGACCTGCTTAATTGGCGCTAAAAAAAATTTCGGCTCGTTTCTCCGAGGGCGTGTCATCGTTGGACGATCTCGTCGGGGCTCGGTAATTGATGCGTCAACTCGTAAACGGCAAATGGGCTAGGATTTAAAAAAAAAAAATTTCTCCCCGTCTCGCTCACGTAAATGCACTTTGCGCTGCGTCCTTCGAGTATTCACGATGTACCGGAGGTTCGTGCACCTGAGCGGTGGTTAAACTCGCTGCGCGGCTAATGGAAGGAACCTGCTGGGGATCGAAACAGAGACTCGAGCTCGCCCCGTGCTCTCCCCGCTCGACGAGAGAGACTCGGGGATGATGTTTCACCCGGCTAACACTGCCAGGTACGAGTCTCATCTCGGATCCGGCTAGCCCAGCTAGGGAGGACGGGCAAACCTACCCTGCGCACGGAAACAGGTACACCTCCGGCTATTTGTTTTCACTTGCTGCCGAAGCCTACGGAGCACCGTCCGTTTGCTCGTTCACGAAGCAGGTGAAATTTATGCGAATGGTGTCCAACCTGTACTCTGGGCAGTATTGCACACCGACCGTGAACGTGCGCGGCAATAATTTTCAACTTTGCTCCTCGGGACCTGTCCGGTACGTGACACTGCGGCACTGACTCTAGTTAGGAGGGCTGCTTTGCCCTCACTGCATTTCCGGTCAGTGCAGTCATGGCTGGAACGAACTGTGCACGGTGCGAAAACAGGTTCGCACGTTCAACAAACATTTCTTGATCACAACATTTTATTCGTGTCATTCTTTTTGTTTTTGTTTTTTTTTTTTTTTTTGGTCGTCACTTTATATGACATAAATCATGAAATTAACGAGACAAAAACATTCGTGAAGCTTTGTGGACAAGAACTGTTCGTCGAATGTAACACGTCGCTTTTTTTTTGTTTTGCTTTGTACCGCTTCGCTTACGCAGTAAAAAAAGTTAGTACTTTATACAACAACTTATTGCCCACAAACGTCAACAATTTTTTATTTGTTAATTTTGTGGTTTTGCAAACAAAAGTACAAACTAAAATTGTCAATGACACGGGACATAAAAGGACGGGTTCGTATATTGTTTAAAAAAATTATTTTTACGAAATTTCGCATTCCGATTTTACGAAATTATTTTTTACTCTGTATATTTGTTGACAAGAGGTTTTCAAGTTTAACAAACATTTCTTGGCCGCAAACTTCTACATTTTTTTCTTGTTAATTATACAATTTTTTTTTGTTATTTATACAATTTTTTTTCTTGTTAATTATATAATTTTTTTTCTTGTTAATTATATAATTTTTTTTCTTGTTAATTATATAATTTTTTTTCTCGCCAATTTTACAGTTTCTATGAGTAACAAAATACGATTTGAAAGAATAAATCATAAAAGTAGCAAGAAAAAAAAATCGTGGATCTTTGTGGAAAAGAAATGTTCGTCAAACGACCAAACCCGCTCTTTTTTGCTCAGTACCGGTTCGGTTTTATTTCCACCGCTCTCAGGGGGGTTTCCTCGTCCCGCCGCGCGCGCGGCGAGTCGTATACACAATATTTCCGTACACTTTTGTCTCGCCCCGTTCCTTACCCGCTCGCCTAGTCTCAGTTCGCCGGGACCCGACGAATCGGCAAGTACTTTTCGCCCCGACCGTCGCCCGGGAGAGGAACCTTAACGTGCATCCTTGAGGCGTCAGGAATGTGAGTAAACACCCGTACACTCGATAATATCATTGTTATTATTGTACTCTCGAAAGGGACACTTGGAATTTTGTCAATGGTTGCACGCGATATTTGTATGGCCCGATAAGTCATGCGATCATGGTGGTGGGGGGGCGGGGGGCGGGGGGGGGGGGGGATACGAGAGAGAGCCATCGCCATTGTCTCGTTCCTCCGGGGCATGACGTGTGATATATATTTGTTTACGAATTGCACATTTTTTTTCGTACCGACGTTCATTGATATGGTACTTAAATATCGGTGCGCGAGAAACACGTGGTCAGGATATCGCGTGCTCCTGATTGCATCTCTTTGATACATCTCTGAGTCCCTTATTTTTTTTCTTCTTTTTCCTTCGCGAGACACGAGAGTGTTTCGGTTGCTCGAAAGAATCACGGTTGCACACACTGTACATGAACATGAAGCATGAGGGTACGAATGGTAAGAGGGAGAAGAAGGGCGAGAGTCATTGTCACGTTTTATTTCACTCGTGCCCCGAGGCCGGCGGGGATGAGAGTCAACGGAGCGATCGCTTCTTTTTCACTAGAACTTCTTACCTAACCCCGCTCCCCCCCTCTCCTCTCCGATCATTAGCATATAAATAATACTTGTCCGGGCATGAACGGGAGCGCCGCTCGCCAACGTCCTCCGGATATGCAATGCTCCGGGCGCTTCTGCGCACACGTGTGCGTAAGCCTCGTACGCCGTGCAAATCCCCGTCGACGAGCGCAGCGCGGGCAAAAGGAACGGAAAAATTAAAGTACAGAATATTACAAAAAAAATAAAAATAAAAATAAACAAAAAATAAAATGTCCGAGTAGAAGAGCGAACGAGAGGGAGGGAGAAAAGTGGAAGCCGAGTTGAAACAGTAGTGGTGACCCCCGGGGCTGCGAAGCGCAGGTCCAAACAAGAAGTCCCCTCTGACGTCAGCGGCAGGTGCAACCTGCGCTCCTCTCTTTTTATCTGCCGTTCTCCCTTTATTCTCTTCGCTTGTTTCTTTCTTTTAAGTTTCTTTTTATTTTTTATTTTTTTATTTTGCCTTCTCTCACTCTCGTTCCTTTCTCGTCTCATCGCCGGAGCGAGCGAGCTCTTCAGCCCCCCCCCCCCCTCCTCTTTCCTTCACGCTGGCGCGCATGTAATCGTACCGATTTTCAGATCTAGATACACGCACCATGACCACCGCGGATTCGGTTACCCGGGACTCTGTTATACGCGTCGTATGTTTCAGCCTCTAAAATCCTGACTGATATCTGGGAGATCGGGGAAATCTGGCGGTGACGATCTTTAGGGTGGAACTTTAGGGTGTTCCTTCTCTCGAGTCGTTATTCAAGGGGGCCTGATCTCACGTTCGATCGTCGGTGTCTGGCGCGTTCGATTAGTCGGTGATTACGGCTGTTTCGCCAGAGACGGGCCAGCCGTTTTTTTCTGGTATCATGCAGAAAAATAATTGGGGATCTCGACCAGCTTATTTAAGGTCGCTACCGCGTGACACACTAGTTAAATGAGTGCTAAATTTTTACAATTGTTTATCCAAAATTGTATGCATTTATTGACACTATAAGAAGCTGATTTGTATTAGTGCGTGCGTCATCAACTAAGAGGAATATTAATCACGATGGTCTTGCAAGAACAACTGGTAAACAAATTTCCATGCTAGTATGTTTTTGTTGGTTTAAAAAAAAGTAAAATCCGTATTTTTAAAAATCGATTTTAATGCACCACGGCTCATTTCGGTTCGTAAACTTTGCTCTACGAATTCTCCAAGAGCATTTTTTTACAGGTTAGACCGTTTGAGAAAAACGGCCCATTGTTTAAGCGGTGAATATTTTTTCCCGTAAACAAACTGCTGTCATTTTTAAACCGCCAAAACTAAAAAAAAAAATCATCTTGGTGAATTCGTAGAGCAACGTTTGATGAACAAAATGAGCCATGATACATTAAAATTGGTTACAAAATAGGGACACTTCTTTCAAAAAAACTGAACGAAAATATAACGTCATCGAAATTTCCATTTATCAGTTTATGGATTTGCAAAAACATCGTTATCAATAATTTCCCCGATTTACTCATGCAGTAATAAAAATCACAGTAGCCACCTTAAGCACGCAGTTGGTTGGGACAACCAGTGGCCTTTATCCCCGTACAGTTCCGTGTCTAGTTGCGGTTTAGGATCTCTGTTGATTCGGCAATGTTTTCTCTGCGACTCCCTTGGTCTCTGTTTGACGCGATAAAATTGTTGCCGTAGATCCGCCGCGAGTTTGGACCGTGAGAAATTGCATTCTCCATCCGAGATACACTCGTCGAGCACACATCTCCATACGACGCTGAGCTTGTCTTCTTATCGGGGTGGGGAAGATAAAGGTTTGCCTCGGCAGATAGGAGAGAAATGGGGTACGCGGCGGGTCTGCGGGTCGTTTCGAGGAGATAAAACAAGTTTTTACGAGGTGGCCGCGGAACGAGGAACACATTACAATGTGGACGAAGTAGCGGAGACCAGAGGCTGATGGGAGATGTCGAGAGACTCGGTGAAATGGAGATCGGAGAGAGAAAGAAATGAAAAATCAAGCGGGCCCCTCAAGACCCTCCGGCTAAAAATAGTCTACGGCTCAACTGACTACCGTATTCGTTTTTTCGTTACTCACCCTTTTTTTACGACTCGTAATCGCTCTTCCCGCAGGTAGACACCGCGACTGAATCTCGAAAGATAGAGATCTTTATAATTGGAATTTCATCTTTCCTCCTCACGATTCACGCACGAGAACCTCGAGGGAGAATCGTGAATTTATCGGACTAAGCTCCGTCCGTCATACGGGGTTAATCGGAATCGGGGAATTTCTTTGGAGATGCTCCTCCGGCCATAAAAAAAATAGAAGGGATTCGGGAAAATTTAATTGACACATAAATTTATGTGCCCTCTCGCGCGTATACAGAAAAAAAGATTTTATTCCCGACCACAATCTACAGGATTTTATCCACGGGGCTTATCATAGTGCTGTCATTTCCGGACGAACACATTGAGAAAAAAATGACACAGGAAAAGCAACAATGCTGACTTTTTACCATAAAAAATAGTTCCCAAGGGAAACGTCTACATTTTATAGTTATAACAATGAAAAAAAAATCATGATTGCAATCATAATTATAGTTTAACCAATTGAATATATACTATTAAAAACTATCAGTATACACTGATAAAAAAGTACAGTTGTCGACCAACTAAACAAATAATTAGTTGGTCGAACAAAATATTTTAATAACTCGAAAATATTTCGGTGAAATCACCCAACAAATTGTCGAACTAACCAATTTTGTAACTGTACCAACAAAATGTTTAGTTAACGTCCCTGCCCGAATCTTCGTTGATTCAACCGTATTTTTTTCTCAATGTGGACGCTGTCCCTAGGAAGTATTCGTTATAGTAGGAAATACTACATTTTTTTCAGTGTATTTTTTTCCGATAATTCCAAGTTTATTATTCTGCGCCTCCTCCCCAAAATCTCCAGTTTCCAATGTATACGCTCAGAAAATGCATCTAACCAGAAATTTATAATTTAAATTTTTCAGTGAGCAGCTCAGTGTGCAGTGCAGTGTCCAGTGCCGCATCTTCGTGACCGAGGAATCATCATCCGAGTTTTGAGCACCGTCGAGGCAATTCGGTGAGTTACTTCTCGAATTATAAATCCAGCCGGAAGCATGAAATATTTTTTTCGCCTCTGAAATCTTTGAAAGGGGGGGGGGGGAGGGAGATGGAGGTGGTGAGCGGGACCGTAAACCGTTTCTACCACGTGCACGGTTGTCCATCTCGGGGTTCCGGTGGAGCATCGACGAGAGCACGCGGAACCCCTTTGTCAGTGGTCGAACCGGTCCGGAGCGAGAGATTATCCAGACGCATGAAAAGGATCGGACGTAGGGTATATGTAGCGTTTGTGTTAGGAAAAAAAAACCGGGGGTCTCCCTCGACGCACCCCGAAGCCCTTTCGATCCTTTGACCCGCGCCCAACGGACCAAAAGGGATGCAATATTATTCAAAATCACGAAAATCTCCGATGGAATTTTCGTTATTTCGGTGTGTGTCTCCCCATTGAAATACCTAGATGCATATCTTACGCGGGATCGCCCGGGAAGGTTGAATAGACTTTTAGTTCTGGTCCGGAGTAGCGGGCGTAGGGGGAAGCGCTCTTTCGCCCTCCTCGAACCCTGCATAAACGAACAAGGAAATGCGCCGAACCCCTTGGTTAACGCACACACGATCGTGTCGAACGAGTGAAATTCAGGTAAAAAGGGTCAAGATAGCACAAAGGATTGTGGAGAACTCTGCGCGACGGTGCACGATTCTATTGGACGCAATCGAAAATAAAAGGGGGGTGGGGGGACGCCTATATATCCACTCATCCGATATATCTCGATCCGAGGAAAATTGAATTGAAAGAGTGCGGGCGGCATTGAATCGACGCGTCCCGCTGAAACGCGAGGGACCGAGGGAAAAGATTCAACAATTTTTTTTCGTCCTTTCTTTTTTTTTAACCCCACATGCTCGAGTCCACTGCATCGGACACCGCGTCCAAACACGTGCAGGGAAACCTGCCGTCGAACGTATACAGTGTCTGCGATCTACGGAACATCGGTCGCGAGTTTTCGGGGCGAAAACGCGTTGAAAAATCCACTTTTGCAGCTGCTCTTGCACGACACTTGTATCGTCACTCCGTTCGTTTTCTCCCTTTCATTTTTCATATATTTTCACGCGGCCGCATCCTTTGGCGCACCTTTTCCGTCCAGGTGCACTTTCCGGCGTTCTCGGCTGACGTTTTTTGATACGCCATTTCGATGTTTATCTAAAAAAAAAATTGTTTTAAAAAAATCATCGCTGGTGTTTTTTTTTTTGCGCGAGACACTTGTCGCGAGTCAGCGTTCCGGTTGCGGTTCCCTCTATTCTATTGTCTGGCTGCCGCGAGGTCTCAACCCTTTCACAGGTGAATCCGTCCCACCGCGCGCACCGGGAACACCCTTTCGCCTATTGTTCGTCAGCTTCCGCTAACCCTTTCTCGGTCCAGGCACCCACACGATTCCCGCAGCGCGGAGGCAGGTAAAGGGTTGGATTGTAGGTCAGCGGATCAAAGGGTTGTGGAATTACCGCTTTGGCTGCGTTGGGCCGTGCAGGTTCGTTTAACGGAGTGCGGGGGTGATTGCGATCGGAAAATACTTCGGGCGGATTACGTGTACATCCCTCGCTTACTTTTCTCAGATATTATCCACGAAATCCTTTTACACTCAGCTCTGCTGTTAGTAAAAAAAATTAAGTAAAGTGAAGGGGGAAAAAAATGATGACCCTGATGATATCTGCTTGAGATGAAGTTTCATCTTTGACAAGTCTTTATCTGTGCACTGCTTT